>CM066031.1:516034322-516634322 GCA_033557465.1 Ichthyophis bannanicus | reverse complement strand
AAATTACTTGAGCATGCTGTCTACCACTGCTGTCTTGACTTCCTCTCCTCTCATGCCCTCCTAGATCCTTTACAATCCGGTTTCCATCCCCTACATTCTACTGAAACTGCTCTTAACAAAGTCACCAATGATTTGTTTCTGGCTCAGTCCAAAGGCTTTTATTCTGTCCTCATTCTTCTGGATCTCTCTGCTGCCTTTGACACCGTTCACCACAATCTTCTTCTTATCACTCTGTCTTCACTCGGTTTCAAAGGCTCTGTACTTTCTTGGTTCTCCTCCTATCTTTCCCACCGCTCTTTCAGTGTATACTTCAGTGGCTCCTCCTCCTCTTCTACCCCTTTACCTGTGGGTGTACCTCAAGGTTCTGTCTTATGTCCGCTCCTCTTCTCTCTCTATACCCAATCCCTTAGTGCCCTTATCTCTTCCCATGGCTTTCACTATCATCACTATGCTGATGACTCTCAAATCTACCTCTCTACGCCTGTTATGTCTCCTGAAATTCAAGCTAAGATCTCAGCCTGCCTCTCTGACATTGCTTCCTGGATGTCCTACTGCCGCTTGAAGCTGAACATGGCCAAAACTGAACTCCTTGTCTTTCCCCATAATGCCTCCCCTCCTCCTTCCCCTTTCTCAATCTCTGTTATCCTTCCTGTCTCTTCGGCACGGAACCTTGGTGTTATCTTTGACTCATCTCTCTCCTTCTCTTTACATATCCAAAACATTGCTAAAACATGCCGTTTCTTTCTTTACAGTATCTCCAAGATTCGCCCTTTTCTCTCTGATAACACTACTAAACTGATTGTCCACTCTTTAATCACCTCCCGCCTTGATTACTGTAACCTTCTCCTTGCTGGCCTCTCTGTTAACCACCTCTTTCCTCTCCAGTCTATTCAACATTCTGCAGCTTGTCTGATTTTCCTTCAGTCTCGTTTTTCACACATTACTCCTCTTCTCATGTCACTTCACTGGCTCCCCATCCGCTTCCGTATCCAGTTCAAACTCCTCCTTCTAACCTATAAATGTATTCATTCTTCTGCCCCTCATTACCTTTCATCCCTCATCTCTACCTACACCCCCTCTCGCCTACTCCGCTCATCTAATTGTCTTTGTTTATCTATGCCTTTTACTCGTACTGCTAATTCTAGACTTCGCTCCTTTCAACTGGCTGCACCCTTTTCCTGGAATTCTCTACCTGTCTCTGTCCGCCAAGCCTCCTCCCTGGCCATCTTCAAATCCAAATTGAAATCCCATTTCTTCACTATTGCTTTTTGTTCCTAACTCATCCTTTCTTGTTCTCTCCATAAACATTTATTCTTGTCTTGTTAATTGTTATTTGTATTATCTAATTTATTTCATATTTTGTCTTGACTAGATTGTGAGCTCTAACGGGCAGGGACTGTCTCTTTTTATGTTTGTACAGTGCTTCGTATGTTGCAGCGCTTTATAAATGCTTAGTAATAATAACAATAATCCCAGGATACTGAAAGAGTTCAGAGAGGTTCTTGCAGGGCCGTTAAAGGATGTTTTCAACAGATCCTTGGAAACAGGAGAAGTTCCTCAGGACTGGAGAAGGGCGGATGTGGTATCTCTTCACAAAAGTGGTGACAGGGAAGATGTGACAAACTACAAGCCTGTGAGCCTTACTGCGGTGGCGGGAAAAGTAATGGAGGCGCTTCTGAAAGAGCGAATAGTGGACTTTCTCAAAACCAACAGGTTTCTTGATCTGAGGCAACATGGTTTTACCAAAGGAAGATCTTGTCAAACAAATCTGATTGAGTTCTTTGACTGGGTGACCAGAGAACTAGATCAGGGGCATGCGATGGATGTCATCTACCTGGATTTCAGCAAAGCCTTTGATACTGTTCCTCATAGGAGGCTTATCAATAAACTCAGTAGTTTGGGGATGGGTCCCAAGGTGGTGAACTGGATCAGAAATTGGTTGACTGATAGACGACAGAAGGTGATGGTAAATGGAGCTCACTTGGATGAAAGGAAGGTAATTAGCGGGGTGCCCCAGGGTTCGGTCCTGGGTCCGGCACTGTTCAATGTATTTGTGAGTGATATTGATGAAGGACTGCATGGAAAAGCCTCTCCTTTTACAGATGACATGAAAATTTGCAACAGGGTGGACTCCCCTGAGGGAGTGGATAACATGAGGAAAGATCTACAAAAGCTGGAAGAATGGTCTAATGCTTGGCAGTTAAGATTTAATGTGAAGAGGTGCAGTGTCATGCACTTGGGAAGCAGAAATCCAGGGGAAATGTACACGATAGGTGGCGAGAGGTTGGTGTGCATGAACCAGGAGAAGCACCTTAGTGATTATTTCTGCGGGTCTCAAGGTGGCAAAACAGTGCAACAAGGCAATGGCAAAAGCCAGGAGGATGTTGGGTTGCATACAAAGAGGAATTACCAGCAGAAAGGAAGAGGTACTAATGCCGCTGTATAAGTCACTGGTGAGGCTTCACTTGGAATACTGTATTCAGTTTTGGAGACCATATATCGCAAAGGATATAAAAAGGCTGGATAATGTTCAGAGGAAGGTGACCAAAATGATTTGGAGCCTGTGTCAGAAGCCTTATGAGAGGGGGCGGAGCCTGATGTCCAGCGGGATAGTCGCATAGCGCTGAGGCTCCCGAGAGGCCTACCAAGACTCCTGAATTTTGAACCGCTTTAATTCTGAATATTGCTTTGACTCTACCGGGGTACCTTGGGGTGATGGCGGGGACCAAACCAGCACGTCTAGATTTCGGGACCCCAATGAATTCCCATGGTAAACGCTCCAAAACTGAGCCCCCGTCTCCGCAGAAGCAGCCCGCACCTCGGGACGGTCCCGAGAGGCAGCAGGAGATCCTCACGGCCATTTGAGGGGTAAAAGACCTTGTGCCATCCCACGGGGAGTCACGCCGCGCGCTGCGTGACGAGTTCGGCCTGCTGCAAAGCAAACTTGAAGGACTTTCCCTGCCGACAAGACAATATGGAAGGCATACTGGACTCACACGCGGTCCGGTTTGGCGAAACTTGACAAAGTAGAGCGCCAGATACGGGCCCTTCAGAAAGAAGTGGAAGATGGCAACAATCGGGCCCGCCGCAATAACATACGGCTCGTGGGCATACCGGAGGGAGCTGAGTCTGGAGACATGAAGGAGTTTCTTTGCAAGGCGCTTCCTTCCCTACTTCGGATCACATTCGCTAAAGACCTGGAGATTGACCGGGCTCATCGAGTGCCCTCAAATATGGCGCTCATCGGAAGACCCCGCGGCCCATTATCTTCGGCTCTTAAGATACCAACATGTTGAGCAAATTCTGAATGCCGCTCGCGCAAAAGGCCCCATCGAGTTTGAGGGCCACGGATATCCTTCTTTCCTGATTTGGCTAAGCCCACGGTTGATCGTAGAAAGCGATTCCTGGAATTTCGACCGAGGTTACAACAACTGCAAGCTCGCTATGGCCTGATGTACCAGGCTAAACTCAGGGTAACGCTGCACAACCAGACCAGAACATTTGATGATCCTGAATTACTTGCGGAATTTTTTGGAGTCCAAAGAGGCAGATCAGATGCGTTGATTCCAAGGAACACTTAGTTAATTGACCTTATGTTGGTTAAAACCCGCCATATTGTTTTCGGACGCTATCTACCTTAGAGACTGCCTTGGCAATTTACAGTCTTGGCTTTCACTCGCCTTGATGGCCCTGCTCTATCATGCCCACAGCTACTTCGGTGGAGATCGGAAACTATAATAACAGAAGGGTTCGAATACTACAGCCGCACTCTCTTGGGCCTCCTCCCGCAGACATATGGTCGCCATTTATATTTGGGGTTATGCTTCTTCTCTGGGGCACTTCGGTGCTTGTTTTCTCATATGGGGTGTATCTGGTATCTTAATTGATGTGTATGAAATAGATGTACAGATGTGGTATATATTTCATACTCGCCTGCCGCTTTTACTTCAAATGTATAACAATGTCTTATGGCCCTATGTAAGGTTTTTTCATTGAACGTAAAGGAATCAACAACCGATTAAAAGAAAGAAAATCCTTAGTTATTTAAGTCATGAAAAGGCGGATCTGGTTTTTTCTCCAGGAAACGCACTTAAATTCTACCGAAACTCTGAAACTCAATATTAAACCTTACATGGTCGCTGCCTACTCTCCGGCTGTTTCTAAGAAATGTGGGGTAGCTATTCTGGTGAGAAAATCCTTGCCTATCACCATTATTGCCACTAGCTCTGACACGGAGGGCAGATTGTCCCGCTTCCATCTTAAAATTGGACACCTTGAACTAACATGTATATGTATATATGCCCCCAATGGGATAATCCTGCCTTTTTTGCTACCATTGCTCAGGTTGCGCAGGCCTCTGCTAGCACCTCACTGATAATAGGTGGCGACTTTAATCAAGTCGTCGATCCTCTGATAGACAGGCAACCGCCTAGAACGAGTGGCCTGCCCCAAGAGCTCCCCCCTCACACTCACCTCCTTGAGCAAAGATCTCGCTTTAGTGGATCTTTGGAGATTGTTGCATCCTGCTGAACTGGAATTTACTTTCTATTCTCCCCCCCATCTATCACAGTCCAGAATAGACTTTTTCCTAATATCTAAAGTGCTGGTATCTCAGGTAGACACAGCGATGATTCACCCATTACATATCTCAGACCATGCTGCCATTTCCTTCCAGTTGCACGCTAACCTGCCCAGTGGGAATCCGGGAAATTGGTTTTTTGATAGAACCTTGCTAGAGCAACAAGAGTTTCAGTTAGATATTCGGGCCGCCATTCAGGACTATTTCCATTTTAACTTACCACATGATACCAAGGGCTGGGCTTGGTTGGGAGGGCTTTAAAGCTGCCATTCGTGCAACCATTACTAGCTATCAAATTCGCTTGGGGAAACAGCGTAAGCAACAGTTACTAATATTAGAGCAACAAATTAAAGCTGGGGAACGGGTTCTTACTTCCCGCACTGATCCTTGTGTGTTGTTACGATTGCAACGCCTACGCTTTCAATATAATTCAATCCTGTCTGCTGCAGCCTCTAAAAATATCGCATCGCAGAAAAGGGCTGTACTATCGTGAGAGCAACCGTGCTGGTAGACTCTTAGCTAATGCCTTGAAAGGTCAAAAAGAAGCCAGCGGGTAGCGGCTCTCCGAAACCCGGTAGGAGGGGACATAGTGACAAATCAGAGATAGTAGAGCTCTTCCGGGATTTTTATACTCGTCTTTATAAATCAGAATGTGACTTCACGTCAGAGGCTTTGAGCGATTATTATCCGAAATCCAACGGCCGACCCTCTCTGAAGAGGATAGGGCTGCGATGGATAAACCTTCTCTACTAATGAAATTCACTCTGCCCTTAAACGTATGGCCTCGGGACGCGCCGCAGGCCCTGACGGTCTTCCGGCCGAATTTTATAAAACGTTCAGTGCTGATCTAGCCCCCCACCTAAAACTCTATTTCACTGCTCTGCTGAAGACACATCTTGCTTGGGATCCTTTTCGGCGGCGAATGTGGTAGTATTTGAAAAAGAAGGAGGGATCCGCTGTTAACAGCTAACTACCGCCCAATCTCCCTTCTTAACGCAGACTATAAAATTTTTGCGACTATCTTAGCCTCTCGACTATCTGACCAAATGTCTACACTAATCCACCCTGATCAATGTGGTTTTATACCCGGAAGATCCACTGCCGACAACGCTAGGACTTTATGTCATGTTTTGACTAATGCTGCAAGCCTAGATCTACCACTAGTTTGGCCTCTCCCTAGACGCCGAGAAAGCCTTCGACCGTCTCGAATGGCCCTTCTTATTGCTGTTCTCCGTTGGTACGGCTTTGGGAGGGGCTTTCTCCGGTTTCTTCAAGTCATGTATGCCGAACCCACAGCCAGTATCTGTGTGAATGCTATCAAATCTCAGCCATTCAGCCTTCAAGAGGTACACGCCAAGGGTGCCCCCTATCTCCTTTGCTTTTTGCCTTAGCGCTCGAACTCTAGCCCTGTTACTTAGGCAGTCCGCAGACATCCGCGGTGCCCCCTTTAGACACAGAGAGATCAAACTCTCCGCTTATGCAGATGATCTTATGCTTTTTATAACTCTGGACTCGGTCCCAGTAGTCTTAGAATTACTAGACAGGTATTCGCAGCTCTCGGGCTATAAGATCAACTGGACCAATCGGTTTGCTTTCCCACTTAACCACCGGGTACATGCGGCCGACATGCAAGCCTTTCCCTTCTCTGGCAGCATAGTATGGTGAAAATATCTCGGGGTCTCTTATTGTTATCCTTTAGAGGATACTATTAGTTTCAACGCCAAGGCGATAATCTCCAAAGTCCGTGAACTTACCAATCGGTGGTCTCCACTAACCCTTACATGGTGGGGCCGCTTGGAAACAGTGAAAATGATGATAGTTCCTAAGGTGAACTACATCCTCGAAATGCTACCATGTTTACTGCCCCCGACACATTTACAAAGATATAGAAGGCCTTCTTATCCGTTATTTATGGCAGGGTAAAACACCCAGGATAGCTAAACAACACTTGCAATCTGATAAAAGCGAGCGAGAGGAGGAGCTAGATTTCCAGATTTTCTCAAATATCATAAGGCCCTGCCACTTAAAGCAAGGTGCCCGT
Source organism: Ichthyophis bannanicus (assembly GCA_033557465.1). Classification (NCBI taxonomy): domain Eukaryota; kingdom Metazoa; phylum Chordata; class Amphibia; order Gymnophiona; family Ichthyophiidae; genus Ichthyophis; species Ichthyophis bannanicus. Next base: position 516,627,702 of record CM066031.1, on the reverse strand, counting down.
TGGTTGGATACCCCGGCAGCAGGCCGCCCGGTGTGGCTAGATATTGAAGAAGAGCTCAGTGGACCAGTTCCGCTGGCCTACTTCCCCGGAATGTGCCATTATTCAGACTCCCGCCATTCACCAATGGTTGCAGACACTTTAGTGGCCTTTAATGCCCTTATTCAATCTCTGGGTCCGCAGGCGTGCCCCCTGGACCATCTCCCGATTTGGCATAACTCTCGATTTCAAATTAACAAAAAAAAACGATAGCATGGAGACCCTGGTACTCCAGGGGGATTTGGACACCTAAGCAGCTGTTTGCTGGGGATCGCTGGAAAACCTTTAATGCTTTACCAAACGGAATTTGGTATACCAGCGAAATATTACTTTCAATGGGTGCAGCTCCAACATTGCCTTAAAGGCGCTCGGGTCATTCCGCGCTCTGATACTGGCGAGGAAGGCTGTCAGATGTGATTCGTTGTATCGGGAGTTTACCAGGGGTGGCATCTAACTTTTATAAAATACCACTCATAGTCCCGGCAGGGACACCCCTAGGGCCCAGCAGGCATGGAGGAGCGTGAATTGCACGTCACTTTAACTCCCCAGCAATGGAAGATAGTCTGGAGCAAAAGTGGTGCGGGTCTCCAGATCCGCCTCTGTCACTCAAACGCTCTTCTATTTTGCCCATAGATGCTTTATAACTCCTGAGAAGATGGCCAAATGGAATGTCAATCAAGCTATCGATGTTGGTCATGCCATACAGCGGTGGGTACCTTGCCCATGTTATTTATGAATGTCCAGCACTACAGCAATATTGGGGGCGTGTTTGGGACCGAATACAAAGTATCCTACACTTCCGGGAGGCCCCTTTCTTGGAAGATTGTGGGATTCCGCTCTGTGGCGGGGATCCCTTATCTTCCCAGGACAGGCCGCTTCCTTCTAGATTTTATGTTGGGCATAGCTGATGCTTAGTCACGAAAAATTGGAAGGAATGGCTCCCGCCTAACTTTTACCGAATGGTGGAATTCTGTTTATATAGTACGTATGAGCAGATACCTCGTCGGATGGCATTGAAGTCAGGACTGCTCTCACTTGTCTAAATGACATGATTGCTAATGACTATGTTCAGATTGCCAGGTGCTCCAATATAGCCGTATAGCCACACTCATCATGTTGCAGATAATTATATTACCTCGAAAGCTACTAATATGTTATACACCCGATACTGGATTGTTACGTATCCCAGAGAAGAAGCAGGGGGGGAGGGGGGGGGGGGGGGGTTTACTGTCCGTGATTGTATAATATTATTTGTTCATGTCTTATATTCTGTATGTCCTTTTGTTTCGATGTTCCAAAATGAAAATAAAAGTTTAAAAAAAAAAAGAAGCCTTATGAGAAGAGACTTGAAGACCTAAATATGTACACTTTGGAGGAGAGGAGCGATAGGGAAGATATGATTCGGACCTTTAAATACTTAAAGAGAAATAATGAACAAACAAACCTCTTCCAAAGATGGGGAAGCTGTAAAACTAGAGGGCATAACATGAAGCTTTAAGGGGGTAAATTGAAAGGCAATGTCAAGAAATATTTTTTCAATAAAAGGGTGGTGGATGCTTGGAATGCCAGCCCATTGGAGGTGGTGGGGGCAAATACAGTGACAGAATTCAAAATGGCATGGGACAGACACAGTGGATCCCTTAACAGCAACAGGATAAAATTAAAACAAACATAACTATCTAAATTCTCAACAAACACGGGTGTCCTACACGGATCAGTGGGTTCACCCCTAAAACAAAGACATGGGGAGGGGTGGCCTGCATGGAGCGGCAGGTGCACCTACTCTTGCCATCTTACTGGGCAGAATAGATGGACCATACCGGTCTTTATCTGCCGTCATTTACTATGTTACTATGTTACATTGCTTTAGCAAGTGATAATTTCCACACTAAGAAGTTGATTCTATGTGGGTGGCATGGAACATTACATGTGAGTTATGCACGCAAGTCCCCATTTTGTTGATTTATTTAAACATATTTTTATACCGCCTTTCTACTATTCAAGGCGATTTACATTTTAACTGAAAGTGTAACAGGGCTATGGGAGGCATACTATTGTACAAGGAACTCAAACAGTGTAACAGTGAAATGAAACGATATAACAGGAGCATGCAAATGCCTCTGAACTATTTACATTTAATGTTAAAAAATGTAAGGTCATGCATTTTGGGCTGCAGCAATCCAAGGGAGCAATATAGTATAGGGCAGGGGTCCTCAAACTTTTTAAACAGGGGGCCAGTTCACTGTCCCTCAGACTGTTGGAGGGCTGGACTATAGTTAAAAAAAACCTATTAACAAATTCCTATGCACACTGCACATATCTTATTTTGGTGATCTGTACCATAGTTGGCTCCAGGTTTTATCTTTGTTAACGTTATTGAGCTTTTCCAACATTGACTTCCACAGATGTAGTCAGTTTGATATTTGTGCAATCCATTGGGGAAAGTCTATGTGTACAGTTGCCACTTGTGTTACTGGAAGAAGGTATTTGAGATGAATAGATCTTTGGTCTTGCAGAATTCTATCAGTCCTTCTCTAGCTTCATTTCTGTTACTAAGTCCAAATTTTCCAAGCACTTTGCCTTCTTCTTTGTTGCCCACTTTTGCTCTCCAGTCAACTAATAAATTATATAGGAAAGAGGAAGCTAGAGTCCTTCTTTAGGGAGAAGTATGGCCTAATTGTATTTTTACTTCTGAAATAAACTCGAATGAGATGTTTTGAATCAAGATGATAAATATCGGGGGGGGGGGAAGTATTTTAGGAACACTATTCTTGCTTTGAAAATGGACATACAGATGTTCAAAGCATAGAGGCATCCCTGGAGCCATTTTATAAAGCAGTTCTAAGGATGTCACCAGTGCGAAAACATCCAAGGCTGAATAGAGGCATGTTTGGGGCCTTCCCAAGATCTTGGATGTCCACACCCAATTTCAGCAATGCCCTTCACATATTGAATCCAAGTTTATACAGTACCTCCTCCAGGACATGAATACGCATCAGAAAAGTTCTCATTCTGCCATAGACAAGAAGGTATTCTAATATCCCCTACCTTTTTTATGGTCGGCATCGGGGAGGTGAGTGGGAAGTGGAGCCCCTCCCCGATCACCCTCGCAAGACCAATCGGGCCACCGGAACACCAAAGAAAGTCAAAGTACCTCTAGGCGCGAAGGGAAATCCCGCCACACAACCAGCAACTGCAGCAGTCCTGATCGGCATCGGGGAGGTGAGTGGGAAATGAAGCCCCTCCCTGATCACCCTCACAAGACCAATCAGGCCACCGGAACACCAAAGAAAGGCAAAGCGCCTTTAGGCATGAAGGGAGAGCCTGCCACACAACCAGCAACTGCAGCCGCCTCACTTCGCCTCATGGTAGAGCCGCCCCTGAGGACAGGCAGCGGCGGCAAAAACACACGGCAGGCCAGATAAATGTCCTCAGCGGGCCGCATGTGGCCCGCGGGCCGTAGTTTGAGGACCCCTGGTATAGGGGGTGAAGTACTTTTGTCCATTAAAGAAGAGCGGGACCTAGGTGTGGTTGTGTCTGATGATCTTAAAGTAGCTAAACAGGTAGAAAAGGCGACGGCAAAAGCTAGAAGGATGCTTGGGTGCATACGGAGAGGAATGGCTAGCAGAAAAAAGGAGGTGATAATGCCTCTGTATAAGTCTTTGGAGCAACCTCATTTGGAGTATAGTTTGCAATTCTGGAGACCGCACCTTCAAAAGGATGTGAACAGGATGGAGTCGGTGCAGAGGTTGGCTACTAAAATGATTAGTGGTCTTCATTATAAAGCATATGAGGACAGACTGAAGGATCTTAATATGTACACCTTAGAGGAAAGGCGGGATAGAGGTGATATGATTGAGATGTTTAAATACCTCCGTGACATAAATGTTCAGGGAGAGAGCCTCTTTCAATTGAAAGCAAGTTCTGCTACGAGGGGACATGGGATGAGGATGAAGGGAGATAGATTCAGGAGTGATATGTGGAAATATTTCTTTACAGAAAGAGTAGTGGATCCGTGGAATAGTCTCCCAGTGGAGGTGGTAGAGATGAGGACAGTAACTGAATTCAAAAAAGCATGGGACAAACACAGAGGATCTCTAAAGGTAAAAAGGGGACTGTTGTAGTTGTTGTTATGGAAGGACAGACTAGATAGGCCATGTGGTCTTTTTCTGTCATCATATTTCTATGTTTCTATGTTTCTTTGTCCAAAATCTGTACAGGCCGGATTTGAACCTGATTCTGCATCTGCAGAAGCTAGACATTCTCGCAGGTGCAGAATCGGGGCACTTGGACGGGCCGGACGGGCCCTGAGTCAGCCTCGCTGTATGTCTGGCAAACTCCCCGTCCAGCTCAGCCGATGCTCCTGCATGGAGCCATGGTGCCGCGGTATCCTGTCGCCATGGCACTGGGTCACCATACAGGAGCCCCGCTGCCCCGCACAATATTAAACTAGCTTTTCTCTGCCCAACTCCCGGAGGAGCCTGCCAAGGCTGGGAAAGGGGGGTGGGGATCCCCTTGCCCTGCTCACCTGGTCAGGGGGAGTCCTGCCGCGATGGCTGCCAAACCTGGGGGGACTTATTCCACCTCCAAAGTGGAATAAGTCCCCCGTCTATCTCCTCAACTCTGGACATACAGGGCTGTGACTGGAATTGGTCCTGTATTTTGGAGTCATGGGCCCACCTCTGCCTTGCCCAAGCTGCTTCTCCGGCCCTCCGACCTCCCCCTCTTTCCCCTGTCCAAAGCTCCCCGCACATCTCCTTGTACATGCGGGAGCTTTGGGACAGAATCAGCCCCAAGTGATTAGTGGGGGATGTATGTCCAAACCAAATGTACATCCCAGCTAATCACTGACACCCAATGATGCCAATTCTGAATGGGGCCCATCTGAACATCTAAAATCTTGATGGATCGAATTTGCACCCAATTCTGCACCCGCGAGAGCTAGATGTTCCCACAAGTACAGAACTGGACTGGCCGGACAGGCCCCGAATTCAACCCTGCATGTCTGGCAAATTCCACATCCAGCCCAGCCGATGGTCCTGCATGGATCCACGGTGCTGTGGCATCCTGCAATGGCACTGAGATGCCATGCATGAGCTCCACTGCCCCGCACAACAATAAACTAGCTTCTCTCTGCCACCTGACCCATGGAGGGGCTTGTCAATGCTAGGATTGGGCAGCGGGGATCCCCCTGCCCTGCTCGCCTAGGGGGGGGGGGGGTCCTGCTACGATGGCTGCCATCCTTAGTGGACTTATTACACCTATAAAGTGGAATAAATTTCCCATCTATCTCCTCAACTCCGGAAGTACAGAGTTGTGACTGGAATCAGCACTGTAGGTCCGGGGTCATGGGCCCACCTCTACCCCATCCATGCTCCTCCTCTGGCCTTCCCCCTCCCGCCCCCATCTAGAGCTCCCTGCACATCTCCTCTGTACATGTGGGAAGCTTTGGGGACAGAATCAGCCCCAATTGATTAGCGGGTGATATATATCCAAACCAAACGTACATCCCCGCTAATCACTGTGCAGAATAAGCCCCAATGTGTTCTTACAAATCAACAATTATAAATTATACAATTATACATTTCTATGTATTTACAGCATACATGGGCTAGTAGTTTGTTGGAGTAGTGACGTGTTGATATTTTGTTTCTATGGTGGTTGTGTTTGTGTAACTATGTGTGCTCTGTATTGCTCTTGGAAGAGGACTGTTTTTAGTTTTTTCTTGAATTCGGCTGTATCAGAACATCCTCATAGTGTTGAGGGTAGGGAGTTCCACAGTAAGGGCGCAAATAGGATGAATGCACAATTGCAGGTAGTCTGTTTGCTCTTTATCTTCTGGGTTGGAATTGCTAGCAGATTGATGGAGGTTGAGGGAGGTGCTTCTGAGTGATCTTTCGTTTCTGGGGTTTGAGATGAGGGTCTGGAGACTGTCAGCTGATTCTTTGTGGAGGATTTTGAATATTGTGATAAGGGTTTTATATTTAATTCTGGCTGTGATGGGAAGTCAATGTAACTGAATTAGTATGGGGGTGATGTTTCAATGTAAACCGCACTGATGACAAAGAGCATGGTATATAAGAAATGTTAAATAAAGAAAGAAAGAAATGTGAGATCGGCAGAGAGTTCCAAAGATTTTCCCTGCTGCTGTGTTCTGGGCTATCTGTAATGAGTGGAGGGTATGTTTCAGAAGGCTGTGGTAGATGATGTTGCAGTAGTCCAGCACAGGGGTGATCATGGCTTGGCAGACAGTTGGAAATAATTCAGGGGTGAGCAGGGGGCAAAGCTGTTTTAGTATTCTTAGTTTGAGGTAGAGAGTGTTGGTTGTTCTTTGGAAGTTCTCTGGTTGGTCTATTGTTACTCCTAGGTATTTTGTTTCAGTTTTGACTTTAATTGCAATATTGTCGAGTTTGTGGTGGAATGAATTTTGGGTCAGGATGACATAAAGGGCTTCAGTTTTTTCTGTGTTGATGATTAGGTTGTATAGGGTGAGCCATCTTTGTCTTTCTGTGAAGCACTTCTGTAGGTTGGTGAGGTCAGAAGCGAGGAGGTTGATGGGGGTGAAGAACATTGTGATGCCAGAGTAGATTCGATATTGTAACTTGTGGATTTTGAATATTTGACTTAGCAGCAGAATAAAGATGTTGAAAAGTAGGGCTGAGAGACTTGAATCTTGAGGTACTCTCGTTTGCTGGGTGATCAGGTTTGAAGTCTTGGTGCCAATTTTTACTTGCTGTTTTCTTGAGTCTAAGTAGGATTGGAACCAGATGAATGTGGTGTCTTGGAGACCAATTTCTGAAAGTCTCTGCAGTAGTTGATGATGTAGGATTGAGTCAAAGATAGAAGCAAGATCAAGGATTATTAGGATAAAGCTGTTGGTATTTTGTGAGGAAGTTATGGTGTATTTAGTAGGGAGATGAGGGGGGTTTCGACTCCATGGTACTGTCTAAATCTGTGTTGATGGGGATCTAAGGGTGCATGTTCAGTCATGTGGTCTTGGAGATGCTTGAGAACAATATTCTCTATTATCTTCAGTACAAATGGAATGCTTGATATAGGTCTGTAGGACTTTGGTGATGTTGGGTCTAATCCTGGACTCTTAGGAGGGGGTCGGATTGATGTTATTTTAAGCAGGTTGGACATTAGGCCTGAAATAAGAGAGGTATGAACTACGTGTTTGAGATATGTGCTGAGGTGGGATCTAGTAAGCTTTACCCAAGACATAGAACAAGGATCCAGTGGGCAGGTGGTTGTATTTAGATTCTTGATTGTATCTTCAATGTTCTTGGGTGATGGGAGTTGGAATTGTGTCCATAACTTCTGGGACACAATTTGGGGTGTCAACTTGTAGTTGGGTACTCTTAGGGGTTGAGGTATTGAAGGGGTATGCACGTGTTTGGCAAGAAGATGAGAGGTTATCTTCCATGGGCATATTTGTTCTAGTGGTGTTCCTTTATTTGGTTCCTTTATGAGTGATTTTACTATGGAGAAGAGCTCCCTTGTTTTGTTTATTGCACTAGTAATGAGATGAGTGTAGTACTCTTTTTTTCATTTCAGAGTTTCTTCATTGTATGATTTCAGCTTTTCCATATATGAGGTCTGGAGGATTGTGTCTCTTGCATTTCTCCAGCTACGCTCAAGACGACAAAGTTCACTCTTGTTTCTGAAGTGCAGTGAAGAACTAAGGGGCTCTGTTCCTATGTTTTGTGGTCAGTTTCCTTGGGAGAGAAGGGGGCAGGGCTGCAGCGGACAGTGTATGTTTCCAGCCTTAAGTCAAGTCATCAAGGTCCGCCTTTCTGACTTTGATGGAATCTAGCTTCAGGATAATTGTTTTTAGGAAACATTCACTATTGAACTCCTGGAATCTCCTAGTTGTGGGTGGTGAGGGTGTTTGCGCTGTTTGCTGGGTGGATAGGGAAGAGTATGGTCATGTGATCTGACCAGGGTACCAGGAGAATTGTGTGGGGTGTGCGGTGTGAGTCAGGATAAAGGTTCAAAGGCATGAATATGAGATCAAGGATATTTACTTTCTTGTGTGTTGGTTTAGAGAGGATTTGGTTATACCCCAGGATTCCCATTGCTTCAAGGAATGTTCTTGAGTGGGAGGTGGAGGTGGATGCTAGGTTGGCATCTCCTAGTATTAGCAGAGGTTGATGTCTGGATGGGACAGAACAGGCAGCTTCAAGTAGCATAGCGAGGTCCAATGGATTGCCTTGGGGGCTCTATAAACTAAGGGGCATGTTTACTAAAGTCCGCAAAATAGCGCCCCGCAAAATAGCGCACGCAACGCGGCACTGAAACGCGCAGAAACGCGTTTAAACGCCCCGCACATGTGCGTGTCACCCCCGCACAGGTACGCGGCTCACTAACGGGCCCCGTACAAGTGCGGCCCGCAAATTTTCCGATAGAGGCGTGGAACGGCGAAAGGAGGGCGGAGGAAGGCTCCGGAGGGGCGGAGGGACGGGGTCAATGGGTGGAGAGTGGGAGGAGAGGCTCCCCGCACAGTATCGGGCCCGAATTTGCATGTAAAACTACCGCGAGTGAAACACTCGCGGTAGAAAGCATTTAAAGGGAAGAGAAACCATTTCGTCAGCAATGTACAGGAAAAACCGGGGAACCCAGCAAAACGTGAGCATGTGATACATGTGCACAGCACAAAAGTGCAAATACAAATAGAAAATGACCACAACAGAACTATTAAAACAGTAATTCAGCTGGGGAACAGTTATAGTGATGGGCAAATACAGAAAACACACCCAGCAAAGCTCCAGAAAAAAGAAATGAACTTTTGAAGGGTTTACGGAGCCGAGTCTCTTCCAAAAACATTTCCTTTGTTTGGAGCTTTCCTGGGAGTGTTTGTATGGTTGCCCATTAATATCACTGTTGCCCAGCGCGGTGATATCTTGTCCCCCATTTCCCGTAGCCATTTCCGGGGTTTATGTGCACGTTGGTCACCAGACAGGGTGCATATGCCCACAGTAAAATTGCATAGAGCAGGGTTTGTGACTCCATTCTGCTAAGCTTACTACCTCCAGGGCTGCACTGTTTCTGTGGCCATAGTGTGGTGCAGCGGACAGAGTCAGTACCTCTAGACCAGAGGGTCAGAGGTTCAAAGCCCAGCTGGGGTACGTGCCAGCCCAATCCCTATATTTTACCCACCACCTGAACACAGATAGCGCAGACACCCCTGTATTGCAGGGAACATAAGCATGGGGAGAGCACCCATATTTTACCCAACAACGCGCACACACACCACAACAATGGGCATTACCTACAGCCAAGTCACCCAAATGCAGTCCCGTACTGCCACATTGCAATCAGGTCATCTGCTTTTTCTGAGAGAAGCTCATGCCAGCATGTTGGCGGACGAGGACATGTGGTGCAGGGGGCAGTGGCTGCTAGCCACAGAAGACAGAGGCCCAGTCATGTGCAGGCTGGCACAGTCCACTGCAACACAGGCCCTACCGGATCCACAGTCATGGACATTCAGGGAAATCACCCAATCTGTGGATACACGGTGGTGCAGTGCACACAGACACTGTATACAAGAGCAGAGGGTCACAGGTTCAAAGCCCAACTGGGGCAACCGCTAATCTTTTTCCCCCAATTAAACAGTGATAGTAAGGGCACACCTTTCCTGGGGAGGACATATGCAATGGCAATACGTCTATCTTACCCCACTGAGCACACACACACCATGAACAGGGCCAGTACCCAGAGCAGAATCACACAATGCAGTCCTGGTGGGGCACACCAGTCAGGTCCCATGATGGCACTCATACAAATGCCTGTGCTGTATATCTATGCACCACACCCATGGTATGTAGATGTAGCTCATGCATATCATGAGGGACAGCAGGAAAACCAGAACAGTGTGATGCAAACCTGGACTGGAGTTGGGAATCTGTGCCGTAAAGCAGCAGCCATCAGGGGCAGACACACCCACACCCACACCCACAGGCCTCATTGACCACTGTCTCCTGGAGAGGCAAACCATTGAACCCTGCATGTCCTACCAATGTCACCCTACACCTGAGGTATATGATACACAGCTCTGAGATGTTTGCTAGTTCCACACATACTGCTAGTTGACCCCATCCGAACAATCTGTTAGGTGTTTGCGGTGCATGCTCCAGGCCTGGCCTCTGACGCTGTTTACCACCCTGGGGAGTGGCCACCAGCTGTACTGCCTACCATATCCATGCCTTGCCGTGCTCAGGAGCGGTCTTGGTGGGCAAGGCTGATTACCTTCTCAACAGTAGCACCATGATGGCATAGGTGTGGAAGTGTGTGTTTGTCTATACCAGTGTTTCCCAACCCAGTCCTATGGGGCACACCTGCCAGTCAGGTTTTCGGGATATCCCTAATAACTATGCATGAGATATATATGCATTAGAGATATCCTGCCAACCTGACTGGTTTGTGGCCCTCCAGGGCTGGATTTGGAGACCCCTGCCTTACACCTCTGTCATTTAAGATTGTGAGTGGGCAAGGTGCAGATGTCCTAGACATCGAAAGGGTATATAGAATGTGACACATTCCTCCTCGATTCTCACCACCACCATAAAGTTGTCTAATAGACAATATTTTGATGGTGGTGAGAAGTGAGGAGGAATGTGACATATTCTATATACCTTTTTGATGTCTTGGACATCTGCACCTTGTCCACTCACAATCTTAGATGACAGAGGTGTTAGGCAGGGGTCTCCAAATCCAGCCCTGGAGGGCCACAAACCAGTCAGGTTGGCAGTATATCTCTAATGCATATATATCTCATGCATAGTCATTAGGGATATCCCGAAAACCTGACTGGCTGGTGTGCCCCATAGGACTGGGTTGGGAAACACTGGTCTATACTGTGGGTGTTGGCAGCAAGCCCCTTCCACAGCCCACACTGCCAATGTGCATAATGAGGTGCACGGTACCATGGGTATAGCCAGGACAGGGTGGCCTGGGCAGGATGCATCTGCACCGGGCATAGGGCACTGGCAGGGACACTGTAGTGTCCGGCCACCACCTACACAGACAGGGTGGCCAAAGCATGTCCTTCTGGGAGATCACGCTCACCCTGACTGTGCAGTGACCACAGCATGGCTAGGCACCCCCATAGTGCTATACAGTCTTTCTCTCATGTGGTACATATGGGTATCTATTTGGGGCCCAGTCACTGAGTTATCTGCTTGCTGTGTATGCTGGCAGCCCAGTTCTGTGTGCATGTGTCTCCACTGGGAACATGCACTATTGACTAACCAGCAGACTGTTTGTAGATGGTATGTGGTTTGCTGGAATGGCTTGCAGAGTGCAGTTGGCTTGCTGCAGGGGAATGCCTGGTGGTGGGGTGCAACCTACCATACCTGGTCATATTTTTTGTCTGTTATTGTGTTATGGCTGTGTGGGGGGTGTTCCTCAGCATGACTGGGGTTGATATTGCCTCTACTGCCACCTTGCAGGGAGGTAGAGTGTGGATCTCTTGATAGGGGACCATGTTTGTCTCTGGGGGCAGCCCAGGGGGGGAGGGGGCTATGGCTGTGCCTGACTGGGATATCCATGGTGTTTGTGCAGAAAACTAGCTATCTTACATTAACACTGCTTTGGAACTCCCGCTGGCCTCCATCAGCCATCGAAAGTGTTGTAGACCTGGTCCTGGGCGCCTCATTGTACACTCAGGGTGAGGCCAGAACCCGCACGATGTAACGTTGTGTAGCTACTTTGTGCCAGTAAAACACCCGGTCAGTGCCCCCTACCAGGCCGAGTTGCTGTGTGGGTGCACCCGGTAACGTCCCCCAACAGGGCCGAGGTGCTGTGGGTGTGCATTCCCATCTTGTGTCCATCTGTGGACAGCTAATTTGCATGTGCAGTGCATCATGGTACGTGTGGCCTAACCCTATCCTGTTTACCCTGGCATACTATCTGTGAGATGACGTGCAGGCTATCTGCAGCCAGCCAGGGGCTTCCATACAGCTATGGTTAGGTCACTGCCTGTGCAGCCAGAGGTGATGAGTTCAAACCCACATTGGGGTTCTGTGAGACAGGTGTTCAAAACATATTTTTTAGTTTACTGTACATATGTTGATGTCAGCAATAGCACCTCAGTGTACTGTACCCATAAGGTGCCTCTGAGGGTGCTTTATGGGGCGCCCTATAGGGCACTGTATGGTTGCCACCATATAGGGTGCACCATACATTATCCTGTGTCGAACATACATGCTGCCCTATAGGGACATTCTAGGGTGCCTTGGCAGACGGTGCACTGTAACATGTGCCTTATGGGCGGCCCTATATTAATATGCTGTGAGAGTGCGTTTGCTAGTAGTTATCATAAAACTAAAATTATAGAGCCTCCTACAGCTCTCCAACATAAACATACTGCCTCAGCTAGCCTTTTTCTCTGGGCTTTGTGAGGATTGAACACATGGCCCCTGCACCATTGCTCAGTGTCTTCACCATTGTGCTGTGGCTCTGTTCCTGTGTTTGAGCAGCAGCGTGCAGCTTGTAGCCATTGGCGCGCCGTCTTGTGGCGCACAAAATTACAATTAACAGCGCGCCGCCTTCTGGCGCCAACAATTAACAGCGCACAACATGCGACAGACCCTTAAAAAAATGGCTCAGCCAGCTGTCTTCAAGGGGCACTGGGGGGAATTGAACCCATGATCCCTGCATGAGTGGTCAGTGTCTTAACCATTGTCCTATGGCTCCATTCTTGCTATTTGCACATCAGCGCGCCACTTACGCCGCCTTCTGCCCACCGGCTCGCCGCCTTCTGTTGACCAATTTTATCAGTGCGCCGCCCTCTGCCGCCCAACCTTAGCAGCGCGCCGCCCTCTGCCGCCCACAATAAACAGTGCGCCGTCTCATGCCGTTAAAAAAATAGGTGCGCCGCCTTCTGCCGCCATAATCAATAGGCCTCCTACACCACTTTTGCCCATAAAATTTGATGCCTTAGCTGGTCTTTTTTGTTGGTGCAATGGGGTTTGAAGGTCAATGTCTTCACCGTTGTACTATGGCTTTGTGCAGCAGCGCCCCATGTGGGACCCGCACATTAGCGCGACTCACAAACCTACGGTCCGTTTTTTTCCTTTTTCTGCCTGGCCCGCCCACTCCTTATATGGCACCAGCACACTAACGGGGACCCGCACAGCAACGGACTTTAGTAAACATGCCTGTAAGAGGAGAGAGAAGGAGTTATTTGATAAAGTTAGGGTGTTGATTTCTGTGGTAGTGCTGGAATCTGTGAGTGTGAGCTTTAGGTTTTCTCTTGAGATTACGCATACTCCTCCTCCTCTGCCATTTGCTCTGTTTGAGGTGAATATTGAGTATGAAGGTGGATATAATTGATTTAATAGGACTGAGTCAGAGTCAGAGAGCCAAGTTTTGGTGATGCATAGGATGTCAAGAGTGTGTTCTTGAATAAAGTCAGTTAGGGTCTGGATTTTGTTCCAGACAGAACATGCATTAGTGAGAGCATATTTGAATGTGTGTATCACCTTACTTTGTTTATGGGACCCTGTGTTGCTGCTGTCGGGCAGTGGGATCTTTAGTGTGAGCAATGTCTTTTCAGAGACTGTGGGTATAAGTGCTGTGTTAGGGTTCCAACTAGTGGGTGTCTGTGGTTATAGATTATGGGGATCTGGTTGTTGTGAATCGTTCTTGCTACATCTGTTAGGAGAGTGGTTGTCAGGAGTAGTGTAGAGTAAAGGTGTAGAGTAAAGATGGCGTACTTCTGTTTTGATGCCTGCATGTCTGTTCTTTGCGGTGCGATTTTCAGTTGTTCTTTGTGGTGGGAGGTCTTTGTTGTGGTGTAGCAGTTCTAGGTGGTGAAAGGGCATGCCTCTCTATGTTTTGCGTGTTGTGGCTTCAGAACTCTAATGGCCACTCCTAAGGCCCCTTTAGTGTGGCCCATAAGCACTGGCGTGCCTGAAGAGCGGCGTTTAAATCAGACTGGGGTTGCCAGTAGTAAGGTCAGAGGGGGAAGGGAAAGGAGCAGCATGGAGTCAGTTTACCTTCTCCATCTCTGGTGCAGGCTGATTGAGTCTCTTTATGTCCTTCGATGTGCGGGCTGTCCCTCATTGCTTCTGTGGTGATGTGATTCCCCCTTCCCTGAGGGGTCTGAATACCAAGAGGAAGAGCGCCTGAAGCACGACATTTAGATAAGGCTGGGGATGCCGGTAGTGACATCAGAAGGGGTGGAGAAAGGAGCCGGCTTATCTTTCCTGTCTCTAGTGCAGGCTGATTGAGTCCCTTTATGTCCTCCGATGTGGGGGGTGTCCCTCGATGCTTCTGTGGTGACATAGTTCCCCCTTCCCTCCGGGGTCCGGATGCCAATTTATGCATGTGATTGGGCACTTACATCCATACTTCGCTGCAGCGCTCTTCTGTAAGCACAAACTGACTGCTCTAGAGCTTGGATTGAGCAGGCTCGCATTTAGACTATGGCTTATAATGTCCACACTAACATCATGCCTAAACTATTCATTAGCTTGCCCATAAGGCTAGAGTTGGAAGAGCTGAGGCAGATAGATATGTATACTGTATATAGGAGACCTACAGGGACACACTACTACTATTACTACTAATCATTTGTATACTGCTACAAGGCATACACAGTTCTGTACAGAGACATGTAAGAGACAGTCCCTGCTCATAAGAGCTTACAGTCTAGTCAAGACAGACAACAAAACAACTGGGGATTAGGATGTATCTAAGGAAATGGTAAGGAAACACATAGAAGGTGAACAGGAGACTAAGGGGATCACAATCCAAAAAAGAGGTGAGTTTTTAGCCTGGATTGGATAGGGCCAGAGATGGAGCCTGATGTACTGACTCAGAAAGTTTGCTCCAGACATAAGGAGCAGCAAGGTGGAAAGATCAAAGTCTGGAGTTGGCAGAGAAGTCCCATTCCATTCTGGCAGCCACTATGCTGTCATAAAGGAGAAAGGTCATTTGAAAGAGAGCATCAGCTTTGTGTGGCAGGAGGGGATTCTGTAGCAAGGACCTGCCCTTTAGGGGATTTGATATCCTCTTGCATTGTGGATATTTTTTCTGCCCAGGAGACAGGAGTTAGAAGGTCATTGTAGTTGGCAATTCAATCCGTAGGCAAGTAGATAGCTGGGTGGCTGGTGGATGTCAGGATCAAATGGTAGTTTGTCTGCCTGGTATGAAGGTGGCGGATATCATGTTGTCACCTAGATACAATTTTATTTATTTATTTTTAATTGTGATTTGCAAAAAATACACATGCAATCAATGCAATAATCAAAGTGCAAGGAAATACAAGTCATAGTAACAACAGTAGTACAATAATGTAAAATATTTATTCCAATAGAAACAGGGGAGCAAGAGGCAAAAGAACCAGGAGAAGTGACATGAAATAAATGAAAAAGACTCAGGAAAGAAGAATGGGCCGCATTCCAACTATTATAGTGAAGGCCTTTAGTCACAGGGACAGAGTTCTGGTTAAGTAAGCATCTAGAGTCTAGGAAAAAGCGAAATTGGGAGGGCTGAAAAAATAAATATCTAGTCTTTTCAAATCGCACAACATATTTATGGGGAAAACAGAGGGTGAAAGAGGCCCCCAAATCCAAAACAGCCTCTCTCAGTTCCATAAATTTCTTCCTCCATTTATGTTTATTTAAAACTTAATATACCGCCTATAACAAGCGCTTCTAGGCGGTTTAAAATCAATAATTTAAAAGCTGCAAAAGAAACGGAAAGGACCGCCATTTAAAAATCAAAGTAGGACAGGAAGAGTAAAAGCATAAGGAAAAAGAAGTAACTTGTGCATCATCGAGGAGGAGGGGAAAGGGGCGAGTAGGGAGGAGGAAGGTCGAATGCTAGACAGAAGAGGTGGGTTTTTAATTTGGCCTTTAAGGACTTAAATGAGAGTTCTAGGGGAAGGGTTGAGGGAAGCGAGTTCCAGAGTCTTGGACCCAAGAAAAAGAAGGCAGAGGAGCGAGTATATTCCAGGTGTGCTTGTGAGGGGGAGGGGAGGGACATACAGTTAACATGTATAGACCTAAGTGAACGGTGAGACGTGTGCAGATGAACCTGATCAGCAAGGTAAAGGGGAATGCCTGTGTGAATTGATCTGTGAACAAAGATGAGAAATTTATACTGAATACGAAAGGAAACAGGGAGCCAGTGTAAACGAAGGAGGAGGGGAGTGACGTTCCTGAGTAGATCTAGCAAGACCAGGAAGAACTCATATTTTAGCCCCCCAGAATAAGTAAGACCTATGGTTAAAGAACCAGCAAAGAACATGCTCCTTATCCTTAGGGAAAACAAACGTCACAAGTAAAGTTCCACGCTGTAGAACATATGCAGGGCCCAAGAGGCAGGCAGAGTTCTGGACTCTCAATGCACGGATGAGACTATGGTGCAGGGTGAGGGATTGAAATTTGTGAGGAACTGGGCAGAAAGACGGGCTCCACCTTAACCAGGATGGAACTAGGCAGCCATCACGAATATTTAAAAAGGAGATGGAGAAACTTTTAAACTAGAACCTGAAGGAAAACGGAGAGTCACTCAGGAGTGCATGGTTTGGAGTAAGGTGTCTGTGAAAGATACTATCAAAACAGAGAACTTAGTGCTTTCCAATAGAGAGGCAGCAATAAAGGCAAAGGTAGCCTAGGTGCCTTTAAGCAAAGAGCAAATAGAGTTGAAAGATTCCAAATTATCTCTGTTAATTTGCTAGACAAGTTGTAGACAGCAATAAAAAAATGCCTTTATATGAATGCTAGAAGCCTAAACAATAAGATGGGAGGGTTAGAATATAAAACGCTGAGTGGATAGATATAATAGGCATTGCAGAGACCTGCTAGAAGGAGGATAACCAATTGTCCTGCTAGAAGGAGATATAATTGTCATACCAGGGTACAAATTATATCGCCATGATAGGGTAGGTCAAAATGGTGGTAGGATGACATTATATGTTAAGGAGAGCATTGAGTCAACCAGATAAAAGTTCTGCAGGAAACAGAATGCACCATGAAATCTTTATGCATAGAAATTCCATGTGTGAAGGGAAAGAATGGTGATGGAGGAATACTATTGCCCACTTGGCCGGAATGAGCAGACAGATGATGGAATCTTAGCAGAAATTAGGGAAGCTAACAAATTTGGCAACATAATAATAATGAGTAGGGCCAGCACGACCCATTGTCCAAACTGTGTGTCTGCACAGGGCAGCAGTAACAGGAGGGCAGCATGGTTGGCACAGTGAGCTGGGCCATGCCCAGTTGTAGGATGAATGGGGGCGAGCCATGGACAGCAGAGAGGCAGAAGAAAAAGCAGCTTTGGAACCCATGTGCCTGCAGCATGTTTGAAGCGTCCCTGCTGCTCAGTAACAGGAAGGTGCATCAGATGAGGTGGGGACCCATCAGACATGCAGCGTGCATATGGACTCCAAAGCCCCGCGCTGCTTTCTTCTTTTTCAGATTCATAGCAGTAACAAGTTAGGCATCATTAAAGTTAAGGGGAAGTAAGGCAAGGTGATGGGGGAACCATAGCACCAAGTGAGGCGGGGCTCAGTTACTGTATTCAGATTAGTAGGAAGTGGGTCCTTTAGACCCACTTCATGAGGCAAAGCGGCAAAGGCTGTACTGGGAAGCTTTCTGAGAGGCATTGGGAAGCAAGACAGCAAGCCCCACTGTGTTCTTCATGGGCCAAGGACAGCACCAAACTTGGGGCAGTTTCTCCAAATGTGTTAGTTTTGCGCATACTATGGCAGTCGTGAACCTCATTTCTAAGCCAGGGCATGTGGAGTATGATCTTAGCCATGTGAGAAACTGAGGTTATCTGTCCCATTATTCTGTATTACTTGTTGTTGTTAAGTGCCGTCGAGTCGGAGTCGACTCATGGCGACCCTCTGGATAGCTATCCTAAATTGTGTTCGGTCTTCAGTCAGGCGGCTCATTGTTGACAGACTGGTACCCGTAACTGCTGTTATTGTATCGATCCATCTCATTGCTGGCCTTCCTCTTTTGCGTTGACCTTCTATCTTGCCAAGCATAATGTCTTTCTCTAATGATCTCTCTCTTCGCATGATGTGTCCAAAAGTATGAAAGTCGAAGTCTTGTCATCTGAGCTTCTAAAGAAAGCTTAGGTTTGATCTCCTCTAGTACCGACTGGTTTGTTCTTCGGGCAGTCCATGGTATACACAGTATTCGCCGCCAGCACCATAATTCAAAGGCATCCATTTTTTTCCTGTCTATCTTTTTCACTGTCCAGCTTTCACATCCATATGATGTTATTGAAAATACCATGGCTTGAACAAGTCAAATCTTTGTATGGAGAGAAATATCTCTGCTCTTGAGAATCTTATCTAGGTCTTTCATAGCCGTTCTGCCAAGAGCAATGCGTCGTCTGATTTCTTGACTGCTTGTTGCTTCTTTATTGATAGTTGATCCAAGTAGGTTAAAGTTGTTCACAATTTCAATTTCTTCTACTTCAACGATGAACCTATTGATTATGCCAGTTGTCATGATCTTAGTCTTCTTTACATTAAGGTGCAGGCCCATTTTGAGACTATGTTCTTTAATTGTGAGAAGCAAATGTTTCAGATCATCTTCACTTTCAGCCAGTAATGTGGTATCATCAGCATAGCGAAGGTTGTTGATGAGTCTTCCACCAATCTTCACACCTCTGTTGTCTTCATACAATCCTGCTTCTCTGATGATTTGTTCTGCATATAAATTAACAGGTGTAGAGGGAAAGTATGCAGCCTTGTCTTACACCTTTGCTTATTTTAAACCATTCTGTTTCTCCTTGTTCCGTTCGAACTGTTGCTTCTTGATCAATGTACAGATGCGTAAGAGACGATCAGGTGTTCTGGTATACCCATGCTTCTTAATGTGGCCCAGAGTTCTCATGGTTTACACAGTCAAAAGCCTTGCTATAGTCGATATAAAGCACAAATAGATATCCTTTGGTATTCTTTAGTCTTTTCAAGGATCCATCTCACATCCGCAATGATGTCTCTTGTTCCTCGCCCTTTCCTGAACCCTGCTTGCACTTCAGGTAGTTCTTGTTCCAGGTATGGTTGTAGTCTCTTTTGAATAATCTTCAGTAGAATCTTGCTGGCATGTGGGATCAGAGCGATTGTGCGGTAATGTTCACAGTCTGTTGGATCACCTTCTTAGTATTGGTATAAACACAGATCTTTTCCAGTCAGTTGGCCATGATGTTGTCTTCCTATTTCTTGGCAGAGCCTTGTGAGTACGGTAACAGCTGCATCAGATTGCTGCAATACTTCTATGGGAATGCTATCAATGCCTGGTGCTTGTTCTTTGATAAGGCTTTCAATGCTGCTTCAACTTCTTCTTTCATCACCAGTGGTTCCCGATCATAAGGTACAGGTTGAAACGGCTGTTGGTCCACTTGATCTTTATCATATAAAAACTCTGTATATTCCTTCCACCTTTTCTTGATCTTCTCAGCATCATTCAACATAGAACCTTGAGCATCTTGTAACATTCCAATTCGAAGGCTGGAACTTTTTCTTTAACTCTCGTAGCTTTAGGAAAGCTGATCTTGTTCTTCCTCTAATAGTTTCTGCTTCTATTTCCTTGCAAGTGTCATTGTAGTACTTTTCCTTGTCCTGTCTTGCTGCACGTTGGAAATCTCTGTTGAGTTCTGCGATTGTCTTTCTTTCTCCTCTGGCTTTAGCTTCTCTGCGTTTCTGGGCAATTTTCAGAGTTTCTTTCCGTCATCCATTTTGGCCGTTTTTTGCATTTTCACCTTTTGTAGACAGACTTCTCGCTTTCTTCCAACACAACCTTCTTGATGTCATTCCATAACTCTTCCGGAGCTCTGTCATTTGTATCTAAAGCAGCAAATCGATTTTGCAGGCAGTCTTTAAATTCCAGTGGTATATTCTCAAGGTCATATTTTGCTGCATTCATGAGTGGTTTTGCTCTTTTTCAACTTTAGCTTGAGTTTGTATACTAGTAGTTGATGATCTGTACCACAGTCAGCTCCAGGTTTTGTCTTTGTTGATGTTATAGAGCTTTTCCATCGTTGACTTCCACATATGTAGTCAATTTGATTTTTATATAATCCATTCGGTGAAGTCCATGTGTACAGTCGCCGCTTGTGTTGCTGGAAGAAGGTGTTTGAGATGAATAGATCATTGGTCTTGCAGAATTCTATCAGTCTTTCTTCCAGCTTCATTTCTGTGCCAAGTCCATATTTTCCAACTACTTTGCCTTCTTCTTTGTTGCCAACTTTTGCGTTCCAGTCACCCATGACTATCAGGATATCCTGTTTGCATGTTCTGTCAATTTCAGCTTGTACTTGTTCATAGAACTCTTCAATTTCATTCTCTTCTGCAGCTGTTGTTGGGGCATATACTTGAATTATAGTTGTGTTGAAAGGCAAGCCTCGTAGACGAAAAGAGATTAAGCGTTCGCTGACTGCATTGTATTTCATTACAGTTCTTGCAAGTTTCTTCTTTATTATAAATGCAACACCATTTCTTCTTTGTCTTTCATTTCCAGCATAGTAGACCATGTGATCATCTGATGCAAAGTGCCCATGCCAGTCCATTTCAGTTCGCTGACACCCAACAGATCAAGTTGTACACGTTCCATTTCATTCTTGACCACCTCCAACTTCCCTTGGTTCATGCTTCGTACGGTCCATGTTCCAATGTGTAAGACATCTTTACAGCTTCTGACTCTCATTTCATGCGCAGCTACATCAGTAGTCAGACTTCCCGAGGGCTTTGATCAACCACATCATAAATGCTGGCTTTACTCTGAAAAGTCTTCAGCTCTTCCCCAGTAGCTAGTTGAGTGCCTTCTGACCTGGGGGTCTCATCTTCCAGCACCATAGCACAATTTGTTTTGTTTGTAACTATCCATTGGGTTTTCATGGCAAGATACAGAAGTAGATTGCCGGGCCTTTCTTCCGCCCGCAGTTTAAGTTTGGTGTGTTGCCGTTGTCACAAAAAATGTGATCCTCTGCCGTCAACACTGTCCCATTCTGCTGCTGCCCAGATGGGTGGTTTGTCTTGGTCTGGCACCTCAGCTGAGACCTGTCCATCTTGGGAGACCCTGCTAGTAGTTAAACTACCGATAGTTTAGCTCTCAGCATCACTGATGCACGCAAGCCCTCACAGCCCGACAAACTGCAAACCAAGTGAGAGCTATATTGTATTTACTGACTATTATTATTAGTGTGCTACCTTCAGAAACGTCTCTCAGAGCCTTTGCCTTAATAGGACCTGCAACTTTTAATTTCTATTTTACTATTTCCCATAGGTGGTGGGATTTCTGTCGACAGTATGTTTTACTTCAGAAAATAAAGATAAAATGAGTTCAGTTAGTTCCTGTCTTCCAGATTTTTGGGAAGGAGAGGAAGCAGGTGTTCTGGACACAGTGGGATTTCAGAGAATGTACTTGAGTTGTGGAGTACCCAATTTGAAAGCAGTAATTAGGGAACCCGCAAATTGTATATTTTGTGCACTTGCTGAGACTTTTTTTCTCAATGATTGCTCCCAGAGAGAGCTTCATTTCTATACAGAAAGAGCTTCATTTTTCTTCTTGAGAGGAATTTTCTTGAACTCGGAAGGTGGCGTGCCCACTCTTCTCTCTCTCCTTTCCACCCTCAGTTTCTTTAGGAAAAAAGAAATAAAGAGAAACAGACACATACAATGTTATCTTTTTATTGCACTAACTGGTATCATTTGTTCACCTTTATTTTTGTACATTCAAGTGGACTAATATGGCTGCCTCCCTACTTTAAGAAAATTAATTGTGAGGACCAGAAGCAGACTTTACATAGACACTTTCAATACAAATTTTATCTACAATGGCACTGGGTCATTACACAGGGAAAGGAAACAAGTTTTTCTCAAAGACTGGAAGAACATCAAAGTTTAAATGATCTTCCCAATAAGGCGCATTTCTTTTTTTGTACCAACCAGATGTATAGGAGATGTATAGAGTTATTGATGACTTGCCGCATTTATAACCTCACCCATACATAAATCTTATAGACCAGAGGTACTCAAATCCAGTCCTGGAGGGCCAAAAACCAGCCAGGTTTTCGTGATATCCCTAATGTATATGCATGAGATAGATTTGCATGCAGTGCCTCCATTGTATTTGAATCTATCTCATGCATATTCATTAGGGATATCCAGAAAACCTGACTGGTTTGCAGCCCTCCAGGACTGGATTTGAGTACCTCTGTTATAGACTAACCAATTTATTGAGGCATGAACATTTTGAGGACAAGAGTTCACTTTGACGTGGACTCTTCTCCTCGAAAGTTCATACCTCAATAAATTGGTTAGTGTTAAAGGTATTACCTGTCTCAGTCATTTTTGCTAGTTCAAACACGGCTGCTTTCTCAGAATTTTCGACATGTTGGGACAAAAGAGAGGCTGGTGAAGGGCTCTATTGGAACGGTTGAGTGTGGAGACATCAGTGATGGCAGGAACAGGTGAGAGGCAGCACAGTAATCATTCACACAGGACAGCAAAAAAGGTGGCACTGGCCATGATAATGGGTAATTTCAATTACTCCAAAATTGAGAGGATAAATTTCACACCAGGAAATGTTAGGGAGGTAAAGCTCCTAAATGAAATGAATGACTGCTTCATGGAGAAGCTGGGCAAGAACCAGCAAGAAGGGGAACTATTGTAGACCTAGCCCTTAGTGGGACACAGGATTGGGTATGAGAGGTAATGGTGTTGGGTCCACTTAACTAAAATGATCATAGCATTATCAAATTTGACATAACAACTGGAGTGAGAACACTAAAGAAATATACTGCACTAGGACTAGCATTTAAACAAAGGAGGCTTATCAGTAAACTCAACAGCTTGGTGATGGGTCCCAAGGTGGTCAATTGGATCAGAATTGGTTGACTGACAGACGACAGAAGGTGATGGCAAATGGAACTTACTCGGATGAAAGGAAGGTGATTAGTGGCATGCCCCAGGGTTTGGTCCTGGGACCAGTACTGTTCAATGTATTTGTGAGTGATATTGCTGAAGGACTGAATGGAAAGTCTGTCTTTTTGCAGATGACATGACAATTTGCAACAGAGTGGACTCATTTGAGGGAGTGGATAACATGAGGAAAGATCTACAAAAGCTGGAAGAACAGTCTAATGCTTGGCAGTTAACATTTAATGTAAGGAAGTGCAGTGTCATGCACTTGGGAAGCAGAAATCCAAGAGAATTGTTTGTGATAGGGGGCGAGAAGTTGATGTGCATGGACCAGGAGAAGGACCTTGGAGTGATTGTTTTTGAGGATCTCAAGGTAGCGAAACAGTGTGACAAGGTAGTGGCAAAAGCCAGAAGGATACTGGGTTGCATACAAAGAGGAATTATCAGCAGAAAGGAAGAGGTACTGATGACGTAGAAGTCGCTGGTGAGGCCTCACTTGGAATATTGTGTTCAGTTTTGGAGACCTTATCTCGCAAAGGACATAAAGAGGCTGGAAATGGTTCAGAGGAAAGCAACCAAAATGATTTGGAGCCTGCGTCAGAAGACTTATGAGAAGAGACTTGAAGACCTAAATATGTACACCCTAGAGGAGAGGAGGGACGGGGAGATATGATTCAGACCTTAAAGAATATTAATGAACAAACAAATGTCTTCCAAAGACGGGGAAGCTGTAAAACTAGAGGGCATATCATGAAGCTGCAAGGGGGTAAACTGAAAGGCAACATCAGGAAATACTTTTCCACTGAAAGAGTGGTGGATGCTTGGAATGCCCTCCCGATGGGTGGGTGCAAATACAGTGATAGAATTCAAAATGGCATGGGACAGACTCAGTGGATCCCTTTATAACAACAAGATAAAATCAAAATAACCTTAACATTCTCTGCTATCTCAACAAATAGGGGTGACCTGCATGGAGTGGTGGGTACACACCTAAACAAAGGCATGGGGAGGGATGACCTGCATGGAGCGGCAGGTGCACCTACTCTTGCCACCTTGCTGGGCAAACTAGATGGACCATCATGGTCTTTATCTGCCATCATATACTAAGTTACTATAAGTTGCTATGTTAAAAGAAAGACTATGATAAAATGAGGAAAATTATTTAAAAAAGAGACAAAAGAAATATGATACAGATCCTTGAATACTTGAAAGGCATTAGAGAACAAACCTTTTTCAAATGAGGGGATGCTTTAGAGCTAGAGAACATGACATGGGACTACAAGGAGATAAAATCAAAAGCACCATCAGGAAATACTTCTGCACAGAAAGGGAGGTGGATGCCTGGTCTGTCATCTCAAAAGAGGTGGTGGAAGCAAAAATAGTGCTGGAATTCTGGAGATAAATACAGTGGATCCCTAAAGGACAAAAGGATTCCTAGCCAAAAAAGGAGCACCTAAATTAAAAACAGATGTGAAATGACTGTTTCACTTCTTCTAAGAAACCATTGGAAAAGTAACCTGAACTGCGTGGCAGGTACAATTCCCAAATAAAACACGCCATGTGGTGCATCTGACATACTGTAGCTGTGCCTGTGGATAGGCTTCTGGCTGTATGGTGGGGGCTCATCTCCGCTCACAAAACATTCTAGCACTATCTGGATAGTGGCAATGCAGTTAGG
Source organism: Ichthyophis bannanicus (assembly GCA_033557465.1). Classification (NCBI taxonomy): domain Eukaryota; kingdom Metazoa; phylum Chordata; class Amphibia; order Gymnophiona; family Ichthyophiidae; genus Ichthyophis; species Ichthyophis bannanicus. The sequence goes on along the minus strand of CM066031.1, from coordinate 516,603,094 downwards.
ATGAGTTTCAGTGGCATCCCCCAACACATCAAACAACCTTTATGACACACACTTATGCACACACATCACCCAACACCCTCCATGACACATACACATGTACATGCAGATGTGTGTACCCCTCAACACCCTCCATGACACACACACACACATGCACGCATCCCCCAAAAACCCTCGTGGCACATACATATATGTACCCCCACACCAGGAAACTTGCACGCATGCACACATGCATCCCCACACCCTCATGGCACACACACACATATGCACCCCTCAACACCCCCATGACATATCCTCCTGACAAATACAGACATACAAATTCCTGAACACCTCCCAAGATACACACACATGCCTGATTTTGTGAATGGGAGCAGCACGTCATTGTGTCACACTGCAAGTATACACTTTTCAACTTGTTCTGGGAAAGAACGCAAAGGACCCTCCTTAGGGCCCTCCCCGCCCCTGATGAGTACCAATGATAGGCATACCTGCCCACAGGAAAAGAAACAAACTTCATCAATTGATTTCACATTGGCTACCGCTGTCAGTCTAAACTAATTTGTGCTGATTTCTAATGCGCTATAGCTTCTATTTGCATATCAGATTATTTAGTTTAACTGTATTCTAACAGCAGGAGCACTACTAGGTGTTTGTGCCTAGAAATGGATACAATAAATTACTTGCAAAGTTCAGTTTATCACGAATCCTGCTCCTGGCTCTTAGAATAAGTGAAGATTACATAATGGTAGATCATATATTTTGACCAAGGAATGCTAGATATATCTTTATGAATTATCACAAAAATAATAAAGTAAATCATGTCGAATGGAAAGCAAAGATAATTGTGCTAAACTTCTAAAATCAAATGTTAGAGAAAACAATTGCTCCAACCCACATAACTTTTATTTATGTATATATGGATTATATTTCTCTGTGTGGAAAAGCACCAATTTGGAATGGAAATCACTATAACACTATGTATCCTGGCAAAAGATGCAGGAGTTAAAGAGTATTAAAACCAGGGCTGATCCTGCCACTAGGAAGAATAGGTATCTGCCTAGAGTGGCAGAATTGGGGGGGGGGGGCGACGGCATGGCTTTGGCACACAGGCAAGCAGCACTTTACTGCTGCTGTCAGCACAGTACGAGCCCTTTTCATACAAGCATGCACTCGAGCACTGCCATTACCCCCCTCCCCCCCTTCCGAAAAGAAATCTGTATCAAACGGAGAAAGGGTGGTGTTTGAGCTTGGGCCTGTGATTCAGGCTTTCATGCTGGAAGTTTACTTTCTCAGCACCAGCAGAGGTAGGAAGGACATGGAGGCAGCAGGGGGAAAGGAACAGGAAGAAGAAACTGGCCCCAAGGGAGAGGCTGGGGTTGAAGTGGAGATGCTGGCCACCTGGGAGGGGTGGGAGGGGAAGGGGAGATGCTGGACATCGGGGTAAGGAAAGGAAAATGTTGGATACGGGGAGGAGGATAATAGGGAAAGGGAAATGCTGGACATGGATCGGGGTAGGGAAAAGGCAGTACTTCCTGGATGATTGGTGGGGGGGGGGGGGAGTAGACAAGGGAGGAGGAGAGATAAGTAGGGTCTTGAGCCACCTGGGGGGAGGGGCACACAGCTGAAAGTTCACCTAAGGTGTCAGCTGCCCTAGGTCTAGCTCTGATTACAACATGGGTTCCTTCTTTTCTTTCTTGCTTTCTTTGGGGGTAATTTTATAGCTCTGTGGATTTGCTAAATACATATGCATACATTCCCTATGCGGGCTTCAGCAAATTTTCAAAACTAAATTATGCACTTTTGCTTTGAAAATTATCCGAGGGAATTTACATGCTTACACTGTATAGCCATCCGGTCCTTGATATGCATACATTTTTAGGATTAATTTAAGCACATATGTTCAAATTTTCAAAAGTATGCATATGATTGCAGACCCCTCCCCAATTCTGCCCCAAGGAACACCTCCACTAAGTCATGGTACACCACTGATTTATTTTCAAAAAGCAGTTTTTGCTATTAAGGCCAAAAGTTAACTGGTTAATGGTCTTTTATCTTTCCACTTTTCTTATAAATGTTTGATCAAAATGCAAGGGGTGAACTATATATGTTTTAAATCTCAGTAGCTCACAGTCTTCTTAAGTAATAAATCTGTGGAGGCTCTGAAATCATACGCCCAGGAGTCTGCTTTGGTTTCACAGTGGCCAGCAGTAGATAGTAGTTCTGGAACTGATAAAATGTATCTGGATTTTCAGAAAGCCTTTGACAAGGTCCCTCATGAAAGACTCATGGGGAAATTAAATTGTCAGGGCATAGGAGGAAATGTCCTATTGTGGATAAGGAACTGATTAAAAGAGAGAAAACAGAATAGGGTTAAATGGCCAATTTTCTCAATGAAGGAAGGTAAATAGTAGAGTACCCCGGGGATCTGTACTTGGACTGATGCTTTTTAACATATTTCTAAATGATCTGGAAATGGGAATAACGAACAAGGTCACTAAATTGCATATGACACCAAATTATTCAAAATTGTTAACTCACATGTGGATTATGAGAAACTGCAGGAGGTTCTTGCAAGACTGGGAGACTGGGCATCCAGATGGCAGATGAAATTTAATGTGGATAAGTGGAAAGTGATGCACATAGGGAAGAATAACCCAGACTATAGTGACAACATGCAGGGTTGCACATTAGGAGTCACCACTCAGGAAAATAATCTAGGTGTCATGGTGGACGATACGTTGCAATCTTCTGCCTAGTGTGTGGCTGCAGCCAGATATGTAAACAGAATGTTAAGAATTATTAGAAAAGGAATAGAGATTAAAACCAAAGAATGCCATACTGTCTCTACCAGTCCTGATGAGAGGGGGGCAGGGGGGTCTTTGAAGGGGTCAAGCCTCAGCCTTTCTTGCTATTTTACATTATCACATTGCATTGCATGACCTTTTGAACAGCTGCCATGGTATGCACAGTAACATGATTAACACGGTCATTTATTACTCCAGTACATTTAAAACAATGCAGCAGGCCCAGAAAGGTGGTCTGACCTGAGGCTCATCCTGGCTCTCAGCCCCCCTGGTATCTGCATTGTTCTATGGTACAACGTCACCTTGAGTACTGTGTGCATCTGGTTGCCACATCTCAAAAAATAGAGTGGAATTAGGAAAGGTACAGAGAAATGCAACCAAAATTATAAATGGAATGACTCTTTTATGAGGAAAGGCTAAGTGGAGGAGTGGCCTAGTGGTTGGGGCAAGGTACTTCGGGCTAGAAGGTCAGGGGTTCAAATCCCACTAGAGGACAGCAACCTTGGGCCGGAAGGACTGGGGTTTCTAGTCCCACAGGTGCTCCTTGTGGTCTTGGGCAAGCCACTTAATTCTCCATAGCCCATGTTCCCTGTAAAATAGTTATCTCCAAGTTATAATGCCCTGTTCAATGTAAACCACACTGATGCAGAATAGCGTGGTATATATGAGAATATAAATAAAGAAGTTAGCATAGGGACAGCTGAGGAAAGATGTGATAGAGGTCTATCATTTCTATAACCCCCACTGATGTCATTTATCAAATCGAGGTCTCCACCTCATTCATAAACCTATACTGGAATGGAAGATCACCACTAAAATCGATGTGCAAAAACAATGCTCCAAAAAATAGCCTGTAGGCACATCCCTAGACATCCACCAAAGCACTAATAAAAAAAAATGCGGAAAAATGTATATAGCCAATAACGAAAACCTTAAATAACCAATGAAGAAAAACTTGAACAGCCACCAAAAGCAACGTGGATCCCCATGCTAAAAACCTCACATTGCCTTTGTAGGACTTGTCGGGGCAGACACTGGGAGGGGTGGCGGCCTTCCCACTGTGGTGTAACTTGCAAAAGCATTTCTAGCCTACACTACCTACGCTTAGTGCACATAATGTCGGTGCTCCCAAGTCCATTTTTACCACAGTAGCACTTTTCTGTCCACTTCTTCTCCCTGTGAGCACATTGCTGGAGAATGTGTTAAAAGTAGTTAGCGTAGCTGAGTTTAGAAAAGGTTTGGACAAGTTCATAGAAGAAAAGTCCATAAACCATTATTATTAAGGTAGATTTTGGTAAATCCACTGCATTTCTCTGGGGATAAGTAGCATGGAACTGGTTACTTTGAGGATACACCAGGTACTTGTGATTTAGATGGGTCACTGTTGGAAACAGGATACTGGTGTTGGTGGACTTTTGTTCTGACCCATCTTAACCTTCTATTTCTGAATCAAAAATAAGATATTCTCATGCATTTTCAAATTACACAATTGAGCTCATGTTAAAGGCATCTCCAGCTTTAAACAGCAGCATTTAGATGTGTAAATTAACTACATACAGTATGTATATAGTGATTTAAAAAAGCCCCTGTCTATATGTGCAGATGAGCTGGATGCCAAGATCAGAAGAGGGCCAGGTTATAGCCATGCTTTGGGTGTGCCAAAAATTATATGTGTATTTCCATTTTACAAAAAGATTTCTTCATTGGTGTTTGTACCTCCTCGGAACCAAGTGCAACTGTCAGGATAGTGCCCATTTCAGTCAGAGGATGATGTGAGGGGTTAAGGGGTTACATCCCTAGTGTTTCATCCCTAGTGTTTCATTTTTGTCTTATAAAAGAAAACCAAAACTTTATTTTAGTGCAGCTTAGTAGCTACTCCTCTTTGTATAGAAATTGCGTCGGGGCAAGTCCAAAATTATCTGACACCTAAGGCTGTTGAGGTTTTTCTAGGCTTCACCTATGATTATTTGGGGAATTTTCTCTTTTTTGTTTGGCTGCTTGTGTTCAACCCCAACATACATATTATATATATATATATATAGAGAGAGAGAGAGAGAGGACCCACTTTAAACAAATTGCTCGTGCCACCGTAAGAGCATGGAAACTTTTTTAATTTATTTTGCCAGGTATGTAACATCACAAGCTTTGCTTTTAACTTATAAGGTACAAATTTCTATATCAATCCATAGCATTAATACATCTATAACAAGCAAAGCACCTGACTTAAGTGTAAAGGGTCCTGGGGACAGAGACAGCATCACTCCAGTGAGATCAGCTAATGTCTGTCTGCCTATCAGAATTTCTCCTCTATATTTATATTCATTTTTAGGCTCAAATTGCTGATAAGCAGATTTTCTTTCTTTTCTCATTCTCTATTATTTCAAGCAAATCTGTTCCTTAATCTTTTACCCTTTGTTTTCCCTTGTGGCATCCTGTTTCTCCATTCTCATGGTAGTCCTCGTCGCTGTGTGCTGGCTCTGTTTCCTGCAGATTAAATTCTTCGTTTTGTTCCCCTTTGTTCATTCAAGGGGCCCAGGTGGTAGATTTTCACTAGCTGTGTAGCTTTCAGAGCCTCTCATTGTATCAGCTCTGGGTCAGGATATTAGCTCATTTCATAGCTCAATCTTGCTGATTCTTCAGTTTCAGTGTGAAAAGAGTCAGCAGGCTGTTTCTTTCTTAGGCCTGAGCTATAGACGTTAGCACAAGATGGATTCAACCTATAACAAAGGTACCTGAAGATGGATTCATATTCCCCTTCAAGGCATATCTTCAGCCATGCATCCCCCAGGGGCGGCTCTAGGCCCTTCCACTGTAGTCCAGTATCTCCCCTGCCCAACCCCCACACCAAAATGTCCATCATTTCATTTTGTCTCCCTTTCTCTTGCCTATACCCCTATCCAACATGTCTCCTCCTTCCTTTCCTCTGCTGTTGCCACTACCCTACATCCAGCAGGCCCTAAGCCTGCAGCAAAGTAAGCACAACAAGGCGAGCACAGACCTGCTGCATCCCACCTTCTCTGATGCAAAGTTCCTATTGGAGGGGGTGGGGACGTGACAGGGCTCGAGTATGGGAATGTGCTGAAAGGACCACTGCTCTTCTGCCATGTTGGGGTTGCTACCCCCTAGTCCGCCTGGTGGTAAAGCTGACCCTGAAGAGTGCTATTTTAAAATACATAAGAATCTCTTATTCTAGACTGAAAAATAGATGCTTTCTACGGTGTTTTCTCTCTCATTGATTTGGCATATTTTGAAAAGGAAAACAATTATTTTACTTGGAGAGGTACATGAAAGGTGCATCAGGGCATTCTATTGTTCTTATTTTGTGATAAACACAGATGGTTTTACTTCATTTTGGTAACATGTGATCTCCACAGAACTGAAAGATGCAAGTTTCAGAAGCATTTCTGCAGATAAAGCAATGATTTACCATGACTCATTAGGTGATCCTGGGGATGGAGCTGGAGAGGGATTTACAGTCACATTCATACTTTCAAAGATTTGAGCATATGTTTATAAGAACATAAGATATGCCATACTGGGTCAGACCAAGGTCCATCAAGCCCAGTATCCTGTTTCCAACAGTGGTCAATCTAGGTCATATGTACCTAGCAGTTTCCCCAAAAGACATAGGTTCCACAATGCTTGCATGCATTGATATCCTGGGTCCCTTCTTAATAATGGTTTATGGACCTTTCCTCCAGGAACTTGTCCAAACCTTTTTTAAACCCAACTACACTAATAGCCTTTACTACATCCTCCGGAAACAAATTACAGAGTTTGATTACACGTTGAGTGAAAAAATATATTATTTTATTAGTCTTAAATAGTTTACCCTGTAGCTTCATTGCATGTCCCCTAGTCTTTCTATATTCTGATAACGTAAACAATCAATCTACGTTTACCCGTTCCACTCCGTTCATTAATTATAGACTTCTATCATATCTCCCCTCAGCCGTCCCTTTTCCAGGTTAAAGAGCCCTAACCTTTTTAGCCTTTCTTCATAGGGGTATCCTTCCATCCCCTTTACCATTTTGGTGGCTCTTCTCTGAACCTTTCTTAATAACGCTATATCCTTTTTAAGATACGGCGACCAGAATTGCACACAATATTCAAGGTGCGATCTCACCATCGAACGATATAGAGCCATTATAATATCCTTTGTTTTATTTTCCATTCCTTTCCTTATGATACCTAGCATTCTATTTGCTCTCTTGGCCACCGCTGCACACTGAGCCGAGGGTTTTAACATGTTATCCACAATGACGCCTAAATCTTTTTCCTGGGTGGTCGTTCCTAATGTGGAACCTTGCATTGTGTAACCACAGTTTGGGTTGTTCTTCCCTAGGTGCATAACTTTGCACTTGTTCACATTAAATTTCATCTACCATTTTGATGCCCGGTCTTCCAATTTATCAAGATCCTCTTGCGATTTTCCACAATCCTCTTGGGTTTTAACAACTTTAAATAGTTTTGTGTCATCTGCAAATTTGATAACCTCACTCGTTATTCCCTTTTCCAGGTCATTTATGAATATGTCAAAAAGCAGCGGACCCAGCACAGATCCCTGGGCTACACCACTATTCAACTTTCTCCATTGGGAAAATTGGCCATTTAACCCTACCCTCTGCTTTCTGTCTTTTAACCATTTCCTGATCCATAATAGTACACTGCCTCCTATTCCATGACTCTTTAGTTTTGCCAAAAGTCTCTGATGAGGGACCTTGTCAAAAGCTTTCTGAAAGTCCAAATACACTATATCAATTGACTCATCTTTGTCTAGCTGTTTATTCACACCTTCAAAAAACATAACATATTAGTAAGACAAGATCTTCCTTGTCTAAAGCCATGTTGGCTGTCTCCCATTAAGCCATGACTATCTATATGTTCAGCAATTTTGTTCTTTATGATGGTTTCTACCATTTTTCCCGGTACTGACGTCAGGCTCACCAGTCTGTAGTTTCCAGGATCACACCTGGAACCCTTTTTAAAAATTGGTGTTACATTCGCCATCCTCCAATCTTCAGGTATTAGAGATGATTTTAATGATCGTTCACAGATTACTAATAGCAGGTCTGCAATCTCATATTTCAGTTCTTTCAACACCCTTGGATGTATAGCATCCGACCCAGGTGATTTGCTATCTTCAGTTTATCTAATAGTTGTAATACATCTTCCAGATGTATCGATATTTCCTTCAATTCTTCTGCACCTTTAAATACCACTTCAGTCATGGGTAACATCCCTACATCTTCCTCAGTAAAGACCGAAGCAAAGAATTCATTTAGTCTCTCCGCTATCGCCTTGTCGCCTCTTAGTGTCCCTTTAACCCCTCTATCATCTAATGGACCAACAGACTGTCTCACAGTTTATTTGCTACGAATGTACTTGAAAACATCTTTATTATGCGTTTTTGCTTCTGCAGCAAGCTTCTTCTCAAATTCTCCCTTTGCCTGCCTTATCAATGCCTTGCATTTGACTTGCCAGTGCTTGTGCTGTTTCCAGGTTTCGTCGTTTGGTTCTTTTTCCATTTCCTGAAAGATGCTTTTTTGTCAACAACAGCCTCTCTGACCTCACCTTTAAACCATGCTGGCAGTTTTTTGGACTTCCTTCCACTTTTCTTAAAGCGTGGAATACAGCTGGTCTGGGCTTCCAAGACAGTATTTTTCAACAACACCAAAGCTTGATGTAAGTCTTTAACCTTTGCAATTGCTCCTTTTAGTTTTCTCTTAACTATTTTCCTCATTTTATCATAGTCTCCCTTTCGAAAGTTAAAAGGTAGTACTGTGGATTTCCTTACCATCCCTCCTCCATTAATTAAATCAAAGGCGATTATGCTATGATCACTATTGCCAAGTTGCCCCAACAACCTTATCTCTTACACCAGATCTGGTGTTCCACTAAGGACTAAGTCCAAAATGGCTTCCCCTCTGGTTGGTTCATGAACCAGCTGCTCCAAGAAGCAGTCATTTATTTCATCTAGGAACTTTATCTCCCTAGCATGTCCTGCCGAGACACTGACCCAGTCGATACCGGAGTAATTGAAATCACCCATTATTATTACTGTGCTGTAACGTTTGTTAGCTTCCTTGATTTCTTTGAGCATTTCATCATCCATTTGTTCATTCTGGCCAGGCGGTTGATAGTACACCCCCCACTGCCATCGCCTTCCCCTATTTACATGAAATTTCAATCCATAGAGATTCTACAGCAAATTTTGTTTCCTGCAAAACTTTAATCCTTTCTGACTCAATGCCCTCTCTAACATGGAGCACAACCCCTCCACCAATTTGATCAGCTCTATCATTACAATATAGTTTGTACCCAGATATCACAGTGTCCCACTGGTTGTCCTCCTTCCACCATGTCTCTGATATTGCAATCATATCTAAGCTCTCATTTAGTGCTATATATTCTAACTCTCCCATCTTATTTTTTAGACTTCTAGCATTTGCATACAAGCATTTTAGAGACTGTATTTTATTCATATTAATTTGGCTATTGGTAGTCATGGGTAATTTGGGAGCTTTAAGGTCTGTCTGCTCCATACGTGAGTGCATAAATTGACTCTGAAAATGCGTGCATACAAAAGGACAGATGAACATGTAAGCATGCATATTCAGAGCAAAAGTTCATAATTTAGTTTTGCAATTTGCTGACTCTGCCCAGGAAATGTATGCATTTTGCCCATCCAGAGAGTTATAAAATTACCCCAAAGAAAGCAAGAAAGAAAAGAAGGAACCCATGTTGGAATCAGAGCCAGGCCTAGGGTAGCTGACACCTTAGGTGAACTTTCAGCTGTGTGCCCCTCTTCCCCCGAGTGGCTCAAGGCCCTACTTATCTCTCCTCCCTCCACCCCCCTTGTAGTCTTGCAATTCTCCTTCTCTTTCCTTCTTCCTCCCATCATCCAGCAAGCATCTCCCTTTCCCTACCCTCCTCATGCCCTTGTGCAATTTTTCTCTTTCCTTACCCTCCATGTCCAGCATTTCCCCTTCCCCTCCCTACCCCTTCCCATGTGACCAGCCTCTCCACACCAATATCCGTCATCTGCCCTCCAAAGCCCCTCTCCCCTGGTGCAGCAGTTCCCCTTCCTCTCCCTACTGCCTCGCAGATGGCCAGCAGCTCCACTTCAACCCCAACCTACCCCCTTGTGGCCAGTATCTTCATCCTCCTTCATTTCCCTACTGCCGCCGTAACCTTCTTGTCTCTGCCTATGCCAAGATAGCATAAATTCAGCCTAGCTTAAAGGCCTGAAACACAGGCCTGAGCTCAAGCGCTGGCCCGTCTGCCACAAATTTTCTGCCGAGGGGGGAGGAAATGCCAGTGCTTGTGTGCAGGCCTGTATTAAAAGGCCCGACAGCACTTTGAGAGCAACAGTAAAGTGTTGCTTGCCTGCAAGCCATGGTCCCCCAAATTTTGCTGCCCTAGGCAGATGTCCACTCTTCTTAGTGGCAGGATCAGCCCTGGTTTTAGTACTCTTACGTGCCTATTCTACTCTTGAATCTTTTGCCAAGAGACTTAGTGCTATAGCGATTTCCATTCCTAATGGGTATTTTCCATAAAGAGAAATATAATCCATGTAAAAGTTTTGTGGGCTGGAGCAATTGTTTTCTCTAACATTTAATTTTAGCTGTTTAACACAGGTATCTTTGCTTTCTATTCAACATGATTTATTTTATTATTTTTTGTGATAATTCATAAAGATATATCTAGCATTCTTTTGTCAAAATATATGATCTACAATTATGTAATCTACACTTATTCTAAGAGCCAAGAACAGGATTCGTGATAAACTGAACTTTGCAAGTAATTTATTGTATCCATTTCTCAGTACAGAGACCTAGTAATGCTCCTGCTATTAGAATACAATCTGATTTGCAAATAGTAGCAAAGTCACATTACAAATCAGCACAAATGAGTTCAGACTGCTAGTGATACCTAACGGAAATGAGTTCATGAAGTTTGTTCATTTTTCAGTGGGCAGGTATGTCCATCATTGGTATGTGTAAATCAGTAACATAGGGCCAGATATTCAAAGTAATTAATGCGGTTAGAGGAGCTGCTAACACGTTAATAGTGGTGAACAGGATATTCAGCGGCACTAACATGGTTAGTGCCGCTGAATATCCATGGCTGCCTGCTCTACACATGGCGACACTGACCGCTTAGCATCTGGGCGTGTCGGGGGCCTTCCAGGGTGGAATGGAATAAAAAGCACCAAGCAAGGATAACCTGCACGAAGTGGCAGTTACAACCCAAAGTCAAAAACACAGAGCGAGGGTAACCTGCATGGTGCGGCAGTTACCATCTTAAACTAGAGTCACAAGATTTTTGGAGAGCAAATCTGGGACACCTGGGCGGGACTGAGCTGGACTGAAAGGGGCAGGGGTCCTCTCTCCTTGGACATCTTTTCTGCATATATTTTGAAATGACCATTCTAAGCAACGTTTGGTCATTTCAGAAGTTTTAAAAAGACAGTAGCAGCACTCTTGAATTATAAGCACAGAGACATACATACTGTATATGCTTAAACTTTATTTTATACATACAGATAAACATTGTATGTACTTTTACAATGTCTTCTCTTTTTTCAGAAAAAAAGTTAATTTTACATCTTCTACCAGTATCGGGAAGACTGCATTAGAGGGGTCTGCAGGAGAAGCAGTGTCCTTTGCCTCTGTCTCCACTCAAACTGGAGACAGGGGGTGGTTGTAGTCCATGAGATCTGAGACACTACCTCAAAATTGGGGACAATCCCCAAAAGCCAGGGACATCTGGTAACCTTACCTTAAACACCCTGCTGGGCAGACTAGATGGGCCATGCTGGTTTTTATCTGCCATTATTTACTTTGGGCCCGATATTCAGCACTGCTAATGTAGGTAGCCACCGGCGCTGAACATTACACCGGGGTTATGTCTGGCTCCTGCATTGAATATTTGAGTTTACCAAATAAGCCAATTGCTAATCGACCAGCAGTGATATTGAGCCGCTGCCCAGTTCGTGATATGTGGTGAAAGTTAGGCCACGGTTGCCTGCCCCTGGCTTGTGCCACAGTTGGGTTGTAACTGCCACTTCGTGCAGGTTCCCCTTGCTCTGTGCTTCTTACTTTGGGCTGCAACTGCTATTCTGTGACAGCTACCACTGCTATGCCTTTCTTAATGTGAACGTCATTTAGGTTTTGCTTTGAACAGGAATGCTCCTCTTCCTATATAGGGATCCTCTGAGTTTATCCCATGCCTTCCAGCAAGAGGACATTCCAGGCATCCACTACCTTTTCCATGAAAAAGTATTTCCTGATGAGCTTTTAAATTCTCCTCCTTTCAACTTCATTTCAGGTCGTCTACGTTTATCTTTGGAAAAGATTTGTTTCCTCAATAATATCTGTCAAGTACTTAAACATCTGTTGAGGAATAGCCTCATGGTTAGAACAGTGGCTTGGCACCAAGCAACCAGAGTTCAATTCCCACTGGTGTTCCATGTGGCCTTGGACAAGTCACTTAACTCTGTTACCTCAGGGGAAAAAAGTTATTAATGCCCCTGTTTAATATACATTACCAAGTTTAAGTTATAATGTAAACTGCTTTGACTGAAATGATAAAGCAGTATTAAAACCTGTTAAATAAATATCTCCCCTTTCCTCTAGGATATACATATTCAGGCTGCAGGTGGGTGGGCCTAAGGAGAATCCTTTGCCCCCTCCCCATAATTTTAATAGTTGTTTTTCATAACTATTTCTATGATTTTGTTTTAATACCTCCTTATTTTTTATCCCATTTCCAACCTCCCTGAAAAGTTTTCTATGGGCACCCCTAGTGTCCGCATCACAAAAGCCCCCAACATCACCTTTTGGCAGTAATTGGCACCTTCAATAGTAATTTCAGCAGTGAAATCAAAGACTGACCATGCAAAAGACTGAATTGCCCTCTCAGTTTTACAGAATTCCTCCAGGATAGGGTTGAGATATTTTGGCAGGACAGTATGACGAAGCTTGTATCATCACTATCCTGTTCTGAGGATAAATGAAGGATTTTGGTTTCTTCTACCTTTATCAGACATTATTTTCACAAACAAAAACTTATTTGGAGCAAGATGCAATTAATTAAATTCTATTAAGTCTACAGCCCTTGAACCAGACATTGCCGTGTAACACCCCCAGAACAGGTACATCTAGAAATGATATCACTGCACTGGTCAGTTCTGGGGTAAGATAATATTTCTGGAATATTTTCAAAATATGAATTCTCACCCTTATGGCTTCTATTAGAGGAAACATATGTACACCCACTAAGACAAATAAACTCTTTTTCATTGAATACAATACAATGTAGCTCTAATAATGATGAGGGCGGGATTTATTAAAAGTTTTTTCACATTCTGTGTGGAGAAAAAAGCTTAAGAAATAAGGCCCTAAATTTTGTCATTCTCATGACTTATGTGTAATCTCCTTTGCTTTAGGGAAGCAAGCAGGTCCCACAGAGGACAGGACACAGAACAGTTTTATCCTGGACTCTTATCCTCTCCGTCACTCAGGTAGCACATACTCTTTTCTCCTGGGAGCAGGTTCTCCACAAGGGGAAGGAAAATCCCTTCAAGGCCCTTGGCGCATGAATTAAAGAGGCTCTTGACTCTGAACTCCAATTCTCTTTACTGTAACTGAAAGGCCGCGGGCCTCGTGCCCGCTAGCCGCCGCTAACCGGGGGGGGCGGCGGGTGCGTGGCCCCGGCTCCAACGAGGCTTCGGGGAGGAGGTCAGCGTCGGCGTGGCTTCCGCGGCACCCCATTGGCTCCCGCGAGTGAGTGGGGGGCGTGAGAGCCAATGGGGGATCGTTTAGGCCCGGGGGAAGGTGGGGCCAAGGCTGAGCGAGCCGGCAGGAGCGTCAGTCACCGGGGGAGCTTTTGAAGGTGGCTGGCGTTTCGATTCTGCGCTCCGGCCTACTGGCATTCTTCGGCCCTACATTAATTCACGGCCTAGTGAGGACCATCAAGTCTCTGACAATTTATGGCCCACTGACATTCTACGACCGTGTGAGAACTTCCGGTCCTGTGAGAATGTACAACTGTGTGAGTACCTGCGGCTCAAAATCCCGATCCTCTGAAAATGGGCGGCATTTTGAAAACATGCGGCCATGTGATAGCATGCAGTCCTGTGAAAACATGCGGCCCTATGGGACTCTGTGCTTCTGTGAGGACCTGCGGCCCTGTGAGAACTTAAGGCCATTTGAGAATCTGCGACCTCAAGGCAAAACGGGGTCAGCGGCTGAATCGGCGCGGAGGAGGAGTAGGCAGCCTGCTGGTCTGGCTGCTCAGGCCATTCGAGGGAGTCGTGGAGGCCTGCAGGAGCTGCAGGTGTGGGGGGGGGGGGTTTGCAGTGCTGGAGAAGGCAAGTATATCGGGGTTTTTAAAGGTGGGTCTTGATGGGCAGCTGGGCCTTGCACAGGCTTAGCTTAGTAATTGCTTTTAAATTAGTAATAACGGAGGGTTTGTGGTTGCATGCCTGCGTGTAGGGGGTGGGGGGAGAAAGGAGGTGAGTATGGGGTGGGCGGGGGGGCGATCATTGGGGGGGTGCTCGGACTGGGGTGGCTCGGGCGGGGGGGTGATGGAGGAATGGGGGACTTAGGGGGAATGAGAGGGTGGTCTAAGGCCGGTGGGATTGGCGGAGCAAGGCGGTTCCGGGGTGGGGGGGCAATGCGGGCGGCATGGAGGGGCGGGGGGAGCGCTTAGTCTATGCTTGGGGGTGGCTATAGCGAAGGGGGGAATTGTAGGGCTCACTTGGAGTTCCGTGAGGAAGCGGGGCCGGTGGGGGAAAAAGGGGAACCCTACGGGGGGGGGGGGGGGTGTTGGGGGGTGCCTGGGATAGGATATTTAACCCAGTGGGCAGAAGTCGAGCGGTGAGTCAGGACAGTCAGGTTGTGCACGGTTTAAGGGGCCAGTGGGGCTGGCCGGGTATACGGGGTGGTTTTTTCGCCGGCAGCCTGGGATCATGGGCGGGGTGGGGGACAGGTAGCTTCCCGGGCTGAGTGGTTGGGAGTGTGCGCTCTCCTGTGATTCTGGCTGCTCCCCCGCGGTGTGTTCTGCTTTATCTTCACAGATGCTGCCTGGAGGGCTGCTGGCGGCGGGGCCACCTAGCAGAGGTACATCGTGGTTCAGTGAGTGCAAGGCGGATGGTGCAGGGGGTGAGCGGCTCCAAAAACGACATGGATCCAGAGGACGTGTTGCCGTTGGACAGCGGATCAGGAAGGTGGTGCGCAGGAGCCCAGGCACATGGCTGCTGGGGCAGGTGAGTCGCCGGTTTGGAGGGCAGGGGAAGGGGAAAGGGGGGCAGGGGGTAAGGAAAAGAAGCAGCGGCAGCACTCCTGTGGACTGCACCGCGAGTCGGGGTCTGCGTCGTCGGCATCTGGCGGGGCATCGTCAGGTGGCTGTGGCGTACTGGGAGCCACTGCGGGTGGGGTTGGGCCCACACTTGCTTCAATTTCTGAGCTTTGGGTGGGGGTGCCGCGGAAGTTACGGAAGTGGATCCGGGGGAGGCAGTATATGGACCGTTTCGGCGTCTGAGTGGTCCAGCGATGGTGGAGGAGGAGAAGGGCGGGCGTGTGAGCGGGGCGGGTGAGGAAGGTTGCGTGTAATGTCATTAACTGGCCGAGAGCCTTCCTGAGGTTCGCCAGGGTGTGGGGATGCCACTACCCTGGGAAGTAAGGGATGCTGGTCGCCTATGCGGACTTTGGCTGGGAAGCGGCACAGACACATGAGGGTTGGGCATCGCTCAGCTCGGATGGGCAGTTTCGGGACCTGCGGGAGGAGAATAGGTCATTCTTGCGGGGAATGCAGGATTCAACCTCTGGTTGACACAGATGGCGGCCCGGGGGGGCGCAGAAGGCAGGGGGGGAACGGTAAAGGGGAGCGGCGCTGATGATGGGTGTGGCTCGGCCCTTTCGGGGGGGCAGCGCTCCTTTGCCGCATGAGCGCAGTTGGGTGGGAGCTGGGGACTTATGCTGGCGGTTAACAGGCCTCCGGCCCCTTTCCGGATTGTAAGTGTCGACATAGCTGTTCTGTTGTGGTGGGGGGCATTCATCACTCCAGTGCGTCAAAAGGGGCCGCGGATGGCTCTCTTCCCACCCCCGCCCCCAAGCAGTAAGGATCTATGGGAGCTGGTTTCGACACCGTTTCGGGTTGAGGAGCTTCGGCCCGGGCTGAGGCTGTACAGGAGGCGCCGGGATGGAGAGGGGCTTGGGGGGGGGGGTGTTATGTTACGGGTTCCCTATTACGTCAACGGGGAGGGTTGGGGAAGAAATGAAGGATGGGGAGTCTGATGTGGAAGGCGGATATCGACTCTGCGTTTCGGTTGTCACCGATCCCCCTCCCCCGGCATTTCTGTTGCTGGTCTGTTTTTCTATTAAGAGACATTATTATTTCGAACAATGCTTGCCTATGGGTTGCTCAGTTTCCTGTTCGTATTCTGAGGAAGTCAGCACGTTCATGCATTGGGTCCTGGTGGGGGATGGCGGACTGTGCGAACGGGGTCCTTTTCCTGTTCTTGGGCGGAGCGCAGTCTGCTCGGTGTCAGGAGCTGTAGGGCGGGTTCGAGTGGCTGTCCTAGGCATGGGGCATCCCATTTGCAGCAAGGAAGATAGAGGGTTCGGCAACCTGTATCGCTTTTTGGGGGGGAGCTGGACACAGTGAACGCGGTGGTGCACTGGCCCAGGAGGGTAATGGTTCGGCTGCGGGTTCTGGTTGCCTGAATGATGGGAGCTTCTCCGGTACTGCTGCGGGCCTTGATGGTCCTGATAGGCTTTGGGAACTTCGCGTGTCGGGTACTACCGATGGGGCGGGTGTTCCGGTGCCGGTTGTCGCAGGCTGCATCGGGCGTCCTTTAGCCGCATCGCTGCATCAGGGTATCGCGGGGTATGAGGGCTGCTTTTGGTGCAACGGGTTTCAGTTAATGGAGGAGAAACTTTCCACAGGGGATATGCAGCTCGTTACAGACGCGGTAGGCGGCTTCGGGTTGGGTAGATATTTCGGGGGCTCCTGGCGCGGGGGGCATGGCCGCGAGCTTGGCGGGCGGCGAGTATGACTGATAACATGACTTGGCTTGCGGAGTTCCCCATCCGGGTGGCATTGCATCGGTGGCCCGACAAGTTGGATGATCGCAGGTTGCTTGGGTGGTGCGATAACGAAGCGGGGGTTCGCGGGATCAACCGCTTCACTCTGCGCTGCCGTCGTGTTGCGGCTTTGCTGAGGGAGGGGGTGCTCGCCTGTTGGCGGTTGACTGTTTGTGTTCGAGCCAGTCATATACCGGGGATGACTAATCAACTTGCCGAGGCTCCTTCCCGTTTCACGTGGGTTCGGTTTTGGAGTTTGGCTCCAGAGGCAGAGGCCAGGGGATTGCAGGTCCCGGAGCCTTTGTGGCGAGCTGGCCTGCGGTCGTGCGGAACCTGCCGCGGAGTTCGGTGTCGGCGGCAACATGGTGGGCGTATTGGCGGGGCTGAGACAGCGTATTTGAATTGCTGGTCTTACAGGGTTGGCGGCTGGGTCCGGTGCCGGGCCATCTCTTAGGCCGGTAAGTCAGGGCGGCATAGGCCGCTGGCACAACACAATCGACAGGCAGGACGCATTTCGCGCATAAGCTTTTGGGAGGATTGTGTGCAGCGTTCCCCTCGGTGTCAGCGGCCAGGCATGAGTTTGCGTTGTGTATGTCTGTGTCTTGTCTGGCCTTCTTTGGGGCTTTCCTGGTGGGGGAGGTTGTGGCTGCTTCCAGTGGGGAAGAAGCGGGTGGTGCCTTGCTGGTGCAGTGGGTGCAATTGACCTCTGGGGAGTGTGTGGAGGTTCGGCTAGATCCCAGACTGCACCGAGGGGTGGGGTACTTCGGAGGGCAGTTCGGGATTCCCCTACGTGCCCGGTGGCGGCCTGGGCGGCCTATCTGCGTGCAGGTTTTGGGGGGGGGGGGTTTCTCTTGGTGCAGACGGATGCCTGAAAGCTACCGAGTGCTAACGCGGTTTGGTGGATGACGCTTTGCCTGTTGGGGCTGGGATACGGTCAACTTTGCTCCTCCTTCGGGGTTGGCTGAGCGGGAGCTTCAGCGGATAGGCTGATGGCAGTAGAGAGCCTCTCAGGGGTTTGTGCGCTTATGGGGGGGGAGGGCTTAACGGCTGCCAACTGTTATTTTCTTTTAGATGTTGACCGGACTCTGGTTGCTGCTGGCTGATCGGCTTCGTTCGTGTACTGGGCTGGTCACCGGGCAGCGACAAGGCCATTGGGGTCAAACATGGGGCGGAACGCCTCTGAGGTGACCGTCTCATGGCTGGGCAGGCACGGTCTCCGGTGGGGGCCGCTGCTGCCTTTGCTTCGGCTCCAGGGACGCGAGACGGGTGTGCCTGAGTTGCTGTTGCTGAATTTGGGAGGCAGAGATTTTGCATCCAGGACTGGTGAGCAACCGATTGGTGCAGCGATATGTGATTGGGCTGAGGTGCTGTTCATGTTGGAAACTGTGGTTTTGTGGGGGTCGGACATATTTCCAAGGCCGCTTACAGGGTTCACCAGTGATGGTCTCGCGGGTTGATTAAACATAATCGGCTGCTTGGCCACTGGGTGGGTCTGCAGGGGGACGGCAGATGTTGCATCATGGGTAGATGGAGAGTGTGCCAGTTTATATCGGCAGGGTGGGGTGCATCTATCCTCGGTGGGGGTGGGTTTGTTCCTAGGCGGCTGGCAAGAGGCTTGGAATATGTGGCGCAGGGAAGGGTGACTGGTCGCAGCTTGGCCGTGGGGGTGGCTCATGGACGGTGGTCCCTGAGCCTGTGGCGGGATCCCGGAGGTGTCCGGGGTCCAGAGCCGGTGGCAAGATGCAGGGCGGGGGTGGGGTACCCCCGGCCCGGTGAAACCCTCGAGGCTTTTGCTAATAATATGGCGAAGCCGGAAGAGGGGTGACGGAATGGCCTGTGGCCGGTTCACGGCGGAAGCGAGCGGAACTCACTTTGCTACTCACACGGCTGGTGAGGATTTGTTCCGCAGCCGGAATTCAGTTAATGAAGGTTTGCTGTTGGTTGATGATTAAGGAAATGTTGTACGGTTAATAAAGCTGCGACCAGTTTGATTCCCAATGAGTGTGTTGTGGTTATTTGTAAGGCGGGGTGGGGGTGGGAGTGCAGTGGGGGGGGTGGGCGGGGGCGGGGACAGGAGCACCCTGTCCGCCTTACCCGGTTACTAAAATGTCTAGTTCAAGCAGTTGTGTTCCTTTGAATCATTTGTGTCTTCTGATCCCAGTTTAAATATTTATCAGATCTGCTGCTGGTAGAAGGATCCCGGGTTAGGATTCCTATGCACTCAGCAGATTGTAATGTCTTTTCTCCCTCCTCACTTGGATCCTGTTCTTCTAATCTCTTCTGTGTACATGCTAACAGTCACCCCACTGTACTTTTTCTAGCAGGCAGCTGTCCTATACGGCAACTTCTCTTTTGGCTTAAGTAACAAGCAAACTCCCTCTTCCTTTACCTTTGGTTATGCTTGTATGGCAAGCCAACTCCTTCAGTCTCTCTCCTCACTCAGTCAGCAAGGTGGGTAAAACCTCTGACAGGCTCTCCAATCTTCACAAGCAGACAAACTCAAGAATCAATAGCTCATTTCTGGATGCACCTGATATTTCACAGGACACAAATCAAATAAAAGACTAAGCCACAAACTGTGAATTGGAAACAATACAGCACAACTTAACAGCCAAAAGGAAACTCACACACCAAAGCAACAACCACAAGGAAACCATACCTTACATCATGTGTATTGAGATTATATAGAGGGCAGGCAGAACCAAAGCACCTATCCCAAAAGATGGATGTTACAGCAAGACGGCACACACCTACTACTAAAGCTAGAAATGGAATGGTCCTGCATACAACGAATGTGGGATCGGTAAGAGCTCGAAGGGATCCCTTACATATGTATTCCAAATGGAAATCCAATCCATCTCTTGCACATTGCATACTCAGCTATTTCCTAGCTAGAATTTTGGATCAACTGAGAGCCAGTATGCAAGTGTGCTCAAACATGTTTCCTCCACTTACACATTTGACAACCTATGATTTGATGCTTTAGACTTTCCCATACTGCATCTATACATCATGCAATATGGTTTAAAATAATTTAACTTTTAAAATATATATATTTTTTTATTTTGGAGGGAGAACACATAGGAAGACTGAGCACAAAAAAAAATCACCCAAATCATTTTGCAAAATGTAAGCAAATATTTTGTAGTTGGAGCATGGAGGGGACAATCCGAAGCAAGGGAAGACAGAGCAGCAACAAAATCAGGATCGCAATGAAGAGAAGAGCCACAGGAGCCACTTGAACTGCGAATTGTAATTGTAACCAGGACTACGTACAAGGAGGGAAAGAACAATGAAAGAGGAAGGAAGCAGCTGTGATTGCGTTCAAGCTGCAGTGCAGAAGGAGACATGCTGAGACAGAAGCAGAATGCTGCGCAGGCAGGCTGCCACCGCTGCTCAAGGGGAAAACAAATAGCAATATTCCCTCATGTCATTTCATTTCTGTTGTTGTGCTAGTTTCACGAAAACCAATAAGGGAAAGAGTCTTCAATCTCGTTTGCTGGAACTTGCAGGCATTGAAATCCTTTTTTACAGATTACTGTGCAGCAAAGCAAACAATATGGAGCACGGAAGTAGCTGGCATATAAGAACATAAGATATGCCATACTGGGTCAGACCAAACCCAGTATCCTGTTTCCAACAGTGGCCAATCTAGGTCACAAGTACCTAGCAGTTCTCCCAGAAGATACAAGTTCCACAATACTTGTATTGGGTCAGGCAGTGGATTTCCCTGGTCCCCTTTAATAATGGTACATGGACCTTTCCTCCAGGAACTTGTCCAAACCTTTTTTAAACACAGCTACACTAACAGCTTTTATGACATCCTTTGGTAAGAATTCCAGAGTTTGACTACACATTGAGTGAAAAAATATTTTTTCTTGTCTTATATGGGTTACACTGTAGCTTCATTGTATGTCCCCTAGTCTTCCTACATTTTGATGGGGTCAACACTCAATCTACATTTACCTTTTCCACTCCATTCATTAATTTATAGCCCTCTATCGTAGCTCCCCTTAGCCATCTCTTTTCCAGGTTTAAGAGCCCTAAACTGTATAGCCTCTCATCATAGGGGTATCTTTCAATCCCTGTTATCATTTTGATGGCTCTTCTCTGTACCTTTTCTAATTCCACTATATCCTTTTTAAGGTATGGTGACCAAAATTGCACAAAATATTCAAGGTGCGATCGCACCACAGAGCGATATAGAGGCATTATAATATCCTTTGTTTTATTCTCCATTCCTTTCCTTATGATTCCTAACATTCTATTTGCTTTCTTGGCCACAGCTGCACACTGGGCAGAAGGTTGCAACATATTATCCACGATGACACCTAAATCTTTTTCCTGGGTGGTGGTTCCTAATGTGGAACCTTGCATTGTGTAACCATAGTTTGTTTTTTTCTTTCCTAGATGTATAACTTTGCAATTGTCCACATTAAATTTTATCTGCCATTTGAACATCCAGTCTTCCAGTTTATTAAGGTTCTCTTGCAATTTTTCACAATCCTCTTGGGTTTTAACAATTTGAATAATATTGTGTTATCTGCAAATTTGATTACCTTACTCATTCCCATTTCCAGGTCATTTATGAATATGTTAAAAAGCAGCAGATCCGGGGCGGAGCCTGATGTCCAGCGGGATGGTCGCATAACGCTGAGGCTCCCGAGAGGCCTACTCAGAATCCTGAATTAACACCGGACATTTTTGAATTTCTGCTCTGATCTTAGATGGCGGGGACCAAACCTACGCGCCTGGAATTTGGATCTCCAGCGGCTACTCACGGCAAACGCTCCAAAACTGAACCCCCGTCCCCGCAGAAGGGGCTGGCTCTATGCGAGGGCCCCGAAATGCAGCAGGAGATCCTCGCAGAGATCAGAGGGGTTAAAGACCTCGTGCAGTCAAACGGGGAAGCACTCCGAGCGCTGCGGGAAGACCTTGGTGTATTGCAAGGCAGGCTAGAGGGGCTCTCCTCGCGTCAGGACAAAATGGAGAGCATATTAGACTCCCATGCGGTCCGGCTGTCCAAACTCGACAAAGTAGAACGTCAGGTGCGGGGCCTTGCAGAAAGAAGTGGAAGATGGCAATAATAGAGCGCGCCGCAACAACCTACGACTAGTGGGCATACCGGAGGGAGCGGAATCGGGAGACATGAAGGAGTTTCTATATAAAATCCTCCCTTCTCTGCTCCAAATCACCTTTACCAAAGAATTGGAGATCGATCGCGCTCATCGTGTACCCACCAACATAACGCTCAACAGGAAAGACCCCGCGGCCTATCATCTTTCGACTTTTGAGATATCAACAAGTGGAGCAAATTCTCAGCGCCTCCCGGGCAAAGGGCCATATGGAGTTTGAGAGCCATAAGATCTCCTTCTATCCTGACTTGGCTAAACCCACGGTTGATCGCCGAAAGCGCTTTCTGGAATTCCGGCCGAGGCTTCAACAATTACAAGCACGCTATGGCCTGATGTACCCGGCCAGGCTCCGAGTCACGCTACACAATCAGACAAGAACATTTGAGGACCCTGATCTACTAGCGGAGTTTTTGGATGCTAAAGAAGCCGACTTGATGCGCTGATTTCCAGAGTGTTCCTACCAGCGTTCTCATATCCGCTGTACCCGCCATTTTGGATTTGCCACGGTTCAGCAAAGAGTCTGGCGAGGGCGGTTTGTTGCCTTATTTTGATGATATTTGTGACCCGACTCCATCTACCCAGAGTAGCTTCGATGAATATCAGAGACAGTGTTAATTATGGACTCTGGTGTTTCTTTCTTTTTTTTTCATGTCTTTATCCTCCTCTCTTGGGCCTCCTCCCGCAGACATATGGTCGCCATATTCATTGGGGGTTTTGCTTCTTCTCTAAGTTACTTTGATACAAGCTTTTCAATATGGGGTGTATTGGCCAGCATACTTGGTGATTATGTCATTGCTGTACAGATTCTGCTTCTGTTGTATGTTTTCAAGCGCCCTTACCTAAAATGTCTCTTACTGATTGATGGCACCATGTAAGATTTTATCATTGAACGTAAAAGGCATCAATAATCCGATAAAACGGAAGAAAATCCTGAGCTATCTAAGTCATGAAGCTGCGGACCTGATTTTCCTCCAAGAAACGCATTTAAATTCGAAGGAAACTCTTAAACTCAATGTTAAACCTTACATGGTGGCCGCCTATTCCCCAGCCGTTTCTAAGAAATGTGGGGTTGCCATACTGGTTAGGAAATCTCTGCATGCTACTATCATTGCGACTAGCTCAGATACAGCTGGCAGATGGTCCAGGGCTCACCTCAAGATAGGTAACCTGGAAATTACATGTATATGCCTTTATGCTCCTAATGTTGATGACCCTGCCTTTTTTGCTACCATTGCTCAGGTTGCGCAGGCCTCTGCTAATACTTCATTGATAATCGGGGGGGATTTCAATTTAGTTCTTGATCCCCTGATTGACAAACAGCCGCCTAGGACGAGTGGTCCCCCCAAGAGTCACACTACGCTCACCTCTATGATCAAAGATCTTGCTTTAGTCGATCTATGGAGGTTACTACACCCCAATGAGCTTGACTTTACCTTCTTCTCTTCCCCTCATAAATCCCAGTCTCGCATAGATTTCTTTCTCATATCAAAACTGTTAGTTCCACAGGTAGACACTGCAAAGATTCACTCCCAACATATCTCAGATCACGCTGCTATTTCTTTTCAATTACACACCACTGCGCCCCAGGGGAATTCGGGGGCCTGGTTCTTTGATAGAGCTCTATTAACTCAACCAGAGTTCCAGTTAGAAAATTCGAGCAGCCATACAGGACTACTTTCACTTTAATCTACCCCAGGACACTGCAAATTGGGCTTGGTGGGAGGGTTTTTAAAGCGGCCATTCGGGCAACGATCACTAGTTATCAAATTCGCCTGCGGAAACAGCGTAAACAGCAGCTCCTTATACTAGACCAACAAATCAAAGCAGGCGAACGAGTTCTAACTTCACGTAATGACCCATGCGTCTTAGTTCGCTTACAGCGTCTCCGTTTTCAATATAATGCAATCCTCTCAACTGCAGCTTCTCAGAGTATTGCACTTCAGCAAGGGACATACTACCGTGAAAGCAACCGAGCCGGTCGACTTTAGCCAACGCCTTGATAGATCAAAAAGAAGCCAAACGCGTAGCGGCCCTTCGCGCCCCACAGGGAGGGGACATACTGACCACAGACTCCGATATCGTAGAACTTTTTCGGGATTTCTATACCCGTCTATATCAATCTGAATGTGAGTTCTCATCCGAGACCTTCGAGCGCTTGTTTTCTGGTATTCAGCGGCCGACCCTTTCTGAAGCTGATAGGGATGCGCTGGATGAACCCTTCTCTACTTCAGAGATCCATTCTGCCCTAAAACGAACAGCCTCGGGTCGAGCCGCTGGGCCTGATGGTCTCCCGACAGAATTCTACAGAACGTTCAGTGCAGATTTAGTTCCCTACTTAAAACTTTACTTTACTGCCCTTGCGGTAGATACATCCTCTTTGGGATCCTTTTCTGCAGCTAATGTGGTAGTTTTTTGAGAAAGAAGGCAGAGACCCGCTGCTAACCGCCAACTACCGTCCAATCTCCCTACTTAATGCCGATTATAAGATCTTCACAACGATCTTGGCCACCCGGCTATCTGACAGGATGGCCACCTTAGTCCATCCCGACCAATGTGGTTTTATACCCGGCCGCTCCACCGCTGACAATGCTCGGACCTTGTGCCATGTGCTATTCAGTGCTGCCAATTTAGACCACCCATGGGTGGGTCTTTCTCTAGATGCTGAAAAAGCCTTTGATTGTTTGGAATGGCCCTTCTTATTTGCAGTTCTCCGATGGTATGGCTTTGGGGAGGGCTTCCTCCGATACCTCCAAGTCATGTATTCTCAACCCGTTGCCAGTATTTGTGTAAATGCCATTAAGTCTCGGCCTTTTAATCTTCAAAGAGGCACGCGTCAAGGTTGCCCCCTATCACCAATGCTCTTTGATCTAGCTCTTGAACCCCTCGCCCTCCTTATTAGACAGTCCGCACGTATTCGAGGTGTCCCCTTCAGTCACAGAGAGATTAAACTCTCTGCATATGCAGATGACCTTATTGCTCTTTGTATCCCTTGATTCGGTCCCGGCTGTCTTGGACCTGATTGACGGATACTCGCAATTATCGGGCTATAAAATAAACTGGACCAAATCCGTAGCATTCCCACTGAACCGCTGGGTACATGAGGCTGACATGCAGGCCTTTCCTTTCCTTTGGCAATCCCGCATGGTGAAATATCTTGGCGTCCACTACTGTTCTCCTTTAGAAGACACTATTAGTTTTAATGCCAAGGAGGTAGTCTCCAAAGTCCGTGAGCTCACAAATCGGTGGTCTCCCTTATCCCTTACATGGTGGGGCCGCCTAGAAACCGTCAAAATGATGATAGTCCCCAAAGTGAACTATATTTTAGAAATGCTGCCCTGTTTTCTCCCGCTACATACCTACAAAGACATAGAGGGCCTTCTCGTCCGTTATCTCTGGCAGGGAAAACCACCAAGAGTAGCTAAACAAAAACTACAGTCTGTGAAGGAACTAGGGGGTACCCGCTTTCCTGATTTTCTTAGATATCATCAAGCCTTCCTACTTAAACAAGGTGCCCGATGGCTAGCTGCATCAACAGACCAGTTTGGCTTGACATTGAAGAGGAGCTAAGTAGCCCAATTCCGTTGACCCATCTCCCCGGCATGTCCCATCAAGTAGACACACGCCATCCCCCAATGATTGTCGATACTCTTGCGGCCTTTAACACTCTCATTCGGTCACTGGGTCCCACTGTTTGTCCTCTAGACAGACTCCCGCTGTGGAATAACCCCAGAATTCAAGTCCTAAATAAAACGATCGCATGGAAACCCTGGTACTCTAGGGGATCTGGACACCCCAACAACTCTTCTCTGCAGCTCGTTGGAAGACCTTTTCTGATTTACAAAAGGAATTTGCGTTGCCAGCGAAACATTACTTTCAATTGATGCAGCTCCAACACTGCCTCAAAAGTGCTCAAATCCTGCCGCCCTCTGCCCCTACTGAGGACGGGCTATTAGAACTAATTCACTCTTTTAGTAGTACGCATGGGGTAGCCTCTAACTTCTATAAATTATTATGTCAGGGTACCGATACTGCTACCTGTAGAGCTCAACAAGCCTGGGAACGCGAACTGCAAACCACTTTAACCCCTGCGCAATGGAGCGTTTTCTGGAGCAAAGTGGTGCGGGTTTCCAGATCTGCCTCTGTAACCCAAACTCTCTTCTTTTTTGCACACAGATGCTTTTATACTCCAGAAAGAATAGCTAAATGGAACACAACTGCTAGGGACCAGTGTTGGTCTTGCCATACTGCTGTGGGAACCCTCGCTCATGTTCTTTATGAATGTCCTCAACTGCAGGTTTACTGGGGCGGGTCTGGGGTCGTATTCAATCTATCTTACACCTCCACGAGCCTCTTTCTTGGAAGATTGTGGGACTCCGCTCAGTGGCGGAGGTCCCCTCTCTTCCTAAGAGGGGTCGCTTTCTCCTTGATTTCATGCTGGGTATAGCCATATGTTTAATCACGAGGAATTGGAAGGATAGCTCTCGAATTACTGCCAATGAATGGTGGAACCTCGTCTGCTTATATAGTAAATATGAGCAGATATCTCGGAGAGCTATTCCCCATATCCAAACTCACTTTCGCCTGTCTAAATGGCAGATGCTCAATGATTATGCACACTCTGCTCACTGCTCAGACATGTCTGCTTAATGTATACTTATCATGTTTCAGATCACTGTTCGGTTTTGTACCATAATAATGTCAGTACACGCCCGTTTTCGGGAATGATTAGTTTCTAGAGAAGAAGCAGGGGGGAGGGGAGTGGTAGGGGTTTACTTTGGTGTATGTATCACATTTTATGTATGTATTTGTCTTTTAAGCTGTATGTCTTCCTTTCCTTTGTTGTTATAAAACGTAAATAAAGCATTAAAAAAAAAAAAAAGCAGCAGATCCAGTACAGATCCCTTGGGTACACCATTATTCACTTTTCTCCATTGGAAAATAGTCCATTGAGCCCTACCCTCTGCTTTATATCTTTTAACCAGTTCTTGATACACAGTAGTATACTGCCACCTATCCCATGACTTTTTCATTTCGCCAAGAGTCTCTCCTGGGGGATCTTGTCAAAGGCATTCTAAAAATCCAGATACACTATATCAACTGACCCTTCATTGTCTACCTGTTTATTTACACCTTCAAAAATATAACAGATTAGTAAGACAAGACCTTCCCTGACTAAAGCCATGTTGGCTGCCTCCCATTAAACCATAAAAAAAAATTGCTAAACACCCTCACCTTATACCTTAAGGCTCTATCCAATGCTCAGCCTTCTTTCTATCAACAAATATTTTTTATATATTTTATATTTTTTTGTAAAATCATCAATCAATATATAAATGAGTATAAAATAGAATAGATACGTATATAGACCCCTGGTCTCAGACTGTTATGGCAAGGTTCCTACACCACAAAAGCGTTAGTGTACTAATGCCAGTATATTGCATCAATGACCAGTATTTATTTTGGGGTTCATGAATGGATTTTCCTTAATGGCATATAATCAAAAATAGAGAGATTGTGCTTATCTTAAAGTGGAGACAAACTGCCCCTGCCCCTGCCCCTGCAGTTTGTCTCCACTTTAAGATAAGCACAATCTCTCTATTTTTGATTATATGCCATTGAGGAAAATCCATTCATGAACCCCAAAATAAATACTGGTCATTGATGCAATATACTGGCATTAGTACACTAACGCTTTTGTGGTGTAGGAACCTTGCCATAACAGTCTGAGACCAGGGGTCTATATACGTATCTATTCTATTTTATACTCATTTATATATTGATTGATGATTTTACAAAAAAATATAAAATATATAAAAAATATTTGTTGATAGAAAGAAGGCTGAGCATTGGATAGAGCCTTAAGGTATAAGGTGAGGGTGTTTAGCAATTTTTTTTTGGATAACCAAAACCCTCCAAAACCACGACCTACACTTCTGTGTATCCCATTAAACCATGACTATCTATCTACATGTTCAGAAATTTTGTTCTTAATAATGGTTTCTACCATTTTTCCCGGTACTGACATGAGGCTCACTGGTCTGTAGTTTGCCGGATGACCCCTGGAACCATTTTTAAAAATTGGTGTTACATTGGTCATCCTCTAATTTTCATCTATTACTGATAATTTTAATGATAGTTCACGGATTAGTAATAGTAGGTCTGCAATCACATATTTCAGTTCTTTCAACACCCTTGGATGTATATCTTCCAGTCCAGGTGATTTGCCACTCTTCAGTTTATCAAATAGTTGTAATACATCTTCCTAGTGTATCGATATTTCTTTCAATTCTTCTGATGTATCAGCTTTAAATACCATTTCAGTCGTGGGTTACTTCTCTACATCTTCTTCAGTAAAGACCAAAGCAAAGAATTCATTCAGTCTCTCCGCTATGGCCTTGTCCCCTCTTAGCGTCCCTTTTACTCCTCTATAATCCAATGGTCCAACTGATTCTTTCACAGGATTTTTGCCACAAATGTTCTCTTTTTGCCTGCCTCATCAATGCCTTGCATCTAACTTGCCAGTGCTTAAGTTGTTTCCAGTTTTCGTCATTTGGTTCTTTTTCCCATTTCCTGAAAGATGCTTTTTTAGCTACAACAGCTCCCTGACCTCACCTTTAAACCATGCTGGCAGTTTTTTGGGCTTCCTTCCACTTTTCTT
The DNA here is from genome assembly GCA_033557465.1 of Ichthyophis bannanicus. NCBI lineage: Eukaryota > Metazoa > Chordata > Amphibia > Gymnophiona > Ichthyophiidae > Ichthyophis > Ichthyophis bannanicus. The sequence continues at coordinate 516,574,407 of CM066031.1, read as the reverse complement.
AAAGCATGGAATACAGCTGCTCTGGGCTTCCAAAATAGTTTTTTAAACAATATGCATGCTTGATGTAAATCTTTAACCTTTGCTGCTGCTCCTTTCATTTTTTCTTAATTGATTTCCTCATTTTATCATAGTCTCCTTTTTGAAAGTTAAAAGGTAGTACTGTGGATTTCCTTGCCATCCTTCCTCCATTTATTAAATCAAATGCGATCATGCTATGAGCTATTGTCAATTGGCCCCAATACCCTTAACTGTTGCACTAGATCTTGTGTTCCACTAAGGACTAGGTCCAAAACGGCTTCCCCTCTTGTTGGTTCATGAACCAGCTGCTCCAAGAAGCAGTCATTTATTTCATTTAGAAACATTATCTCCCTCGCATGTCCTGCTGTGACATTAACCCACTTGATACCGGGGTAATTGAAATCACCCTTAGTACTGTGATGTAAATATTGTTAGCTTCCCTGATTTCGTTGAGCATTTCATCATCCATTTGCTCATTCTGGCCAGGCAGTTGAAAGTACACCCCCACTGCCTTTGCCTACCCCTTTTTACATGGAATTTCAATCCATAGAGATTCTACAGTGTATTTTGTTTCCTACAAAACTTTAATCCTCTGTGACACAATGCCCTCTCTAACATAGAGCGAAACCTCTCCACCAATTTGATCCACTCTATCATTGCGATATAATTTGTACCCGGGTATTACAATGTCCCACTGGTTGTCCTCTTTCCATCATGTCTCTGAGATACCAATCATATCCCACATCCCAAACCGCACTGATGCAGAATAGTGCGGTATATAAGATAATATAAATAAATAAATAAATAAATAAATAAAATAAATCCCATTTAGTGCTATATATTCTAACTCTCCCATCTTATTTTTTTAGACTTCTAGCATTAGCATTAGACTTCTAGCAGAGTGGAGGAGTGGCCTAGTGGTTGGGGCAAGGTACTTCAGGTCAGAAGGTTGGGGGTTCAAATCCCACTAGAGGACAGCAACCTTGGACCGGAAGGACTGGGGTTTCTAGTCCCACAGGTGTTCCATGTGATCTTGGGCAAGCCACTTAACCCTCCATAGCCCATGTTCCCTGTAAAATAGTTATCTCCAAGTTATAATGCCCTGTTCAATGTAATTTCAGTTTGTTCAATGTAAACTGAACTGATGCAGAATAGCACAGTATATAAGAGAATATAAATAAATAATTTGCATACAAGCATTTTAGAGGCTGCATTTTATTCATATTAATCTGATTACCAGTAGGCAGGGGTAATTTAGAATCTTTAATTTCTGTCTGCTCTGTACTTAAGGGCATTCGGGTTACTTTTGTCTTTACTGGAATCTCTCTGTCGATATGCCCTAACTTCAATCTTTTGTTAGTATCCTTCAAGGATACATCCTTCTGAACCATGCACTCTTGGGCAACTGTTGGCTTTTCTCTATTACCTAGTTTAAAAGCTACTCTATCTCCTTTTTAAAGGTTAATGCCAGCAGCCTGGTTCCATCTTGGTTAAGGTGGAGCCCATCCCTTTGTAAAAGCCCCTCCTTTTGACATAATGTTGCCCAGTTCCTAACAAATCCAAAATGCTCATCCATGCACTATTGTCTCATCCATGCATTGAGATTCTAGAGCTCTGCCTGTCTTTTGGGTCCTGTGCATCAGGAAGCATTTCAGAGAATGCTACACTGGAAGTTCTGGATTTCAACTTCCTACCTAAAAGCCTAAATTTGGCCTACCACACTTTCCTATGTCATTGGTACCAACATGTACCAAGACAGCAGACTCCTCCCCAGCACAATCTAAGACCTTGTCTAGGTGGCGCATGAGGTCCGCTACCTTAGCACCAGGCAGGCATGTTACCAGGTGATCCTCACGTCCACCAGTCATCCAACTATCTATATGCCTAATGATCAAATCACCAACTATAACGGCTGTCCTAACCCTTCCCTCATGGGCACATGGCCTTGGAGAAACTTCCTCAGTGCAAGAGAGTTTTATATCACCTGGAAGAAAGGTCCTAGCTACAGGATCACTTCCTGACACATCAGGGTGATACTCTCCTATCACTTGATCTCTCTCCTCCAAGGCAACAGGGATGCTGCCAGACTGGAGGTGGGACTTCAGTAAAATGTCCCTATAGGTCTCATCTATGTACCTCTCTGTCTTCCTTATATCCTCCAAGTCTGCCACTCTAGCCTCCAGAGATTGGACTTGTTCCCTGAGAGCAAAGAGCTTCTTGCACCTAGTGCACACGTAAGACCCATCACCAACTGGATGAAAATCATACGTGTGACATTTGAAGCAAAAGACTGGAAAGCCCCCATCTCACTGCCTAAGTGCTGTCTGCATCTTAGTTTTAAGGTTGTGTTAATGTATTTAAGTTGTTTATTTATGTAGATTTGCTGGGGACACTTATACTAATAAAGCTAGATCTAATACATTTAATAGATTTTGTTCACCTCAACATTAATTAATCTCAGGTCCTTAATGTATGCCTGATGAGGATAAACAGCTGCACCTGAGAGTGAATATGGGCATCTTCTTCCCTTTAAGAGGTTTAAGAGCCTATAAAGCTATGATTATCCTAGGAGTGGGTGGGAGTTAGGGAGAGAGGGAGGGAAACAAGACTTATTAAAAGTTGGTTTGCTTCTAAGGTAAAGGCTTACCAATTTCCTGGGTGATTCACACAGACCTTGGTTTGACAGAAGGGCACTTTTAAATTACAGTACCTCCTTTTGGACAATGCAGCAGTAACAGCTGGGCTCAAAGACAGGGCAGGCCCAAGGGTATCTGGCACCCTAGGCAAATTTTCAGTCATGTGCTTCCTCCTCCCCCCTCCCCATGGTTCCCCCTGCCTTGCACTCCCCCCTCCTGTACTGTTTACCCACAAATACTGCTGCACGATAAATGATTTACCCAATGCTACCGATCCAACTGGTAATTCACACTGTCTCTAATTCAATTGTGCCTTCATTAATTACATGGATTTTAATTCCTCCTTGTACTTTCAATTCCTTCTGTGCCACCCCTAAAACATTGCCACCCTAGGTGGCCACATAGTTTGCCTAGTGCTAGGGATAGTCTTGTTCCAAAGCACTGTGAGAGGGGAAGAATAACAACAACAGTGGCATCTATGCCACAAGATATTTAGTGAAAGGCAGAAAAAGCAGTACAAGCATACACACTTCAGTAAGATGAGGGTAAAAAGTATGGTCATTGGTGTTTTTTGAGTGTAATTCCTTATATGCTTAAGAATTAGCGATCCGTGGGAGGTGAACCCCTACTAATATGAAATTATGCCATGCACTCAGCCCCCATGCCAGTCACATAGGAATTCAGGGAAACCGAGGAGAAGGAAATTTATCTTAATGAAGACAAATGTTCCATCAGTTCTGGTGCCAGCCATGAACAGTGTGGATTTACAATCCTGCTGCCATTGAGAAAACCCCTTCAATAAGTGTTTAATGCAAGCTTAATAACAGATCATGGATTAGGTACCACTCCCTGACTAAGACTCAAATAAACCAGCCCCAAAAGGTGATCCATAAAGGTGGGTAAACCATCCTTTATGTCCCTTGGCAGCAGAGGATCCACCACTGCCAATTTAAAATTCAAAGAAACAAACAACCTCTGAAGGCACAAACCAGAAATAAAGGGAAACTCCGTTAGCCTTCCTTTGGTTGGGCCATCAAACTCCAAATTACACATAACCCCAGTAGAAGCAGACAAACCCACTCCCCCAAGAAAAGATGACTGATGACCCTGACAAGACTGAACTGATTAGTAGAAAAAGGGGATAATAGTCCTTTTCCATAGTAGCTGCTGACTAGCAGCTAAATCCCGAATAATTTTAAATAACTGTTAAGTATGATGTTCACTATCCGAACAACCCGAACATAATATTCCTTCCTACTTTTGCGTAGAGTAACCTGGTACACCCTCTGCAACCATCTACATTCCGCCTTATTAAAGTCCACCCTTCCTATACTGTACTATGGTGAAGTGTTTCAGCCTCAACACTGTGGTGCACTACCTGGATGACTTCCTCTTTGTCAGACCACAGCACTCTGACTCTTGCATAGGACTCCTACAACAAATCTGGACCACCGCCACTGGATTCAGAATCCCACTTATGGAGAACATGACAGTTGACCCCACACACATTCATCTCCTTTTTGTTATGCAAAAAATTGCATTCTGGACAGGCAATGTGGCAATTGTATCAGTAGCATACGTGATCAACAAAAATGCATGGCTATAGATGAGTTATTGTGAGCATTTGTGTTGCATAGCTTGCAGCTCCACATCATGGCACAAGTGAAACATGTTCCCGGGTTAAATAATTCAATTACTGATTCATTATTTTGTTTTCGATGGTCTCTGTTCTGGAACCAGCCCCTATGGCCGTTGAGGAGCCAAAAGCGATCCTGGACCTGATTTGGGACACAAGGCACCCACCAACTCATCCAATAGTCCACTGCAGCCTCCACAAGGATGTCATAACTGCATGGATAAAGAACCATAGTTCCCCACCTTCCTGTATGCCAGCATCAGTGGTATAGTGGTGAGCATGGTTGCCCTCCAAACAGTTGAACCAGGATCGGTTCATGGCCAATGCAGAGTTACTTTTTTCCCCCTCTCTTCCTCTGCAATAGTCATAAAGATCCTCCGGCTTCCTGATGTACTGTAGCATTCACCATTCTATTAACTGGGTTGGTTTCCTGGACAGGCGTGCGAGGCCTCTGTTGTTGACTACATATCCCATGCTCATTCACATAGACTTGGAAGATCCTCATCAAGAGCCATCTGGCAGGCTTCTCCTTCTTCATGAACTAAACAGCTGGCACAATCTCAGTAATGCCTTCTTGGTTTTGATATTGATGCGGGTTGGTCCCAAAACACAATTGATGCACCCCCAACTGCAGGAAATGCATTACACTTGATATTTGCCTCTCCTTATGATCAGTGCTTGCTAGATGCTATTTGCTCCTCCTGTCGCGAGATTGTTCTTTTCCACAATGCATTCTCTCTGGCCTTCTTTGCAGCACTCAGAGTGGGGCAAGTGGTTCTGCATTGAAGATTAATGAACAGGAGTAAGATCTTTCTAGTATCCAACATACAAGTAACTGATGGTGCACTCCAAACAGGAGATCCAAAATTGACAAGAAAGGATGAGGTCACAAAGTGACAGTAAGAGGAGCACCACAGCTGACAATCTGCCCATTGATGAGCCTCAACATTACCTCAAGCATTGACAATGCCACCAGGGGCATCTTTTCCTACATACTGACTCCACTCCCTTGACACAGGTCCAATTAAAGGCCATTCTAAGATGAGCTTGATCCACAATGGGACTCAGTTCTGATAATTACAGTACCCACTCATTCTGCATAGGTGCAGCAACAGCCACAGCACAGAGGAGTTTACCCACCGTTGCTACAAAACTCATTAGGCGTTGGAACTCTGAGGCCTATACTAGTTACATTCACTCCCAGCCAACTGACAACACTGGGCACTAACCGGTCTTTATGTATTTATCTGTAGGGCTAGTCCTGCACAAGGTTGTATGCATCATTGGACACTCATACATTCACTGGGCAGCATGCAGAGCAGTTGGACACCCTCCTAGAATGCACCTCGGTCTTCGTATAAGACACTTAGACTTGACATGAACTGGGAATGTGCTAGCACCAACTACCGCCCTTGCTCAATGAAAGTTGCCGCCCATCCCGAAAGTCATTATCATGCATATTGGGTGTAATGACCTAAGCACAATCACACGCAAGCAACTTATTGAGGCAGTTAAAAGTGGCAGCCATTCTTTCTCGAAACATCTTGATTATATGGTCCAACATCATACTATAGCTGCAATGAGCAGACACCAAGCCTTTGAACTATAGTAAAAAAAAAGGTCTACAGACAAATCAGCACATGGATACAATGGCAGGAGAGCAGTCAATTCAGCACACCTGGGCTTACCCAATACTAGAAAGACTCTATTCATCTATGGGATCTAGCCTCAGACTTACTGTTAAATAACTTTCTTGAGACTCTTGAAGCAGTGGTTGATGCTGGCAATCATTGAGAAATCAACCCTACTACACTTAAGGGACTAGGATGGCGCCCTGATCCCAGCCTGGTTTCAGAATTGGTGATGGGATTCCTTGAGTGGGAAAATACAGAGCAAGCATAGCTACTTGGCATTTGTGGCGGCACTCGAGTCAAAAGACAACCTGAATTGGTTTGTTAACCAGTAACAGATTGGGTACAGATAGGGAAAAGCGGAGTATCCTGGTGAATTCTCAATGGCAGTGGCTAGCACAGCTCATGGCGACCCCTCCAGTGAGGGGTGCATACAGAGCAGCTACAGCGATAACGGATCCTGGCTTGGCAGTGGCCGATGGTAGCATTTGGCTTGGGTAGACCCAGGGACCCCATTCCTATTGTCATTCTTATTGAAATCGGACTCATAATAAAAAAGCTGCAGCCTTGCTCAACCAATACAGTCTCGTAGTCCTTTATTGTTGACAACTGAACAAGCCCTTTGGGGCCTGTTATACCTTTTCCCATTCCCTCTTTCACAACCTTCCTCCCATTGCCTAGAACACTGTCAATATCCACCCATATTTCAAAACTAACCACCCCTCACTCTTTATGTCCTGTTTTACAACTCTTCCCAGCTCCATTTATCATGCCCCATCCATTTCAAGCAACCCCTCCCTATCCTTTTTTCATGCCTAAAGATGATCCAGAAGTCGAAAGGAGGAGAAGAGAGGCAGCACATGGGCAGAGCAAGTGCAAGGGTAATAGCATCCTAGGTAAAACTTCAGCCATACACCCCCTCACAATTAGCTTTTAGACACCTAGTGCCCCCCCCCCCATCTCCAAGATTTTGATTATGAAACTCAACTGTAATCATCTTAACACTATCTCTACCAGAACAATCCTATAAAAATGAATATTTGGACATCACGGGCCCAATATTGAATTGGGCAGGCTATGCGCTCCTATGACACATAGCCCTGCCCGCCGACCCTTAACCCCAGATATTCAATACCGGGGTCATATTCGACCCCAGCATTGAATATCCGGGGATCGTCATACACACTGGAAGCCGCAGTAGCTAATTTAGCACTGGCCATAATTGCATGCTGCCCTGTTAGCTCCTGTGCCTTGAAAATAGGCGAGGGTTTTCCTTGCCTATGTTTTAGGCACAGGTTGCTAATTGGGCAGCATGCAATATCACCGCTGCCTGGTTAGTGACAGTCTCTGTCTCCGCTCCACCCCAAAATGCCCCTACACACCCTGATGCTAACCGGATAGCATTGTGGTGCATAGGGGATTTAAAGGAAGATATTCAACGGCATAAACCGTGTAAGTGCCATTGAATATTCCCATTTAAGGCATTTACATGGTTTACTGGGCTGTAAACTGTGTAAATGCCTTTCAAAAATTGGGTCCCACACTTAAATATTAAAATGTATTTTGTAAATATATTCATAATGAGGAAGATTTCAAAAAGCCACTTACAAGAGCAAATGGACTATTTGCATATTGTCCATTCTTCCTGCAGGTAAAAGTACACACTGGTGATTGAGTTTGTGTGGCTGCCAGGACCCATTTCTTTGCTTTGCTTGTAACTACTCTTTGCTGTTCCCCCAAAAGCTGATGTTCTAGGCTACCACCTAATTTGTCTAGTGGTTGGGCCGATCCTGCACATGGATAGCATCCTCCTCCTCCTCTGACTGCTACTTCTGAATTGCGTGAGATACCCCATAGGTATGGTGTTCAAAGCAACTGGGTCCTGGGCAGCAGAAGAGAAGGGTATGACCCAACATATTGCGGCTCTTCTCCTCCTCCTCTTACTGTCACTCAATCAGTGCTGGAGGGGGAATTAGATCTGGGAGGGAGGAAGAAGTGAGAAAGAGCCATCACCAGACAACAGGAGGGTACCCAGCCAAGAAAAGTTTGGTTCATGCTTATTTTAAACAAATGTTTCCTAATTTTTGGCCATTTTTCATGTTCATTTCACCTACTCATTCTTTGTGTGCCCAGTGTATATGCTCTAGTACTTTAAGTGTTCAAATTGATTGTACATATGTTAATTCATAGATATGTGCCTATATAAGCAATTTGTGCATACTATAAATTTTTAGGGGCCCAAACCAACCAAATGCAGAATTTACAAATGTATGTCCCCTACAAGACACCTCATTAGAGGGTCGCCATTAGTTGACACCAACTCAACGGCACTTAACAACAACTAGACATATTCCACCTCCCCAACTTGAGCCAGCCCAGTCTAACCATTGGTCTCACTTAGTGATTCCATGGGGACCAGCAGGGCCGGTTTTAGACATGCATGGGCCCAGGGCAATTGCCCTATTTGCTATCCCCTAATGCTGACCCTGAAGACCGGCAAATTCCATTGGAAGGGATAGCTTTTGCAGCCCGTCTTCCAGATGCAGAATCACGAGAAACCTGGGTGCCCTAACTGTATTTTTAAAGCATCTTTGACAATAAAACTTAAATAAAAGAATGGTGTTCATTTTTGATGAAAATGTGCTTGATGTGTTATTTCTAAAGCCATAGTCCTCTTTCCAAGTGTTCCATATGAAGCAATGCATCCAAAAATATAAAAGAACAAATATTTTCAAAAAGCCCTACTTTTCATGGAGCAACAGTAATAATCAGGCATTTCTTGGCTTTAGGTAAGTGTTCCATGCTGACATCCTGGTTTGAGAATGCTCAGTGTGCTTCCTCCACCTCTCTTCCAGATGTGCATGATATCATTTGAGCCAAATATCTGAAAAGGGATAATGAGGGGAGAAGTCATTATAATGAAGTTCATAATGTATTCTGCAGGCTACAACCAGGTTTTGCATACAAGCTCACATAAGCCCAACTTTTGCAAAACTGCTGTGATATGCAACCCTTTTTCTTTCTCCCTCCCCCCCCCCCCTCCAATCCAGACAATATTTTTATAGCAGGACATAAATTTTTTCTAATCTTTCAGTTCAGTAACTTTTTGGCCATGAATTCTTTTCAAAACAATAGAAATTTGCAGAATCAAGGCCAAATAACTTTTCTTTATGAATGTGACATGTTAGTTAGCAAAAACTGGCCCAGATGCCTTAACATTTTGAAGGAGAAACAAAGTGTGAATATCCTCAATTCATCAATCTCAAAAAACACTGGGATCATGACCCTGATGGAATTGAAGAAAACAAAGACACTGTGATCACCTGGAATGTTCACATCCCAACAGATAAAATACTTGGCTCAAGAAAACTGGACATTTGTATAAAGAAAAAAAACAAATTAAAAAAATGACATTGCTAATGGAAGGGTCAGAACCAAGCTACTATTTTATACTACGTAGAGAGAGAGAGAGAGAGAAAATCCCTGAATGGTCATTTTATAAGACATTTCTATAAGTAAAAGAGTTTTTCATAGAGAAATTGCCGTTTAAAAAATTGCCAAGGTTAACGATTTCTAAACGTATGCACATATAACCCATATATGCATATATTTGTAGGTGGGAAGCATTCTATGGGGCAGAGTTTGGGAGCGACTTACAAGTATTGGTAAAATACAAGCCCCATTTTGCATAGGGACTGATTAAGGGAAATGGGACATCTAAGTCTGGACTGCCACATTCCCTCAGTATTTAACAAAAGACAGGCAAAAGCGCAGCCTTTTGTAAAATATATATAAGAACATCAGCAAATAGACGAGGTGTGAAAAAAAAAGAAATGAGACTGTGGCAGCCATGCCTATGACTCAAAGCCAATTGGCTAACCACTTATGTCACTGTGTTGTGCAACATCTCGCCACTGTTCTGCTATAATATTTTTCATCTCTCTCACTCTGTTTTTCTTTTTTCAGGTTTTTCTGTAGCACACTGCTCCATCGCTTTGTCATGCAACTGAAAGTGGCAGAAATATGTAGCAAAGAATCAACTTGAAATTTCTGGTTAAGCTGGAGAAGGGCCCAACTGAGTGTCTCCAACTTCTCCAAAAGGCTTATGGAGAATATACAATGTCAAGACCACGAGTCTTCGAGTGGCACAAACGCTTCAAGACTGGCTGCGAGGAGGTGGAGGATGACCCCAAGTCAGGATGGCCTTCCACGACAAAGTCGGCTGAGAACATTGACAGAGTGAACCAGCTAGTGCAGAGTGATCGCAGATTGACAGTGCAGATGATAGATGAGGAGCTCAGCCTTAACAGGGAGTCAGTGTGGGCCATCTTGGTACAGGAGCTGGGGATGGGGAAGGTGTGCGCCAAGATGGTGCCCAAGCTTTTATTGGATGACTAGAATGAGCACTGGGTCAATGTTTGTCGAGACTTGCAAGAGAAGATCAGAGAAGATCCAGAGTTCATTGGCTGAGTCATCACAGGAGACGAGACTTGGGTCTTCCAGTACGACCCTGAAAGCAAGAGACAGAGCCTGCAGTGGAAGACTCGACTGTCACCCAGATCCAAGAAGGCACGCATGTCCAAATCAAGGATCCAGGTCATGCTGATCGCATTCTTTGACCAGAAGTGAGTGGTCCATCATGAGTTTGTGCCTGAGGGTCAGACAGTCGACCAGCACTTCTACCAGCAGATCCTCAATCGCCTCCATGACAGGGTTTGGCACAGCAGGCGGGCTCTGTGAAGAGACAAGTCGTATCTGCTCCACCATGACAACGCGCCCGCACACACCGCGCTCAGTGTGAGACAGTTCTTGGCCAACAAACAGATCACAGCTTTCAACCACCCTCCTTATTCCCCAGAGCTTCACCGTGAGACCTCTGGTTCTTCCCCAGGCTGAAGACTGTGCTCAAAGGAAATCATTTCACCTCTGTAGAAGAGATCAAGGCCACTGTGACACGGGAGCTGAGGGACCTCAAGGAGGAGGACTTTATTGAGTGCTTTTGTACGTGGGAGAAGCGAATGCAGAAGTGCATTAACTCAAGGGGGGGGATTACTTTGAAGGGGACAATGCGTAATTTCTCTGTAGATTTTGTAATAAAACATTTATAGGACAGTCTCGTTTCTTTTTTGTCACACCTCGTATTTGCTGGAACATATAGTTGGACTGTCAATTTACCACAAATTAATGTCCAAACAAATAGTAGCATCACTTGGCTACTCTCCCTTTATAGGTAATGATTACATCACAGGTCAGTAAAAACTCAACTTGGTTTCATTAAAAACAATTATTAACAGTGTCCATGTTCCATATGTAAAATTTGTCACTAGTTCAAACTCACTTTCAAATACTCGAAACTTAAACAAAAGATAAATGAACTTGCAGTGCAGGGAAAGATGAAACTGCCACATGTAGGCTGACAATGGTCACTATTCCTCCTCTTTAGTTGTTTCAAGGCTTTACTTTCACTTTCAGCGGTTTCTTCAGTGCAGCAAATGACTGTATGAAACAGCTCTCAAAAGCTAGTCAAGAAATGTTTTAAAAGTACTACAGCATGGCAAGATGGCATCTGTCAGGTTTCTGTGAGGAAGCTGCGTTCCTATGATGGGACAGAAGCGTAAGGGTAGGAGTTTGTTGCAGCCCCCCAGACCCCTGGTACCTTGATGCCTATTTCTTCTGGAGTCTCTGGACCTCTTAACCTTTTTGTATTTCGACAACTTCGCTGCCCAGCCATTTCAGGGGAGGATAGCTCGGCTGCGGGTGTGCCGGGGCTGGAGAACTTGGCATTTGTTTCGGGCCTTTCATCTCTCTCCCCCGATTTATGGCCTGCCCTGAAGGCAGCATGTTTTCAGCAGTCTGTTGTGGACAGCCTGTTGCTGCAGGTTACCCTTGTGGAGGGAGTCTTGTCGGTGGTGCAGGGGCCAGGCTTGGGGTCAGTCGATGAGTTGTTGCTCTCTGATGCGGAACATCTTCAACACGATGACCCTTCGGCGTTTGGAGGCAGAGAGCTAGCTGTAGCTGAGATGATGGCTCTGGCATTGGAAGGTGCTAGGTGTGAGCTGAGGTGGATGCTTCATTGTCCTCTTCGGGTGGCATGCCAACCTTTTTCTTGGCACGTCCTGTGAACTTTACTTTGGAATCCATTAAGCAAGTAATTGTGTCATTGGGGGAAGCTTTGCTGCCGCAAGTTTCTTCACTGGCTGCGAGGGTACAAGTTAATTCTGTGGCGACTGAGAAGGTGGATGCTAGAATTACTGCGATTCAGCTGGAGGTGAAGGAGCTGCAATCCGAAGTTGTAGCTTTGGAAGATCAATCAGTTTCCTTATAAAAGAGTTTTCCTTAACTAATTTAAAATTGAAGCAGTTGGAGAATCGTACCCAGGCAAATAACTTGCGACTTACAAATTTTCCTCAAATTTCTACAACTTCAGCTAGAGATATGTTTAAACAATACTTGATGGAATCTCTGTCTGTACCAGTTGAACTGGATACTATCGACTGTAAAGTTATATTACTTGCCCGAGGGTAAGAAGTCAGTGTCAGCACTTAGAATTCGGGACTAGCAAGTAGATGAATTAAATGTATCTGCTTTGGTTGAAACCTCTCAAGAAGAAACACCGTTCCCCTCAACATTATTAATAACTTTTGCTTTGCTTTCTGATAAGGAGTGGTTGTTAAAACCATTCTTTAAAAAATGGAATATTGTGTTTTGTGGCTTATGGGTTTGCATGTATCCAGATTTAGCTAGAAAAACGCAGAGACACCGGAGAGAGTTTCTTCTCCTGCGCCCTGAGGTTCACCAGCTAGGTGGGCTATTGTTTTTGAAACATCCGTGTAAGTCCTTGATAAAATATCAGCCTACTTCATGTTTTTTATGAGCCATCTCAGCCGGTAGCTTTCATCAATGCCCGTCGTATAGAGTCATCTATAGAATCCCCGTCTTCTGTGCCATAATTAGTTTAAGGGTTAGGCATTTTCCTGATTGTTTCTTTACAAATTGTTTAATTTTTCTTTTTCAATCTTGCCTTTCCTTTGTTTTTGGGGGCTGGGCTGGGTAGAAGGCTAAGGATTTCTTCTGGATTGTCTATTGTGTATAGATTTTCTTTTTCTTTCTGCCGTTCTACTCTATTTCTTCACATGGTTTGTTTTTTTGGTTCGATTTGTAAAATGTCACAAAGATAAAATAAAAGTAGTCCAGCATAAAGATATCACCTTATATCTTTTGTCATTTTGGGGGGATATTCCAAAGACATTTACACGTTTTGCAGACCTGCAAACTGTGTAAATGCCACTCTGCAAGATATTCAGCGGCTGCTACATGTCCTAAGACAAAGATGACTCATCTTTGTCGGCTCCCCGGTCGGGGTAGAGCACAGAGCAAGTTCCCGCTCCTGCACTCCAACCCAATCGGGGTTGTGGGAGGTCCCAGCGGCCCGTTCATAAAGCTGCCGCCGGCAGGAGAAGGCCTCACAGGGCACAGCAGCCATCTTTGTCGGCTCCCCGGTCGGGGTAGAGCACAGAGCAAGTTCCCGCTCCTGCACTCCAACCCAATCGGGGTTGTGGGGTCCCAGCGGCCCGTTCATAAGCTGCTGCCGCCGGCAGGAGAAGGCCTCACAGGGCACAGCAGCCTCTTTGTCGGCTCCCCGGTCGGGGTAGAGCACAGAGCAAGTTCCCGCTCCTGCACTCCACCCAATCGGGTTGTGGGAGGTCCCAGCGGCTCATTCATAAAGCTGCCGCCGGCAGGAGAAGGCCTCACAGGGCACAGCAGCCATCTTTGTCGGCTCCCCGGTCGGGGTAGAGCACAGAGCAAGTTCCCGCTCCTGCACTCCAACCCAATCGGGGTTGTGGGAGGTCCCAGCGGCCTGTTCATAAAGCTGCCGCCGGCAGGCGCACCCGCGTCTTGCGGGCCCGCGCCTGAGGGCCTCGCAAGAGGGCCCTTTGGTGTGGCCCTTAGGCGGGGCACGACAGGCGGGAAAAAAAAAACCGTCAACCCAAGCAAATAATCTCCAAACGAAGCTCCATTTCATCACCAAGCAACAGTTATTGAAAAGACTTACTCACATGTAGAGAATCTTCTTTCGGAAGGACCCCAACTGACTACAGTTCTTTTCAAGTGAGTGTGACCCAAGCTCTCCTAGGAAGGATTGAGCTCCCAACGCGTCCACACCACCCTCTATCACAGTCACACCTACATCAGGAACTGCAAGTATTATCAACTCTGCCGGTTGCCATTGTTTACTGTTGCCAGTATCATCTCTCATTTGCTGTATCTATTATGCCTGTATTTACTGTTGCCAGTATCCACCTTCATTCCACTGTAATTACTGTTATCTGTATTTACTGTTGCCAGTAACCTTCATTCTACCGTAATTACTGTTATCTGTATTTACTGTTGCCAGTATCTACCCTCATTCTACTGTAATTACTGTTATCTGTATTTACGGTTGCCAATAGATGCTCTCATTCCACTCTAATTTCTACTGTGGTACCCTCTACTGTTTGACAGTAATTCTACCCTCACTCAGGCAAAATGAAGCACATAACCCTCACCCTTATGAGTCTTTACCTTCTACTCACTACTTTGCCATCCAGCTCACTAGCACTAACGGCAGCACAAAACCACATCCCAAAGCTCTCAACCGTGGAAGAAAATGGCCCGATGACTCCAACAACATTTATCATGGAGCGAGCTATCCACGTCGCCCCCACCTAATTTATATCCCTCTACAAAACCCCTCAAAACCCAAGCAAAATAAACGCCCACACACCAACAGCCTGAAATGCGCACTCATTAACTCTCGATCACTTTGCAAAAAATGGCCAGCAATCACTGAAACAATAACTCATCTTAACCTAGATATCATCATGATCACCGAGACCTGGCTCTCACCGGAAGACAATACCATCCTCAATCAACTTCTACCACCCAACTTCGTTACTTTCACCCAGCCACAGGCAAAACAAAAGGGGTGGAGGAGTTGCCGTCATCACCAGATCTGACCTTCAATTCGAAATGGTAGAAGCCAGCAACATCAATACTCTCGAAACAGTATCTATATCCAACCACCTTTGCTCCATAAACCTTATCTATAGAGCGCCATCTCCTGATCCAGACAACCTCTCCAATATCATTAACCTAGCATCTAATACCTATGTTCCACATAGACCAAATTGGATATTAGGTGATTTTAACTTGCCATCCCTACAGGACAATCAGGTAGCAGCCTTCATAGAGGCCCTAGATATCCTGGGATATACCCAATTGGTACAAGAACCTACGCACACAAAGGGCAATATTCTCGACCTGATATTCGCCCCACAACAGTGCTTCAACAAGCACAAAACATCACGTTATCACTAACTGCAGTTCCATGTCGGATCATAAGCTATCGCCTTCCAAATTCCAACCCCATTAAGTCACAAGGCCTATCACGAACTCACAAACAACACAATCCCAAATGCCAGAAGATTTCAACCGTTTAACAAAGAACGCATCCTTGCTGAAACAAACTCTCTCCTTGACAAGACCTCACAAGACCTAGACGTCCTAATTTCCACGTGGAACAGCAAACTCAGCGCGATCGCAATCTGTCCCCCCACAACTAAAGCTCCAAAGAAAAGACCATCCGCACCATGGTTCACAGCTGACCTAAAGGCATCACTAACCCTTCTGCGAAGATTGGAAAAGCGCTGGAGGAAATCACGTACCATCAGTGACCCAAAAGCATCCATCCAACTCCTACACACACATCGCAGGGCTGTCACAGACAAGATGAAACAACATCACACAGATACTCTGAAACGTTCATTAAATAAGCCGCATGACCTCTTCAACCTGGTCAAATCTCTTGCCAAAGAACCGACTCCGGAGCGCACAGGATCTATACACCCACAGGAGTATGCCGTCTTTATGCAATCAAAATTATGCAAAACTGACAAGATGGTTATACCGGACCCCCCTGATGCACAAGCAGGTGCAACATATCTATCCACCTTTACCACACCATCCAAGAGAACTATCGAAGACACCATCGCAACCCTAAATACTTCCACTTCATATTCAGACCCATGTCCAGCATTCTGGATAAAGGACCTGCGATCCGACCTTGCCGCAGTCTTAGCCAAAATGATAGGTCTATCATTTAGCACAGGGTCGTTCCCAGCCACGCTCAAACAGACCTCCATTAGACCGCTGCTCAAGGACATTAAATTAGACCCTCAAAAGGTCGAGTCCTACAGACCTATCTCCAGTATCCCGATGCTCGCTAAAATCGTAGAAAAATTAGTCTACAGGCAGCTACAAGATCATGTGGACACCAACGCACCTCTAGATCCATCGCAACACGGATTCAGAGAATCACACGGAGTAGAAACACTACTCACTACTCTCTTCAACACCATAATTTCCGGCATTGACAATTCACGTACTGGCTTCTCACTCATCTTCTTAGATATTGCCACAGCCTTCGACTCAGTCTGCCACGAGATTCTCCTGATTCGGCTAAGGGAGAAAGGCATCACCGGAACAGCCCTGGAGTGGTGCAGGTCTTACCTGTCTGGAAGATGGCAACATGTACGAGTAAATGGAACTACATCCGAGCCATTCATACAAAGCCAAGGAGTCCCTCAAGGATCCTCACTATCATCACTTATGTTTAACATCTATATACAACCCATCTGTAACATCATTAGATCGTTCAACGTGAGTTGCATGATTTATGCAGACGATGTCCTAATGTACCTGCCAATATCTCTGGAATGCCCGGATCTCACCCCACTAACTAGGTGTTTCAACGCAATATCCGAATGGCTCCTCTCCCAAAATCTGCGCATCCAACATAAGAAAACGGAGGTCATGTTCATCTCTAGAAATCCTGAGTTCACACCACCAAACCATCTGGAAGTAGACAACGCCAAGCTGCAAGTAAAATCAGCCATACGGTATCTCGGAGTCACATTGGATCAAAACCTCAACATGAAGCAGCATATAGCTAAAACAGTTAGAGCGATCTACTTCAAGATCAGATCCCTTAGACACATACGCCCCTTACTCGAACTGAGCGACTTCCGCACCATTTACCAAGCTCTCATCATCCCTCATTTTGATTATTCAAACGCCATCCTACAAGGACTCCCTCAAGCAACCTTACATCCCTTACAACTCGCAATGAACAGTGCAGCGCGAATCCTCTTCGGAGCACCAAAGAAAGCATATCACACCCCTACTGGTGCAGCTGCACTGGCTCCCCATTCAAGCCAGGATCAGCTTCAAGACTTTAGTGATGACATTCAAGGCCATCAACGGGCTATCCGCCTCCTCAATATGTGACCTCATACAACCACCCACACCCAACAGGATAAGAAGAACCGCTTCAACCAACATGCTAGCAATACCAAAAGCCATGACAAGATGCTCCATAGCAACTTCAAATAGAGCCTTCAGTCTGAGCGCCCCAAGCCTCTGGAACTCCCTCCCACCCCACATCAGAGCTATCCCCAACTTGAGCCAGTTCAGGAAGGCCTTAAAACACCTCCTCTTCATCAAATACCTCATAGACTCCCCCGAACCACAGTCACCATGTATGACCAACACACAATAACTCTACCCTACATTCATACAGTTACCTATTTCAATGTTCCACACATGTAAATAGTTTCCCCTGTTATCCAAGTTGATTGCTCCTGTTCATTGTAATGACCTGACTCTTGTTTATTGTCGGATACTTTTAGTTTTATGTAAACCGCGCTGATCGCAAATAGTGCGGTATATAAGAAATGTAAATAAATAAATAAATAAATAAGCAGTTAGCACTGGGGAATGCTAGGGGTGGCACCCATCGCTATCCGGGCAGGAGCGATATTGAGCCTGGCCTAACTTTCGCTATGGAAACTAACCAGATGGCAGCTGAATATTGCCACTGCACGGTTAGCTTTGCAGCAATCCGGGCAGCCCAAATATTCAAAGCCAGAGCCCAGATATGGCTGTGGCATTGACTATCTGTGTTTTAAAGTTCAGCACCGGCAGCTAGCCACATGCTGGCGCTGAATATCGGGCGCTTTGTTTTTACTTATTATCCTTCACTTCTCTGCATTCCAGTGGACCAATACAGCAACTCCAAACTATGGAACCTGTTTTTTTAAAGTATGCTAAATGAGTATCCATCAACTGTTCATGCAGAAGCACCGTAACTGTTACATGCCATATTATGAGGCAGGAACTGGGCGGATTCTAGGGGCAGAATAGGTGTGGACTGAACACTAAGTTAGCACATAGTACTTTAAAGTCCACTAACTCTCACTACTACTGATGAGTTAAGTGCACCTGTGCTAATTGCAAATACACCTAATACTCAGTAAAGAATGTCTCTGTGCAATAACCGCAAGGAACATACTGGGTGTGCTCCCAGCAGTTACCACACAGCCTTTGCACTCAACGCACATCAGTTTTTGCAGTGAAAGTGTGGTAAACGCAAACTTTATTGCACTTTATAAATAGGCTCCCTTGCATCCCCGTTAGGTGTTATTGTTTTCCAGTTGATATTGTTGTGCAGTGCTCTCCCCTCCTGGCTGATCTTTTCGATAAGGTGCTCTTGCTGTTCTATATACCTTTGAGTTTATGTTAAGGATGTCTTGTGGCCGCTATATTTTGTACATGTTCTGTGACCTCTGGATGCTGTGAACCACAATGATGTTCCCATTTTTTTTGATCAAACAGCAATATATCAAATTCCAACAAATAAATAAATAAATAAAATTGGCAGGAAAATCCCACAGGTCATCTTGCTCGCACAACTTGGAAATAGCGGGCCCGATATTCGGAGGCATTGACATGGTTTACAGACCTGTAAATGCCACTTAGAGGGATATCCAGCGGCACTAACCCAGCTGGTGCCGCTGGATATCCACAGGTTCCAACACTACAGGCCCGGTGCTAACCGTGTAGCACAGGGCAGGTTGTGAGCATTCCGGCATGGACCGGAGGCAGCACTCACCACTAACCGGTGATACTGAACCGCTGCCATGGGTATAGTTAGGCATGAGAAAAGCTGGCCTATCTTTACCCGTGGAAGCTAACCAGGCAGTGGCTTAATATCGCTGCTGCTCAGTTAGCTTCTGTGCCATGTGTTGCTGTGTGGCAGACACAGATAGTCAATGTCAGTGGCCGGATATGGTCTCGGCATTCAATATTCAGGGTTAAGGTTCAGCGGCAACAGCTATGCACTTTAGAAATGCTAGCCACCGCCACTGAATATCAAGTCCAGCGTTTCTTGTGCTCAGAGCTTCAGTATTCTGCAGTAGCTGGAACAGAACCAAATCCACAGGAACAGTTTTTTGGATCTTATACCTAATTCTTAAAATATGCACTTTGAGGAAAAATGCCCTGCAGTGCTTCTAGCAGAAGTTTTTGCTAGTATTAACTTTTATTTCGATTTGGATTTTTCTTCTTGAATTTTCAGGAAACCAGACCTTTCTGGAAAGAGATTTATGATTTGTAAATTGTACAGACCAGTTGATTCATAGGTTTTTCCTAGTGTTTATAGCCCAATTTTGCCTACAACAATTATGTTCCCAAAAGTGAAAAGCTTCATGCATTTATATTTTTATTTACTAAAAGGCACATTATAGAAAGGCTGTTTAGGCGTCTCCTTGGACATACAA
This sequence comes from Ichthyophis bannanicus, assembly GCA_033557465.1. Taxonomy (NCBI): domain Eukaryota; kingdom Metazoa; phylum Chordata; class Amphibia; order Gymnophiona; family Ichthyophiidae; genus Ichthyophis; species Ichthyophis bannanicus. The sequence continues at coordinate 516,554,831 of CM066031.1, read as the reverse complement.
ATCAAAATATCTGAAATTCTGTAGGAGGGGCAAAAGAGAAGGTGGAAACATGCAAATTTGTTCTAAAATCGACTTGTCATTGCCCCAAAAGATAAATGTTTCTGTAAACATATAAAGAAAATGGGAATGGGCAGAATAATGCCCAGACATGTGCATGGAGACAGATATTGTTGTGGCGAAGCAAGTTTAGAGTGTAAAGGAAAGGGGGAAAAACACTCCTTTTTCCCTGAGCCCAAGAGAACTGCAGGCACAGCAGGGGTTAAAACTCTAAACAAAGAACAAAACTCCCTACACAGAAGTGTAGAACTGGAGACACACCCAATCTCCAAGGAAACCAAGGGAGGTGACGGGAGAGGTTTGGGGGCGGAGTCTAGAGCTATAGGACAGCCCCAAACATTTAAGCAGAGAGAAGCTATAGCTAAAGGAGGTGGAAGTGAGGAGAGTGAAGGGAGGAGCGAGGAAACTGAGTGGAGGAGCTCTAGTTCCAAAGAGAAGGAAAGTTCCAGGAAGAGGCCTGAGAGAAGGTCCCAGCCAGAGTCCTGGCAAAACGCTCAGCAGAGACCCGGGGAGAGATCCAGGAAGAGGTCTGAGATAAGGCCTGAAGAAAGGTCAGAGGCAAGCCCTGGAGAGGAATCTTCTGAAGAGGAGATATTCTCTAGGAGGTGGTGGACTAGCCAAGAGACTCCTGAGAGTACTAGAAGTAAGGAGACTCGATGGACAGGGCTGAGGGACAAATCTCTCGCTGGAAGCCTCAAGGGGGAACCCTATTGCAAGCAGTACAGAGACAGCTCGAGCCCAGAACACAGTTCAGCTGGCAGTAAGTCTTCAGCTAAGGTGGAGCCCTGGAGAGCCTGTTCTAAGCAAGGTACTGTTGAGAAGCAGGAGAGAGGAATATCCCTGGAAGGACCAGAAAGCAAGCTAACACCTGTGGCAGGGTCTGAAAGGAGACACGTTGCTGCTAGAAAGGTGAGCCCATTGCAAGCTGTTAAAAAGTTATTGAACAAGAAAGCTTTGTCATGCCCTTCCCCCATAGCCTCAAGTAGAGAAGAGTCTCAGTGGGAGCAGCTGTTGAGAGTGTTGAAGCAGCTGAAGCCTTCCCAGGCAGACGCTGTGGATAACACGTTATTGAAGGAACCCGGTGAAGAGAAAATGGAAATAGAAATCAATGGGGTAGAGAATGATTATTCTGATATGGAGATGGAATGCTTTTTCTGTTCTAGTCAAAAATAAGAAACTGAGGGGTTTTTAAAAGTAATTAGGAAAACCCAGAAGTTTTTAAAGGAAGTACATTCTCTGCTGAAACTCATGCCTTTTATTTATGCATTAATGAGAGCTGATCTGATAAGCTCCAAGAAGTTAATGAATGTCTGGGAAAACTAAAGAGTGAAAATACGTTTGGAAAAGGATGTCAGAAGATTTTAAACAGTTGGTAACCAGGAAGTTAGGTGCTGCAAAAACCCTGTGAGAGAAACAGTTGAGTGTTGTGCTGCATAACTTGGAGACCGGGGACCAGAACCTGTTTGTAAAGGAATGATTTGTGAGACACGTTGTTTAAGTTAAGCCGCAGAAGCAAAGTCAAGGCATGGACTATGTATCAAGGCTTAAGTTCTTTTTGAATGGAGAAGTATCCTGAGTTTTGTTTTGTAGTACCAGAACTTCTAGCCAAAGAGTTCAATTGGTTATGTAGAGCTTTATTTTCAAATAAAGAAATTTTCCTTTGACCTTCAAATCTCGGCTATAATCTTTGTGACACAACTACATTGCGAAGAAGCCATAGTACTGGGTTCCAGTTTACTAAGAAGGACGTTCAAGGTACCCCCATTACACCTAGGCATTCGCCTAGCCACCAGGGGGGCCTTGACAATATGTGTGAACAATTTTGGATTTACACATTAGATTTGATTTAACTAAAGAGATTAAAGACCGGGATAAATTGGTATTCATTAATTTGAAACATTCCAAACCTGACTGGTCTATTGTAAAGTTAGGTGGGCTTTAAGTTTTATGAGCCTCGTTCTGACCTCTAGATACTGCCACTATTTTTTGGAATTAGCAGTAATAGAAGTGAAGGATGTGCTATTGAATCAGGACAATGCTACGAATTTGAGTATTTGTCAATTTACCAGACAGCTGAGTATATACCCTGAAGCAGACCTGGAAAACGGTTAGTTCGAAACACATTGAGGAGTCTGGTAAAACAATGAGTGTCTGACTGATAATGAGTGTCTAACTTTGAGGATTTTAAGTGGAGTTAGTTCAGAACATAAGAACCTAAGATATGCCAAACTGGGTCAGACCAAGGTCTATCAAGCACAGTATCCTGTTTCCAACAGTGACCAATTCAGGTCACAAGTACCTAGCAGTTTCCCCAAAAGACACAGGTGCCCCAATGCTTGTACTGGGGCAAACAGTGAATTTCCCGGTCCTCTTTAATAATAGTTTATGGACCTTTTCTGCAGGAACTTGTCCAAACCTTTTTTAAACCCAGCTACACTAACAGTTTTTATTACATCCTCCAGTAACAAAGTCCAGAGTTTGATTATGTGTTAAGAGAAAACATTTTTTCACTCATTAGTCTTATATGGATTACACTGTAGCTTCATTGCATGTCCCCTAGTCTTTCTATATTTGATGGTGTAAACAATCGATCTACATTTACCCGTTCCACTCCATTCATTAATTTATAGACCTCTATCATATCTCCCCTCAGCCGTCTCTTTTCCAGGTTGAAGAGCCCTAACCTTTTTAGCCTCTCCTCATAGGAGTATCCTTCCATCCCCTTTACCATTTTGGTGGTTCTTCTCTGTACCTTTTCTAATTCCGCTATATCCTTTTTAAGATACGGCGACCAGAATTGCACACAATATTAAAGGTGCGGTCGCACCATGGAACAATACAGAGGCATTATAATATCCTATGTTTTATTCTCCAATCCTTTCCTTATGATTCCTAGCATTCTATTTGCTTTCTTAGCTGCCACTGCACACTGGACAGATGGTTTCAACGTGTTATCCACAATGACGCCAAAATCTTTTTCCTGGGTGATGGTTTCTAATGTAGAACCTTGCATTGGGTGACCGTAATTTGAGTTGTTCTTTCCTACAGTAGCTTCAAAACTTGGAACTTGTCCACATTAAATTTCATCTGCCATTTGAATGTCCAGTCTTCCAATTTATTAAGGTCCTCTTGCAATTTTTCACGATTCTCTTGGGTTTTAACAACTTTGAATAATTTTGTATCATCTGCAAATGTGATTACCTCATTTGTTATTCCCAGTTCCAGGTCATTTACAAATATGTTAAAAAGCAGCAGACCCAGCACAAATCCCTCAGGTACTCCATTATTCACATTTTTTCATTGGGAAAATTGGCCATTTAGCCCTACTCTCTGCTTTCTATCTTTTAACCAGTTCCTGATCCTCAGTAGTATACTGCCTCCTATCCCATGACTTTAATTTCGCCAAGAGTCTCTCATGAGGGACCTTGTCAAAGGCTTTCTGAAAATTCAGATACACTATATCAACTGACCTATCTTTGTCTACCTGTTTATTTATACCTTCAAAAAAATATAACAGATTAGTAAGACAAGACCTTCCCTGGCTAAAGCCATGTTGGCTGTCTCCCATTAAACTATGACTAGCTACATATTCAGAGATTTTCTTCTTAATAATGGTTTCTACCATTTTTCCCGGTACTGATGTCAGGCTCACCAGTCTGTAGTTTCCCGGATCACCCCTGGAACCACTGTTCCCTCTAAGCTGTGCGCGTGTGCGCGCGCACACGCCTCACCGAGCGAGTGCACATACTTTACAACAGAGCGCACAAAATTTACGGTTCTGATTCTGACAGAAAAAAACACAGATGTCTTAAAATTTAAAAGTTGTGATTGTAATTGCTAGAAATTTTCCACTTCATTTAGTAATCGTCTATTTTCATTTAATTTGATTAAAATCAATGTGGTGCACATACTGTATTCTGACGTGTAGTCAAATTTTAAAGTATATAACTCTGAGTGTCGTTATGTGGTGCACAAAAATTTAACCTTCCTTCAAAAGCTGCACAGCTGATATTTTATGCGCACACAGCCTACAGAAAATTAGAGGGAACATTGCCTGGAACCCTTTTTAAAAATTGACATTACATTGGCTATTCTCCAATCTTCAGCTATTACTGATGATTTTAATGATAGTTCACAGATTAGTAATAGTAGGTCTGCAATCTCATATTTCAGTTCTTTCAACATCGTTGGATGTATACCATCCGGTCCAGGTGATTTGCTACTCTTCAGTTCATCAAATAGTTGTAATATATCTTCCCAGTGTACCGATATTTCTTTCAATTCTTCTACTGCATCACCTTTAAATACCATTTCAAGAATGGGTAACTTCCCTACATATTCCTCAGTAAAGACTGAAGCAAAGAATTCATTCACTCTCTGCACTATGGCCTTGTCCCCTCTTAGCGCCCATTTTAGCCTTCTATCTCCAATGGTCCAACTGACTCTCTCACAGGTTTTTTGCTACAACAAAATGTTTTTATTATGTGTTTTTGTTTCCACAGCAAGCTTTTTTCCAAATTCTCTCTTTGCCTGCCTTATCAATGCCTTGCATCTAACTTGCCAGTGATTATGTTGTTTCCAGTTTTCATCATTTTGCTTGCCATGGAAGCAAAAACGCATAGAGACCAATTCTGTTCTGTGCATCCCCTGACTGTCCGGCGGTCAGAATCAGGACGTGCTCTGGTTGCACCCAATTCTGATCCCGCAGGGGCTAGACATTCCCACAGGATCAGAATCGGGTCTACCAGCCTGAACGTGCAGGCCCTGCCCTGATTCTGGCCACCCAGACATCCAATGAACTCCCATGGAGCTGCAACCCCATGGCATCATGTTTCCATGGCACTGCAGTTCCATGCAGGAGCCGTGATCCCTGGCAGACCCAGCATTCTGCTTTTCCCTGCAGCCCAACCCCCGGTTGGCCCTGCCATTGTCAGGGCCGGGCTGAGGGGAACACCTTGCACCCTCTCACCTCTGGTCTGCTGCCTGGCTCCCCAATCAGGCTCCGACTAGGGGGACTTATTCCACCTCTGAGATGGAATAAGTCCCCATACAAAATGCCAACTCCAGACGTACAGGGCTGACCTTGGAATCAGTCCTGTTTGTCTGGAGCCATGGTGCCGCCCAGAGCCTGCCCTCACTTCTCCTCTGGCCCGCCTCTCCCACTCACAAACAGAGCTCCCCGCACAGTTCAGATCTATGTGCAGGGAGCTCTGTTTCCAGGACACAGGCCAGGCGTTTAGCAGGGCTGGACGTCTGGATTGGACATCTAGACCCGCTAAATGCAGTTGAGAATGACTCCCATAATAAAATCATTTTCAAGTACATTCGTAGCAAAAAACCTGTGAGAGTCAGTTGGACCATTAGATGATAGAGAGGTAAAAGGGGCGCTAAGGGAGGACAAGGCCACAGTGGAGATTTTGAATTCTTTGCTTCAGTCTTTACTGAAGAAGATGTGGGGAAGTTACCATGCCTGCAATGGTATTTAAAAGTGATGTATCAGAAGAATTGAAAGAAATATCGATAAACTAGGAAGATGTATAACAACTATTTTAAAAACTGAAGAATAGCGAATCACATGGACCAGATGGAATACATCCGAGGGTGTTGAAAAAAGTGAAATATGAGATTGCAGACCTAGAGGCCCATTCCGGGAAGGGACGTCCGGGCCGTGCAGATGTCCCCACTGAAGATGGGGTCATTAGGACCCAATTCTGGTCTGTGGGAAGAAACGTTCCCGTGGGAGTCAGAATTGGGCCCGAGGATGGCCTGGCATGCCCCTCCTGCCTGCGGGGACGTCCTCCCCACAAGTGCTCCAGACTGCCGTGTTCCCAGCCCCCCAAAAGCCCACCGCCCGACCCATGACTGACCTACCTCAGCCTGGTTCAGGAGGCAGGGCCCCACCTTGCACTCAGCCCCAGTCCAGGTGAGGGCTCCCTGGGCCTGATCGGGCAAAAAGTGCTTCTTATACCGCCTCTGAAGTGGTATAAGCAACATGTTCCAGCAGGCCCGGCAACACGTACAGGGCCGTGACCTGAATCAGCCCTGTATGTGCTGCTGGTCAGCCTGCCCCCACCGGCTCTCCCTGTCATGAAGCACAGGACATATGGGGAGAGTCGGTGGAGGAACAGAATCTAGGCGGATTGCAGGGCTGCACATCCCGGTGGGACGACCAGCTCCGCAACCTGCATTCTAGAATGAGGCCATACTATATCTGTGAACTATCATTAAAATTATCTGTAGTAACGGAAGATTGGAGAATGGCCAATGTAACGCCTATTTTTAAAAAGGGTTCCAGGGGTGATCTGGGAAACTACAGACTGGTGAGCTTGACGTCAGTACAGTGTAAAACAGTAGAAAACATTATAAAGAATAAAATTACTGAACATGTAAATAGTCACGGTTTAATGGGAGAAAGCCAACATGGATTTAGCCAAGGAAAATCTTGTCTTACTAATCTGTTATATTTTTATGAAGGTGTGAATAAACAGGTAGACAAAGGTGAACCAGTCTATATAGTCTACTTGATTTTCAGAAAGCCTTTGACAAGATCCCTCATAAGAGACTCTTGACACAATTAAAAAATCATGGTATAGGAAGCAGTGTACTATTGTGAATGAGGAAATGGTTAAAAGACAGAAAGTAGAGAATAGGGCTAAATGGCCAATTTTCTCAATGGAGAAAGGTGAATAGTGGAGTACTCCAGGGATCTGTGCTGGGACCACTGCTTTTTAACATCTACATAAATGACCTGGAAATGGGAATAACAATGAGGTGATCAAATTTGCAGATGACACAAAATTATTCAAAGTTATTAAAACACAGGAGGATTGTGAAAAATTGCAAGAGGACCTTGATAAATTGGAAGACTGGATGTCCAAATGGCAGATGAAATTTAATGTGGACCAATGTAAATTTATGCACTTAGGGTAGAACATCCCAAACTATGGTTACACAATGCAAGGTTCCACATTAGGAACCATCATCAAGGAAAAGGATTTAGGTGTCATCATGGGTAATAATTGAAACCCTCTGCCCAATGAGCAGCGGTGGCCAATGATGCAAATAGAATGCTAGGAATCATAAGGAAAGGAAAGGAGAATAAAACAAAGGATATTATAATGCCTCTTTATTGCTCCATGGTACAACCACACCCTGAATATTGTGTGCAGTTGTGGTCATCATATCTTAAAAAGGATATAGCAGAATTTAAAAAGGTGCAGAGAAGAGCCATCAAAATAGTAAAGAGGATGGAAGGAAACCCCTATGAGGAGGGGCTTAAAAGATTAGGAAAACAGATGGCTGATAGAGAGATATGATAGAGGTCTATAAATTAATGAGTGGAGTGGAACGGGTAAACATAGATCGGTTGTTTACGCCTTCAAAATGTAGAAAGACTAAGGAACCTTCAATGAAGCTACAATGTAGTCCATTTAGGACTAATAAGAGAAAATATCTTCACTCAACGAGTAATCAAATTCTGGAATTTGTTACCAGAGGATGTAGTAAAACCTATTAGTGTAGCTGGGTTTAAAAAAGGTTTGGACATGTTCCTGGAGGAAAAGTCTATAAATCATTATTAAAGAGGACCATGGAAATCCACTGCTTACCCCAGCATAAGCATTGTGGAATCTGTGTACATTTTTGGGAACCTGACAGGTACTTGTGACCTGGATTGGCTACTGTTGGAAATAGGATACTGATCTTGATGGACCTTGGTCTGACCCAGTATGGCATTTCTTATATTTTTATATTTGACCTCACTTTGGATTCATTTTATAATGTATAGTAATTATGATTTCTCCAGTGAGTCCAGCAGCAGCTTGCAGCTTATTCCAGCCATAACCAGCAAGAAGAAAACAAGACAGTAGGAAATGCAAATCTGATTGGCCACCGAGTTCTGTCTTTTGATTGGCCATGTGATTGTATTCCAACCCCAGCAACTTTCACCCAGCAAGTAAAGCTACCATCAGCGATGTAGCAAGGGCAGGGTGGTGGGTGTGGTCTGCCTCGAGTGCTGGCTAAGAGGGGGTGCACCCCTGCCAGGCCCACAGAGGCAATGCGGCAAACCTATCATTAAGCTGGCTTGCCATGGTGCCTTATGCTGCAGGGGTTGGTCATTCTTCTCTCTCAGTTGAAGTCTCATGAATTGCGAGACTTTGGCAGAGAGGGATGAGTGACTGGCTCCTGCAGTGTGAGGCACAGTGAAAAGCCAGCTTAATCAGAAATTTGCTGTTCTACCTCTGTGGGGCTGACTGGGAGTGGGGGGGCTACACAATAGTGCACAGTGCCGTGCCATCCAGTAGGGAACCGGCAGTGCGGGGGATTACCACCCTGTGTGATGGGGGTTGAATGCCACTGGCTACCATTACAATTTTATGTAACAATGCCATTCCAACATACATTTCTTACTGTATGTAAATCATATGAAGTGATATTTGAGAAGGGACGTCTGGGAGGAATCTGGGATGTCTAGAGCAGAATGTCCAAAAATCTAGAGGAGTTACAGCAGTGAAGAGAGGCATATATAAGTGTCTTCTGAAATCACACTGTCTCCACCCCAAAAAATGAACGTCCTTGTAAGTGGTTATGGAGACAGGCCCCATGCAGATAGCAAGGCTGGGTGCATGCATGGATGAAGGCCATTTTACAAATTTGGATAGCCCAAATTGTACAGCCTCAGAACCAGTACTTAGATATGCCGGCAGGGGTATTTCAGAAGGAAGGCAACTATGTTATAAGATGCTCACTCCAAGACCGTCTATATACCCAGTTTCTAAAATGGGTCCGGGGATGTCTATGTGATTTGCATGCTTGAATGCCCATTTTCAGATCTCAAAATCATGAATAGAGTTTCTAAAATACTCCCTATTAAGTATAATCGTTCATTCGCATGGAACATTAACAGACCAACCAATAAAACTACCCAACAATAAATGCAGAGAAGTAGAATGTTTCACTTTACAACTCAACATACAAAAACAACCCCATTCGAAATCTGCTGTATCACATCGGTGACAGCCCTGCTAAATCCCTCCGCTGCCAGACACTGTGTGAATTAACATAAAACGGCACATTTTAGATACTACATGGAGTCAAATGTGGAGCCTTTTTTTAAAAAATGAATAAGGAGGTGCAGGAGTGCACGTGTAGAAGTCGATTTGTGGAGCGTGAGGAGCAATTTTATAAACCTACATGGACGGAAAATCAATGGTGGCAACTCGGAACCCTCCACATGTAAGTTGCGAAATATCAACTTCCATGTGTAAGCACCAGCACTTAATATGTCCAGCTTGCCCATTTTGCAAGCCTAAATGTATAAATGCCTCCAATTAACTAAAGAGGCTGCTATCCTTATCAAAATTCAATTTAAAGGGGGAAATAAAGAAAAGGGGGATTAAGGAGAATAACCCCTTTAATCTCTCCTGTAAAAGGCTGGCCAAAATGAATACTTTTCTAAACCTAAATGCAGTGCATTTTTCCTAGCAAAAAACAGTGCCAGAACTCATATGCAGGGTTCTTTTATTAATAGATGAGGCTATCGGTGAATTTTGATCATACATGGGTATTCCCCATATGAAATGGAGAATACGTGTAAATTTTTGACTTGTCCAGAACACTCCGTAATGACTCCCCTGACATGCTCTTGCAATATTGACATAGTAAGGACATGGAAGGACAGACTATATAGGCCATGTGGTCTTTTTCTGTCGTCATATTTCTATGTTTCTATCCACGTGCAAATTTAGCCCTTTCTAAAATCGTCATTTACACGTGGATGCCATTTCCACATGTAAATGCCAGATTTCAATTTTTTAGTTTTTATTTATGCGGTTTCCAAGTACAGATCACTAAGATATATAACAAGAAAATCAGGAAATATCACTGCAATAACAAGTCAGGAAAAAAACTTACATGATAGACCACCATAAGGGGGTAGGATATATGAATAGTACAGAAAAACATCATTATCAAGGTTCCTATATACCAGAGGCGCCTGAACCCAGCAGAGGCAACTGACGCACTTACTGCGTTACCCCTACCGCGCCAAGAGTACCCTCTCTAACAGTAACAAATTCACTCAATTGACTAGGACCAAAAAATAGAAATATTTTCCCCCAAGGAACACAACACATTTACAAGGAAATGTTAAGGCAAACCCAGCCCCAAGGGCCTCAACCCTCAATCGTAGGGCCATAAAGGCCCTCCTACGGGCTTGGGTGGGCTGTGAGAGATCAGGAAATATATGTATAACAAACCCCAGAAAGCTGACATGCATATTACAAAAATATAATTTTAAGACAGAGTCTTTATCTGATTCAAATGCAAAAATAACCATTAAAGTGGTAGTTTCAGTGACTACCTCCAGGGAGGTCTCAAGAAAGAGGCCAAGTTCAACTGACTATGGTCTTGCTCTCCTGGGGAGGAAGACTGTCCTGGAACTGAGATGTAAAACGCCTTGACTAGGGAAGGGAGGTTCTCTGGTGGAAAATTCAACACCTCCTTCAAGTACTGCCTCACCATGTCCACAGGGACAATCAATGGACACTTGGGGAAAATAAGAAAACAGAGTTTGTTTTGCCTGGATTCATTTTCAAGAAAATCAGCCCCAGAGTCAAAATGTCCCTCTACCCTTTCAAAGCCTACTTTAAATTTTTAATCCACATTCTGCAGCCTGATTAATTTTTGCATATTTCAGGAAAATTGTACCCGTCTTATTCAATATGTTCTAATAGTGATTTTCCTTCTGCTATGGTCATGTATTATATACCATTTGATAGGAATATTTAGTCAGAATTTTGGATCCCAAGAGTTTTGGGCTCGGCCTGGAAAGTGTTAATCTGTGCCAGCAACAATTCTTTCTGCCCCACACTTTGTTTCTCCAACTCCTCTACTCTCTCTCTCCCACCTGAGTCAAGCGTTGAACTTGAACAGGAAACTCTGATGTAAATTTGTACCTCAGCTTTCAAAGAAGTTACAGATGCTGTGATTGAGAACTCCAGGCCTTTGAGGGCTTCCTACAGCATTTCCATAGACACATGAGCAGGCTTCACCTCCAACCCCGTGTTTATAGCAGAAGCTCCCATCGTGCCAAGATCTACCAGCGAGGAAGTCAGTGGTGCTGCTCCGATGGCTCGCAGTTCCCAGAACACACTTCTGTACCCTGCACGGCCCTGACAACACCATTAAAAAACTCACTTCTTGGATGCGGGGGGGGGGGGGGCTGCTCTCTCCTCGGGGCATAATGAGGCCCCTTTGGTGCTCTGATCAGGGGCAGCCTAAGGGGGGTGCGGGGCCATGTGCAGAGACTCAGTGTGGGGCCTCATTTGCATAAACATTTGCATAATGTTACCATACACTAACGTTTAGTAAATATGCCTCTTAATGAGTGTATGGATAAAGAAAGACTAAGATTTCTACGTTACTATAATCCAGTGCCAACCGCCAGGCACATTAGGAACTACTACAAACACTGCCCATTTAGAACCCATAGCAAACACACCGTATCATAACAGCACTACCAGGACTCATAAAGCACCATACTCTACCTAACAAAAGGCAACACTGCAAATATTAAACCAATACATTTCAGAGAATAACAATACATGACCTACTGGGGAAAGAGAACAAGTGGCAATGTCAATACATAAACAGAATACCTCAGCTCAGTTACACATGCAGAACATAGACTATCACCAAACAAGGAATCACAGTTTAGAAATAGGGTTACCAACTTTTTCACCGAGAAAAACCCGACACCTGTGGCTTGCCATGCTCCACCCATTCTCCGCCCCTAGTCCCACCCCTGCCCCGCCCCCAGCCCCACCCACAAAAATTACCGAGGATACGTGTAGGCTAACTTCCTTGGTCAGATAATAATTAAACTGGGAACCCCAAAATCCAAACATGAAATGTACAACACTGGAGAAATAAAACTATAAAGTAATTTCCTCTTGCACTAAACAAAAACGCAAAGATGTTATCAATACACACTTCCCAGACCAAACATATTCCAGCTAATAAATTCAAAATAAAAAGTATTTTTCTACCTTCTGTTTGGGCGTTTTATTTTTCAGTTGCAATTGCTCCAGTCACTTTCTTCTGGTTTCTTCGTGTCTTCTGCGAGCTATCCATTTGTCCTTTCTTCTCTTTTAGATGTTTTCCATTCTCTCTCTATTTCTGCTTTAACATACTGATTGTTTCCCTTTTGCTCTTTCCCCAATTCTTTCCTTATTCCTTTATCATCCATTTAAATTTCACCCTTCCATTCTCAAGCCCCTCACTCTCCCAATACCCAGCCCATCATAGACTTTTCTTCCACACAAAATATTTTTCCCCTCTCCACTCATTCCCCATCTATTCTAGTCCTCCCCCAAAATCAGTTCCCTTATAGTTCTAGACCCACCCAGCATCCATTCCCTTCTAGTCCCATTCTCCCATGCCCCACATCAGCCCATTTCCAGTCCTATTCCAGCTCTTCATCAGCCCATTTCCAGTGCTAGCCCTCACATCACAGACCATTTCCAGTCCAAGTCCCCCATCATAGCCTATTTCCAGTCCTAGGCCCCCCCCCATCACATCCCATTTGCAGTCGGAGTCCCCCCCCGCCGCACCATCACAGCCCATTTGCAGTCCTACCCCCCCCCCCCATCACAGTCCATTTGCAGTCCTAGCCCCCCTAATCACAGCCTATTTCCAGTCCAAGTTCCCCCTCCCTCCACCATAGCCCATTTCCAGTCCAAGTTCCCCCCCCCATAGCCCTTTTCCAGTCCAGGTCCCCCTCCCCATCACAACCCATTTCCTGTCCATGTCCCCCCCCCCCATAGCCCTTTTCCAGTAAAGGTCCCCCTCCCCATACAAACCCATTTACATTCCATGTCCCCCCCCCCCCCCATAGCCATTTTACAGTCCAGGTCCCCCTCCCCATCCCAGCCCATGTCTTTCCAGTCCAATGCCCACCATAGCCCTTTTCCAGTCCAGGTTCCCCCCCCCCTTCACAACCCATTTCCAGTCCAAGTCCCCCTAATAACAACCCATTTCCAGTCCATGTCCCCCCCCCCAGCCCTTTTCCAGTCCATGTCCCCCCCCCCCCCCCTAGCCCTTTTACAGTCCAGGTCCCCTCCCCACCCCGCCCCTTTCTTTCCCGTACAAGGCCCCCCCCCCCCTCGCCCTTTTCCGGTCCAGGTCCCCCCCCCCCATCACAACCCATTTCCAGTCAAATTCCCCCCTCCTAGCCCTTTTCCAGTCCAGGCCCCCTCCCCCCATCACAGCCCAGGCAGTCCTTGGCCTCCCCCCCCCAAAACCGTGGCTGTCTGAGGCTTTAGAGGGAGCCGGGGAAGCCCGCGTGAGGCCCCGGCTCCCTCTGAACAGCTGCCAGCGTGAAGAGCCTTTTCCTTCACGCTGGCGGGGGGTACTGTGAAGCCGCGAATGCGGGGGAAGGTTAAAGGTCATTGCCTTTAACCTTTCCCACCAATCGCGGCTTCACAGGAACAGCCGCCAGCGTGAAGGAAAAGGCTCTTCACGCTGGCGGCTGTTCAGAGGGAGCCGGGGCCTCACGCGGGCTTCCCCGGCTCCCTCTGAAGCCCTCCGGGTTGAGAGAAAAGCCGTTTTTTTTGCTCTGGCCGCTCCCGATCTTGCGGCCAGAGCAAAAAAACCGGCTTTTCAAGGGCCGGTTTTGCCTCTGCGCCGGCAGCCGGCCTGGCCATGGAAAAACCGGCCAGGCCGGCTGAAAACCGGCCAGTTGGCAACCCTATTTAGAAACAGGAAGACAATAATTAAACTGGGAACCCCAAAAGCCAAACTTAGAATGTACAACAACACTGTAGAAATAAAACTATAAATTAAATTCCTCTTGTACTAAATAAAGCACAGATGTTAATGATTCACATTTCCCAGAGCTGACATATTCCAGTTAATAAATTCAAAATAAAGAGATATTTTTCTACCTTTTGTGCATTTTTTTCAGTTGCAATTGCTCCAGCCACTTTCTTCTGGTTTCTTCGTGTCTTCTGCTAATTCTCCATCATCTGCTGTCCATTTGTCCTTTCTTCTCTATTCTAGTTTTTTTTTCCATTCTCTCTCTACATCTGCTTTAACATACTAATCTTTCTCCTTTTGCTCTTTCCTTATTCCTATTTCATCCACTCAAATTTTACCCCTCCACCCTCACTTACTCTCCCAATACCCGGCCAATTGAAGATTTTTCTTCCCTCCCACACAAAATATTTTTCCCCTCTCCATTTCACTCTCCCAGCCCCATCCCATTCTAATCCTCCCCCAACATCAGCTCCCTTCTAATTCCAGCCCCACTCAGCATCCGCTCCCTTCTAGCCCCTGCATTAGCCCATTTCCAGTCCTAGACCCCCATCAGCCCATTTCCAAGTCTATCCTAGCCCCACCACCAGCCCATTTCCAGTCCTAGCTCCACCATCTATTTCGAGTCCTATCCGAGTCCCTCCATCAGCTCATTTCCAATCCCAACCCCCCCATCAGCTGATTTCTAGTCCTTTCCTAGCCCCACCATCAGCCCATGTCAAATCCTAGCTCCCCACAACTGAGCCCATTTCCAATCCAAGCCCCCAATGAGCCTACTTCCAGTTCTAGCCCCTCCATGAGTCCATTTCATTCCAAGCCCCCACCACAGCCTATTTCCAATCTTAGCACCCCCAACAGCCCATTTCCAGTCCTATCCTAGCACCTCCATCAGCCCATTTCCTGTCCTAGCTCCCTCCCCCCCCCCCACTCAGCCCATTTCCAGTCCTAGCTCCCTTCCCTCACAGCCCATTTCCAATCTCAGCACCCTCAACAGCCCATTTCCAGTCCTATCCTAGCACCTCCATCAGCCCATTTCCAGTCCTAGCTCCCTCCCCTCACAGCCCATTTCCATTCCAAGCCCCCCTCCCCATCAGTTATTTGCAGTTCAAGCCACCCTTCCACTCAGCCCATTTCCATTCCAAGCCCCCGTCCTCATCCCCATCAGCTATTTGCAGTTCAAGTCCCCCCTTTCACTCAGCCCATTACCAGTCCTAGCCCCCCCCCATAGCCCATTACCAGTCCTAACCCCCCATCAGCCCATTTTTAGTCCTAGCCCCCCAATCAGCCCATTACCAGTTCTAACCCCCCCATCAGCCCACCTCCAGTCCTAACCCCCATCACCCCATTTTCAGTCTTAGCCCCCCATAGCCCATTACCAGTCCTAACTCCCCCATCAGCCCATTTTTAGTCCTAGCCCCCCATCAGCCCATTACCAGTCCTAACCTCCCCATCAGCCCACCTCCAGTCTTAGCCTCCCCCATAGCCCATTGCCAGTCCTAACCCCCCATAGCCCATTACCAGTCCTAACCCCCCATCAGCCCATTTCCAGTCCTAGCCCCTTCATAGCGACACACAGGAGGCAAGAGTGGAGGATGAACACAGATGCTTTATTAAATCCCCAACGCGTTTCGGCAGATGCCTTCTTCGAGGGGAGGTTAATTAAAACACTGTGGGTACAGAGACCCTGGTGGTAGATCTTCTTATATTGTAGCTATCATCATGAACTGGGAACAAAAGGCTCTTGCAAAATAAAACTGTAGTGTATCTAGTGGAACAGACAAATAACCCGCGTTGCTCAGAATGCAATCAATTGGTATTGCATTCTGAGCAACGCGGGTTATTTGTCTGTTCCACTAGATACACTACAGTTTTATTTTGCAAGAGCCTTTTGTTCCCAGTTCATGGTGATAGCTACAATATAAGAAGATCTACCACCAGGGTCTCTGTACCCACAGTGTTTTAATTAACCTCCCCCCTCCCCCGAAGAAGGCATCTGCCGAAACGCGTTGGGGATTTAATAAAGCATCTGTGTTCATCCTCCACTCTTGCCTCCTGTGTGTCGCTGTTTCGTTTCGCAAGAGGGTCTTGATCTTCTTGTGCTAGCCCCTCATAGCCCATTACCAGTCCTAACCCCTCCCCATCAGCCCTTTTCCAGTCCTAGCCTCCCATAGCCCATTACCAGTCCTAACCCCCCATCAGCCCATTTCCAGTCCTAACCCCCCCCCCATAGCCCATTACCAGTCCTAACCCCCCCCATCAGCCCACCTACAATCCTAACCCCCCATCAGCCCATTACCAGTCCTAACCCCCCCATCAGCCCATTTCCAGTCCTAGCCCCTCCCATAGCCCATTACCAGTCCGAACCCCCCATCAGCCCATTTCCAGTCCTAGACCCCCCCAGCCCATTACCAGTCCTAACCCCCTCCCCCCCATTTAGCCCAGGGAAACTTTAAAAGAAAAAACAAACTTGCTGCTGCGGCCGTGGCAGTGGCAGAATCAAGTGTCTCCCGCGGGGCCCCCGCCCGTCCAACAGAGCCCTCCCTCCTGCCCAACAGAGCCCTCCCTCGATCACTCTCCTCGGCACGGCTTTCAGAGCCGCGAAGGTAGGATTTTCCTCTCGCGGTTCTGTTAAGCCGGCCGGAGCTGATGGGAAACAGGAAATGCCTGTTCCCATCAGCCCCAGCGAGCTTAACAGAGCCGCGAGAGGGAAAGAGTCCCCTTCGCGGCTCTGAAAACCGCGCCGAAGAGAGTGATCGAGATAGGGCTCTGCCGGACAGGAGGAAGGGCTCTGTTGGGTGGGCGGGGGCCCCGCGGGATACACTTGATTCTGCCGCTGTCAGGGCGGCAGCAGCAGCAGCAAGTTATTTTTTTCTTTTAAAGTTTTCCTGGGCTGATGGGCAGAATGTTGTTTGCGTGGGGCCACCTGAAACTCGGGGCCCTGTGCAAACATAATTCTTGCTCAATGGATGGGCCGGCCCTGGCTCTGATTTTTTTATTTATTTATTTACATTCTCTTATATACCGCGCTATTCTGCATCAGTGCGGTTTACATTGAACAAACTGAAATTACATTGAACAGGGCATTATAACTTGGAGATAACTATTTTACAGGGAACATGGGCTATGGAGGGTTAAGTGGCTTGCCCAAGACCACAAGGAGCACCTGTGGGACTAGAAACCCCAGTCCTTCCGGCCCAAGGTTGCTGTCCTCTAGTGGGATTTGAACCTCCGACCTTCCGGCCTGAAGTACCTTGCCCCAACCATTGATCCAGTATCTGGGGTCCTGAACCGGTCAAAATCTCTACCAGATTCAGCTGCAAGAAGCCCAAACAGTCATCCAATCTAATCTGCCTTTTTGTGGGCTTGCCAACAGCGTCAGGACTTCGCTTCGGCTTCCCCTTCCTCCTACCCGGCATGTTGACAACTGGGAGAGGATTTGCAGAACAGGATGAAGTGGCTGTCATGGGCTCTGAACAGTGCCTGAGGTTAGGACGCCATCTTTGTGACTCCTCCCTGATAAGTAAATGCCAGATTTTACACATGTAATCATGATTATGCCCTCTAAATAAGCCCCAGCACCTAGCAAATAGGCACTCAGAACTATACATACCATACCAGCACCAAGGCCAAGATCTTAAACTGCACCAACCCTACTTATGAAAAGTTAGCACTGCAAATATTCTAGAACACCAATTTGCCTTCAGTTGGGAAAAGTAAAAGTAAACATTCAGAAAAAAAAATTACAGATAGAAAGCTGCTATGCAATATTTGCTGTCGTATACAAATATAAATGTATGTATATAGGGTGTAGGCGGGTCCTTACCTACAAAGCATCCCTACAAGGGGTGGAATTTTGTAAGAGGCTAGCTAGGTGAGAGGACAAATAAGTGCCTATTTCTAGCCTCTGTTATGATATATAGAAGCCTATAGGGCCCTTTCACTGAATTGCATTATGCAGTTAACGCATGACTTGGAGTGCATTAACTACACGCTCAGGCCTATAGTAACAGTTACTGTGCGGCCATGTCAGTTAACGCACATTGATTTTTGTGCTGTCAATTACTCTTTCGGGTGCTGAATGGTGGGGCAGGTTTGGAGAGTGGACATGATGAACATATTGCAGTTAGCATAGAAGCATGGACACATGACAGCAGAAAAAGACCACATGGCCTATCTAGTCTGCCCTTCCATATCAACTACTACATCAGTCCCCTTTTTTTCCTTTACAGATCCTCTGAGTTTGTCCCATGCTTTCTTGAATTCAGATGCTGTCCTCATCTCTACCACCTCCACTGGGAGACGATAACATGCATCTACCACTCTTTCAGATAGGGTACATAATGCATGCTGTTAATGTAATTAGCATAGGTTCACCTAATGCCACCTCAATAGGTAGGGTTAAGTGCACCACATTAATTACAAATGCTGCTGCCAGGCATTAGGTTACACCAACAGTGCGGGAACTGCTTGGAAATGCTCGCCATGTCCCCGGCAGTTAGCACACCACAGTTACAAATACCGCACGTTAGTTTTTGCATTAAAGGCCTATTAGTTGCAATAATCTAATACACTTTAGTAAAATGGCTCCATGTGCCCTTATAAAATGAGCGGCAAAGCAGCAGCACTCATTGCTAGACTGAAGTCATAGACATTTACCACTGCTCAGTCGTGCAATTTTCTAAAAGCCAGTTTCTGTATGTACAGCAGGCTTCACATGGAGAAGGCTTTATAAAATTACTCCCATAGAAGATCCGTCCAAGTGCAATCTGGGGCATCTAAGCCAGAACATCTGAAATAAATGCAGGTACGTCCAGCTGCAGACATGATTTCACAAACCTGGATGTGCCAAATAGGGACATCTACTAAGACATCCCAGAACCATATTTCAGAACCCAGACATCTAGGATAGCATAATGGTCAGCTAAAATGAGCACTTTTCAGATGTTTGTTCATGCTCGGAGCAGGTCTAAAGTTAGATGTGACAACAGATGTCCATGATGTCCCGTTCCCTGGGAATATATCCAGGTTCCTGAGAATGCCCTGGTCATGCCTCCTCCATGTCCCCTTTCAGATTCGTACAACCTCACGCTGGGGACATCCCCAGAACCAGCTTCAAAAATGGCTCTGGAGACAGTCTCTGTGCTTTGGATGTCTCTATGCCCATTTTCAGACATCCAATGCATGAATAGAACTTCTACAATAACCCCCTATAAGTGCATAGCCTGGCAGATATTATATGCATGTTTGCCTGCCTCCACTGTTTCCACATATAGAGGGCAATTGCATAAACATTTCTCTGCTAATGCACCCTGTTTTACCCACCATAAAAGGCTTTTATAAAATTACTCCAGGGGTTACACTCATATAAAGAAGTTCTAGAGAATACTCACACTTACTTTTAGGTGACCCAAGATTAGCCGTCATTAGGGGAGGAGTTTGAGAAGAGTCACAAAAAACGCACATATGTTACAAAATACCCAGGCACAGAGGCAATTATATGTCTTTGTAAAAGAGCCGTGAAGTAGGCGCCTGCTTGCACTTTCCACCTTCAGTGGTCTGCTATAAAACTACCCTCCGCAGTGACAATTTTAGAAGGGAAAGGATACGTGTACTTTTCCTTTTTCAAATTGCTGCTTTTGCACATAGAGTAGCTGCATCCACTTACTCTGCTCATTACAAAATTACCTATTCTACAGATTTCCAAAGCGACATGGATGCCACTGCAAATCCACATCAGTTTAGATGTCTAGTTATCTGTCTAGCAGTTGTACAACTGGCAGCCGGATGACAATCTACCTGCATATATTTATCTTTACACTAATGATGCTTATGAATTGAGCAGGTGATATTGTTTCTGCATCATACAGCAGTGCCACAGGTAAATTCCGAGGCTGGGAAACATAATATCATCTCAGTAATTCATTTGATCGAAAGGAAAGCTATTGTCAAATGCAAGGATATGCATAGGCTTTTGCATGCTGATATATCAAGATAATTCATCCGCGTACAAACACGTCAGCAGTACTCCATTTTATAAGTATGAGCTTAATTCACTAGTTTTATAGCTATTGTAAATATTCCATCTTTAGTAAATATATGCAAAGCAAAATCTGTATTGAGAAATGCCACTTTTTCAAAGGCTGTTATTATAGACAACATTTATAGTGTTTACATCCAGCCACCTGCTCCAAATTATCACTGCCTTGCAGTCTGCGCTCCCATTTCTATCCGTGTAGTTGTGTGTGATGCATCATTCTATAATTTAGACCAGAGGTGCTTACAGTAGTTCTTGGTTGCATTCTGAGTCTGATACACACATTGCTAAGCCAATCAAACTGAACCACTCATTAGCCCTTGTCTTCCTTACAAAGCTTTATGGTATAATAGTTTAATCGCTATATGCCTGTCTTAATTCGTTCATATAAATGTTCAATTTATTTGCAGATTTAGAGGGTTCCATAGGTTTAACATGATTGTTTTGGCTATAATATGGAAAGCGCTTCTACAAAAAGTATATAGATTGTGGCACCAAACATTCCCTTCAAGAGCTGGATAACTAGAGCTGCCAACTTTTTGAAGCAAAAAAACCCACCACCTATGGCAAGCCATGCTCTGCCACTGCCCATCCCTGCCCCACCCTCTGTCCCTCTCACAAAAAAGAACTGCATAGGGCAAAGGTGCAGGCTAAACTTTTGAAAGAGAAAAACCTGATACCTTCTCTCCATGCCTCTCCCTTGCCACACCCCCTCTACATTCACTATTAAGTGGGATCAATCCTTTATTTCATACTTAAGAACCAATCCCTCCTCGAGCCCTAGTCCCCAAAGCACTGGGTGGTCAGCTTCAGACACATACCCCCCCCCCCAAACTCCCACTAGAAAACAATTCCAACCATTCCAGAGATCTCTACACAGAAACTACATGCTATGAGAATGGCGTGCCTCGGCCATACATATAAATCACAGACAGACCCTCACTGTATGCAAAAGCAAAGGAGAAATAGGAAAACAATAATTGATCTGGGAACCCTGAGAAGTCAAACTTTGCATTTATGGCAACACCAGAGAAATAAAAATGGAAATGCATTTCCTCTTGTACATCATGTCTCTCCACGTTACAGTTTCTTGCCGTGGATGTGCTAGGCTACAGGGGGGCAGGCGCCGAAAAAGTGAGCAGGGAAAAAAATTCTGGGACTCTTTCAAACCCCACTGCACTTTCATCACTGTAAGCAAACCAAGTGGGCTGCAGCTCCACAAGTGGAGAGTTCAGGGTCGGCCCAGGGGTATCGGACGTCCACGCAAAACAATATAATCAGGATATTCATTGTATTTCTTAAAGACTCAGTAATGTATCAATATATAAATCTATGCTTTTAAAAATAATAATTTAATGTTCTCATTATGCTAGAGATGCATGAGCTTGCAAAATGAAGCACAGTTTCACAAGTTCCTTCAGCAGCACAGTCTCTGAACCATCGGACCAGCCTGCCTTTTCTGAGGTGGAGACTGTGGGTAGGAGGGCTGGGAGGCTGTCTACAAGTGTGTAGTTGAGATCAGCGTGCATGCGAGTGAGTAAATGGGTGTAGGTGTGTGACTGAATAGATCTGAGCGTGTGGGTGATTGAATATTTGAGTATAGGATGTCTACAGGTGTGTGTGTGTGTGACTGAGTGGACGGGGGAGATATATAACTAAGTGAATTTAGGTGGGTGGGTGATTGAATGTGTGAGTTCATGGGTAACAAGTGTCTGGGTGTATTTGACTGGGTGCAAGGAGTGAGTCATCTCATTTCCTCTCCACTTTCTCCTGTCATTACAGCCACTGACCAGACAGAAGGAGATTATCTGTGGTGCCCTCTTCTCCTCCTGCCAGCTTTACTGTTCACCTTCCCTTTTCACCTCCCTCCCCTCTACCATGAGCCTTTCTCTTCTGCCTCATCACTACCTCTTCTCTTTTCCTTACCTTGCATTCCTTCCATCTTCTTCCACTCCCAAGCTCACCTACTCCCCTGCAGCTCATCCCCCTAGATCCGCTCCTTCACACTTGTTCATTTTCTCTCATCCTTCCCTCTCCAGGGTTACCCCCTCCCCCACCAGGATGGCTCAGTGCTCACTCGCTCATTATCTCAATCATTCCCTTTTCTACCCCTTCTCTCCTGTGGACTCGTATCTCCACATTCTCCCCCCCCCCCCCCCGAGAACCATTCTTTCACTTCCTGCTCTCATTATCTCTCTCTCACCTATCAGGCTCACCCCTTCATTCATCCATTTCCCCCATTCCTACCATACCTGAATAGTGACATTTGGCTGGCTGGTGCATAGGAAGGCACTGTCCTGACGGGACTTGCTTTCCATGCAGTAATGAGCTGCAAACATATGGATTGAAGACCATGTGGCGGCTTTGCAAATCTCCATCACCGGTACTGAGAGCAGGTTTGTGACACTCACTTACTCTGCGAACTGATGTAAGAGCTACCAGGAAGGCCACCTTACATGAAAGATACCACAGATGGCAAGTAGCTAGAGGCTTGAATGGTGGCCTGGTAAAACTGTGAGAGCACCACATTGACGTCCCATTCTGCCGCTAGGGGGCGGACAGGGGGCTTAGACAGCAGGAGGCCTCAGAGGAACCAAAAGACCAGGGGCTGATCCGAGAGAGGTTTCCCTTCAATAGGGTGGTGGTTTGCAGCAATTGTATTCAGGTGCACCCACACTGAGTAGGACTTTAGTCCAGTGTGCAACAGATGCAGGAGATATTGGAGCACCAGTTGCACCGGGCAAAAGAACGGGTTCTCCCACTACTCCGCACACCATACCGAGAATCTACGCTACATAAAGGCATATGCTCGACTCATGGAGGGCTTGCGGGAGACCAATAGGACCTCCTTGATCTCTTGTGGGAGGTTGAAAGGGGCTAAGGCTACCCTTTCAGCAGCCACGCTGTTAACATTAGAGACCCCAGATTGGGGTGCAGAAGGGATCCCTCCTCCTGAAATAGGAGATCCGGGACACAGCCCATCGGGACCGGGAATGCCACCGACAGGGAGAGCAGCAGTGGGAACCACGGTTGTCTGAGCTACCTGGGGGCAATTAGTATCAGTGCTGCCCCCTCGTGCTGGACCTTGAAGAGGGTCTTCACAACCAGAGGGGTCGGCGGAAAGGCATAGAAAGACCGTTCATCCACAGGATCAGGAACGCATCCGCCGCTACCCTCGCTGGGTGCGCCTTGTCCGGAGTGGCAAAGAAGTCCATTATGGGCATCCCCCAGAGGCAGAAGATCCATAAGGCCACTCTGGAGTTCAGGCGCCATTCGTGCGGCTAAAGCACCATGCTGATTCTGTCCACCAGTAGGCTGTACTGGCCTTGGAGGTAGACCTCCCTGCAGGAGCATGTTGTTGCGAGCTGCAAAGGAAAGGAGGGCCACTGCTTCCTGGTAGAGGGAGTATGACCTCATGCCCCTCTGCTTGTTGACATAGAACATGGTGACCTGGTTGTCCATCTGTGCCAGCATTGACTGGTGTCACAGGCGGTGGCAGAACAACGTAGGACCAGCAAGATCACCCTGAATTCCAGGAGATTGATCTGAAATAGGGATTCCACTTGGGACCAACTGCTTTGTGTGCAGCGGTCCTTGCAATGTTCCCCCCAACCGAGGAGGGAGGTGTCTGTGGTCAGGACCCTCTGGGGCGGGGGCGCCTGGAAAGGCATTCCGGCCTGGAGGTGGTAGGGAAACATAGAAACATGATGACAGAAAAAAACCACATGGCCTATCTAGGCTGTCCTTTCATATCAACAACTACAACAGTCTACTTTTTACCTTTAGAGATCCTCTGTGTTGGTCCCATGCTTTTTTGAATTCAGTTACTGTTCTCATCTCTACCACCTCCACTGGGAGACTATTCCATGGATCCACTACTCTTTCCGTAAAGAAATATTTCCGCATATCACTCCTGAATCTATCTCCCTTCACCCTCATCCCATGTCCCCTCGTAGCAGAACTTGCTTTCAATTGAAAGAGGCTCTCTCCGGGGGCGGAGCCTGATGTCCAGCGGGTTAGAGGGGGCGGAGCCTGATGTCCAGCGGGTTAGACGCTTTGCGCTGAAGCTCCCGAGGGGCCTACTCAGAATCCTGACTTAATACCTACATTAACTTGATATTTTGCTCCGAACTTACCGGGGTGCCTCGGGGGAGATGGCGGCCCATAAACCAGCGCGCTTAGACTTCGGATCTCCATCTTCTTCACACGGAAAACGTTCCAAGACAGAGCTGCCTTCCCCACAAAAGATGGTGCCATTTCGGGATAACCCCGAAATGCAACAGGAGATCTTGGAGGAAATACGTGGTGTGAAGGAACTGGTGCAGTCTAACGGAGAAGCGCTCCGAGCCATGAGAGAAGATTTTGGTGTGCTTCAGGATCGTTTTGAAGGTCTTTCATTACGGCAGGACAATATGGCGGGGGTCCTCGACTCGCACGTGGTGCGCTTGGTGAAACTGGATGAGGCTGAGCGCCAGATACAGAATCTACAAAAAGAGTTAGAGGATAGCAATAATCGAGCCCGTCGCAACAATGTCAGGCTCATTGGTGTACCGGAGGGCGCGGAAGCAGGAGATATGAGAGAATTCCTGGTCAAAACTCTTCCCTCCTTGCTGAAGATTACTTTTCACAGAGATCTGGAAATTGACCGAGCACACCGTGTTCCTACCAGCATGGCGCTCAATCGGACGACCCCCCGGCCCATCATTTTTCGTCTACTGAGATATCAGCAAGTTGAGCAAATTCTAAATGCTGCCCGGGCGAATCGTCATTTGGAGTTTGAAAATCATAAAGTCTCCTTCTTCCCTGACCTGGCTAAGCCCACAGCTGACCGTCGGAAGAGACTCCTTGCTTTTCGACCTCGACTTCAACAGTTACAGGCTCGCATCGGCATCTTATATCCAGCGAAGCTTAGAGTGACTCTCCATAACCAAACTCGTACCTTCGAAGATCCTGATCTGCTAGCAACATTTCTAGCTTCTAAAGAAGCAGACCAGATGCGCTAACCCAACAGCTTGGATGGAATCCGCTGGAACTGTCCGCCATTTTGAATGGCCCGATGCGGTGATTGCTGCCTGAAACGGAGACTGCCTGGACTTTCTTTCTCTTTATATCTACCTTATTGGTCTCCTTTCTTTCCACGATGAGATCCTTGGTTAGTTTCGGAGCCTTCGGAGCCTATATAGCACTGTAGGATTTATGTATCAATTCAGGCCTTCTCTGGGGTTTCTCCCCGCAGACATCAGGCCGCCAGTGATTTCTGGGGTTTTGCTTCTTCTCTAGGCACTCCGGTGCTTATTTTGTTATAAGGGGCGCTTCATGGTTTTCCTTAGTTTAATTCCTATCATGTTGTTTCTGCAGTCATTTACTGGTACTATGAGCGACATTGTGTACCTCTGTGCGCTATTATGTTTCTTTTTCAGATTGTTTAACTTTTTGGCATTGCTTTATGTACGTTATCACTACTGATTGTAAAAGGCATCAATAGTCCATTCCAAGGAGGGACAATCCCTAGCTCTCTTAATCATGATTATTCTGAGTTAGTGTTTTCTCAGGAGGCCCATTTACTGGGCATAGCTATTTTCTATCTCCTTTATTACGAAATACTGGAAATTGGCTCCCATCTGAACCTCAATGATTGGTGGAATTATGTCCATTTTACTGTAATTATGAGCAACTACCTCGTCTGTCAATCTCTTCCACTCAAGCCCTTCACTGCTTGTATAAAAGGAAGGTGTTCCATGATTATGTTCTAACTGCTAACTGCTCTCATTTGGCTGTTTACTCTGTATACATTTCTGCCACAGGATCAGCCTGTATCATCAATACCATTTCTGCTTGTTTGCTGTACAATAACTGTTGTGTGTAAGCGCTTATGTGATGACTCTTATTAGTTTAGAGAAGAAGCATAGGGGTGGGGGGTACTTGGGGTTGTTTTCTTATTGTATGTGTGTATTTGTATCTTTTGGTGTGTTGTTACTTTTGTTTGTTGTAAAATGAAAATAAACGTCTTAAAAAAAAGAAAGAGGCTCTCTCCCTGAACATTTATGCCACGGAGGTATTTAAACATCTCAATCATATCACCTCTATCCCGCCTTTCTTCTAAGGTGTACATATTAAGATCCCTAAGTCTGTCCTCATATGCTTTATAATGAAGCCCACTAATCATTTTAGTAGCCACCCTCTACACCGACTCCATCCTGTTCACATCCTTTTGAAGGTGCGGTCTCCAGAATTGCACACTATACTCCAAATGAGGTCGCACCAAAGGCTTATACAGAGGCATTATCACCTCCTATTTTCTGCTAGCCATTCCTCTCCATATGCACCCAAGCATCCTTCTAGCTTTTGCTGTCGCCTTTTCTACCTGTTTAGCTACTTTAAGATCATCAGACACAACTACGCCTAGGTCCCGCTCTTCTTTAGTGGACAAAAGTACTTCACCTCCTATACTGTATTGCTCCCTTGGATTGCTGCAGCACAAATGCATGACCTTACATTTTTTTACATTAAATCCCAGCTGCCAAATTCTGGGAAGTTGCCACCAGTTCAGGGACTGCACCACTGAGGGCTGGTGAAGGTCTCCTGGGGGAGGGGAGGCACTGCCCTGGGAATCAAAAACTCCCCCCAGGTCAGGTGGGGGCTGGAGACTAGGGCTTAGGTGTTTTTGCCTTCTGAGCCCTTTGTCCCTATCCCTTGGGATGAGAACCCTGCTGATGGCCAGAATAGGGTTGATACTGGTGACCCTGTACAAAGGTCTCCCTTTTTCCTCGGGAAAAGGTTCTTTTTCCCCAATGTTTTTTTACAGGTATGAGATGAGGTTTTCTAGAGAGTCTTTGATGGGTCAGAAAGTCGGCTTGATCTCAACAGTTTTGTCAGCCATGGGTTTGCCGAAGAGGTTCTCACCAGTACAGGGGACATTGAGCAGTTTGTCCTGGACCCACTGCTCGAGGTCGGAGGATTGCAGCCAGCCTGGCACTGGGCCCTGATGCTGGCTGCCGCAACTCGAGCTGCTGACTTGAAACCGTCATAGGCAGCCCGGGAGAGAAACTTAGAGCAGTCCCTCACTTCCGAGGTGAAGGTCTGGAACCATTGAAGGGGTTTCCTGATGAGGCCTGCTGCCAACCCCGACAGCTCTTTGGCCAGTGCCTTTTGGTACATGTCTATGTAGAGTTCATAGGCCTGGATCCGGCAATCCAGCATCGAGCCCTGATAGCATTTGCGCCCAAGGGCATTGAGGGCCCGAGCCTCCCTTTCAGGACGGAAGGAGAAGTGGGTCTTCTGGCTCTTGAGCTTTTTCATGGTCGACTCAATGACCATGGAATTGTGTGGGAACTGGGTTTTGTGGAACCCTGGTCCTTTCTGGACGCAATACATAGCGTTGAGCCGATGGCTAGCTATCGGCACTGACATCAGCATCTCCCACATTCGGAGTAACAGCCTCTTGAGGATCAGCTTTATGGGAACCATGAGGGTTTCTTTGGATGGATTCTTATACTGGAGAATCTCCAGCTCCTCGGTGCACGGGTCCTCCTCCACCTTGGTTTGCACCGAAAGGGCCCTGGCCATGTCCCTGACTGGCATCATGGCACCGGGGGAGATGGGTCCAAGGGAATGTCTCGGTGTCTTCTGGTGACCGGGGACACCTCGTCCTCCATCTCCCACTCAGAGTCGAGCAGTGACGATGAGTCCAAGGCCTTGTGACTCCTAGCATCGAGGCTGGTGCCATAGGGCCAGTGGCCTGCGGAGGACCTGGGATCCGAGTTCTGGATACTGGCCGGTGAGGACTGGATACCCAACGAATGGGGCCTTGACCTCGACCGGCACCGAGGGCTTTCTTGAGGCCGGGAGTTCTTGATGCTCAGCTCAACGACCAGGGACTCCCTCAAAGTAGAAGGCCCAGTTGTCGGGGCAGATGAGGGAGAGGAACTGGCCATTATCACCTGCTGCAGGGCCAGGATATCAATGATGTTCTGCTCTAGGGCTGCCATTCTCATTTACAAGCCAGAAGGATCCACAGCCTTTGGCACGGGCACCTAGAACTTCGGGACCGGCACAGGCACTTTTGGAAGTGTATACTCGATGAGGACTATGGCCTCAAGGAACTTCGCATGGTCTCCGCTGGCCAATGAATCCTTCTTGAGACCTTAGTCGGGCGCTTCTCAGAGTCATCCGAGTCCCTCCATGGGGTTTTACCGGGTTTCTCCAGTGCAACCTCGGCGGACTTTGATGACTTCTTCTTCTCTGGCACTGGAGTCTTCTCCGAGGACCTGTGGCTTCAGGACTCCGAGGATGCCTGGATGTCTTAGGATGTGCTGTCCTTGGAGGTCAGTGCTGGGGAGATGGGTGATGAGTCGGACCAGTGGAACAACTTTTCCTGCAACTCCAACCGTTTCTTGTTGGTTTTGGCCAACATGGACTGGCAGAGGTCGCAGAAGGTCCTGTTATGGTCTGAGCCCAGGCAGCTCAGGCAGCAGTCATGGGTGTCAGTAATGGACATGGTTTGACTGCAGCGGTCACATTTTTTGAACCCACCAAGAGACATGGTGGGAGACATCCGGACAGGGTCGACGACCCCCAGTTGAAAAAAGGTGCGAACGCCAGTCGAGGGAGACCTCGATAAAAAGATTTTTAAAAAAGGGGCTGAGAACAATGCCGGGAAGCACCAACTCAAGGCGGAAAGAAGAACCGGTATGCCTACCGGAAAACTAAGTTTTAGGTACAGTTTGTCAAGGATTTTTCCGGGGAAACAGGACATATGCCCATTGGGCTCCGCGGAAAAAAGGAGACTAAGCAAGATGGCACCCTTGGGCGGGAAGGGGACCATGCATGTGTGGTAGCATTTCCCAAAGGCTTTCTTTGAAAGCTGAGGAGATGCTTCAGCTTGGGCTCTGTCTGTGCCGACATCGCCCATATGTGAGAACTGACCTCCTGCTTGTTCCTGGAGAACCCTTGGTTCTGATTATATGTTTTTGATGATTCCTGTCCAATACTGACTTTCTGTAAACGGTTCGATAGGTATGATGTGAACCAGTGGAGTACGGAACTGCCTATTCCAATTTGTTGAAGTCTGGTCAACAGAGTTGTATGTGAGATTGAGTCAGAAACTAAATCCAGGAATATGAGAATGAATGTTTGAGTTGGCCTTTCAATACCTTTTATGAGCTTGTCGATTAGTGAAATAAGTAGCATTTCCACTCCATGGTACGGCTTAGAGCCAGCGGTGCATTTAAGTCTATGTGATCCTGCAGTTGATTATGGGCAAGGTTTTCTATTATTTTTCTTATGAATGGTAGACTCGATATTAGTCTATTGAAGTCTGGACTTGTTTTATCTAGAAAGCTATGTTTTAATACTCTTTAAGCATTTAGGCGTGCATGCATGTCTTAGTGAAAAATTAACCTTTTTTTTTTTTTTTTAAACTCTGTTTATTGAAAACCAAAGAGTACAGATCATGCGTAACAATATACAAATACAGCAATCCTGGTGATCTCTCAATCCAGGATTCCTCAGAAAAAACAGTCATACAAATACAGCAAAAAAAAAAAATTAACAATATTCCCCCTCTCCACCCCTTCCTC
The DNA here is from genome assembly GCA_033557465.1 of Ichthyophis bannanicus. Classification (NCBI taxonomy): domain Eukaryota; kingdom Metazoa; phylum Chordata; class Amphibia; order Gymnophiona; family Ichthyophiidae; genus Ichthyophis; species Ichthyophis bannanicus. Next base: position 516,525,350 of record CM066031.1, on the reverse strand, counting down.
CCCCCACCACCCCCCACCAACCCCCCTCCCACCCCGCAGCCTTTCCCTTCGGCAACCAACCCCCCACAGTAAACATGCACATTAATTATAGCATTAGTATCCCATTTCTCCTATCTTTTCCCTCATCCATCCTCTAGGCCTTCTTAACCCAATTGAAGCACTTCATTCCGGACACAAGGCCTCAATATCTGAATATATGGCTCCCAAATTAGCAGGAATAAGGCCCAACGTCGAGCACTTCCTCTAGCCTCTCTCCTCTCCATAAGCATCAACTGGTGAAAGTTGTTACGCCATTCCCAATAAGTGGGACCCGTCGCTTCTCTCCACCTATGAAGTATCGGGCCTTTACCCACCAGACATGCCTTCCTGACTAAGAGGCGTTCCCATTTCCCTTTCGGGTAGAGTGGTCCAAGCTGATCTAATACCACAAGCGCTGCTGTCCAACGGATTCGCTGTAATACAATCCTACTCATAAAATCAGTTATCCTCTTCCAGTATAAACAAACTATCGGACACCCCCACCACATATGCCCTAAGTCCGCCAAGGGGCAGGGACATTTCGGGCATCTGCCCAACTCAGTGAGATGGGATCGTAACGCCTGCCCGTAGAATGCATTTAAACTGTACCTCCCGCCAACGAGCTCCCCCCACCAGTCTCGCAATCCCACTCAATGCCTGAAGTAGTGAACCAGGAGTTACCAACACATTCAACCATTTTAAGTATTATGGGTGAGGTTTCTGCTCAGGTTACTTTTTATCCAACTGAATGGGCATGGGTCCATTGGGGATGTATCAACTGAGGTAATTGTGTTTTCTAGTTCATCTTTGGTGATTAGTGAAAATTCTTCCCAAGCCGCATCTTTTTGGTGGTCTCAAATCTTGGTCCTGTGATTTTAGTTTGTTCATGTAATAGTTAGCAAGTGTTTGTGGGCTGATGTGCCTTTCATTATCTTCTGTGTTGGATGGTCTGGTAAGAGCTTTTATAATATCAAAAAGTTCTCTCGGTGGTTCAGTGCTTTCATTATTAATTTTGTGTGGTAGTCCTTGTAGTAATTGATACGTTCTCTATGAAGGGTATTCTGCACTGGCTGTCTCCCCCTTGTACGTCCGATGAGAATTGGGCTGTACAGATATAGACCCGATTCTGATCGTGTGGTGGCTAGGCTTGCTCGCGGGATCAGAATCGGGTCTATGTGCAGGCCATACCCCGATCAGAATCGGGTCTATGTGCAGGCCATACCCCGATTCTGATTGGCTGCATGTCCAGCCCACATACCCAGCTAACTCAGCCAGGCTCCTGAATGGAGCCACAGTGCCATAGCGCCCCGTCACCATGGCATCGTGTCTCCATTCAGGAGCTGCAATCCCCTGCTGCAGAAAACAATCTTCGTTTCCCACAGTCTAACCCTCAATCTGGCCTTCTAATAGAGGAGGGAGTGACTCAGAGGTTGGGACAGGTTACCTCAGACCAGAAGGCCAGGGGTTCAATTCCCGCATGGGGACAAGCAACCTCAGGCCAGAGGGACTGGGGTCTCTAGTCTCATGGCCACTCCTTGTGGCCTTGGCAAGTCACTTAACCCTCTATTGCCTCAGGTACACTTAGATTGTGAGCCCTTCAGGGACAAGGGAATAAAAAGTACCTGTATGTATACATGTAAATCACACTGATTCTAAAGAGCACAGTATAAAAAATAAATAAATAAATAAGATCAGGCTATGGGGAACCCCCTCACCCTCCTTACCAGGCCTGGTCACATCATTTTGTGCCATCCAGGGGAACTTATTCCACCTCCGAGGTGGAATAAGTTCCCCCATCTCCATGGCTGACCCTGGACGTACGGGGCCAAGGCCAACCTTGGAATTGGCCCTGTATGTTCGGGATTGCTCTCCACCTACCGCCCACCCTCGCTCCGCCTCTGTCCCGACCCCTCCATCCCATGAACAGAACTCCTCATACAAATTGCCTTTTCGTACAGGGAGCTCTGTCCCCAGCAGACTGCCTGGCCATTTAGCGGGTCTGGACGTCTGGTGTTCAGAGTGACCCTGTATATGTTTGGATAGTGTCCATGTATATGTTTCTGTCTTGAGTGGATTGTGTCCTCCATTGCCGCTTCAGTTTTCTTAATTTTCTTTTTATGGTTTTGAGTTCTTGGCTACACCATGCCTCTTATTATTTATTATTATTTTATTTATTTATTTAATGTATTTTTTTTATACCACGCTCTTTGGAATCAGTGCGGTTTACAGTCAACAACATTTGAACAGTGCAGGCGGGCCTACACTGGACTTACAATGAACAAGGGATGATAACTTGGGATCAACGGGGGTAACTATGTAAAGGGTATATACACTTAGCATCTGTTACCTGGTGGTATCTTTACAGTATTACATCAATATTTACAGCAGTAGGTCACTATGTACACATTCTTTAGACTGGGGGTACTGTTGAACTAGGGGATGGGGCTGCGATCGTGTGGCGTTGGTGCGCTGGGGGTGAGGGCCTGGTTGGCGAGAGTGTCTGGTTGGGATATGTCATTTGTATGGTGGTGGCCACTATTCACAAACCTCCTCAACGTATCTGTCGTGGCTGCTTGGAAAATACACTGTCACCTTCATGGAAGTGACATGGATCATCTGACATTCAGACGTGACATCACCTTGTGTCTCTTGAAGGGTACTGCCATTCAGGAACATTCAATCAGATCAAATCACGTAGCCAACTTGCCAAAAGATGTACAGCAGGCACAGGAGTTACTTCATGAATGCATCAGCTGCACGCAGGGACGCTGTTGCATGTGTTCGAAGAACACTACGGTCATGTGCAGGGTCTGCAAGGTCCGGCTTCACTCCGATAAGGGCAAAACTTGCTTTGTGGACTACCACAAGTGACAGACATGCATACTGTAGCATTAGTCACTAGTATCTGCTTGATTTATCTGTTATTTTTGCGTTCTAGTAGGATGTTCTCTTGCATGGGTTGAACGTACAATTTCTTGGCAATGTTCCTATATAGGAACATAGATAAAAAAACTACAAAGACAGGCTCTGAATCTATTGACACTATACTTACGTCTTGCAGTCATTACATGTAGTAAGAAAAAGAACACTGTTAAGAAATTAATAGCGTTTTTGTGGTAGTGCCAGGAAAAAGTTTAAAATCCCCCTGAAGAAGGCCTGTTAGCCCAAACGCGCAGGGGTTCAATAAAAGGGGTTTTAAATAAACCTGAAATCTGCCAGTCCTTGTACCCGCTTTCTTGGTTTCCTTAGTTTTTTATTCTCCATTCCTTTCCTCATTTTTCCTAGCATTTTATTTGTTTTCTTTGCCACTGCTGCACAATGGGCAAAGGGTTTCCACAATGATGCCTAGATCCATTTCGTGGATGGTGGTTCCTAAAGTGGAACCTTGCATTGCACAACTGTAGTTTGAGTTGTTCTTCCCTAAGTGCATAACTTTGAACATGTCCATATTAAATTTCATCTGCCATTTGGATGCCCATTCTCCCAGTTTATCAGGGTCATCTTGAGATTTTTCACAATTCTCTTGTGTTTAAAAAACTTTGAATTTGCAGATGACATAAAATTATTCAATCACCTCATTCGTTTCCAGGTCATTTATGAATATGTTAAAAAGCAGCGGGCCCAGCACAGATCCCTGAGATACTCCAGTATTAACCTTTCTCCATTGAGAAAACTGGCCATTTAGTCCAACTTTCTGTATTCTGTCTTTTAACCAGTTCCTAATCCATAATCCACTGTCCCCTATCCCGTGACTTTTTGCATTGCCTGGCAAAAGTATTCATCCCTTTGGTTTTTGACCTGTTTTGTCACATTACGTACAACCTGGAATGAAAATGGAGGTTCATTTGGATGTTAAGTAATGGACTTAACAATATACTCCAAATTGGTGAAGTGAAATGACAATAAAATACCTTGAATATATAAAAAAAAAAGTAAAAACTGAAAGTTGGGAGTGCATATGTATTCATCCCATTTGCTATTTTTTATTTTTATTTATTTATATATATTTATATACCGCATCTTCCAGAGTTCAGTTGCGGTTTACAATGAACAACAATTAACAAAGTAAATTTGTTTTACAGGGAACGTCATATTATAACAGAACATATTTACAAGGAACATCATATTATAAGTAAACAGTCAAACAATGTGAGATAAATACAAAGTGGCACAGATTAACTATATACAGTTTTTATATGTATATATATACATGGATGTGAAAGGATGTAAGCTGAGAGGTAATCGTGGGTGTGTGTTTTTGTTTGTGTTAAAGGCTTTTGCTTAATGTGGACTGAATACCTGTTTAACCTTTGTCTAGTGCAGGCGCTGAGTTATCTATGTTATAGTGTTTGGTGAACAGATAAGTTTTCAATTTTTTACGGAATTCCATGATTTCGGTTAAGATTCGTAGCTCTTCTGGGAGGGAATTCCAGGTCATTGGGGCTATGTGGGAAAAGGCTCTGTTGTTTGTTGATTTATGGGCTCTTGTATAATCTTCTGGGGTCTTTAATCTGTTTAGTTGACCTTTTCTGTGTGTGGGTTTGGATGGTTCTTTGTGTATTAAGTTACATAGCATGGTTGGGGCCATGTCGTATAACGCCTTAAATACAGTTATTATTGCTTTGTAGGTTATTCTACTTTGAATTGGTAGCCAATGGAGGGAGGCTAGTAATGGTGATATGTGTTGGAGTGAGTTAATTTTCAATATAATTCTGGCTGCTGCGTTTTGCGCTAATTGCAATCGTTTGATGTTTTGTTTTGATATGCCTATTAAGATTAGATTGGCAAAGTCAAAATGTGGAGTTATTGTTGCTTGGATTATGCTGATAAAGTCTTGAGTAAATACTAGCGGTCGAAGTTGTTTGAGGGTTTTGAGTTTGAAGTAAATTTTCTTTATGGTATTGCTAATGTGTGTTTCCATCGTTAGATGAGTATCTAGTATAACGCCTAGATACCTTATTTCGTTTTTTATTTTAATTTCTTGGTTTTGAAGTCTTATGTGTGTTGGTGGAGTATAAGTTTTGTCCTTGGTTACAATAAGAACTTCTGTTTTAGTATGGTTTATGTGGAGGTTTTGAGTTTTTAGCCACGTTGTGATTTCGTTATAGCAGTCCGATAGTAGTTGTAGGGGTATATTGGGTATCGAGAATGGTATATACATCATAATATCATCTGCATATAGATGATATTTTACTCCACATTTTTTGAAAATGTTGCAGACAGGTTTTATGTAAATATTGAAAAGTAGGGCTGACAGCGCTGAACCTTGTGGTAATCCGATCTCTTGTTTATATGTGTTTGAGTTTTGATTCCCAATTCTTACATTTTGCGTTCTATTATTTAGGTAAGATCAGAACCAATTATGTACTGTGGAATTTAAGCCTATTTGCTTCAAGTTATTGAGCATTATTGTGTGGTGTACGCTATCAAACGCAGCTGATATATCAATAAAAAGTAGAATGAAGGCCTGTTTATGATCGTCTATCCCTCTTAGGAGCGCATCTATTAGAACTGTGAGGAGTGTCTCAACTCCATGACGGGGTCGAAAGCCATGCTGTTGCTCATCGAGCGGGTAAGATGAGTCTAGGAAGTCCTGAGTCTGTAATTGAACCACTTTTTCAATTATTTTTGCTAAGAAAGGTATGCTTGAAATAGGTCTATATGATGCAGGCAAGGTTTTATCAAGTTTGCTATTCTTAAGGATTGGCCGTATTTGAGCGTGTTTGAGTGCGGGCGGTAGGTAGCCTTGGGTCAGAGAGAGGTTCACTATTGATAGGATATAGGGTAATAGAATTGGTAGTGTATTCTTTATCCATGTTACTGGACATGGGTCTAGGTATGAGGTTGTGGTGTTGAGGCTGGTGATGATATTTTTTAGTGTCTCTTTAGTTATGGGGTGAAACTCTGACCATAGATCTGATTGCTTGCATGATGATTTGATAGTGTCTATAGACATTGATGGCATTTTTGCTTTGTTTTGGTAATGGTAGGCTAGGGTTTGAACCGAGATGTCGGTGATTTCATTGTCAGAGGTTTGAGGGTTGGTTAGGTTTCTTACAATGGTGAATAATTCTCTTGGCCTGTTATATGATTTTGATAGTATTTTAGCATAGTATTCTTTTTTTGTACTGTCTATGGTATCTTTATATTTAGTGAGTTGGTTATTATATATTTCTTTATGTATTGTCAATTTAGATTTGCGCCAGTTGTGTTCTAGTTTTCTAAGATTTCTTTTCATTTGTTGAACCATGGTTTAGTATTTGTCTTAGGGTAAGTGGGCTTTTTGTGTGTGTGGTTAATTTTGGCTGCATTGTAGATGGTTTCATGCCAGTTCTTGACAGTGTCATCTAAGTTAGTTGCAGATGAAAGGAGGTGGGGAATTATTATGTCAATAAAGTCTTCATTGTTGAATTTTTTGAATTTTGATGTTGTAACATTTATGGGTTGATTGTTAGTGCTATTAAAGGGGTATGTAAGATTTAATTTTATAATGTGGTGATCAGACCAGGGTATCTGTGTACATTCAACTGAGTTGGGATTTATTAGCTTGAAGAGTGTGTTAGGGAGAAGGATAAGGTCGAGTGTTCCACCTTTTGTGTGTGTGGATGTATTTATTATCTGATGATATTCCATGTCTGATATTGTATCAAGGAACAGTTTAGATTCCAGTGTTGGTAGCGAGGGAAGGTTAAAGTCTCCAAGCATGATTATAGGGTGTTGTTCTGTGGATGAACTGAGGAGTTCGATAAAGGCGTCAAGGTAATCTAACTTTTGGTTTGGGGGTCTGTATACTAGGCAGAGTTTCATGGGACCAATCTTTATTAATAGTGTATCTGTGTCATTGGAGATGTTTGACTGGATTGATTTGGCGCTTAGTACTTTTCTTGTCATTATTAATACGCCTCCGCCTTTTTTATTGGTTCTATGTTTATAGAAAATGTCATAATCTTCATTATTAAGTTGATTTAAGTAGACTGTATCTGAATCGGAGAGCCAAGTTTCTGTGACACATAATATGTCTGGTTTGGAGTCTGCTATTAAATCATTAAATATGGGCAGCTTGTTTTTCATTGACCGTGCATTGATAAGGATGCATGAGAGGGATGTTAGGTTGTTGGTGCATGTTCCCTTTGTTGTATGGTATGGGTATGTTTTTATGTGAATTAGTCTATGGAAGTTTGGTTTAGGATGGTTGTTTGGATAAATGTGTCCGATATGGTTGTTGTCCCGAGTGAGTGAGTGAATTATGGGAATTGTTTTATAATTTTTACTGTTTAGGCTTAGTGTTAAGTCAATAGTTAGAATTGCTAGAACTAGACTGATATTAAATAGATTCATTAGCAAAATGTTTGTACGTGTCATTTTAACTGTTTTGTGGTTAGTGGCGCTAAGCAGTTATATGATGGGGTAAAATAAATGAGAGAGAAAGAAAGTCACTAGGTGGTTGAGTTATGCAGAGAATCGACTAGGTGGTTGTGTTATGCAGAGAATAACAACAGTATTGATTAATGATAATCTGCTAAAGACAACTGTAATAGAATGTATGGTTGTTACTTATTAGTTAGCTACTTATTTACAGCAGTTCTGGGTGATGACTTACTGTCTAGCAACGGTAATAACTTACTACTGGCAACAGTATCAAGTGATATCTTACTACTGGCAACAGTATCAATAATTTACTACTGGCAACAATATCAGTGATGACTTACTATTGGGAACAGTAATAGGTACTGTTGAAAACAATGATGTAGAGAGAGCTAGTGAAGTGTTTAATTGTGATATCAATATCAATTGTTGCGACAGTTTAATCAGCATTGATTAGTTATGTATATTATTTGTCACACTGTAAATCTTTAGGCTCTTCAGGTAAAGTACTTATCAATTAATGTTAGGTTCAGAGCAGTTTCAACAATGAGAATTAGTACTGGTGATGGAATAGTATTTCAGTAGTATATCTTACTGACAACAGTAAATAATCGTACTGGTTATAATCTATATATGTGCTACTGGCAACAGTATTAATTTCAGGCTATTTGTGATGGCTGTATGAATTAATACTAACAATGGTAATGTAGTTTTGTTGTATATCTTATTTACAATATTGATCAAGTTATACCAGATTATGATGTAGTTTCTATGAGAGATAATCTACTTAGGGTCTCAGAGGTTATTCACAGTTGAATAGGCAGAACAGAGGGAAGATTAATCAAGCTAGGATGTAATTGTTATTTGAATTTTCTAATATAAACAAGTAAGATCAACTGCAGAGGGCGGGTCTGTTGAGGGATTTCTGTCGTCAGGTATACTTGCTGCGGTTTGGTGGCTGTCAATTCGGTGCAGAGCAGGGGAGTAAGGTAGATTCTGCGTAGTTCTTCTTCTGCTTTTTGGTGGTCAACGAGGGTCTAGTCGAGCCTTTGCCTAAGGGCCGTGCCAAAGGGCCCCTTATGAAACTCCTAAATAAGATCTGGTCCAACCAATTAACCTCAGAAGTCACAATTAGTTGATTAGGGTCCACCCATGTGCAATCAGTGTCACATGATCTGTCACATGATGCCTATATAAATATACCTGTTCTGAAAGGCCCCTGACTCTGCAACATCAATCTTGTCCAAATGCCTTCAGCTTTAGAGCCCGTTTTGCCGCAGTGGTTACTGACCAAGCGCTGCTCTCTTTGAGTATTTCAGGCATCATGGGTCCCCGGGACAAAGCGGTAAACCTTCCCACCAAAACCGAAGCACCTCAGCTGTGCACAGTCCTGGCTGCACTTGATCTGGTTCCCTCAGTTTGAAGTAGCAAGCGCAGTCGTGACTGAGCCACTCAGGTTTTGGTGGGAAGGTTTACCGCTTTGTCCTGAGGACCTGTGATGCCCAAAATACTCAAAAGAGAGCAGCACTTGGTCAGCGACTACTGAGGCAAAACGGACTCTAAAGCTGAAGGCATTTGGACACAATCAGTCTCATGCTGTCCTCTGTTTTCGCGCATTCAGAGAGATGTCGGTTAGATTTCCCTAGCGGGTCATACTGGTGCAGGAAAAGGGGGGAAAAAAGGGCCTGTGTGGGTCCTAGCTAGATGTTCACTTTTCTTGAGAAGAACAAACAGCAGCTATATGGAGGACCATCTTTAGTTTACTTTAGTTCATACATAACACTCAGTGTGAAGGGGTGTGACATACAGCGCTCACTGAGGAGGGACTTTGCTATCGCACTGTATATTTATTTATTTATCTATCATTGTTAAGGTGTTTTTATCTTATCTGCATTGTTTTTAATGTTGTTCAGCTCCCTGCTATCTTCTGCTGGCTCTTTCTTGTACCTCCTCTGCCTTCTTTATTACCCCTCTCTCCCACCCCCTGGCTAACAGTCTCATCCAGCTGTCCCACGCTCATTACCACTGTTACTCACAGGGATCTCTCTCCTGCCTATCCTTTATATATTTCCTCTAATTTCTATTTCCCTTTCCATCTCCTTCCTATGGCTCCACATCACTTTCTCTTCCTATTGTTGACACTCACTAAGCTTCTCCTCTCATAGCAATAACTTCAAGCCCTCCTTCCTTATCTCCTCTTTACCATCCTCACCTCTCCTGTCATCTACCCTATCATCCACTCTAGAGCTTCACCAATTTCTTCCTCTCATTCAGCCATCTCCTCTCTCTCTGAAGAGCCTCACTCTTATTACCGCCATACTGCCTCCTCTGCCCCACATTCCCCTGCCTCTTCTCCTCTCATCTGGGGATATCAGTCCCAACCCTGGCCCCCCCTAGACCTTTTCACACTCCCAGGGTAGATTCACACACAACGTCAATTTGGAAAAGACATGGCTGAGGGGAGATATGATAGACTCTATAAAATAATGAATGGAGTGGAATGGGTAAATGTAGATTGATAGTTTACGTCTTCAAAAAAGGAAAAATACTAGGGGACCCGCAATGAAGCTACAATGTAGCACATTTAAGACTAATTTGAGAAAATGGTTTTTTTTTCACTCATCATGTAATCAAACTCTGGAATTCGTTCCAGAGGATGTAGTAAAAGCTGTTAGTGTAACTGGATTTAAAAGAAGCATGGGACAAGCAGCATGGAATCTGTATACCTTTTGGAAAGTTGACAGGTACTTGTGACTTGGAAACAGGATACTGGGCTTGATGGATCCTTGGTCTAACCCAATATGGCATATCGTATGTTCTTATCTTTTTCTGGATTCAACTTCCCCCTTCCTTATTCTTGGGGATTTTAACATTCATGTTGATAACCCCTGACCTTATGCTTTAAAGCTCCTCTCCCTTACCTACTCATTCAACCTCCAGCTATGCTCTACTGCCCCCACTCACCACCAAGGCCACTGCCTTGCCCTTGTATTCTTTTCTAACTCCTTACCCTCAAACGTACCTCAATTCTTCCATTATCTGATCATCACCTGCTAAGCTTCATTGTTCATCACCACACAATCTCTTTAGGAATCTTCATGTTATCAACTCATCGGCTCTCTCCACTACTGTCTCATTGCCTCTTTCCTCCACTATGTCATCTGAGTCTGTTGATGAGGCAATAGTTTCCTATAAAACTGCACCCTCCTCTGCTCTGGATGCTCTTGCTCCTTCCATGTCACATTCTGTGAGGCATACTGTACCTCATCCCTGGTTGTTCTCAACAACCCACTACCTAAGTTCCTGTGCCCACTCAGCTAAGCGCATTTGGTTCAAATCCTGAAACATTGTGGACTTTCTACACTTCAAATTCATGCTAGCCTCTTTCCAGTCAGCCATAGCACTTGCTAAACAAGATTACTATGTCCACCTGACTAACTCTCTTTCCTCTGAACCTTGCCATCTCTTTACAACTCTCAGCTCTCTCCTCAAGGTGCTTCTGTCTCAAACCGCTCCTTCCTTTTCTGCCCAGAATTTGGCTATTTCCTTGACAAAGTCCACAAGATTACACTCTAATTCCTCATGAAGTCATCACCATCCCCTCTTCCCCTTCTTCACTCCCAACTCCTTTCCTCAACCTCTTCCACCCTTTCTTCCTTTTGTAAAATCTCTGAGGAGGAAATCACACATCTTCTTTCCTCCTCCAAGCTCACTACCTGCTCCTCTGATCCTATTTCCATCTGGCTCCTAATCTCCATCTCTTCCACTGTCATCCCTTCCATTTGTCATATCCTCAACCTATCGCGTTCCTCTTCAAGTCACTTAACCCTCCATTACCTCAGAAAAAAAAAATCCAAGTTACCCATGTCCCTGTTTAGTGTACATTACCAAATTTAAGTTAAAATGTAAACTGCTTGGAATGAAATGATAAAGTGGTATAAAAAAACTGTTAAATAAAGAAAACTGTTCCTGCGCCCTTTAAGCATACTATGGTTACACCTCTCCTCAAGAAACCCTCACTAGAGCCTACCTGCCTTTCCAATTATTGACCCATCTCCCTCCTCGCATTTATTTTTAAACTATTTCAACATGTGGTTCACCACCCTTGTCTTGACTTTCTCTCCTCTCAGGTCCTTCTGGATCCATTGCAATCTGGCTTTCATCTTCTACATTTTACTAAAACGGTTCTTGTCAAAGTCTCCAGTGACTTATTCCTGGCCAAATCCAAGGACCTTTACTCGATCCTCATCCTTTTTGACCTTTCTGCTGCTTTTAACACTGTTGACCACCACCTTCTCCTCGATATCTTGTCCTCACTTGGGTTTATGGGCTCTCGTCTATTCTGGTTCTCTGCTGATCTCTCCCACCGCATTTTTAGTGTATGTTCTGGTGGAGTCTCCTCTACTGCTATCCCACTCTCAGTTGGTGTCTGTCATGGAACCATTCCAAGGGTCTGTCATGGAACCATTCCTTCTCTGTCCCAGTCCCATAGTGCACTCATCTCCTCTCATGGTTTCCAATAGTATTTGTATGCTGGTGCCAAAGGGCCGCTCGCCATTCTCTGTTTGCGTAAGCAAAATGCCTTGTGCAAAAGCAAGACAAATTCCAGTGAAAAATCCCCTGGAAGGGTCAGAGGAGTGGAGGGTCGGACGAAGCCAGCACAGGGCCCCCTGCCTCCTGTGCCAGGGAAGGGCTCTCCTGCCTTGACTTGTCCTGCAGGTCTTGCTCCAAAGAGTTAGTCTCTTGTGTGCAGCCTAAGCATACTCCTGTCTCCGAGACCGCCTCCCAGCGGGTCCTGCAAACAAGGCACTGAGGCCTAGAAGGCATGGAGGGACTTGCTACGGGCTCCCCTTCCCTGCAAAGTCTCCCCCAATTTGCCCTGGGTGGGAAGAAGATCCTTCCCTTAGTGCCCCTCTCTGGAACCAAGGCACCCCCAATAAGCCCCAATCAAATTCAAATTAAAAATTAATATGCAATGAACTAGCAAATAAAATTCCACTGACACACCCAATAAAATCAAATTAACCAGCAGAAGCCCTGTCCCCATCTGCTATAACTAACAATTGGACCAGGAGAGCAGGATACCTCTAAACCCAGTTGCCCCGGAGAAAAAAACGTGCCGCTAACCTCCCCCGCGCGCCAAAACACTGGCGGGAGGCAGCCGCACACATGGCTCAGACCCAAAAGAGGAAAAGCGTGTTGCCTGTGCTTCCCGTGCAGCTACCGGCCCCAAACATGAGCCTGCAAGCTGTGCTGGGCCTCTGGGTGTTCTGGCGCTATCAGGGAACTCCGCTGCCACTACCCCACCGGTCTTCACATACCGCTCTGCACCTTGTGACATTTTTCCTTCCCCTGCGCTCAGCCTTCAATTTTCAGCTTCGGCATTTGGGGCACTGATCCAGACTGCCAATCTGCGAACTGCTGACCACGTGGCGGCTGCTCACCCACTAACAGGTTCAGGAGCTGCGAGAAGCCTGCAACAACTCCCCCCCTGGGCTCCTGGAAGGGGGGGGGGAGGAGGGGGTTCCTCCCAATCTCCCCTTCAGCTGCTTCTCTATCTCTGTCTTTCTTTTGATAAGCTTTAAAAGTAAAGAACCTGTAGTCTACAGGGGAAAGAAACTCCAAAAACAACCTCACTAACTCTAACCGATTCTCCTTAGTTGTCTCTTCAGTAAGTCCAACACCCTGGCTCACTACCTCCTCCAGTTGCTTGGAGACTGAGCATATTGTGGCTGGTAGGCGGTGACATCTGCATAAGTACACTGGTGTCATCAAAAGATGACATGCTCAGTCTCCAAACTGCTGGAAGAGGTACACTACAGAGGTGCGGGACTGGACTGGAGGGATGATAAGGAAGCAGTTATTTATGCTGCCACAGTTAGGAAGACAAATTTAGCATGTTAGAAATGTACATTGCGCTAGCCTGATAAATTTGAAAACCGCACCCTGATCCAATCCATTTTTTGTTTGGCAAATGTGTGCATATAGCTATTTTGCGGGGTTATTTTTAGCCCATTAAATTTCTGAAATTAAAAGCAAATTATAACACCACTCTTATATAATTGGAGACCAAAAGGTACTAATAAAGGGCAGGCCCAGCTTTACAAATATTTAATTAAATCAAATAGTGTTCCTTTCATGGGTAGGTGGGACAAGATGTCTGCTTGACTGAGACTCTTGAGGCTCCATGGACCCAGAGTGACTAACAACTCTTACCTTAATGGTAAAGCATAACGAGGAAGCACAGGCATTTCCATCAGAGCCACATCAATGCTCCAATCAGGACCCATCAATGCTTTTGTGCTGAGGGCAACATTGGAGGTGGCTCTGGACAAGACTGTGTTGGGGGAACTGAGTGAGCAAGCACAGTGACGGACTTCCCCAGAGGTCTCTCTTCTCTTACCAGGTCAGTAATTCCTACCAAGCGCACCGATGGAGAAATAAGGAAGCGGCCTCCCGTGCAGGCAATGCTTGATGGCATAGGGGTTAGAGAAGGAAGATATACCCTGGAAAAAGAAGAGTTCTGAGTTCCTGAGGATGGACAATAGCATCAGAGTACCAGTGAGGGACAAGCATCTGAATGCAGTAGGGCCTGGAATGCTTCTGGAGAGAATTGAAGAGTTTCAGTTGAACTGACCTCAACAATTTTATTTAGAGACTATATGAATGGCTATCTCTGAAAGCAATGCAAATTTGTCTGCTCAAGTTCCTCAATAATTTCCCATGGGAATGGTTTAGTTCTTGAGATTGTAGCTCTAAAGGTTCAAATGGTAGACTGTGGTAAAAGGTTGGACGTTCAAGAAGATAAATTAAAGCCAGAATCTGATTATTTTTTTGTTAATAAAGGATAATCTAGTTCTTCATAATTGAATTGAAAGTTTGGAAAATATGGTAAGGCATAGAAATTTGTGGACAATTAATATTCCTAGGTGCCAACTGTGTCTGCTTATGATAATTTTAATTGATACCGTCTTGGGAGCTCTACAGTTGCAGAAATTAAAGTCCCTCCTCAAAATTGTACCTTCCACACGTTAAGAGGAAGACTCAGTCTAGACTGTTCTTTCAGCCCTCTTTTGATAGCACTGGTCAACATTGAAATCGTTACTGACTTTAAAAGGCCCTAATCTTTAGTATCTTGGTGAGCTGAACACGAATATAACATTAAAAAAAATTATTGGCTCTCGTTTTGAAGATATTGCATGTAGTTCATTTTTGACGTTTCACCGTGTAAATTTATCCAGTAGGACATCAACAATATCCCAAATAAGTCTTGAATGATGTAACATTGCATCACATTGCATAATACCAGCATGCACACATCATCCAGAGTTGACTGCATCATTTTCTGATGCAATGCAATACTACTGCCAGACGTCAGCAGTGACGTCAGCAGTGTACTATACGCAGTCGGAAAGGAAAGTAATCTGGTATTCTGTTCCGATATTGAAAGTCTCGTGAATGCCTTAAAAATCACTCATGACCCACAAGACTGGAGACTATTTATAGACTCTTCGAAACTGAGTCTGAAGGCTGTGTTTTTGAACAATGGAAACCGTCTTCCATCTATTCCAGTAGCGCATGCCGTCCACATGAAAGAGACATACGATAACTTAAAGCATCTACTGACTTCCATTAACTATAACAAGTACAGCTGGCACCTCTGTGGTGACTTGAAGGTAGTTGCCCTTTTAATGGGACTTGGGACTGCAGCAGGGATATATAAAATACATGTGTTTCTTATGTGAGTGGGATAGCCAAGCAAGGGATTGGCAGTACTTGTGGAAGGAATGGAATCGCAGACAAAATGTAACAGTTGGAGAGAAGAATATCCAGCACCCAGCTCTGGTTGAGGCTCACAAAATACTGCTACCACCCCTTCACATCAAATTGAAAACTTTGTGAAAGCCATGGACCACACTTCACCAGCTTTCCAATACCTGCATGAAAAATTCCCTCGACTCAGCGAAGCAAAGATTAAAGAGGGAGTTTTTGTGGGTCCTCAGATTTGAGAGCTCTTCAAAGATGACTGGTTCAACAACTTGTTGCAGGGTGATGTGAAACAAGCATGGAATGCTTTTCGCCTAGTGTCAAACAAACTTTCTCAGGAATGTTAGGGCAGAAAACTACAAGGAACTAGTAGAAGACATGCTGATGCAGTATCAGAAAACTGGCTGCAATATGTCTCTAAAGATCCATTTCCTTGATTCCCATCTCGATTTCTTTCCTGACAACTGTGGTATGGTTAGTGATGAATAGGGTGAACGTTTTCACCAGGATATCGCAACGATGGAGCAAAGATACCAGGGAAAATGGTCCACTACAATGCTGGCTGGCTACTGCTGGACACTCCCCAGAGAAGCTACCAAACAGCTGTACAAGAGACAGGTGAAAAAATCTAAGAAGTAGTCTATGACTTGGTTTTTTATAGGTATTAACCGAAGGCCTATTATATTTACTATTGACATGCATTTCGTGATGTAAACATTAATTTTTGTAGATTACCAAAAAACGAGAGCCAACTTTGCAATTTCACTGTCATATTCGTGTTTAGCATATAAAAATTGATAAGAAATGACTATTTTTATTTCAGTAACATGACTTTTGTAAAATTTGGTGACCAGTGTAGTTTAGATTTGCCTGGTATTTTGCGGAGGCTGGAAGAGGAGGAGGTGGTCCTTGCAACTTTAATTGTACATTTAGCATAAGGCTCAGACAGAGAATGGCTACTTAAAACTCTTTTAAAATATTATGCTGTATCTTTTTTTGGATTGTAAGATTTGTTTGTTTCCAGATGTGACCCACAATACTTGAAGAACAAGAAAGTACTTTTTGTTACCTAGACCTTAGGTTCTGCAGATGGGTGCTACTTTATTTTTTTTGTTTTCTATATTACTGCATAATTAGGTTTCAAGGAACCCATTGTATTTTTTGATCCACTTGAATTATCAGCTTTTCTGAGCTCCAAGGAATCTTGCAGTTGGGCTCTACCACAGTCTCATCAGGGAGGTACCAATGGGACTCCATAATGATTCCCACGATACATTTTTCTTCTGCAACTGGACTTCCCCCTTTATTTGCTAGAGCAATTTATGGCTTTTTGAGACTCTCTCATTCCCATCTTAGTATTGTGAACTAATAGGAAGGCTTTCTTACAGAGGGTTTTTTTCCCCATTTTACATTGTATATTGGTGACTTATTTTTAAGTAAGGTTTTCAACTTTCTGTGAAATTGTGTTTGTTTGGGTTCACTACTTGGAAAATGTTATAAAAATATTGTTTTAAAAAGTGCTGATTTCTCCAAGATGGCAATTGTATTGGCTTATTTCCCTATAGGAAACACATCGTAAGAGTGCAATTTTAAGTTTATGGGTGAGGAGTTGTTTGGTGGCCAAGAGATGGAAGTCGCTATGTATTCTGTTCTCCATAGTGAAGATTTGAATAAATTTGGATGAATGATTCAAACGTTATTAGTGAGGTCTTTACTTATGGAGGTGAAAAGAGAAAAACAAACATATACATATACAGGCTTGTGATTTTATAAGACCAGTTATTTTTTTCTGTGAAAAACAAAACAAAAAGTATCTGGTTCCTTAATAAGACTGTGAACAATTCACTATCAAACTTAACCATGTGAATTTCAGGTTGGTGGAGATTTCATGGGAAATGGGAATTTTCTCCAGATCCACTAGGAAAATCCACCTGACTTTTCTTGACAGATCTGGAATAAATCTAAAGCGGAATCACAAAATCAGCAATCAACCCGAAAAAAAAATAAAAATTAAACTTGCAGTGGATTTCCCTGGGCCTAACAAATTGGATGAAAGAGTCTGCAAACTTTTCCTGGGTTCTTCAGACCAGGTGGCAGACCTTTTTCAAAGAGACTCGCCCATCCATACTGCTTACGGGTGCTTAACGCTGAACTCCTCCTGTAAGCTTGTCAAATTCAAGGTGCACATGCTCTTATGTGCTGAACCTGCCAGCTAATGTATTCAGAATCCAGTCCTAAGCATTCTTCTCACAAGTCTCGGACTGAAAGGAAGCCCTGATAAATCTGCTTTTGTGAAAAAAAAGCAAACAACTATTGTCACAACAGAAGTTGCTCAATAAGAGTGACGAGTTTATTATAAATTTTTACAAGGAGCTGGGGGAAGAAGCATTCTCATTTCTCGGTGTTAAGAAAATCAAGTGGGTTTCCTAGTCTACCTGAACTTGCTGGATTATGATATTGAGTTTATCGGGTGAGGGACTGTAATCCTTTGAATGAACTGCTCATATCTGAAAAAGCCATTTCACAGGCTGATGACTCAATTTCAGTTACCTGATGGAATATTCATATTTATTGCCAAGAAAGAGACAGACAATTTCCTTTCAGACTTATTATCTACTCTATAGCTAATAGAGATGAGCATTCATTAGTGTGTATTTGGTTCATTAGCATCCCTTAAAATATTATCTACAAAACTGATTTAACATGCATTAATCTACAAATTAAACACGTGATCAAATGGATCTGTGTAAATTAAAAAGTTTTAATGCATATGTATTAAATGTTTGTTAAACCAAATGAGTGACACCAACTGAAAAAATGCCTGAATATCAGGAAAAATTCCAAAAATTCTGAAAAGCTTTTTTTTTACCTGTGAAAATCATTAGCTAACTACATACTCTTAAAATTATACAAAGCGTATCTTCATATGTGAGAAGCAGTCTCAAGACCACATAATATAACTCTTTGAACATTTTTTATTTAACCAAATTGTTCATGTGGTTAAAAAATAAAGGTGTGCATAGCTTAAATTTTAAAAAAGTTTGTTGTTTGTTCTCATTTAAAACAAATTTTTCCCAATTTTGGGCAATTTTTCCTGTTTGTTCCACATATTTGTTCTTTAGGCCTGCCTTGTATGTGCATTAGAACCTTTTTAAGTGCTCAAACAAGTCGTACTTGCATTAATTTATATGTATGGACATGTTCATGTGATTTGTACACATTGTGCCAAAATGAACAGAATGTGTACTCAGTTATGCACAAACCTATTAAAAATTTTATAAAAACGCAGTGATCAAAATACAAAAAACCTACCTGCATTTTGTTACCAAATAATAGAACCTGAGATGCAGTTTGGAAAGCAAGTTGAAACAAGGGCAGATTAAAATAGAGTTGAAACAGACATTTTCTTTTTAGATGACAATTTGTAAATGATAAAATAATCTTTGGGTATCTCTTCACAAGCATAACTTTGTGCAGGAGATCAATAATGAATTCATATCCTTTTCATAGAGCCAGCACTACTCACATTTCTTCCTAAATTTGGCGCTCAACAGTTGATAACTATAAGGAAGATATGACAAAGTTTACAACTCGTCCTTGGAAATTTGAAGAAACAAAAGAGCATTAATGGACTTTAGGAATTATTTTCTTGCCGTTTCTGCTCTTTTAAACTAAATACCAGAACTTTCGGCTGATGGGAAAATATTGCGCCCCCCCCCCCCCCCGGAAGCCCCTTCTAACAAAACACAGGTACAAATGCGGTGACCCCACATGTCTTTCTTTCGGGAAATAAACCATTTGTAGCCTTAATATCCGTACATAATGAAGACGTGTCCCCAGATTTTGGAAGCTTTGCGGGGAAAAAGTGTTGTCAACAATTTAAGAAACCGATGAGAGGGGGATGGACGGTACTGTAGAAATGCTAAATCCGTGTATGTTTTATGAGACCTCTACTAACTTTTGTTACATTACTGCGAAAATTTTCCAATGAAATGAAAGTCCATTTGCTTGTCCGAGAGATCAGTGCCAGAGCGCCTGGTAAAGTAGGTGCCCTTGAAAGTCAGTTTTCAGCAGTGCTGCCAGACCTTCAGTGCACTAAGCCTTCTGCCTCCTGTTAGCGGTGTCACCAGAAATTGATCTTACTCGTTCAATAAAAGCATGCACTAACATGTTTGTAGATTTTCTATATAATTGCTGCCTAACCGTTTGCAATAAAGCTAGAGAGCAACAAATAAAAAGATGATCCACTTCTCCGTCGTCTAGTGAACTTGCTGTCTCACTGTGAAATTCATTCCAGAAAATCAAATGAACACGAAACTGTGATCCAGCGTCCTTTTTCCTTCAGCGGTACAGATCGTTTAAATTAAAACTAGTGGGTCTTTTCTCATTCCTGCTGTGAACGTTAAAATTCCTTCCCTCCTCCCCAGTTTTGCACATCCTATCAAACATTTTGTTTTTGCTTTATTCACACGTCTACTAATATTTCCAAAATCAAATCAAGCATTGATTGGGTTTTTGTTTTATGCAGAATGTCTATTTTAATCTTGTTTCATTTGTTTTGAAGTTTTAGGTATTGCTTCCTCTCCCAACCCCCCCTCTAGTTCTATTTTTCCCTTCAAGAGTTCCCCGGACCGGTGCCACATTTCCCCCTACTGATTGACAGGGACAGGCTGGTAAAGGAGTTTCAGGTTGTGGTATTAATCCCGGGAGCCTCAGAGCCAAAAGCAGGCGGATCACTGGGCACAAAAGCCAATGACACCTAGATGAAAGCGCGTTACACATGAACTAACTCAGAGGAGCCTCCTGAATTCAAATAATTAAGCACCTTTGTATTACTTTGGCATTCAGTAACACTTCTGTTCATGCTACTGGAAGGCATATTGCAAGTCTTTCCTCTTGATGTTTGCAGCAAATCCACATTTCATTTCACTTCTCTTCTGAAACAGGTAGGGCCGATGTACAAAACTGCGCGCTAGCCCACTTGACACCTCGGGTTCTATTTTCAACAAGGAACAAAAGAGCTGCAAGAGAAACTTGCCGAGCTGGGCTTCCGTCTCGGGCATTTTCACAGTTCACACCGATAGATTTTTGTAAGTGCGAGTTCCAATAGTTAGATTAGAAACTGAGCTTCAACATTTGGCTTGTTTAACGCCTTTTTAAAATTGAGCCCTCAGAAGGGAAAGCAAAGCACACTAAAGTGAACTTTCCCTAGCAATAAGCTTGTTAGGTTTTAAGGGCCTGGGCGCCATTGCTTTCAAACCAAAGATAAGCTTATAAAAAATGGCATTATAGAGCAATGTTCTAGTTGTCCGTTTACATTTTAGATTAGAACCAAAAACGTAGCGCCGTGCAGAAAATAAAATAGCCAGAAATGCAGTACATAACTCTCCTGTTTTACTGGACGATGAGGTGTAAGCAGCTCTGTCTGCATCTCCTCCTCCATCCCACCCTCTGCAAGAAATTAGCAAAGATAAATAAAAAATATTTCAACATGAACCAAACAAAATGAACATTATTACTATTTTTTTTAAGAAAGAGAGCAAATCCGGTCTTACCGCTGAAAGGCTCCTTGTAGATTTCAGGTTCAGTCAGACACTGCAAAGCAGTCTGGAAGAAAGTCTGCAAAACTAATTTTCCTCAAAATAGGGCTCAGTTTCCGCTTAAGACACTAGCCGTCGGTAATCTCTGAATCCAGGATTTTTCTATAGCGGGCAGGCGTGTCCTCACGGCGCACTTTCAGTTTAACTCAGCTTTTCGTTTACAGCAACTCGATTTTCAAACCTTTAATTCGCGTATATCAAGAGGAACGGGTCAGCGGCCGGTTTGATAAATGTTTGATTATAATGTGAACCAGATGAATACCTCACCCGGTCAAGTCTCGCCACTGTTAAATGAAACCGTTCAAACGTATTAGCAGCTTTCGATAATGTTACGACAGAAATGGGTAAAAAAAAATGTATTAGGTGCAAGGAATAAAAAATGCCCAGAGTAATTTATGTTTTTCTGACTTGAGCCAAGCCAGTTCTTGCTGATGCTTTACCTGAGCTATATAAATGATTTTATTTCATAGAAAATAAGATATATGCCCCCCCCCCCCCCAGGTGTACAGCAATCATCTCCAGCAATTCAGGCCCCATTTTCTTTTCGCACAAAGCGCTTGAAACTGATTTTAAAGACATTCTACGAAAAATGAATAAGGATAATTCATTCTGCACTTTCAAATCAGCTTCAAACTGGTCTCCAGTTTCATGGAGACTCATTTATTATAGTTTAGTACCAGTCCCCCGCCCCCCCCCCCTTTGAAAATAACGAGACTTTTATATTGATATAAGTTTTTCACTAGTACGAGTCAAGTGCAAAGCTGGTAAATGAGACCCGCATTGTCCTTGAAAGTCATTTTCTGTGTTTCTAATACCGGGCTCCACAGCTTACTATACCGGTTAGCTTTATGTCGGGACAGTGGTTTGTTAACAACAGGGAAAGAAACTGATAGGAAAAGTGGTTATTAAAAAACAAGAACAACCTAAAAGATCTGATGAGATATTTGAAAGCCAAAAAGTAGGTGGGCCAAGAAATGTGTAAGAAAATCCGTTAGGACAAAAATCACGCCGGCACAAGAAAATTGGGTGAAAAAAAGAAAACGCCTGCAGCTAACTCGACCGTCACAGTTTTGAAACGAACTTTTAGTTTTCGCAAGAAAATTGGGCAAGCAAAAATGTACGCAAAAAGCAGGATATTTTCAGGAAAGTGCTTTAAAATTTACGAGTTAGGAAGACTTTTTGCTTGAATGAGGAGTTTTTCCCCCTGTGGAATTTTCGCCCTTGCAGAACTTGGGGACAGTTTGATTGTGTTTTGAGTTTGATATATGAGTTTTGATATTTCTGGCTGTGACATATCTGGCTGTTGGTTGGCAATTGCAGAGTTTATCCTAAAATGTTTTCAACATAAATGGAGGAGGGGAGGGCGGAGTTAGGAGGAGAAATGTATAAAGACACAGTCATGTTAAGCGGTTGTTTGACATGCCAATGGAACAAATTTAGTTTCATGTGGTGTGTTCAAATATTTACAGTAAATTATCTGTACTTATGTCTGGGTGGTGGAAGTGCTTCTGTCTGAGAAAGAAATCCTCTTATCCGGTTCCATGTGAAAGGACCAGCACAATTATTCACAATTCATTTGCCAAACAAACTGGGGGACAAATATTCCTTTCGTTGATCCCATTAGTTGTTAATCCAACTGGTAGTACAGAGCAGTTAACATCACCTCAATAAGTGTAGGAGGCCTTATCTTTAATGCAGTTACGTGTATTGTCTCTGCATTAAGGAGTCCGTTTTATAAGGGCCACGTGACCAGCAGTATGTGCCATTAATTAATGCGCCTAGGTCCCTATTTTAAGGGAAGTAGGCGCATGAATAGGAACTCCCATGAGTCTCTGCCTGTAAGAGCCCATCGCCTGTGCAGTATGTTCTACGAGGGCTCTACTGACACGCTTAGATTATAGAGTACTGTCATTCTATGCTGTCCTTGTGCTGATCTAGGCGTGGCCAGCTATGCCGGAGCAGGCTAACTACCACCACTATATTAGGGTGTGCCAATATGTCCCTATTTTGTAACTAAGGCAGGTGCATGCTTTACTTTATTAAATAGGGCCAATATATGTGTGTGGTACCTCGTGTTGCTTGCACAGTTTATAAAATCAGCCTCTAAGGCGCATGTTTACTAAGACACGATAGGCGTTTGCAGCTAAGGCCTTTGCAAATAGTGCTGTCTTAGTTGCAAAAGCCACTGTTATCAGTTGGGGGATGCACAGCATTTCCCCAATAGATAGCTCTGCAAATATGCAAAGATAGAGGCACGGCAGCACAGCGGATGTAGCAGCTAATGCCACCAGCTGAGGTGGCATTAGTTGCATCTGCAGGGTCTGTAAAAGTTGCGTCTAGCCCCCGCCGACAGCGCTCCTGGTAACTGCTCATTGTAGACACGCCAACTCTCTTCTGCCTACTCTAGATGCTACCCTGGCTTATTTTCAGGACTGGCTCAAGGGTTGTTGCCACCTTAGGCAGCCACCTGGGAGAGGGCGATGGAATAGCAGTCCCTGCATGCTGCTTTTAATTTATTTATTTCTCTTTTAAGCGGTGGCTTTCTAGCGCCACAGTGGGCTTTAAAGTGCCTGCATTTGCCCTCACCGCCTGCCGTTCCTGCTCCCCTTTTGACACAACTTCCTGCCCCCAGGAAGTTGCGTTGGAAGGGGGGGGGGAGCAGGATCAGCAGACCACAAGGGCATGTATGGGCAGGTTAAGGCCCTCTATGGTGGCTGAAAGCTGCAATTTTAAAGTTTGGAGGGGCTGGGGGTCACCATGGCACCCACCGGGCCCAGCCAACCTTGGTGATTGCCAGCCATGCACACTTTTCCCACATTATCCCCACCTTAACAGCTGATGTGCTTTAGTAAACATGCCCCTAACTGTATGGGAAGATGCTGGACACGCCGCCAATTGTGACCAGTGGCACCCCTTGCAGATCCTACATGCCCCCCCCCCCTTCCCCCTTGCACTAAAGCAGCAGCTGAACTGCCACTTCAGCGCTGCGTTGGGCCTTAAAGAGCCGGCACTCATGGCCTTCCGCTCTTGCCCCTTCTCCACCGCAACCTTCTCGGAAGGGGCAGGAGCGACAGGCCGTTTTAAAGTCCACCGCAGCACTGAAGCAGCAGTTCAGCTGCCGCCCACCAGGTTCTGCCGCCCTAGGCGATCGCTTAGTTTGCCTAGTGGGTGAGCGGTCCTGATTGTGATCATTAAAAAGGAGCAACTGCATAATTTGAACACGCTTTAGGTAAAAGGGTAGATTGAAAAAAATTGTTGGTAGTATAGTTTAATGACCCACCTACTTCTATGTCATCACTTGTCTTTGATTATATCAAAAGAATTCCAGCTTTAGTTTTTCAGTTATCTAAATGAGAGGGTGGGGAGAGGGAGTTTAGTACTAAAGGGATTTCTCAGATCTCTTTCTTATGACTTTGTTGTTTAATAAAAACGTGAGCCCCTCTCATTTCTCCGCGTATTAAAGGCTGGCTGTAACCTTTGGTATACTGCAACTGAAAGACGTTATTAATTACATTAACCACACAGTGTGAGAGAGAAGACCAAAACTTTCCGAAACAGAGCTGTCTGATAAGTAACAGGTTTGGGGCCGTCAGTGAACGATGCTTGCAAGCCAGGCCAAGACGCGCAACGAGTTAAGCGCAGCGCAAAGCTGGGGGCTCGGCTTGCTGTGCCGAGCATCTTCAGCAAACTTCAAGCATGTCTTGCGCACGCTCGCACTTGCTTCAGGAACTGCGCCTTTCCCCGAGGAGAGTTCCCTATCCCAGATGGGAGTGCGGATAATACCCTGAGAGAAAAGCCGATCTGTAAAGTTCTGACACGAAACTGTATTGCTGCAGTAGCTTAGAATTCTTGTCTGTGCTGAGTTTTGGAGGGAGTTTGCATGTGGTCAGTGCTGTGCTCCTAAGCCAGCCCCCGGCTCGCATTACATACTATTTATAACATCTCTTAGCTGTTTCCCCCCCTTAAAGCAGTTATCCGGGACCACCTTCTATTGGCTTCAGCCTCTCCTACTCTTGATATCTGAGTAGCTCTGAGAAAGCTCATCTTGGTCAGAGAATACTGCTCATGCCACGGAGACCTGCCCCTAGGCTGACGACCTGGTGGATTATCTGCGCTCCGCCGAGTGCGCCCTCGCTGTCTTCGAAGAAGTGTTTCACGGTGAAAACTGACAGAAAGTGGCGGAGTTGGATCTTTACTGGCTCTGTCGCCCGGGATCTGAGACTTGCATGCCATGGATCACACACTCTTTGGTTGCCTCCGCAGCCCTCATGCCACTGCCCAGAGCTTGCACCACTTCTCCCAGTCTTCTCTTGCTCTCCATGGAAGATCTGACCACATGTCCTACCCCGAGCTGTCTACTTCTTCATCCTCTTGTATTATAGCTGGTTATCCCAATGACGAGAGCATGTTTGGCAGCCAGCATCACAGAGGACATCACCATCATCATCACCACCACCATCACCACCAACAGCAGCAGCACCACCAGCACCACCACCACCACCACCACCAGACCTTACAGTCTAATTGGCACATTCCTCAAATGTCCTCTCCCCCCGCAGCTTCCAGGCACAGCCTCTGCCTGCAGCCGGACCCGGGCGCCCCAGAGCTGGGCAGCAGCCCCCCCGTCCTGTGTTCGAACTCTGCCAGCCTAAGCGCTACTACACCTCCAGGGGCAGCATGTGTGCCGGGGGACTATGGCAGGCAGGCTCTCTCCCCCGCGGAAACAGAGAAGAGGACGGCGAAAAGGAAAAGTGACAGCTCAGGTAAGAGTATTGCCTTTCTCCTATGACGCTAGAAGGATGCGCGCGCATAACATAGGTAAGAAAACCAACAGAGACTTGATTAAGGGGTCAAAGAATCTGCAGGCGCAAGTCAAGCCGCTGTTTTGGTTTGGGTACAGCGCCTGTGGGGGCGGCAAGGCTAGTATGTATCCAGCCAGTCATTGGGACCTCACATTTTCCACTTCTTTACGATCTAGTCGTTTTCCAGAGATTCCTGTCCCAAAAGAAGCAAACAGGATTGCTCGTGTCTTGAAGGACGATGAACATGTGCTAGTTCCCGTAATCACTTGTCAACAGGTTCCTTCTAAAGACTAATGCTGCCGTTCCAGAGTCTTAGCAGAGGGGATATGGCGGATTTCGAGTTTTGTTTTGTGTGTATGACAGAGAGAGAGAGAGATTCCGAGGTTGTTTAGGAATTTCCTGCACTTTGATCAGTGCTCCATTAGCAGAGCTATTGTTCTCCATCGGTATGCTTCCAGTTATTGCATAACACAGAATATTGAAATAGTTTCGTGCATGTGGCCAGAGATCCCTGGGAAAATGCAAATGCAGATAAATTAGGCTGAGGATCTGTGATAAACAAGAAAAATATCCAGTCACTGTGGAACTGGAGTCATTCATATTTGCAATCCATTATCCCTCCCCCCCCCCCTTTTAATGAACACCACCAGTTTATTAACTGTTCCTACGACAGTTTAAACCCTCTAAAACCTGGCAATCAGTAACTCTTGGCGACTTCGTACGACAGTGACGGATCAGGGAAGGAGTAAAAGACGCGACATTGGGAAGTTGACTGATGAAGCTTATTCGCGTCACGTCAAAAGCGATTTCCAAGCATTGTTCAGGCATGGCCATTCGAATAATTAGGATCAGCAGTCTCTTTTCGGAGTTGGAGGGAAAAAGCTCTGTGAGTCTTCTCAGCACTCAGGTTATTTGTCTTTGCCGATTTAAAATACATAAGCAAAAATGCAATGTGTGGCCTTGGAGTCAATGCTTACTCCTGGCGACACATTAACTCCTTCGTTATTTTTACAATTAGTACTATTTTAGTTGTTAATCCTCTAGAGACTGCCGTTATAGGGAGCCAGCAGAGGTACTAGTGACAGGCAGCATATAATTTGCAGTATTTACAACTTCACTCGTTTGAATATAGGTAAAGGCACCTTCGGTCATTCATCCTGGCCACAATTCCAGAGCTGCCGATGCACAAGACAACTTCAAGGTCACTATAGGAAATTAAAGTTCCGGTGGTGCGTACTAGCGAAAGGAGAGACTGTTCCTTAACACTTGTCAGACAGTCTCCTGTGAGCACTCGCTCCTGCTAGCCCTCACCAAAGGCAGCGTGCGTGTGAAATGCAAGCAGGACCGAAGGACTGTAAACAGACAGCCTCCCGCGGCAGGATCCCAATCTGCTTTCCAGGAATGTGCAGCAATAGCAAATATAGGTCCCCAGCTATCTGTCACACTGACAGCCCATAGGAATGAAAGGGGCCCATAGTTCTCTACCGTTTCCAGAATGAATTATATTATAAATGTCATCCTTGTAGATCATGACTTAATAATATTGTCACACAGTTGCTGAAGGGTCCAGCTCTGTAAGTTCATTTAGTATTTTGCTCATGATGGCTGTTTTGGGATGTTTATTGAAATCAGTAGATTTCTAAACTGTTTAGATCAGTGTTCTTTGTGCCAAGGTTTATGTTTAAAGAGAACAGAATAACATGCACAAAGTCATTGTACATTGTCATAGGCAAGAACTACAAATTAGCTCTCATAGTGCAGAATAAAAATGAATTTGGGTAGTTTTTAATTTTAGTGGCACAAATCTGAAAGACCGCTCTTCTTCACATATTGTAAGGGACATTAGCTCGCAGTAATATAAAAACTCCAAAATTCACCGCTAGATTGTAATTTTGTGCACTGAAACCTGCTTTTATATTTCAGTAGTGCAAAACGACAATGTACTTGGATGTCTTAGTCAAACACTTCAAAAATAATGATTGAAATGAAAAATCTTCCATAAATATCTTTGGTAATATTCAACTGGGTTTTATAGATAAATATGTAAAAATATTTATGTTTTATGTTTATGTTTTATTTCATTTGATAAAAACCGCCTTTCAGGGTAGGCAAAGCGGTGTACAATAAAACATTTCTGCATGCAAAGGGACAATTGGAATATCATAAGGGTTCCTTCTAAAGGGATGTGTTGCTCTTACATTCTGAAGACTATTTTTCAATCAGAGAATATTGTATGGGTGGTAAGCTCAATGACATTAGGATGCTGCAGGGAAAGGCAACCACAGAATAATGCAGATAGGATCTAAATGGGACCCCTCTGTTTGTCATTCATATCAAAGGAATTTACTAGGCTGAGAAAATCAAATCCAGTTGGCTAATTTGATCTCTTACTTTTTAGCAAGTGCTCTGAATGTGAGGGAGAAATGGTGGAATGGAATGCTCATTATGTGCAGTGTGAAGAATTAAACAGTGCGCAGGGTATTTTGTGGTGTGTGCAATTGATAGCAGTAAAAACACACCGACTGCAACAAATGCATATTTTTATTTCAAATCTGGTGCTGTGTCCCTAGAGGAGCATCTCGTTTGGGATACTTAGTTGAGAAAGCAATGTCGCTTTCACAGCAAAATCCATTCTGCAGTCTGTTCTTGAAATCTGGTGTGACTATATTTGACTTAATATTATCCTGTCATCTTTCGAATGCACCATGGGCTTTAGACTAGAGTCAGCCGCGTCCCTTCAGTAAGCCTTCTAGAACCCTTTTATTTATTTATTTATTTACAGTTCTTCTATACCGCACTCTTTTTCATCAGCGCGGTTTACATTGAACAGGAATACTCAGCAAGCAACAGGCTATTGTGAGTTTACATGTAACAGGAGAATTAAACTGGGATTCAACTTTGGGAAACTTTGTACATATATGTTATGAACCTATATACAAATCTTGTTTTTCTTCTGAGCTTTTTTTAGTAATTGGCTGATTAAGTTAAGAAAACCAATATTCAGATGTTAAAGCGAGTTATGTTTATTAGTAGCATGTTGATGGCTTCTACAGTGTAGTACCGTAAAATTAATAAGTAAGACATCACTTTGGAGGCTTTTGAATAGGCATATAGAGATGTCAGGATATGTCAGAGCTTCTCTGGATTACTAAGCCTGCTTTTGTTTTCCTTCCCCTGGTTATAACAGGTGGACTCAGTTTTCCGATGAAATCTGAAGCACAGCTAATGGGGGTGATATGATTGCAGTGCATGCCCAGATCACTGCTCTTATGAAGGTCTCCTTTTGGTATCTGATTCTTGCCGGAATTTACATACACATTTATATATCAAAACCTGGCTTCATTGATTTAGGTAGTGATTTTGGGTCACATTGCATGAACTGTATGCAGAGGTGCAGAAAAAGATTTGATATAAACTGCAGCATGTATAAAAACACGGTAATTCACTCTTAGGGGTTTAAGGGTTATGTGTTGCTACGCTGACATTATAAGAACTATGTTCATTAGCAGTAGTCCTTATTGCATCCTTTAATATTGTGTCACTGGTCTTCAGGATTTTAGATGGGACTCCCCTTGTATTTTAGAGACAGATTCAAATACATTATACTCCTCAGAAGATATTTTGCCGGTTCAGCCCTCTCCATTGGAGGGCAAATATGTGAACACTCATAAATGGAACTCTGCCCTGAAAGAACTACGGCTTGCACAGAACTATCTTATATTTAGGAAGCTCTGTCAAACCTGGATGTTTCGATTAGCCTTTCCCTACTAATGGGCCCTTTTATGTGGGGTTCCTGCACAAAAAGGGTAAGCTGGTCAGATGCTTAGATTTTAGAATGTGCTCGGCATGTTGTTTTACATTGGTCGTTTTTATGTATACATTTCTGTGTTTTACAATGTATGTCACCTTGGATTTTCTCTAAAGCGTGGGCAACTAATACGTACTTTTAAATGCACGAATAGTAAGGGCGACTTGTGAATGCTGCTCTTAGCTAATGTGGCAAACACAAATCAATTCCACGGAAAGACTTCTGGAAAGTAGCCTGTGTGAGACAGCAATTAGTTAACCACATTTACTTCTGGGGTCTTTTGAAACAGCACAGTAAAATAAGCTGTACCCTTGCAGGCAGCATAAATTGGATGGTCAATTAAATGCCCCCACTTTTCATTAAAATAATAATATAGGAACAGATTCCCCCTGGGTTTGCCGGCCCTGCGTGCTGCTGCGAAAAGTCATCGGTGAACTGATTCACCTATTCATAGGAAAAAAGGAAATATAAAGCATTAACATGTTTCACTAGAAAAATGCATTTGTTAGTCATATTGGTTGCTTGAAGTTTGTCGTGTAAGGAAAATGGTTTCTGAAAATGCATACAATAAAAAAGGGTGTTTGGCTGGAATACACCATATTTTAACCGTGACTACCATGTGGGAGTCTCTAAGAAAGCCCTTTTAAGTAACAGCCTTAAAGTTTGCTTTTGTATATGCTGCCGAAATGTCAGCAAGAGAAATTTTATTTATTTATGTATTTATCTCCAGATTTCTAGACCACCTATCCCATGATTCTAGGAAATTTACAGTTTTGGCACATCCAATATAAAACAACATACCAAAACACATATACACATATATGATAATGCTTCATTACAAAGCGCAAGGTCCTCAGGCCCCTTGAGGTGGATCCCAGTATGCACTCATAACAGCAAGGAATTCCACGGTTGAGAAGAAGCCCCAACCTCTAGTAGAGGACTTTCTAGCAGCTCTCTTTAATGTATGTGAGAAATGGCCTCAAATCTCAGCGTCAGTGGATTTAAATGATCACCTTTTCAACTTAATAAGGATCCTTTTAGACCGACGGAATGAAAACAACCAAAAACATGAACTATGAATATTTTTATAAAGTTTAGAACATTACAATGCTAACTATCATCTTTCTGATTGTTTTAAGCATAGCATATTTCTTCTTGGGACTCCTCAGAATTTGAAACTACTTAGAATGCTGTGTAAGATTAATTCATTTTACTGTCAGACTACTGGACTAACCTACATCCTAATTAATACATAGTGCTTAATAACCAATAATCCGTAAATAGAAAATACAACATTCGTGTTTTACTTGTGATTGTTCTCAGAACATCTTCGTATTAGTTATGTTCATAGTCTGTCACATGTACTAGAATGTCTATGCTTTTTGTTACATTCTCTAAGCATCTATAATCTCTCTGGAACAAATTAATTTCATACAATTCTGTAACCATCGACAAAACCTAGGCTAAGCCATTCAAAATACTAGGCATTCCAAAATTGCAGGAGAACTAACAGTTTTTTATTCTTGACCCAATAACATTTTTCAGCAATCACTCTATATTCCTTTGATACACACTGTTGTCAATCAGTAATTCACAATCTGTCATTCTGCATAACCTTGAATCATACCAACGAAATTACATCTGTACCGCAACAGGGATTTATTCCACTGGTGAAAATAGATTGACAATAGTGATGTAGGGTGTAATTCACTAAATGATTTTTCTCATTTTGTGTCTGTGAGAAAATGGCTTAGTAGACTCCAGATTCACTATGGTCTAGCTCTGCAAGATTTGGGGATGTGCACATAATGGGACAGAGAAGAAAAATCTCTGCAATACAGAGATACGTATCCTTCTTGAGTGAAGGAGTAGCCTAATGGTTAGAGCAATAGGATAGAACCAGGAAAACCAGAGTTTGAATGTCACTCGCGTTCCTTCGACCTTGGGCAAGTCACTTAAGTCTCTATTGCCTCAGGTGCAAAGTTAGATTGTAAGCCCTCTGTACACAGGAAAAATATCTACCGTAACTCACCTTGAACTTGAGAGAAAAGGCGTGAGCTAAATTCAATTCCCTCTTTTTGCTTCCCTGAGGCTACCTAAATATCTTGTGTTGCTGCATTAGAAAGAAAGAGGCCTGAAGCAAATATATTTGGCCATTTACATGCACTAGACATTTTGTAGAATATGGTTCAGTGTGGGTTTAGCCTCTTTTAGGACATATGGAAAACTCCCTGCAGAACTGGGCCCATAGGCCGTTTATTATACTGGGGGTCTTGAGGAAACCCCTTTTCAGTAGGCGCATTTCCAAGCAGAGCACATTTAGCATGCACTATCTACAGTATATGCAATGCCAAGCACTGAATATATCCCGAAAAGAACAGTCCCTCCCTCATAAAAAAGAGATTATGAAAGCTGCAAGTGGAAAATCCTTTCAGCTGCTTCAATAAGGAAGAACATGCCAAAACTGCTCTTCTAGAATCTCTGCTTAATTTCTTTCACATAACTTTGGGCCTGGTTTACTGAGGGGTTTTTTTCCATTCTTTATTCATGGGGGAAAAAGAAGCTTAGTGAGTCAGGCCATGGTCAGCTAAATCGTTAGGCAAGACTATGCAGTCACCCAGGATGGCAGCTTCGGAGGCGTGCCAGCTGTAGTCAAAGCGAAACAATATATCCTGACAGCCACATAAACTCAAAGAGCCATCAGTACGTTCTTATACCTGCAGGGAGAGCAGGCATATGTGTATATATACAAAACAAAGTTCAATAATTCAAAGTATGATATCCAGTTGTAGCAGGATTGTTGTGGGAGGGTTGGTGTTGGAATGTTCATGATGAGTTTAATTATAAAAATCTCCGGGGGAGGCATAAGGCTGAAGGTCGGCCAAGGGCACCCGATACCAGAGCTGAACATTAGGCATTGAGCAAGCAGTAGTGAGCAGCAGCACTCCTGCAGGGAGAGTGGGAACATACATATACACAAAGCAAATGTTAATATCTATAAATATGTCCTCCAATTATGTCTTTTTACAGGATTGCCGTGGGGTTTTGATTATCATGGTTTTTTAGTTTAATTATGAAAGTTTTGGGGGAGGCGGCAATGCTGAAGGTTTGCTTAGGTCACCCAGTATCATTGCATCAGCCCTGTCCAATACCCTTGCACTGTGGTAGCCGCTGCAGCACCAACCCTAATTGGGCTCAAAAAGTGATAGCACTATTGTTACTGATTTGTATAGAGCTTCCAGATTTATACAGAACTCAAGAGGCATAGAAGAAAGAGTCCCAGTAACACCAAGCATAGGAGTGGAGGAGTAGCCTAGTGGTTAGAACACTGGCTTGTTAACCAAGCAACTAGGGTTTGATTCCCACAAGCACTCCTTGTGGCCTTGGGCAAATCACTTAAACCTCCATTGCCTCAGAAGAAAGGCCTGGTAATCTACTTCCAGTGACACTGCCAAGAAAACCCAGGAGCTTCTGGGTCACCAGGAGTCAGGACTGACTCAAAGGCACACATTACATTTTGCAACTTGGAGCGTAGAATCTAGTCAACACACAGCGCAAAGAACAAATGAGGGGCTCTGGGATAAAATCGAAAAGATCCAAATTGGAATGTACTAGAACCCAATGGTTGACTTTTTTTTAAGTGTCATCAGGTCAATGCTGACTCCCGGCAACCCAGCAGGCTGTTTCCCAAGGTAAAGTGACTTGCCCAAGGTCACAAAGAGTGCCAGTCAGAATCAAACTCTGATCTTTTGGGTACTAGGCTATTGCTCTAACAGCTAGGCTTCTCCTCCTCCACTCCAAATGGGTGACTAATTGGAATTAATTGAGGAAAACTGCAAGAAATCAGGCCTGTGCCTTCTAACTATGCTTTTCCATATTTATTTAGCTGCATTTATATCCTGCTTTTTGCCGGGTCAAAGCAGTCAGGGGATACATTTAGCACAAGGGGATATGAGACACATACACTAATACTTACAGGGAACATGGGCAATGGAGGGTTAAGTGGTTTGCCCAAGACCACAAGGAGCACCTGTGGGACTAGAAACCCCAGTCCTTCCAGCCCAAGGTTGCTGTCCTCTAGTGGGATTTGAACCACCAACCTTCCAACCTGTAGTACCTTGCCACAACCATTAGGCCACTCCTCCCTCTTAAAGCCACCACTAAAAAGACCCACTATAAACTGAGCTAGACAGCTTTAAGAATAGCATATACAAATCCGCTAATGTTAGTAGAAGTCCAAGTGCTTTGCAGTAAAGCAAGATTTCTTTGCTAAACATCAGTTCATTTAGGATAACTTTTAAGAACGGCATATATGATATAACATATCTGCCTATTTTGCTAGTGTTGCTACACTCATTCGGAATAACCATATTTTCTGCTTGCACACTTTTGACTGTCAGTGGCCCTAATATCACATCTAAATCTTAAGATAATGGCTAATAATTATTTATGTTCCCTGTAATGATCTTTTTATTCCATTTCTGTAACACAGCAAAATATAAAACCCGAGCCACTATTTTCCCAAGATGTGATTACCTCTCTACTTTTAATTGAAGGAGAATACCCCGCCAGCATGAAATCTAATTTATGCAATTACTACTGCATTATATTGTGAAAGGCTTAGCTTTTAAGTCCACCAGTACTTAAATGTAAAACAGTCCAACACAATCATCATACCCGAGTGTACAATCCATAAATCCTACACTTAGGAAGTAGCATTTTAGAAGGGACGTCCAGGAAAAATCTGGGACGTTCAGAGCAGAATGTCCAAAAGTCTGGGGGAGTGGTAGCAGTGAAGGAAGGCACATCTAAGCGCTATCTGAAATTGCTCCGTCTCTACCCCGAAAAATGAATGTCCCAGTAACTGATTTGAAGATGGGCTCCACGCAGATAGCAAAACCATGTATGTGCACGGGTGTAGGCAATTTCACAAATGCGGACGTCCCTAAATTGCATGAATGCAGAACCAGGTACTTGGATGTCCCAGCCTGGGTAGTTCAGAAAAGGGGTGTCTATGTTGTGAGACTAGCACATCCTGCCCTGCCATTTCAGATACTCAGATGTGCAATGGGAAGCCAGAAATATTTTGATATATATATATATATGTTTACTTGCAGATTTCGTAGGCCAGAAAATATTGACTGCGGTGCTTTAAGTGCATTTTGCTCTCCCCCCTGGAAGCATTGCAGCCATGAAACAAGCATTCTTTTGCACGTTATTCATCGTCAGGAGCAGGTATACATAGGCATGGATGTCTCAACAACCAGGACCTGACGTGCTTCTGTTGTTCTGAAATCACATCATAACGTGCATTTGTCCTGCTCCACCATGCCCCATGTTACCTGGACGTTCTTGCACCAGATACATCTATATTCCTGGCTTTCTAAAATGGCTCCTGGGACATCTCCATGATTTGTACATTGTGTGCCCGTTTTCAGACGCCCAACTCATGAATAGAGAGTCTACAATAAGCCCCTAGTCCTATTTCTTTCTAAGTTCTTTCCGATTGTTTTAAACATAATTTCTATAAAGAACAAGAGTCATATTTCACTCACACCAGTCCAAAAAAAATCAATCACTGTGTAGGGCAGAAATATCTTCCACTCTTTTTCTGCTGACATTCCAGCTGGTGTGCAGATGGCACAGAAAAGTAAATGGTCATTTCATTGGAAATAAGGGCGCAAATATATGAAGCCACGGCTCTGGAATGCAGGGCTCGGTGACACTTTGCTTTGACACTTTCAGTCTGGCCAGATCTGTGAATGGGGCAAATACTGTTCGCAGCCCTGCTTGTGAGGATTTCTAGGCCCGGTACTAACCAGCAGTGAAACTGGGAGTACTCAGGCTCCACTTTCACTGAAGGCCCGACATGCTCATAGTGCTTGAATTGCTAAGATGTTCTTCCTAATCTGGGAATGCAAGCGGGTTTCTGTGTCCCTGGGGAAAACTCAGGCCCTTAGCATATGCAGGCATGCAAGAGTGAGTTTCAGCACTATTGACTTGACTGTTATCTGGGATAGCTATAATAGGAGGGAATAGTTGGTGCTGTTGAATATTAGGAATAAGCGCCAGTGAGCCATTTCAACAGTGTCCAGTGCTTGGGATTTTCACTGGTGCAGCGTGTTTGTAGTGATACATAGTGAAAGAAGAGTCCCAGTATCTGTGCTAGGAAGGGCTCAGGTCACATTAAAGATGAAATACTTTAGCAACAAGAAAATGATATATTTTGGATTAGCAACATTCCCAATTGTACCTGAAGTCTGCCTCCATTTGTTTGTTCTTCTATCATTGTCTAATTATTGATACTGATTAATTCCCAAAAATATGGATGAAATTGATACATTATAGTGCACCTGATAGCAGGCAATCATAACAGTAATCTAAGATTTACATTTTATTCTAGCATTTTGAATAAAGAAGCGAGATTTTGTTCTTAATCCATTTGGATACTTAGAAATAAAAGTCAGCAAAACTGTGTAGGCAATAACCTTTTACTTGACAATCTTTATCCATTTATTGTTTATTAAATATACTAGTACATTCAAGCAAATGAATGAAAGCAAATTGGCAAACAGGTAACATAGATACAAAGATACAAGCGAAGCAAATACAAGGAAGATATACATTAACCAGAATTAGCCCACAAAAATTAAAAGGGAGAGACAATAGGAAAAATAAAACTACATAATAGGAAATTATAGAATAACATGGCAATGTGAGACTTATGCGTCAGCCGTATGAGACACAGAAACAGCCACTGGTTCCTCCCTAGCTACAAGAAACTCCAGCAGCTAGCGGGGCTCA
Organism: Ichthyophis bannanicus; assembly: GCA_033557465.1. Classification (NCBI taxonomy): domain Eukaryota; kingdom Metazoa; phylum Chordata; class Amphibia; order Gymnophiona; family Ichthyophiidae; genus Ichthyophis; species Ichthyophis bannanicus. The sequence continues at coordinate 516,489,186 of CM066031.1, read as the reverse complement.
AAAAACAAAAATAATTTCTCTTTATAGGAAACATGACATGTAGCAGGAAATTTCAACAAAAATGTCCCGCTGAGAGAGAATACCCTGGGCTTAAAACCCAGCAACTTCTTTCTCCTCAGCTGGGTGTCCCTAGCAAGGTCAGGAAAAATGCAGACATGAGAGCCCATGAACTGCTCACTGAAATTTCTAAAGTAAGATCGAAGAATTAATGCTTTATCAGATTCAAGAGCCAAAGTAATAAGGAGAGTAGTACGAGCGGTGATCAACTCCACAGAGCTCTCCAGAAACCCCGTAAGGTCTCTGGGAACCCCTGGAGTTTCACCGCTAGCTCCCTGGTCACTCTGGCCCACAGACAAATACTGAGCCCTAGTTAATGGTGGTACATCCTCCCTGGAGATTCTCAAGACCTCCTGGAAGTACCTACGAACCATTTCCAGAGGCGACTGTAATGGAGATCTAGGAAAATTAATCAGACAAGTTGTTCTTCTGGACTTGATTCTCAAGGTATTCCATTCTCCTAGAGGTCACACTCCGATCCTTAATGTGGGCACGATGGAGATCTTGGAGTTGCTCAAGTTCTCCATTCAGCCGGGCCAGCTTCCCCTCCTGTTCCTTTTGAACTCTAGAAACGTCTTGAAAATCCTTGCGTAAAGAATTAGTTTCAGTACTTACAAATGCTGCAATAGTCATAAGGGAAGAGTTCATAGTTGAGATAGCGTCCCACAGCACCTCCAGTGTAACTTTAGGGGGCCTCACCAACACACCAGCTCCTGCAGTGACCAATGGGTTAAACACCTCCTGGGTAGGGCTATCCTCCGGCAGAGAAACAGCCTCAGATCTCATTTCATCCCCAGGAACTCTACACGGACGAGCAAAGCGGACAATGGAACCCTATTACTTGACAATCTTAATACACTAGCGGTTCATCTGAATGAGCTCTAGAAAAAAAGCCTTATATTGTCACGGCGACCCTGGGTAGAGCCTCCGTAGACCCAATAGGCCACTGCCTAGGGTATTGTGGTTTTTACTAACTGGTGCTCTCCTTTGAACAGAGTCAGTCAGTCAAGTGGTTAAAGCAAAATTAGGGTTTTATTCCCTTTCCCGGACAGATAATATTCCTTGCAAAAACACACAGAACAAAACAGCAACTAAACGAAAACAGCTAGAACATCTTTTCTTCTTTCCTTGTTTCTCTCACAAGGTCACATTGGCTGAAGTTCAACACAAAGAGGTTATGTCATCTGATAGACAAATCGTACAGTCCATTGGCTCAGGGTCTGTGCAAATGTTATCTCTCTCCCACTGCATTAAGCCTGGACCACTCCCAATACTCTCCGTGTCACATTCCTTACATGTGCTGGAGCATGGCTTGTTCTCTTGTGGCTGGTAAACCCCTTTCCTTCCAAGGTGTTTATCCCAGCCAGGGTTACAGAAATCTGGTACAGGTAATGTCTCTTTCTGGTTTGCCTCTCTTGGCTTTCTTAGTAGGAAGTCTGAGTATCTGTCTGAGTTATAAGACTGCTCAGGGTTGTGCTCATTAAAACTTCTAGCCTCTTCTCTATACAGATAAGGTTTCAAACTTGTTACCTTACTGCAGGCTTTGAAATCAGCTTTGAGCTTCCTCTCCCCTGGCACAGTTCCTTCAGCTTGAGCTAGGTTCCTCCATGGCTCATGCAATCCCCCAGAGACTCTGCCCCACTTCCTGTTTGTGTGGAAATCCTTCCTGGGACTGTCGTTCCAGAGACCAGCTGCTCTACTGCTCTGCCTTCTCTGACCTCTCTGCTCCTTCTGCCCACTCTGTTCCTCCCGACCACTTCCTGGTTCAGACCAGGAACTTATATATCTCTCCTCTCTGCACGTTACGTCAGATTCTGAGGACAGGTGCTCCTGATGAGATTCTCCAATTCTACCTGCGTCATTACTAGAGAAGGGAAACTTCATTTTAAACCCTTTCTGCTTTACTAGTGCTGACGGCACTGGCTGCTCAGCTGTCCTCACACATGCTGAGTCTTCACGTCCAGCCAAGTTTAAGGTAAGCTCTTCCTTTTTACTAGCCCCTACAGGCTCTCTATAGTCTACTGTATCACAATATGTACAATTAGTTTAGCAGAGAGGTCCAACCTGTATCTCTTTTATTAAACTTAACATCATCATTTCATTGTATTCGATGACAGATTAGGGACCTACACAACCTTTCCTTATCCAAAATGCTCGTCACTGGTATGAACCAGTAGCAAAGCAGATCGGGATAGTGCACTTGCTAAAAGAAGTGCTTTACGTTTGCTGCTCCAAGACTATGGAATCTACTTCCTAAAGATGTTAGATTAGCGAGGGATGTGATTATGTTGAGAGGTGCTTTAAAAACATGGGATTTTAAGACGATGAGTTTCAAAAAGTGTGCCTAAGTGTAAGGCCCGTGTGTAGTTTCAGCTCACAGATTTTAGATCAGTTTACAAAGGGAAATATTACCCTTCAAAAATTCATATAGGGAAAGCACATGCACAGATCTGTAACCGCAGCTGGTGTGACGAGTTTTTCTGTCAAAAGCTATGCCCAGCCTTTTGGAAATCCAAAAGCATGTGGGTAAGTCGCTTTGTACCCCAGTCCTACCCCTGTGCAAATGTGTGGAAGTGTTTTGTGCTTAAACCACATTTTATGTGCACCGGTGCCTCTGAAATATTGCCCTCTTAATATGTAAGGTGCATGAGGCAAAATGAAATTCAGAATTAAAACGGAAATGAAATTAAGAAACTGCTAGAAAAGGTTGCTTTGCAGCCGCACAGCTGCTGGTAGGGGAGGTACTGCGATATTGCATTTTTTGCCCTGAGATGTTGGCATTGGCACCTTCCCCTACCGGCAGCAGCACGGACGGAGGACTCCTGTGCAGTTTTGTGGGCACATTGCTGTTAATTAGATGGCTGGTGGATTGGGGGAAGGAATATAGTATTAGTTTATGTCAGTGACGGAGATAATATTATGAGACATTAGTCAATGTAGAAGTGTTCTACGTGCTCAAGTAGGCATTTATAAAATGGTCCTGAAGCATATGCACATAAAAGTAGGCACTCAGAAAAGATAGTTCCTACTTTTACACAATGAGGGTAATTTTTTTTTTTTTAAACTTTTATTTTCATTTTGCAACAAACAAAAGAAACAACACACCAAAAGAGACAAAACAGGTATACAATAAGGAAAAGTAAACCCATTACCCCCCACCCCGATGCTTCTTCTCTACCCGAGTATATCAGCATGTGAGCGCTTCCAATTAACAGTGATTATACATCAAACGATCAAAGAAGTATCTGCAATACAGCATGATCATGGGACAAAGAAATATACAAAGTTAGACAGTCAGATGAGAGCATTTAGCAAAATGTACATAGTCATTGAGCAGCTTCCATTGAGACCAATGAGAAGGAGTCTGAACGGAGGAAGCGAACAGACGAGGTATTTGTTCACATTTACTGTAAAGACAGGCATGATTCCACCATTCATTGGGGCTCAGGTGGGAGCTAATTTTCCAGTATTACTTAATTAGGGAAATAGCAATGCCAAGCATAAAGTTCGAAAGGAGATAAGCCATTTTTGGGAGAGAGGGGATCCCCGCTACTGGGCGAAGTCCCACTATCCTCCAAGAAAGGGGCTCCTGAGAGTGCGAGATAGACTAAAAACGACCCCAGACCCGACGCCAGTAATACTGTAGTGCGGGATATTCATGCAGAACATGAGGCAATGAACCAATGGCCGCAGGACGTGTCCAGCAACCATTGCCCTGAGTAGTGTTCCATTTGTCTAATCTGTGAGAAGTGTAAAAACACCGGTGGGCTAGAAAGAAGAGGGTCTGAGTGAGTGAGGCGGATCGGGAACCCGTGTCCCTCTACTCCAGATAAGGCTCCATTGCTCCGAGGTCAAAGTCACATGCAATTCTCTCTCCCATACTTTCTGCGCTATAGGGGTATCGCTAGTTATAGCATTACATAAGGTTTAGTAAAATTGGATGCTATACCCGGTGAACTACCGAGAGATCGGAAAGTCTCCCATCAACCTTATGTAGGGAATGCCGATGGCGGGAGTACTCTAATGCTCCGAGGGCGATGCTGCAGTTGCACTGACCAGAGTCGGGAGTCTAAAGATTGCATAAGAGTAATAAAGGCACCTAAAGTGTCTGAAAGCATTGGTGGATAGTGGGAGTCTGATGGGAGAGTCATACCAGGGAGAAAGGTAAGAAGAATCGGTTTGCAAAGGCCCGCTTCTATATCTAGCCACACAGGTCTACTCGGTACTGGATCTTTCAACCAACAAGCACCTTGTTTGAGAAGAAAAGATTGAGGGAACACTTAAGTAAAATCACCACCAAGTTTTAATGGAGCATTGGCAGAGGCCAAGGCCAACTGTGCAATACTTGCATAGTAAGCAGGGTTGTCCACATTCGGGGCATAATGCAAATACACGTGAATTCACTATCTCCAACCTCAAGGTGTACACGGGCCCATCTACCCTCCTTGTCAGCGCTAAGATCAGGTACGGTAGCATGCAAAGACTTCTCAACCAGAATGGTTATCCCGTACCATTTGGAAACGGTGGGAGAATAGGCAGCTACCATGTGAGGCTTAGCATTGAGTTTCAGTGTTTCAGCAGAGTTTAAATGCGTTTCCTGAAGAAACACTAAACCAACATGCTCATGGCTAAGATAGCTAAGGATTTTCTTTCCTTTGAGTGGACCATTAATGCCTTTGACGGTGAATGATAAGATTTTACATAAGGCCATTCAGAAAAGTTAAAATTCTGAGCATGATAGCACACATAATTGCACTATGTCCCTCAAACTGACTGTATCTGGCTATACACATGACATAGGAAAAATAAGCTAATATAATACAATGAAGCGCCCCACATTAACAAAGAAAACCGCAGTACGGTAGAGGAGAAGCAAAACCCCAAAATTACTGGCGACCATGTGTCTGCGGGGAGAAACCCCAGAGAAGGCCGAAATTGAAAAAACACATAACCTGTAGGACTGTGCGTGCTCCGAATCCGACCGAGGCACACATCATGAAGGGATAGGAGACCAAAAAAACAAAAGTCATATAGAGAAAGAAAGAAAGTCCAGGCTATTTCTGTGCTTGGCTATGACCGCCGCAGCGGGCCCTTCAAAATGGCGGATAGAGCCGGCAGATAAGAGTCCAAGATTTGGGATTAGCGCATCTGCTCTGCTTCTTTGGAGTCTAAAAATGTTGATAGTAGATCAGGATCTTCGAACGTCCTGGTTTGGTTGTGGAGAGTCACTCGGAGCTTCGCTGGATACAACAGGCCAAAGCGAGCCTGTAGCTGTTGAAGTCGAGGGCGAAAAGCAAGGAGTTTCTTCCGACGGTCAATGGTAGGCTTTGCCAAATCAGGAAAGAAGGAGACCTTACTACCTTCAAATTCCAAATGATGATTCGCTCGGGCAGCATGTAAAATTTGTTCCACTTGTTGATATCGTAGCAAGCTAAAGATAATAGGCCGGGGGGTCGTGCGGTTGAGCGCCATGTGGGCAGGAACACGGTGTGCTCGATCGATTTCCAGTTCTCTGTGAAAAGTGATCTTCAGCAAGGAGGGAAGAGTTTTGAGCAAGAATTCTCTTATATCTCCTGCTTCCACCCCCTCCGGCATTCCGAGGAGCCTCACATTGTTGCGACGGGCTCGATTATTGCTATCTTCTAACTCTTTTTGAAGATTCTGTATCTGGCGCTCAGCCTTGTCCAGTTTGCCCAAGCGCACCTCGTGCGAGTCGAGGACCCCCGCCATGTTGTCCTGCCGTAATGAAAGACTTTCAAGTCGGTCCTGGAGCACTCCAAAGTCTTCTCGCATGGCTCGAAGCGCTTCTCCATTGGACTGCACCAATTCCTTCACGCCGCGTATTTCCTCCAAAATCTCCAGGTGCATTTCGGGGTTTTCACGAAATGGGACCATCTTCTGTGGAGAGGACACCTCTGTTTTGGAGCGTTTTCCGTGAGAAGAAGAAGGAGACCCGAAGTCCAAGTGCGCTGGTTTATGGGCCGCCATCCCCCCCGAGGTGCCCCGGTCAGCTCGGAGCGAAATAGTAAATTTGTGTAGGTATTAAGTCAGGATTCTAAGTAGGCCTCTCGGGAGCTTCAACGCAAAGCGTCCTACCCGCTGGACATCAGGCTCCGCCCCCCCAATGAGGGTAATTTTATAACAGGGCGTTTAGGTTCAGTGAGAAGGAAGGTGCCTATTTTGGCGCTATTTTACAAAGAAACATAGACTTTATAAGATGGTAGTGTAAATCCAGCAGCAATAGCACTTACATTCAAAACACGGACATTATGCTTGCTCAAGAGCAGAGGTAACTGTTAGTGTGTACTTTATGTGCATATGTGTGCATTTTATATAATTTGCACACAAAGAGGGGAGTTTTAGAAGAGCTGTCCAAGTGCAATTTGGGATGTCAAAGCCAGATCGTCTGAAAAAAGCAGGCACGTCCAGGTATGAACGTGCTTTCACAAACATAGACATACCCGATAGAGACGTCTGCAGGGGCGTCTAGACAGATGTCCCCGGAACCGTATTTCAGAACCAGAATGTCTAGGATAGCCTAATGGTTAGAGCAGTGGGCTAAGAACAGGGCAAACCCAGTCCCAGCCAAATCCCATTGCTGCTCCTTGCCATCTTGGGCAAGTCACCTAAAGTGTGTTATGCGGTTCACACGCATTTCAGTATGCATTAACGCTTCTGCGATATTTCTTATCACGCAGGCAATGCAATTACTGAACACTGAAATGCACATTAAGCACAGATGCAATGGGATGGGGTCTGGGCACTGACTGCACATTGCGACTAACGCGGATGTACCTACCACCAGCTCAATAGGTGGCATTAAGTGCTCTCGTGGTAATTGCCAAGGAGGCTTGCCTACCTGATAACTGTCCATCACATATATGCCCTGTCCCTTACAATTACTGCGGTGTGGTGGCATCTAACACACATTGATTTTACCTCAAAACACAAAAGAATACTGCACTTTAGTAAAAGGGTGTTATGGAGTTAGCCTGGATTCTAGCATGCGCTAACTGCGCACTGTGACGCATGCTGTTAGCGCGGAGCCACTACAGCCCAGCCCAACGTGTACAGCCCAGCCCAACGTCCACGCTTACCGTGCTTCACGCTTGGGGTGATAAGTAGGCAGGTTGGACGGAGTGTGGGTGTGGTGAAGCCTTGTAGTCAGTGCACCAGGGCTAACTGCAAGGCTCACATTAGCACAGGTGCAATTTCCCCAGAAACATAGGAGAGCATTTTAAAAGTCTCGAGTGGCATTTATGTGGGTAAATAGCGGTGGTAAATACCCTATGCATGTAAAAAGCTATTTTAGAAAGCCGTTATCTACAGAGGTTGAGTCTAAGCATGTAATTTTGAAAGGGGCATGTTATGAGCGGGCCAGAAATGTATGCGTATATTTCCAACTTCGCAATGGCTATACATGCCAACTTTAAACAAGACATTGGTGTTTATATCTTCTCCGAGGCAAGCAAAAGTGTCCACCAACTGCTCCATTGGGACATGGGGTTTGCACAAGTGATTGAAGGGACAACAGTACTTAAAACCACCTCAGAAATAAATTAAAAAAAAGAGGCCTTTTATTTGGCTCCTTAATTGACTCTTTCTGGATAGCCAATTTTATAAAATCGGGCACTTACGGGTTTAAGTTCCAGCACTTACATGTTGAAAGCCCCCAGTGCCGCTGCCCTTTGAACATGCTTCTTGCTGCAATAGGTGCTCGCGCTGTGCATCCTGACACTTACATGCATTCAGCGAAGCTTTTGTGGAATACTCTGGAAACTGTCTATCCAGGCCTGATGCCTAATTTCTAGCAAAATGACCTATGCAAAATTGGGTTTCATGTATGTCTATCAGATATTTAAGCTGTATCATACAATAGATATTTTTTATTAAATGCTTAAATGCTGCTTTAATAGAAATGAATCATATTTTCAGGAAGTTGGGATACACTTTTCAGTATGATCTGTTTCTTTATCTACAATGTTAAATAAGATTATCTGAAAATGACACATACAGCGAGCTGTGTTTTGCTAGATTATTTCTTACCGAATGTTTCATATTCTACAGTACTTTGGGTCCTATTTTCTCCTTCTATGATTGCAGCTGCTCCCCTTCCACCCACCAGATGGCATGTTTGGGTAGTTTGGGGTACGGTGGCAAAGGGTACTCTCATTGCTGTCTGTTTGCTGGTAGGGACCTCCATAGCCAGCCCAGACTAGGAATCTACTCCTTGATTTCCTATGTCTTAGCAAGCAACACTACAACCTAAGCCTAGGACCAACTCCAGTATAAAATCTTTCTTTTTAATAGGTTGTAAAGCATGACTCCAATAAATATAAATGTTAAGAGTCAGGAGTGAGTTAGGTAGGGGTACCCTCAAGAATGAAAACGTTCGCCCCTCTCCCGCACACATTGCCTATCCTGATTATAACACAATCCCTAGAAAACAAAATGCAATAGGAGATCTATAGTAATCTTTTTACTGAAAGAAGAAATTGTTCAGAGCAAATCCTCAAAACTGCAGACAATGTTTTGCAATTAGAAAGTTGTTAAAGGGCTAATGGAAAGATAAAAATCACCTGATTTTAAACGTTTAACTTTTAATTATATTTTGTTAATTTATTCGCTTGATAATGAAGCTTCCTAAGAATCCAAGGTGACCTACAATCTGGAACAAGGAACAATTGCATGTCATATAAAACCAATAAAACATAACTCACACACGTAAAACCAAGACCGGATGATCTTAGTCTACCATGGTAGAGAGAGATTGGCAGTGTAAATTGTGTATTATTTCATTATGTGAAATGGTAACTGGAAGATGATGTAATACATATGGGCTATTTGCAGCTGATATTTAAGTTTATTCAAAACAGAAAGAAAACAATGATAGGAACTCCCCTTTCCCGGTGGCTAATGAATGTATAAACTACTGTGCAGTGCTATGACACACTGTTTTTCGGATTGTGCTTGAAAAGTGCCAAGCTTCACTATTTCAGTGCCAAATGATATGTTTATTCAGCCAAAATATTCAACCCAACACAATATAGTTCAGATACAAGGCTTGCCTCGGACTGCAAAGGAGTCATCCACTGGCCCCCCTATGTTCTCTTGTGATTTGAAACTGCCAATAATTTGGGACAGGCTAATATTAAAAATAACAGGAAATGGCAAAGATAATGAAATCATTCAGAATCATTAAAGTGAACTTTAACATATTTCTTTACATAAATGAATTTAAAATGTTGGGGTCCAATACCTTATTTTGTGGTGCATACCATTTAGGTAAGGGAATCTCTCCCCTTCCATGTTTGGCACAGTTGGGGGAGAAAGGTGATTAATGGTAGGGTTAAATTATTTTTAAATGCTTTTCTTATGGTAACTCCTAAAAGTAAATTGGCAGCCAAAGTAGAAAACCACAACAAGTACTCTCAAAGCTAACTAAAACGCAAAGGAAGACTGAAAAGGAGAAAAGACAGAGCAATTCCCCCAGCATAGACGAGACCCGGCACATTATTAATAAAACTGAACAGAACTCATAAAGAATTTTCATTTCATAATAAAACTTTTCAGATCAAAACACACACTAATGCTTTGTCAGATAGTATTACGTCATTTAGACTGTGTCTACCAATTGGCTTGAGAAATCTATCCAAAATAGAATGACTTTACTTTCAAAACACTTTCTCTGAGTTTTCTTATTCATCTCATCTTTTGTTTCATCTTTCTTTTCTGTTCCCATCTTTTAAAGAGACAGTTGTAGCCCATTAATCCGGGCCAGGGTTCTCAGCCTAGTTGTCCCATCTGTTGTTTAAGGTACAGTCTGTCTTGGGATTTTTTTTCCAGCTTTCAAAAGGACTTGACACAAAAGAGAAGTGATTAATGATATCCTGCCACAGTGTAAAATCATGGCATATATTCATCACTGTACTGCTAATGTGATACCAGCATGAGGTCACTTGAAGTAATTTTCATCCTCATTTTGATAATATTGGACTTACGTAAAAAAGTTGCTCCGTGCTGTGACATTGCTTTGAGGATAAATGCAGTAAGATGTACATTTCTTAGTGCATAGTTGATTGGTTTGGGCACTTTAAAATTTGAGTATCTAAAAAAGTTATTAAAATAAATGTGTGAAACAAACCAAAAGCACACCCAAAAACCAGAGGAAAAAAGCCAACCAAAACAAAAACTAATAACATTTTTTTTTCACCTGTGCACATTCTTAATATGGAGGATCTTACTAAGAAATGGCTTCTACCCATTTAATGCCTATGGGGGGAAAATCCTTTACTGAAGAAGGTTCTTTATTTGGAAAAGAATCCTTCGGAAACAGCAACATATTCGGTGCTGCCTGCGATAAGCATATTCCTAAGGAAACTCGTCGGTTGCAATCTAGAACATAGCTATGGGTGTTTGTGTAAGTCTTAATGTAATCCGCATTTCCTGCACAGATATAGGCACATATAAATTGCTCTGGGTAAATGTATGTGCTGAAGGCCTCCTAGCACATACATTTTAACCCAGAATGAGTGGAGACGTTCCCAAGGATAGAGTTGGGCTAATTTAGGCCTAAGCCCATATGATACCAAAGACATAGGGATGTATCTAAAATTTACCAGGACATTTGCCTGCACCTCAGAGCAGGTGTAAATAACCCACATGCAACTCTGCCGCACAAGCTAAGCATGCTTTTCTAAAATGACCCTAAAAGCAGAGAATTTTATAAAGTCATTCCTATGAGTACGTGGCCATATATACTTGTAAAAGTCTTCTTATAAAATACCGATTGGCATCAAAGTTTGTGCTTTGACATGAAGGAGCAGATTTTGCCAGTAGACACAGTTGGGAGCATGGTCAGGTGTGGAGCCCAGCCTGACTTTTCATGTACCTGCATAGATTATAAAATACCTAAGGGGCCCTTTTACTAAAGTGCGGTAGGATTTTGCACCTATCACACGTTTAGCATTAAAACTAACACATGATAAGTGCAAAGCCTCTTTGGTAATTGTTGGGGGTGTGGCCTGCCTGTGCTCCACAGTTATCATGCAGGCAAGCCCTAGGCAATTGCCGCAGGTGCACCTATTGCGACTTATTGAGGTGACAGTAGGTGCACCCACGTTAATTGCAGCCCTGGCAGTTAGTGCATGCTATGTGCCCCCAAACTAACCGCAATGTGTTCTTCACGCTCACTCTCTAACCTGCCTATTCCCTGCCTCATCGCTTGTTTTGTGTTTACCGTGAGAATTGGTGCATGATGACTGTCATGCTAGGTGCAGAACCATGCTGACACCGTGTGCTAGAATGTGCAGTAATCGCTTAGCGCACTCTAGTAAAAGGGCTCCTGAATCTGTCCATGCCTACATCCACAGTGAAAGTACACACCATCTGGGTGCCGTGCATCATTTAAGCACATTAGTGCCCATTCATACATGTAAATCGCTAAAATACCGTGATTTACATGTGTTGATGGCACATAACTTTGGGTTGATGGCACCTTATAAAAACTGCCCCTAGACATTTTAGGGGTAATTTCACAAAACCTTTGTGCATACTATGACAGTCATGAACCTCACTGATATGCCAGGGTATGTGGAGTATTCAATAATTCTGAATTTTATACATACCTGATCACAAATTTAATGCAGTTTATATAGGTAATCTGAAAAGTGATCGAAGGGGCTTTCCTACGCTACAAAAACCTGAAACAGCTCAGCAAAACCAGATTTCTGCAATTACAAACAGCAGAACTGCTTTACTGTTTTTCTATTTATGTTGGTATGAGACTCATTATTTTATTATTTTATTTGTTGCATTGTTAGTATGAATTAAGTAAGCTTTTTAAGTTTTTAGGGTTTTTTAAAATTATATGTATTTTTGAATTTTATTGTGTTGTGTTACTTGCCTTGAAACATCTTTCGAAAGTGTGTGTGTTTGTGCGCTTAGGCTGCCTGTATTTTGTTAAGAAAAGCAAATCCAAAGCAGTGTGATTTCCTTGCTAGTCTGCTTGAAAAGGTAGGATTAGAAGGTCTGTAAACAATTTGCAGATGATCTCTTTTATTGCCCGCAACTAATTTATCTCTGACCTTTCCACAAGTTATGAAAAGGGAGTGCAACCTTCACAAACTAGCAAGAAATATATTAGGTGAGCCCAATAAAAATGTCTTCCCAGCATCTTGTTTGCAAACCTATTTTATTTTTATTTAAGAAAAAATTCCTCACTGAAAACATGCAGAGAAAATGCCAATTACAAAAGGGTATAAACACCGGGGCAGCTCTCCACCCTCCTTTTCCTTTCTTCAAGCCAGTTATATACCTTGTAAGGTTCAATTACATCCTTTCACAATCCATCATCTGATTGTGGAAAATTACCGAAAAGAACAGGCAAAGGGCAAAAATATACAGCATTTTGGCACAGTGTTTTTTGTATAATTAATTTATGCAAGATGAAAATATTTCACCTTGTCACTGAGATTTTTTTTATTAAAACCTGGCTCAAATCTTAAATTGTGTCATATTAAAAAATGATCATCCTGCTGGAAAAGGCGGCAGTGTACATTTTGGCCAGTTTTGCAGTTTTGAGCATTTTATTTCTATAGCTAATTTCTAATTTTAGAGAACAAGACCTCTCTCCTGCCAAAAACTTTGTGAGTTGCTGATATGATGGCATTTCAAGAGATATTTAGCCCATATATATATATTTTTTATGTTGGGTAATAAGGGATATCTGCTATATCTGACACTGTCACACATATATGTGCCCATGCATAGTGGGGGGTGGGGGGGGGGGGGAGGCAAGAACTGAGTAGAGTTGTCTGCCTGCAACCTAGGAGTCAAAGCAACAATGAAAATATGCTAGAGGTCTGTACTGGAGGGAGCATGACCTGCTGTACTTGAGAGCTCAGCACCCAGGAATTCAGAGGCATCTCTCCTCCCTGCATTTCGTTATTGTTGTATTGCTATTGCTGCCACTGGCCCCAGGGATATGTGGCAGCGGCAGTAATGGCACAGGTAGGAGATTAGAGGCTGTGACTTTCTACCTCAGTGCCACCCTCTGAATCCTGGAGCTCTAGGCAATAACCTAGTTTATGTAATGGTAGCACCAGCCCTATTCTTGGGAAATTATCTACTTACAATTACACATGCTCGTTAGCACACACAAATGTTCAAGGTTAATTGATATGAATTTTCAGAAGTATACACATTAGTAGAAACCCCGTCCAAACTCCATCCTTGAAATGCCTACACTCAGTCTGGGCAAAGACGCATATACGGGCTGAATGCACATAAACGGGCAAACCTCTGAGCTCTGTTGCCTTTAGTAGAGTTGCATTGGATCCCCCTATGACTGATGAAGGTAGACCCATGGCTTGTTGAGAGATGTCACTAATTAAATGGCAATAACAAAAGAGATGTGAGCACATGTGGTACCTCTGCCCCGTTTCTTGGTGTGATCATAGCAAAGAAAATGCTAGATGAAAATGTGATAAACATTGCCATTTTATTTTTACGTTCCCAGTACTCTGGGCAACAGTTAATTTGGTGACAATGCAAAGATAAAAATAGCTAATCTTATCTTTTCAAAATTCAGAGTTGAGCAAAAATAAAAAAGTATCTGTAAAGAGAAGCATTAATGAATACATTTAATTTGGATCTGTTTACTACGAAGTAAATGGAATTCCATGTTTTTATACCTGTTATCCCGTGAGATAGCAATGTACAGACTGATGGTCATATGCCCTACATAGCCATAATAACAATGCAAAACTTCAATTCACTTCCACTGGTTTTGCCCTCTAAGAAGGAATAACATGAATATAACTGGATGTTCTCTGCCTGTTTCACAACCCAGGAAATTGCAAAGTGCATTAGTGTGACTGCAGGCTATTACTGTAGGGGAGATCTGATTAGCCATCTCCAAGATGGGCATTTCCTTGTAGCATCTTCTAGATGGGCTCAAATGTCATCTGCAATGACTGAAATCCCAAAGCTTATGATTCAGTTATCTAAGATTTCAGTATTTGGAGACCTGAAGAGTTTATTTATTTATTTAGCATTTCTTTTATACTGCCTTTCAAGGGTATCAAGGCAGTTTATATCGAACACAACTGAACTTGAGCTACACAGAACAAGCTGACTTGTCACTCTGTACAGTTGCTTCTGTGATTACGGATTACCTGCACAGGAAGTTGGATGTCCCTTGGAATAGTCTTCCTATCTCTGTGCGCCAGGCGTCCTCTCTGGCCATTTTCAAGTCCAGACTAAACTCCCATCACTTCACTATTGCTTTCTGTTCCTGTCTTACCCTATCTTGATCTCTCTATCAACATTTGCTTTGTCCTGTAAATTTTTGTTATTTGTATTATGTAACTTATTTTGTTTTCTGTCTTATTAGATTGTGAGCTCTGATGAGCAGGGACTGTCTCTCTTCTATGTTTGTACAGCGCTTCGTATGTTGCGGCGCTTTATAAGTCTTTAATAATAATAATAATAATATTGATACTAATAATTCCAATAGAAACAATAAATTACATTACTGCTACTGCTACTGAACATTTGTATAGCACTACAAGATGTATTGTGGGGGCCCCTGGCCCAGGCAACAGCCTATAAGCTTAGGGCTGCACTTGTTAGTCCTTTAATTATAGAGTTTTCTTCCTCATCCAGCGCCGGGGCTGCTGGGATTTGTAGTTGTGTTGTTTAGAAAAAACAAGTAGTGTGGAGACCGAGGGTTTACAAGGCAAAACACAGGAATTTATTTCTTTTCCTAAAGAGCATTAAGGCTCAACGCAAAACAAACAGGATTCTTTTCTCCAAACAATAATCCATAGGCATTTATACCAAACCAAACAATGAAACTGCTTTATGTAGCTTTTTAACATGTGTCGCTGTTTTTCAAATCATTCAGCAATCAAGCAAGGCATCTCTTCTCTTTAAACCCAAAAGAAGTATCCTTTCATCAGCAACAGGGTTCTTTAGCATTCCTGGCTAAACACATTTCTCCCTGTTTTCACACTGCCTTCTAGGACATTCAGGTTATAGGCTTTTCCCTTCTTTTATCCAAGAACTTTTTATTCTGCCTTCTGGCACAGAGAACAGTCCATTACTGAATCTTCAGAGCTTTCATCAGATTCATAATAGTCTATCTGCATTTCCTCAGGACCAGTGTCTGGTAAATCTGGCTCTAAACCAGCATGAGAAACTTCAGGCTTAATATTCTCTAAAAGTTCCAGAACCTTTCTCCACTGAGGCTTTTCCCTATGCAAAGGATTTCCACGAGGAACGTGGAGATTCTTCTCTTGCATCAAACGACACAATGCCTCTAACTGGCTCACAGCACTTTTGGCTACACTTTTTCACGCATCTTTTTGGAAGTTGCAACTCTTTAGCTGGTTCAGGAACAGTTGTCACTGTAGCCTGACCCTTGTCAGCACTTCTCTCTGACACAGCTCTCCTAGTTTAAAACCAATTGCAGTTTCCTTGCAATCCTGGCTTTCTTTCTGACTAGGGCTTTCACCTCTGAGAATCCCCCGGAAGTCTCCACCGTTCTCCTCCACAGTGAACTCTCTGGGCCTTTCTCTGGTGCTTCTCTCACCACTGAATTCTCCAGCATGCTGCTTCCCTGTCTCTCCCTTTCCAGGGTGTCGCTTCGTGTGCTGCCTTCTCTCAGGCTGAGACTCTCTTCCCATGGTGCTGCCCTTCTCAGGCTGACTCTCTCTTCCCGTGGTGCTGCCCTTCTCAGGCTGAGTCTCTCTTCCCGTGGTGCTGCCCTTATCAGGCTGAGACTCTCTTCCCGTGGTGCTGCCCTTCTCAAACTGAGTCTCTCTTCCCGTGGTGCTGCCCTTATCAGGCTGAGACTCTCTTCCCGTGGTGCTGCCCTTCTCAGGCTGAGACTCTCTTCCCTTGGTGCTGCCCTTCTCAGGCTGAGTCTCTCTTCCCATGGTGCTGCCCTTCTCAAACTGAGTCTGACTTCCTTCTGTTTCCCTGGGTTTATAAGAGTGTCTCTGAACTACCGTGCACTGCCCTTCCCCCAGGTGTCTCTCATTAGTTTCCAAGCCTGCCCTTAGATTAGCAGAGCCTGGGTGTGTCCTGTCCTCAGTAGCTGCGTGTTTTTTTTCCTTGCCTGCACTTTGAGAGCTACTCATTCCTTGCCTTTCTTTAAAGGTAAATGTCTGATTTTCTCCCAATTCCATGGGCTCAGCCATACTCTCCTCAACACAGTATGCAGCGCTGCACAGACACATTTAAAAGATGCTCCCTGCTCATCAGAACTTAGTCTAGTCAAGTCAGACAACACAGTAGCTGTAGACATGGGATAATCTAGCGGGAATGGTAAGGAAACACAAAGGAGATCAGGTGAGTCAAGATCCGAAAGCAGCAGCGAAGAGGTGAGTTTTCAGCCTGGATTTGCAAAGGGCCGGAGAAGGCACCTGATGTACAGACTCAGGTAGTTTGTTCCAGGCATAAGGAGTAGCAAGGTGAAAGGATTGAAGTCTGGAGTTAGCAATAGAAGAGAAGGGCACAGATAGAAGGGATCTGTCAGAAGAGTGGAGTTCCTGAGGAGGGGTGTAGGGAGTGAAAACAGAGGAAAGGTAGTGAGGAGCTGCAGAGTGAATGCACTTACAGGTCAGCAGGAGAGGTTTGAACTGGATATATCTCATATAATACCAAGGGGTGCATTTAGGAGGTATCAGATAGTTTGAAAATCTATAAAGAAGCCTCTCACCTCTACAATATATTGTTTAGCTACAGTTAGGCATGTTGAAACTCCCTGTTCTATATAAAGCTCGTTGCTATAACTGTTATATGTAAACCATTTTGAGTAGATGATAAAGTGGTATAGAAAACCTGTTAATTAAATAAATAAATAAAATGTGGAAGTTGAACCTGGAGAAAGATGGGAACAGCTGTTCCAAGATAGGGCAAATTTCCCAATAGATAGGATAGGCAGTTTGCCTAGAGGCAACCAGCCCATGACTGGAAGTCCAGGCAATGTCACTGTAAGTGGTGATCCTGCACAGCTCTGTCATTATTTTTGTCATGTCAGCTGACATGAAATTGAGGGGACTCCTTTGGTCCCACAGCAATTGTGATTTGGAAAGAGGGCTCTCTTGTCCCCTAACTGAAGTGAGGCTGCCAGTTGGGCAAATGCCTAGAGGCAACCAGAGAGGTAAATCCACCACTACCCAGGAGAGTAATTATGTGACTGCATTTTTAGAACATTTGCAGGGGTAGTCATGAGTGGTAAGGGACTTTGTTATGTTTATTCTGACACAGAATGGATTTTGAGACATTTTTCCACATAGTGATTCTTTGTTCTTAGAAAGCAAGGTGTGTGTCTTCCACGGTACGAGTTAGGCAACTGACAATAAAGAAGTTTCTTGGTTTGTGGAATCAGATGGTGGTCATAGGGACCATTAGGGATGTGCAAATTTGTGAGCTCATTTTCTAAGTAAATAGTCTCTTTAGTACATGATGTTGTAGATTAAGTATTTTTATGTATGGTTTTTTTTCAAATGTTGCTGCTTTTAGAGGTGTCATTAGGTGAACTCACACTAATTGCCAAATTGTTCTAGAGGCAATGTGCTCTCCATACCTGCACTCTGCCCATTCCCCTCTCCATCATGTGATGGCCAATTACTGTGAGCTTTTACGCAGGGCCAGCCCAAGGATTTCTGCCGTCCCCCCCCCCCCCATGCCTGAGGTTCCATCGCTCCCCCCCCCCCCCGGCATCCATCTACCCACCTGGAGGACAGAGGGGCCATGTGATGCTTCCTTTGAAGTGGCCGCAGCTACCGCTTCAGCATCGCAGCAGGCTTTAAAGCACCCAAGTGCATGTGGCACTCGCAGCCTGCCGCTCCTGCCCCCTCCAATGCAACTTCCTGTTGGAGGGGGCAGGAGCGGCTGGCCATGACTGCACTCACACCTTCACTTCAAAGGAAGGATCAGCATGCTGCCCACCAGTATCTGCCACCTTAGGCAACTGCCTAGTTTGCCTAGTGGATGGGCCAGCCCTGCTTTAACATACAGTCGCTGGCATGGCCCCCATCTTAACAATCCCAGCTACCAATAGCTGCACGTTAAAATACACATTTAGTAAAACGGCCCTGAGTTTTTACCTTGTTTCTTAAAGCAAGCTATGATTCCTGATTAATAATTTCTAAAGGAAGCATATTACAAAGCCAAGGCCCCCGAACCAAAATCACCCTCTTAACTGTACATCGCAGACGGACATTCCCAAGAGTTACCAAAAGCAGCTGCTGCTATGACCAGAAAGTTCTCCCTGGAGCATACGGATGTAAGAATGCCCACAAATAGCTTGGCCCTTCACAATTCAGTGCTCGGTAAATCAAGTAACTTAAAACAAATGCAAAATACTACCGGAAGCCAGTGCAAAGCAGTTAGGATTGGTAAAATATGGTCAAAAGATTTCTATTTGTCAAGAGCCTGGCTGCTGTGTTCTGCACAGGTATTGCAACTGATATTTAGAAAGACCACAGTAGAGACTCTTATAATAGTCTGAACGTGTCATCGCAAACGCATGAATAAGCGTAGCAAGATCTTTCTGTTGTAGGAAAGGCCTAAGTTGCCTAAGCAACCTCAGGCTAGCAAAGCCTAAAGTATCATCAAAGAAATACTGCAGAAGATATGAAGGGACCACCCAGTCCCTCTGAGACTCCTCGTAGATCAAGCAGAAGGCGAGAGACAGGTGGCAGCACAACATCCAGAAATAAAAGATGCTACATTTTAGAGAAAACATTGTATTACAACTTTTTTTGTCTACTGACAGAGCTAATAAACTGGAATGAATTAATGGCTTCTTTAGCTGATGATAGAACTTCTTTATGTCTCGTGGATGGGCTGTGAGGCTGATATCCCTGATACCGACTAATGATTTGCTCTTCTGAATTTTCATTTCAATATGTTATAATTGACTCTGGGCTCATAATCAGAGTGCTAGGGTCAATAAAATCTAGTGTGACAGCCTGGCTCCATGTCATAGGAACAGGAGACTCGGTCCTGTTTATTTCCAACTCTTTTTGCCAAATATTTTACCTTAAGTCATTTTTTCTATCATATAGCCCAATGTAAGAACATGCGCCAACACGTTATTCCGTGCCAATGTGCAAGGCCCATTTTATGCCAGAGGCATGTGTACTTCGCAGGTTGGTGCACAGTAATGCCACAGGGCATGTTATTACATTAGGCTGATACACTGATGGTCACTTTTGAAACTCGTTGGATCTCATTCAGAAAGTGTAGTGCTGCTTGGGATAGTGTAGTCTAAAGTGCTATGTGCTGTTAGCAGTACAATCCTCTTGGACAGATGTTTTTACAGTCCTCTGGCAAGACAGTGACTCAGAGTGCAATTGACATACTATTTGAAAAAGAACTGGGTCTAATGTCAGAGCTATAAGTAGCACCATCATTGGCCTCAGCTTTGGGGGGGGGGGGGGATGAGAGAGGCAACCTATAAAACTGCCCTGATGTAGACAGTTTAGTATGCCAACCCTCAAAATCTGAATTGTTAAAATAAGCTTCCCTGCTTTCCAGAAGCAGTGAATGAAGAGAATTAAAAGGTCTATGCAAATACTTATTTATTATTTATTTATTTATTTAAAAGGCTTTAATATACCGCTTTATCATTAAATCAAAGCGGTTAGCACATCAAACAATCAAGAGTGAGGGTGAATACATGCAGTGGATACATCGACTTGTGTGGTGTGGGTGAGCAGTGTGATTGATTAACTGGTGATCTATATACATCGTGAACTGTGAACAGGGGCTATATACATTGTGAACTATGAACGGGTTGTATACAAGTAGCAGTGGGGTATGTAGGGGCTATTTATAGGTTGGAGAAGGCTGGTAGTTGGTTCATGTGAAGTCATTGTAGTGTTCATGGCTTGTATAATTCGGCTTGTGGTAAGGCTGGTAGCTGGTTCATGTGAAGTCCTTATAGTGTTCATGGCTTGTGTAAATCGACTTGTGGAGTGATTGGTGTGCTTAGTGCTTGGTGGTCTTCGTTGAATTGTTCAATGAATAGGGTGGTTTTATGCAGCTTTCTGAATTCTTTTATATCAGTTGTTGATCTTAGAATATCTGGTAGGGCATTCCAAATAGCGGGTGCAGCAAGAGATAAGGCTCGTATGAATGTGGATTTGTTGGTTCTTGTGAATAGAGTGGGTGTTGGTATGTTGTTTTGGTGCTGTTTCTGTCTGGCCTTTTGCTTACTTTGGTTATGATGAGTTCCTGTAGTATTTCTGCTGACATGTTGTTTTTAATTTTGAAGATGGTGAGTGCTGATTTATATTTTGCCCGTGAGGAGATTGGTAGCCAGTGTAGATCATGTAGTATTGGAGTTATGTGGTCTTGTATTGAAGCGCTAGCAATGATGCGGGCAGCAGTATTCTGGACTATTTGTAGTGGACAGGTGGTTTGTTTAGGCAGACCTTGGAATAGTATATTACGGTAGTCCAACACAGGTGTAATGATGGCCTGGCATACTGTGCGGAAATGTTCCTTATTGAGGAGGGGTTTTAGTCTCCGGAGTGTTGTGAGTTTGAAGAAGGCTGTTTTGGATATCTTGTTGATATGTGGTTGGAGGGTGAGCTGCTTGTCTAGAATCACTCCAAGATATTTTACAGTAATACATCTCATAGAATTGCATGGTAAGATTTGCTCCCTTCCCCCAACCTGCAACTCATTTTCATACCATTTGCATTTTATGTGCTTATGTTTCCATTTGTAAATGCAGCCACATAAAAATCAGGCAGTAAAGCAACCCTTTTACCAAGTCAATAGACTTTAATGATGTCAGCGTTACAGCCCATGCAAACACAATAACTCCGTTGCAAGTTTAATTTTCATGTTTATTAGTTCAGAATAAGGATAGGGAAAAGAAAAGAAAACTCCCGCTCCCGCTTCCCTTGAATTACCGCTAGGTGAGCCTGTAGCGTGCCCGTCTTTTACCCCGGACCTCCCGTCTGCACAGCCAGCTTTCCCGGGGGGTCTGGCAGCAATCTTTTCCCCAGAGTTCATTAGTCTTATTCAGCAAGCCTTCGGGGGGGGGGGTAGAAAGGTCCATCAGCACGGTCCAGTGATGGAGTGCAGGTGGAAAAGCGACCGGGAGCCCCTCTAAGTATAGGGGTCACTGGGAGCCTGCCTAAAAGAGCCAGGAGGGAAAGCACGCTGAAGGATCCGTCGATAGCCTCTGAGAGTCCTCCTTCCGAAGAGGGGGATCCAGACGGGGAGTTGGAAGAAGATTTAGAGGAAGGCGAGATCACGGACAGAGAGGACCAGGCGAGGGTATCCGACTATTTCGGAGGGAAGAGTTACCGGCTCTCATTGCAGAGATATTGAAGGCTTTAAACATGCCGGTGCCGGGTCCGTCTGAGAATGCGACCTTGGAGGATCCGTTGCTGCAGGTCTTCAGGAAGAATCAGAGAGCTTTCCCTGTGCATCAAGTGCTGAAGGAAATGATCCAGGAGGAATGGGACATGCCTGAGGCGACGTTAAAAGGGGCCATGGTTATGGCCCATCTGTATCCGCTGGTGGAACAAGATAAAGAATTGTTTAAGCCTCCGAAGGTGGATGCGGCCGTCTCGGCAGTAACCAAGAAGACTACGATTCCGGTGGAAGGTAGTGCGGCGCTCAAGGACACACAGGACAGACGATTGGATTCCTTGTTGAAACAGATCTTTGACGTTAATGCTTTGTCTATTTAGGCAGCGATTTGTGGGGCCTGGTTGGCCAGAGCCTGCCTTCGCTGGGCTCAAGGACTGAGAGACGAGCAAGGAGAGGACAGTGCAGGGGCGCCGGCCAGGCTGGAATCAGAGCCTGCCTTCGCTGGGCTCAAGGACTGAGAGACGAGCAAGGAGAGGACAGTGCAGGGGCGCCGACCAGGCTGGAGTCAGGGGCTGTTTATTTAGCAGATGTCCATTATGACCTCATTCGCGGGTTATCAAAGAGTATGGCATTGGCGGTAGCGGCTCGACGGTACCTATGGCTGCGCAATTGGGCGGCGGATAGATCGTCTAAAGCCAGACTCAGTAAGCTTCCGTTCCGGGGAAAGCTCTTGTTTGGCGAAGATTTGGAAAAGTTGGTTAAGGATCTCGGGGAATCCAAGGGGGGTAGGCTCCCGGAAGACAAGCAGAAGCAGGAGCGTTCGGCTCCCACTTCCAGATAACCGAATAGGGAGTTTCGTCGGTTCCGATTTCTGCAATTTAATCAGGCACAGAAGGCACGTTTTCACAATAGGAATCAAGGATTTCGTGGCTTTCGAGGAGCAGGTAGAGGGTTCGGAGCCCCCTCCTCATCCTCGGCTAGCCAGCGGAAAGCACAATGAAGCCAGGGTGGCCCAGGGGGATCTGGTACCCGTAGGAAGTCGACTACGGGATTTTACCCCGCCTGGGCCAAGATTACGTCAGACCAGTGGGTGCTGGAGGTCATTCGCGAAGGGTACGCGTTGGAGCTTCAGCGGCCGGTGACAGAGTCTTTCGTTTAGTCATCATGCAAGGCACCAGCCAAGGGCGCCGCGGTAAAGGAGACTCTGGTGCGGCTGCTCGAGCTCCAGGCAGTAGTGCCGGTGCCTCCAGACCAGTGCGGTTGCGGTCGGTACTCCATTTACTTTGTGGTGCCCAAGAAGGAGGGTACTTTTCATCCAATCTTGGACCTCAAAAGAGTAAATAGGTGTCTTCGGGTGTCCCATTTTCGCATGGAGACCCTCAGGTGATCGTGGCAGTTCAGAAAGGGGAGTTTCTGACATCCCTCGATTTGACGGAGGCATACTTTCACATCCCTATTCGAGAGGAACATCAAAAATTTCTCAGGTTTGCAGTGCCCCGGGGCATTTTCAATTCCGGACTTTGCCCTTCGGTCTAGCGACAGCTCCGTGCACGTTCACCAAGGTGATGGTGGATGTGGCGGTAGCAGCGGCATTGCGGAAGGAAGGGGTACTAGTGCATCCGTATCTAGACAACTGGCTAATTCGGGCAAAGTCCAGAGCAGAAAGTGCGGTGGCTATGGCCAAGGTGGTTGCCTTCCTACAGGCTCTCGGCTGGGTCGTCAATATGGCAAAGAGCAATTTAGTGCCATCTCAACAGATAGAGTACTTGGTAGCTCGCTTCGACACCATGGCAGGAAGGGTGTTCCTTCCTTCGCAACGGGCTCAAGGGTTGCGAACGCTTCTGGAGCAGTTTCTGGGGAGGCCGTCTCCTTCGGCCTGGCACTATCTGCAGTTGCTAGGGACCATGGCAGCGACACTGGAGCTCGTTCCTTGGGCGAGAGCTCACATGAGGCTGTTGCAGAGGGCGTTGCTTCGGCGCTGGTCAAATCAGAACGATTGGCTGTTTTAGCATCTCCCTATTCTGCCAGAGACGCGAACGGCTCTTCAGTGGTGGTTGAGAACCGATGTGCTGGAGAAAGGGATGCCACTGGAGGCACCTTGTTGGGTACCTCTGATGACGGATGCCAGTCTTTTAGGCTGGGGAGCTCATTTCCAAGGTCGGTTCGCCCAGGGACAGTGGGGCGATCAGGAAGTGGGCTGGTCAGTCAACAGGTTGGAGTTCAGAGCAGTAGCGCTCGCCTTGCAGGTGTTTCTTCTTTATCTCCAGGGCGAGGCCATTCGGGTGTTTTCGGACAATGCGACGGCGGTAGCTTATATCAATCGCCAGGGCGGCACCACCAGTGTTCAGATGGAAGCAGAGGCCGAACATCTCTGTGCTTGGGCAGAGATCCATCTGTCGGCCTTATCAGCAGCTCAAGTGTCAGGAGTAGACAATGTGCAAGCCAACATCTTGAGTCGGGTACGGGTGGACCCGGGAAAGTGGGTCCTAAATCAGGACGTCTTCGAGTGGTTGGTGAGTCATTGGTGAGTCGTTGGGGTCCTCCAGTAATGGATCTCATGGCGACCTTTCGGTTGGCAAAGGTGAGTCGGTTCTTCATCAGAAGAAGAAAAAGGATGTCAGAAGGCCTGGATGCGCTCATACAGCGGTGGCCGGAGGAGCAGCTACTTTACGTATTCCCTCCATGGGTATTGATCGGAAGGGTGTTACAGCGAGTGGAGCGACACAGAGGGCGAGTGATCCTGATTGCGCCAGACTGGCCAAGGCGGCCGTGGTACACGGATCTGCAGAGACTCGTGGAGGGGCAGCCGTGGCATCTGCTGTGTCGGCCGGATTTGTTAGCCCAGGGACCTCTGCTCATGCCCCAGGTAGATCGGTTCTCGCTTACGGCTTGGCTTTTGAGAGGGCTAGGCTGAAGAAGAAGGGATACTCAGCTACGGTGATCGCCACCTTACTGAGGGCAAGGAAGCGGTCCACCTCGCTAGCTTATGTCCGTGTTTGGCGGGTCTTTGAGACATGGTGTGCAGAACGGCAGGGTGAGGCCTTGCGCGCGTCAATCCCGTTGGTTCTGCAGTTTTTGCAGGATGGATTAGACAAGGGCCTAGCGGCCGCTTCCTTGTGGGTGCAGGTAGCAGCGTTGTCCTGTTATTCTCTGACCTTGTTCTCTGTAAAACCAAACAGTTTGTTCATTATGGTATGTTGTTATATTGTAAACCGCGCTGATGCTGAATAGAGCGGTATATAAGAGCCTGTAATAAATAATAAATAATAAAAATAAATAAATAAAATAAATAAGATAGGAGGACAGAGTCTAGGACATCATCAGAATGTGAAGAGATTTTTGAGAGTGGTTTCTCTTTTGCGGCCTCCGAGGCGTCAGGTTATCCCGCAATGGAATTTGCCTTTTGTGTTGGAAGCGCTATGTCGCACACCGTTTGAACCTTTGTCGGATACTACTTTAAAGGACCTTACTATTAAAGTGGTATTTCTAGTAGCCATGTCTTCGGCTAGAAGAATCTCGGAGCTGCAAGCGTTGTCCTCTTCGGAGCCCTTTGTGTTTTTTTCAGACTCGAAGGTGCTGTTGTGACCTGTACCGTCTTTCCTGCCCAAGGTGGTTTCGGCGTTTCATGTGAATCAAGTAGTTTCGTTATCAGTGTTCCAGGAGAAGCGACAGGGTTTGTCTGCGGACCGCCTGCACCCGTTGGATATTCGCAGGGCCTTGAAGAGGTATCTGTGGCGAACGGCAGAGTTCTGCAAATCGGATAGGCTTTTTGTTTTGTTTGCAGAGCCAAAGAAAGGAGAGGCAGTGTCGAAGGCTTCCATTGCCAGATGGATAAAGGAAGCCATAGCGTCCGCTTATGTGGTAGCGGGTAGGCCGATGCCGGAAGGATTGCGGGCTCATTCCACAAGGGCGCAGGCGACATCTTGGGTGGAGTTCCGTTTAATACCGCCTGTGGATATTTGTAGGGCGGCTACCTGGTCTTCCTTGAATTCCTTTGTTAACCATTATCGCCTGGATGTTCAGGTGGAAGAGTATACCAGGTTTGGGTCAGCGGTGCTTCAGGCCGGTATAGCAGGTCCCTCCCATTGATTCTTGGTTTTACTGCTCTGGTACTTACCCAGAGGTCTTGGACTAGACTAGAGAGCCGATCAGGAAGGTTAAATTAGACTTACCTGCTAATTATTGTTCCTGGAGGGACTCTAGTCTAGTCCCGTATCCCTCCCTATTTTTTTCTTTCTGTCTGCTGTGGCCTAAAGCAGCTAGGAGAAGTAACCGGTAAGTTGGTCACGCTTCAAGGCTTGGGGGGGGGGGGGGGGAAACGTGTGGTCCCTACTCTCTCAGCTGGAGAGGGGCAGGCCTGTGGTGTTGTAGTCGCTGGTCAGATTAAATGGATGGGCAACACTTCTGCTGTTACTGTTATTTTTTGTA
Source organism: Ichthyophis bannanicus (assembly GCA_033557465.1). NCBI lineage: Eukaryota > Metazoa > Chordata > Amphibia > Gymnophiona > Ichthyophiidae > Ichthyophis > Ichthyophis bannanicus. The sequence goes on along the minus strand of CM066031.1, from coordinate 516,463,353 downwards.
AAAAAAAAGAAAAAAAATGTGTTGTTGGATGCCATAGGTAAAAGGGAATTCAGTTCTAGTGTTTGTAGTAGTTTGGCTACTTAATTGTTGCTCCGGTGAGTCTGCTTTGCCAATAGGTTACTGGTGAGAGGAGGTGGATCCGGAGTAGATATACTGGTGACATCACAACAGTGTGAAGTTTTCTCAGTCTCCAAAACTGCTGGAGGAGGTGCATGAACCCAGAGGTCTGGGACTAGACTAGAGTCCCTCCAGGAACAACAATTAGCAGGTAAGTCTAGTTTAACCTTTTCTTTTGTTTTTGTTCTCTTTGTATGGTTTCTCCTATTTTACTCTACCCTCTCTTTCTATAGTCTATCCCTCCTGGAAGTTCCTTTCTACCCAAATACCTCTACTTTGCATTCGACCGTTTCTCCCTCCAATCCAGTTTTTCCTCCCACCCTCCCTCCTTTCCCATCAGTTCTTCTTCTGACCCTTCCTGTCTCCCCTTTTTCCTTCAGTCTGGCCCTCTTTTCGTCCCTCTCTCTGCAAGTCTGTTTTTTTAGGCTTTCCTCCTCTTGAAGTTCCTTTTGGTGCGTCTTCATCAGATTTTCCCTCCTCTACCTCCAAGTGCTTCATTCTCCTTTTACAATCCTCTAGTGAGATGGTGACTCAGAGCGCACTCAACAGGAAGTGCCGGAGACCTGGTAGATGCAGCAGTCTATGTGGGATACCAGAGAATGGCCATCAGTAGTGGAAGCTGGTGAGAGGAGCTCAAGGGGAAGCAGCCAGTAGTGGCCAAAGTAGGAGATGCAGGCCAGTGAACAAAGCAGGAGGCAGAAGCACGTAGTTAGAGCTAGGAGAAGAAGGCGAGGGACCGTGACCAAAGCAAGGGGGAATCAGAAATGAAGTTGCTGGGGTACATTCATAGCATGAGCAACCGGAGAGAGGCAAGTGAAATGGAAAGCAGTAGAAGAAAGGTGGCCAGAGCAGGAGGTGGCCAAGAGAATGAGACGTGGCCAGAGAAAGACAGCTAAAGTTGGAGGTGTAGCTCAAGACTGGAGAAAGAAGTGCAGGCCAATGGCTGTTAACTAAGGTGAGAAGCAGGGAAAGAAACTGGCCAATAGTAAAAATGGTAGGAGATAGGGAGGCCAGAACAGTGAGGGTTCACCATATTGGAAGTTGCATGGAGGGAGGCAAGAGGCGAGGGAGAAGGCTGGGCTGACTGCCAGCCTGGGAGGTGACTGAAGTTGTCCAGTGGAAGCAGTATAATACCAAGAAAAGTGCAAGCCCCTGCTGAAAATGGGCCGTTCGCCGAGGCAGGAGGATGTACAAGTGACAAGCAGTGTCTTATGATTTTGTAGTGAGAGGCGAAATGTGTGGCAGTTGTCACAACTGTGGAATCATGGGAAACTGGGGGCTTTGAGTATATTAAACCAGTACCATTAACTTTAAAATAAGACTGCTACCATGGAGGTATGTGTTTAATCCTGGAAAAGCAGGTATCCAATGATTACAATACCTCTTTTATTGGTCTTTTAAAATATATCACAACCCACATGTCTTTTATATCATTTTTAACTGGAAATGACAAGAAAAAATGAAATGCTGTGTTTTTTCTCATTTCATTAATAGGGGCCTATTGAAAAATAGTGCATCTACTGATAAATAGTAGGGATGGGCTTTTGTTTCACAACAAAAGCAACAATAGTATGCCCTATTGCACAACAGTGTGCTCTGTTGCATAACAGTGCACCTTATGGGCCCAATACCGCCAGGTGGATAGCGGGACTGTACGTCCCGGCAGGATATCCAGCCCCACTAGCCACCTGCACCATATGCCACCTCCTGTGCCCCCCCCCCCTGCATGCACAGAGCCACTGTGTGTGCTGTGGGGGATGGGCATACCAACGGGGCAGAAAGTGGGTGGAGCATGGGCTGGACCGGCCCCTGGACATACAGGGCCGATTCAGGTCATGACCCTGTACATCCGGGGAGCACCAGTAATATATAGTAGAATCTTGATCTTTCTCTCTCGTGCTCTTTTTCTTTGTGTATCTGTCTATGTACTGGCAATGTGCACTCGTTTTCATACTAATCGTATAACTCAACAAATAGGGCATTTTCAGTTTGGTTCCTTCAAACTAACCAATGCATGCATGATCCGGAAATCATTCATTTTCAGATCTGTCATAGTCTACAAGGCCAGGAATACAGCCCCTCTCTGTATTTGGAAAAAGAAGCAGGACTCATATCACCATTTATGCTGAAACAGATCAAGCCTATCCCAGCTTCACTTCTTCCAAATACCATTGCTGATATTAACAGGAAACATTTTTGGTTCATTTTTTTCTTGAGTTTCAGAGAGATGGGATGATTTGTTAGTAGCAGGCTAGAAGAATTAAAAAAAGAAGTTAAAAATATCATCAGCCCTAGTCATAAATAGAGAAAATAATAACATATTCAGAGCTCAGGTTTAGAGGGGCTGGCATGCCTGATTCAGTTTGTCAAAAAAAAATTGAGGCTGTGTATACTGCAACTGCAAACTGTACAGCAGAGACAGCCTCCATAGTGAGGGGCTTGACTGTGAAAGAGCAGAGTTCTGGTATAGCAGGACAAGGGGAAGGCAGGGTAGAAGGTACACACACATGGATTGCATTTGTAGATATGAGAGTAACTCCACCGCTAAAGTCTGGCATGCTGTATGGGTGCACAGAAGTGAGTGGTTGTGCGGCAGTGTCACAGTGATAGTGTCCTTATTAGGCAAGGCACAGAGAACATATATTCTGTAAAACATTTTGGATTATCATAAGGATGTGGTTTGCCCATATAAGTGCAACAGACTGGATTGTTTTAGCCAAGTATTCTCAGTGGTGTGCTGCAGGGCTCTGTCCTTTGTGCGATTCTTTTTAGAATAGCAGGGCTGTGTAACTCCTTTCTGTGTATTTGTCTCCGTCAAGGTGTGGGTGTTGGTGTGTGTTCATGTGTGGGGTTGTGAGTTGAGGGACTGGATATGTGTGTGTGTGTGCACGTGTGTACATGAGAGGATGTGGGATGAGGTGAGGTGCAGTATAGTGCGGTGGGGTGAGGTACTCTGTGTGTGCATGCATGAGAGGATGTAGGAAAGGTTGATGTGTGGTGCAGTGGGGTGAGGTGCTCTGTGTGCCTGTATGAGAGAATGGGGGTTAAGGGGCTCGATGCATGTGTGCATATATGAGAGGAGAGATGAGGGTAACAGAGGGTGCAAGGTTGAATGTATGTTTGTGTATATGAGAGGATGAAATAGTAAGGTGGGGTGGGGTGGATGGGATGGTTGTTTGCGTGTTTGTATGAGAAGGTGGAATGGGTGGGGGGCTAGATATGTGTGTACACATGTGCATACCAATGAGGGGTGGGATGGGGGGTTGTGTGTGTACATATGTATGTATGTACCTAAGAGGAAAGGGGTGAGGTGGGGCATGAGGAATGGGGTGGGGTGGGATGAAAGGCTGCATGTGCATTTGCATGCAATGGTGGGGGGGGGGGGGTGAGGAGCTCTGTGTGTGTATGTGAGGGGAGTACAGTGGGATGGGATGGGGTTGAGAGGCTGTATGGGTGCACATGTGCACACATTTGCATGAGAGGGTGTGAGATGTGGAAGTGTGTGTGTGTGTGCACGCATGCGACTGGGAGAGACAGGGAGGGGAGAGTAGGAATGCATGCATGTGTGGTGAGTGAGGTGAATGGCTGTGTATGTGCGTGCATAATTCTCCTCTCCTTTCTCCCTTCCCCCATCCTTCCATATAACTTTAAAAAAATATCTTACAGCAGGGGATCAGCTGGTCTTCACCACAGCCATGGGGATCCCTGATGGCAGGCTCTGAGGCTTTTGTAGATAGAGGTGGCCTCCAGGCACATATCTGCTAGTGGGGAATGGGCCCCACCAGCAGGTACTGAGGGTTTTGGCTGCGATTATTACTTTCCGCAAACCTTTGCCCGTGGGTGATAGGTTTCCCGTCGGCAGGCATAGAGGGTTTTGGCCACAGCTTCTCCGGGCCTTTTGTGCCAGCAGAGATTGCATCATACCCTCTGGAAGAGGCTGCAACTTGTTGCTCCTGGGGTGACTCTTCTGGCCTTCTTGTGCCAACAAGGGTTGGTTCCACACTTGCAGACACCGCTCATCTTGCCACTGGGGCAGCTGTTCCTGTTAAGGGCATACATAGGTTTGTTTACGCAAGCACAAGAAACCTACATTTATGGAAGAACTCGTGACCATGCTGAGAGATGAAGGAAAGCTGATCACAGAGAGAACTAGTGCACCATTTCTGCTAACCATTGTACTGAACATGGTATTTACAGGCTTTGTTTGGGGGACAAGAGGTAGGGAGGTCAGATTGGCATTGGAGTGGGAGGGGCAACTTTCTCCCCTGCCCTCAGATTGGCATTGATTATTTCTTTCTCCCCACCCCCTTGCTGACACTCACCCTTTTATACATACACACTCACGGACACACTCTTTAGCTCGCCCTCATATCCCCCTCCCTTACCCCAGGCCTGATACCATCAACCTCACCCTTCAACCAGGGCTGGCTCATCCATTGTGCGAGAATACTGTTCACACAGGGCCCTGCGCAAACTTCATTCTCACACAATTATGGACAGCTTCAGAGGTGAGCCAGGGAAGTCCGCTCAAGGCCCCAGTTCCCTCTGCACATCCGCCACTGTGAAGAGCGGCATTTTCCCTCACGCTGGCAGCTGTGTTACTGTGAAGCGTTTGAGTGCCAGGAAATGCCCTTTAACCTTTCCCGGCATTCAGCGCGCTTCACAGTAATACAGCTGCCAGTATGAGGGAAAACACCACTCTTCACGCTAGCGGCTGTGCAGAGGTGAGCTAGGGCGTCGCACGGGCCTCCCTGGCTCACCTCTGAAGCAGCTTAGACAGCCATGGGACTTTTCGGGGGAGGTCTATGATAGGACAGGAAATGGCCGATTGGGGGGGGGGGCTAGGTTTGGAAATTGGCTAATGGGTGGGGGGATTTGACTGGAAATGGGCTGATGAGGGCTGGAATAGGACTGGAAATGAGCTGATGGGAGGGGCTAGGACTGGAAATGAGCTGATGGGGGGCTAGAATAGGACTGGAAATGAGCTGATGGGAGGCTGGAATAGGACTGGAAATGGGCTGATGGGGGGGCTAGAATAGGACTGGAAATGGTTGACAGGGGACTAGAATTAGAAATGGGCTGATGGGGGAGCTTGGACTGGAAATGGGCTGATGGGGGGGCTGGAATAGGACTGGAAATGAGCTGATGGGGGGGGCTGGAATAGGACTGGAAATGGGCTGATGGGAGACTGGAATAGGACTGGAAATGGCTGACGGGGGGACTAGAATTAGAAATGGGCTGATGGGGGAGCTTGGACTGGAAATGGGCTGATGGGGGGCTGGAATAGGACTGGAATGAGCTGATGAGGGGCTAGGATTGGAAATAGGCTGATGGGGGTGCTAAGACTGGAAATGGACTGATGGGGGGGGTGCTAGGACTGGAAATGGGCTGAAGCGGGGGGATGAGAAAATGGGACTAGATGGGAGCGGATGCTGAGTGCGGCTGGAACTAGAAGGGAGCTGATTTTGGGGGAGGACTAGAAGGGGATGGGGCTGGGGGAGTGAGGATGGAGAGGGGAAAAGAGATTTTTTGTGGGAGGGAAGAAAAATCTACGATTGGCCGAGTATTAGGAGAGTAGGAAGGGTGGAAGGGTGAAATTTGAGTGGATGGAAAAGGAATAAAGAAAGAAATGGAGGAAAGAGCAAAAGGGGAAAGATCAGTATGCTAAAGCAGATGTATAGAGAGAATGGGGAAAAAACTAGAATAGAGAAGAAAGGACAAATGGACAGCATACAACGGAGAGTTAGCCGAAGACACAAAGAAATCAGAAGAAAGTGACTGGAACAATTGAAACTGAAAAATAAAATGCCCAAACAACAAAAGATAGAAAAATATTTTTTTATTCTGAATTGATTAACTGGAATATGTCAGCTCTGGGAAATGTACATTGTTAACATCTGCGTTTTGTTTAGTAGAAGAGGAAATTAATTTATAGTTTCATTTCTCCAGTGCTGTACATTCCAAGTTTGGCTTTTTGGGGCTGCCAATTTAATTATTGTCTTCCTATTTCTAAATTGTGATTCCTTGTTCTTTGGTGACGGTCTGTGTTCTGCATGTATAACCGAGCTGAGGTATTCTGTTCATGTAGTTTCTATTTGACAGTGCCACTTGTTCTCTTTCCCCAGTAGGAGATGTATTGGTTTAATATTTGTAGTGTTGACTTTTGATAGGTAGGGTCTGGTGCTTTATGAGTCCTGGTAGTGCTGTTATGATACAGTGGTTTGCTATGGGTTCTAAATGGGCAGTGTTTATAGTACTTCCTAATGTGCCTGGCGGTTGGCACCGGAGTATAGTAATGTAGAAATCTGGTAGTCTTTCTTTATCCACTCATTAAGAGGTATGTTTACTAAAAGTTAGCGCACATTAACATCATGCAAATATTTATGCAAATAAGGCCCCATAATGAGTCTCAGCACATGGCCCCGCACCCCCCTTAGGCCGCCCCTGCCTGCAACCATTTCAGCTATAGCTACAGGAGGGAGATACATTAAAATATTTTCAATTTTAAACCGTTGTATTTCTTGATTGATTCTCATCACCCTCTTCTATTTTTCTTACTGATCCTTTTTAAATTTTATTTTCTTTACTCTTTTGATTTATTTTTATTTCTCTAACTTTTCCTTATTAGTTCATATTTCATTTATCACATTTCCTCTCTCTCTCTCTCTCTCATTTCTAAGTTCTCTTCTGTTACCCATTTTATTCTCACAGCATTTCCTCTAGACCTTTCCACACTGTTATCTTTCATTTGCTTATGCCATTTCTAGATTATTTTTTTTTATTTTCATTTGTGTTTTTCTTTATTCTACCTGTATTCTTCCATTCTCCTATCCCTCTGGTTCTCTCATGAGCACCATTTGTTCCTCTTCTCGCCACACAAATTCCTCCTCCCCAAACCTTCACTTTTCTAACCTATTCATACTTCCCTTATCCTTCATCTCTTTCCCTCATCTTTCTTCCCACCCTTCCCTTTACTTTTTTTCTCCACACCACCCTTTCTGACACTTCTGCTCCTTCCCATTCATCTCTCCCCTTCATCATTCGCTTATCCTCTTTCTCCCCCTATCTCCTTTCTCCCTTCCGGTGTTTGCCTTCACTTTCTCTCCTTCACCTTATTGTTGTTGTTGTTGTTAAGTGCCGTCGAGTCGGAATCGACTCATGGCGACCCTCTGGATAGCTATCCTAAACTGTGTTCGGTCTTCAGTCAGGCGGCTCATTGTTGACAGACTGGTACCCGTAGCTGCTGTTATTGTATCGATCCATCTCATTGCTGGCCTTCCTCTTTTGCGTTGACCTTCTATCTTGCCAAGCATAATGTCTTTCTCTAATGATCTCTCTCTTCGCATGATGTGTCCAAAGTATGAAAGTTGAAGTCTTGTCATCTGAGCTTCTAAAGAAAGCTTAGGTTTGATCTCCTCTAGTACCGACTGGTTTGTTCTTCGGGCAGTCCATGGTATACACAGTATTCGCCGCCAGCACCATAATTCAAAGGCATCAATTTTCTTCCTGTCTGTCTTTTTCACTGTCCAGCTTTCACATCCATATGATGTTATTGAAAATACCATGGCTTGAACAAGTCGAATCTTTGTATGGAGAGAGACATCTCTGCTCTTGAGAATCTTATCTAGGTCTTTCACAGCCATTCTGCCAAGAGCAATCCGTCGTCTGATTTCTTGACTGCTTGTTGCTTCTTTATTGATAGTTGATCCAAGTAGGTTAAAGTTGTTCACAATTTCAATTTCTTCTCCTTCAACGATGAACCTGTTGATTATGCCAGTTGTCATGATCTTTGTCTTCTTTACATTAAGGTGCAGGCCCATTTTGAGACTATGTTCTTTGATTGTGAGAAGCAAATGTTTCAGATCATCTTCACTTTCAGCCAGTAATGTGGTATCATCAGCATAGCGAAGGTTGTTGATGAGTCTTCCACCAATCTTCACACCTCTGTTGTCTTCATACAATCCTGCTTCTCTGATGATTTGTTCTGCATATAAATTAAACAGGTAGGGGGAAAGTATGCAGCCTTGTCTTACACCTTTGCTTATTTTAAACCATTCTGTTTCTCCTTGTTCCGTTCGAACTGTTGCTTCTTGATCAATGTACAGACTGCGCAAGAGAACGATCAGGTGTTCTGGTATACCCATGCTTCTTAATGTGGCCCAGAGTTTCTCATGGTTTACACAGTCAAAAGCCTTGCTATAGTCGATAAAGCACAAATAGATATACTTTTGGTATTCTTTAGTCTTTTCAAGGATCCATCTCACATCCGCAATGATGTCTCTCGTTCCTCGCCCTTTCCTGAACCCTGCTTGCACTTCAGGTAGTTCTTGTTCCAGGTATGGTTGTAGTCTCTTTTGAATAATCTTCAGTAGAATCTTGCTGGCATGTGGGATCAGAGCAATTGTGCGATAATTTCCACAGTCAGTTGGATCACCTTTCTTTAGTATTGGTATAAACACAGATCTTTTCCAGTCAGTTGGCCATGATGTTGTCTTCCATATTTCTTGGCAGAGCCTTGTGAGTACGGTAACAGCTGCATCAGATTGCTGCAATACTTCTATGGGAATGCTATCAATGCCTGGTGCTTTGTTCTTTGATAAGGCTTTCAATGCTGCTTCAACTTCTTCTTTCATCACCAATGGTTCCCGATCATAAGGTACAGGTTGAAATGGCTGTTGGTCCACTTGATCTTTATCATATAAAAACTCTGTATATTCCTTCCACCTTTTCTTGATCTTCTCAGCATCATTCAACATAGAACCTTGAGCATCTTGTAACATTCCAATTCGAGGCTGGAACTTTTTCTTTAACTCTCGTAGCTTTAGGAAAGCCGATCTTGTTCTTCCTCTAATAGTTTCTGCTTCTATTTCCTTGCAAGTGTCATTGTAGTACTTTTCCTTGTCCTTTCTTGCTGCACGTTGGAAATCTCTGTTGAGTTCTGCGATTGTCTTCCTTTCTCCTCTGGCTTTAGCTTCTCTGCATTTCTGGGCAATTTTCAGAGTTTCTTCCGTCATCCATTTTGGCCGTTTTTGCTTTTTCACCTTTTGTAGAGACTTCTCGCTTTCTTCCAACACAACCTTCTTGATGTCATTCCATAACTCTTCCGGAGCTCTGTCATTTGTATCTAAAGCAGCAAATCGATTTTGCAGGCAGTCTTTAAATTCCAGTGGTATATTCTCAAGGTCATATTTTGCTGCATTCATGAGTGGTTTGCTCTTTTTCAACTTTAGCTTGAGTTTGCATACTAGTAGTTGATGATCTGTACCACAGTCAGCTCCAGGTTTTGTCTTTGTTGATGTTACAGAGCTTTTCCATCGTTGACTTCCACATATGTAGTCAATTTGATTTTTATATAATCCATTCGGTGAAGTCCATGTGTACAGTCGCCGCTTGTGTTGCTGGAAGAAGGTGTTTGAGATGAATAGATCATTGGTCTTGCAGAATTCTATCAGTCTTTCTCCAGCTTCATTTCTGTTGCCAAGTCCATATTTTCCAACTACTTTGCCTTCTTCTTTGTTGCCAACCTTTGCGTTCCAGTCACCCATGACTATCAGGATATCCTGTTTGCATGTTCTGTCAATTTCAGCTTGTACTTGTTCATAGAACTCTTCAATTTCATTCTCTTCAGCAGCTGTTGTTGGGGCATATACTTGAATTATAGTTGTGTTGATAGGCAATCCTCGTAGACGAATAGAGATTAAGCGTTCGCTGACTGCATTGTATTTCATTACAGTTCTTGCAAGTTTCTTCTTTATTATAAATGCAACACCATTTCTTCTTTGTCTTTCATTTCCAGCATAGTAGACCATGTGATCATCTGATGCAAAGTGCCCGATGCCAGTCCATTTCAGTTCGCTGACACCCAACAGATCAAGTTGTACACGTTCCATTTCATTCTTGACCACCTCCAACTTCCCTTGGTTCATGCTTCGTACGTTCCATGTTCCAATGTGTAAGACATCTTTACAGCTTCTGACTCTCATTTCATGCGCAGCTACATCAGCAGTCAGACTTCCCGAGGGCTTTGATCCAACCACATCATAAATGCTGGCTTTACTCTGAAAAGTCTTCAGCTCTTCCCCAGTAGCTAGTTGAGTGCCTTCTGACCTGGGGGTCTCATCTTCCAGCACCATAGCACAATTTGTTTGGTTGTAACTATCCATTGGGTTTTCATGGCAAGATACAGAAGTAGATTGCCGGGCCTTTCTTCCGCGCAGTTTAAGTTTGGTGTTGTTGCCGTTGTCACAAAAATGTGATCCTCCGCCGTCAACACTGTCCCATTCTGCTGCTGCCCAGATGGGTGGTTTGTCTTGGTCTGGCACCTCAGCTGAGACCTGTCCATCTTGGGAGACCCTGCCAGTAGTTAAACTACTTACCTTATTAAAGTTCAGGAATTGTGCTTTAGAAAATGTCATAGATTAAAACTAAGAAGAATGTCTGGTGGTCGTCTTCATTAGCAGCTGATTTCTAGAAATTCAGAATCTAGTTAGGATAGCAGAAGTTCTCTGGTGTTCAGACTTTGGCACAAGTCAGTTGTAGTTGCCTTGATGCTGGCTGCTTCGCCTCCTGATTAGGAGGAGGATATCAGGCTTCCAGTCTATCCCCAATCACATATGGTAGAGGCTAATGCCAAGGAAACTATCTGCTTTATGTATTTAATTGTATTTAGTGGTTTGTTTCCTGCACCCATGTAGTAATGTCTCTTTTACATGTCAAATTTTGACAACTCTGAATAATCCAAATCATTTGTTTCCAAGAAAATGACCTATCCAGATGGTCACTAGTGTACTCACTTGTTTGATGATTTCAGCTGATGAATGGCTTCTGATGCCTACATCAATGGGCTCATTTATCACAGGTTAGCACTAATGTTACAAGCTTTTTTTTTTAGCAATTTAATAACTAGAACTAACAAAACTAAGATTTGACAAAAGTTCGAACTTGCTTTGCAGTTCGAATGGACTACCTCACCCCTTGACTTTAATGATACAGTCAAGACAGGCGATCAGTAAGGGCACACTTATTATTTAAAAGGAGTGGTAGGGGCACAGAACACAGAAAAGTGGGGTGTATCAAAGATAATGTGTTTCTATGGAGGCTGATTAGCACTAACATTGTACTGTTGGTGCAAGCCATATCTACAAATAGCAGACTAACAGCTAGAGTTACTCATCTTCAGCTTGCGTTCTTTTACTGCAAGTTCCATTCAGTGCAAGGGGACAATTACTAATATGTTAATGACATTAGCGTGCGTTAACACAGCAGTGCACGTTATTAACTCTAGAAGTTGGCCTGCTAATTGAAGGATTTGTTTTTGAGTTGTAATATTATTACCTTCATTAAAAGAGGACTGGGAAGCTGAAATGATAAGGAAGTGTATATATGTTGGTTGTCCCAACTAAATTTTAAATCGTACATATTTCAATGAGCATCTTTCGATGAATTTTGAAGATGGCCATTTTAACTAAAAGAAAATGTACACATAAATGCAGATAGATGGGTCGATCTTCAAAGCTAGAAGGAGGCCAGTAGACTAAGGGCACTGACCGCACTGTCCGGCTAATGCCATTGGATATCGCCACAGAGCACCTCAGCTTTGTCTGGCTGGTGCAGGTGTGATCTGTGAGCAGAATTGGGGTATAGCGATGCAATCCAGATAAGTCTTGACACCTACCCATTTTGCCCAAATTTCGGCTGGGACTTCACTGGATTACTTGGGTTGCACAAAAAACAGTCGTAAATTGTAATCCAGTGACGTAAGGCAGACCGGATAAATGCAGAGACTTAGGTGAATTGCTCCACTCAGCTGAGATCTTCAGCAGCGGCTGCAGTCCAGTTACTGCCACTGAAGGTGCTTCTGACTGTATTTAAGCACCACAGCTGACTGGCGGGTCTGCTTATCGGGACCATAATGTTTTAGGTAAGTTTTAAAAACAATGTTGCCTTTAGAGAAAATTAAAGGTTTGCACAATTTTACTGCATTTGGCATTTCCACAAGAACAGTTCCATTTAAATAATGTTATGGGGGATATTTGCTAATATTAGTGCGCACTGTCTACCACAGGGCCCATTTTATTCCTATGGACCGTGTGCTAATGGCATTAACATGCTGACTGTTACATTACCCTTATATGTTCTGTAACATGCTTTATTTAGCCTAACACAGCTAAAATGTTTGTTTAATTCTGTGTTTTACCTGCATTATTTTTTCTGTTTTCGTATTAGAGGGAAGTTTTCAAAGTGATTTTCCCAGGTAAATATCACTTTACCCATGTGCAGAGTAATTTTATAAATGGGCACCCAGGATGAGCCCATCTTTAAGCCTATTTTATAAGGAAAAAATAGGTGCCTATGTTTCTTTATAAAATAGAGGCATAAGAGGCCGACAACGCACTTTCAGTCTAGGCACAATCACTTGCATCATCTCTATGACTGCTGTCAATGCCCACACTCAGTTTTTTAAAGAACACACACAAATTATAGTATTTCCTAATTTATATCTGTAACTTTATGCTCCCCTCGGGGTCCATCCAAACTCTGTCCTTATACATGCCCACAGTGAAAGAAAGTTTGTTCACTTGGCCTGACACACGTCCTTCCAGAATAGCAGCCGCCTAAAATACACACATAAATGACCATTTACACAAGTAAACTACTAAAATAGAGTGATTAATGCACGTGAATGGCATGCAGCTTTCCACAGCTCCTTATAAATTTACCCCATAAGGTCCGTACTTACTGTAATAAGCTGCAGTTCCCGCAGGGAGAATCTTCGTGGGATTTATTAAACTGCAGTTGCTGAGTACCAGAGTTCTATAGCTCCTGGTGAGTTTTACTTGTGTTGCTTTGGCTGGGCACTTCATGTTTTCAGTTGTGGCAAGGCACAGTGATGACCTGCTCTCTTAGGGCCACTATTTAAAATGCCTGCAAGATACTGTAAGATGCCTCATCCCTGTGACAAAAATCACTAGTAGTCTATTGAAAAGATAAAGTTTTTGGTCCTCCTAAATTACCCTCCTGGGCCATATAAGTCACACCCAAAGCTCTACTTCCTTTTCAAAAATGTATCCCATTTTAGCCTTGCTCCCATTCCACCTTCACGAACACACAAGCTTTGTGGTCTTCTGGGAACAGGAGCAATCTGGCCTTGGCACCTCCAGACCCATCTTTCCAAATGGTAATGACTGACCCAGGGGTGCCCTTTCATCCTCACATGTTGGACAAAGGAGACCTGCAAGTTAGTACCATTTTGAAAGCTTGTTATTATGATAGGAAAATTCCCTAGTTTGTGGGGCAAGATTCGAGGGTCCTGAGCAGTGGGGACAGATGGGGCAAGCCAAGCCTTAGGGGGGGGGGGGAGTTTACATTTTGAAAAGGGGGAGAACTTTGGGCCCATGGGGGTCAGAGTTAACCACAGGTAATTTTGTGTATGATTTGTAAACTGTGTTTATTATGTTGATGCTGTGATATTTGTGATGCAACTGCTTTATTTATCTTTGTATCTCTGTAATTTTTCAAAAATTACAAAAAATGTGTTTCAAAAATACGAAATAAATAATAATGAAAAAGACACTTATATTTGAATAGAAAAGGTCATAGGAGAAAAACAAAAGAATTAGAAACAAAATCATATATAGCTTCATTAGTCCACAACTGGAAGGAAAGAGGACCTAAATAAATCCAAAAATTAATAAGCAAAGCAAAAGGGAGAAAAACACCTCTGCAAAATTTCTATCAGTATTTATATTAGAAAATGACAACTTAAATACAAATTCATTAGAGAACTTGTAAAGGTGTCCTGAACACTTAGACAAGTTGGAGATTAATTTTCACAATTCAAAATCAAGGAGGAGTTCCAGGGAGATCCCCTGTGCTCACAGGAATAGATGGAATCTAACTGACTTTGTAGCTGTTAGATCTGTGGGAACACTAGCCCTCCAAACACAGGGGGAGAAACACTCCCCCCCCCCTTTTTACTAGAAAGTCTTACCCTCCTCCTCCATATCTTCTGTTTAGGAGTCCAAGATCCCGACCATAAATGTTAAATTTTTCCTCCTATCAGTGATGACAACAGCTTGGGGCTGATTCAGCTCACCCCCGGCCCTAACCTCCCCCCCTCCTCCCCCAGAGTGTGGGAGTGGGAAGCAGGAGACATGACTTAGAGAGCCTCTAAGTCAGTGGTTCTCAACCTTTTTTGTACCGTGACCCCTTTTACCATTGGTCAACTTGTGGTGACCCCCAAAGATAAAATCAAATGCGTCTCTCTTCCTTTACCGTTAACGCATTGTCGCTGTAATCATTTGTTGAATTATTAATATATTATAGGCCTTTGCAATATGTTTTTATGTATAAAATTTACTTATTTAAACCACAATAACAAGTAACAATATGTGATTTTAAAATTATGATGATTTTGTAGTCAAATCACTAATATGAAATAAAATTATTTTTTCTACCTTTGTTGTCTGATCAATTTATTCTCTGATCATGCTGGTTCCGATCTGAGGCTTCTGCTTTCCTGTCTTCTCTTAGCTCTCTTTCTGTGGTCTATGGTCCATCTGCCATTTATTATCTCTTCTTTCGTTTTCTTCACTTCTTTCCATCAGCCTATTTCTAGTCCCAGTAACCCTCCCCAGTATCAGCCCCTTTCCAGTCCTCACTCTCAGTACCTTCCAATGTCAACTTGCATTCCCATGACTGCCACTGGAGTCCATTCCCTTCCAGTCCCCCTCCTTCCCCACTGACCAGTCCCTTTTAGTACAAATACCATGGCAGCCCCTCTCAGATCCACTCCTTTCCAGTTCCATTCTCCCATCCCCTCGTATCAGCCCACTTGTAGCCTTAGCCCCCAGTTTTCTTCCAGGGCCAGCAGCTCTATCCTCCCCGCCCCACAATCAGCCCATTCCCAGTCAAAGCCCCCCAATCAGCTCACTTCTAGTGCTAATCCCCCCTCAAACCCCATTACCAGTGCTAGCCTCCCCTAATCAGCCCAATACCAGTCCTACCCCCCATCAGCTCATTACCAGTCCTAGCCTCCCCTAATCAGTCCATTTCGAGTCATAGCCCCCCTCCGATCAGCTCATTTCCAATGCTAGCCTCCCATCAGTCCATTACCATTCCCACCCCACCCCATCAGCCCATTACAAGTCCTAGCCTCCCCTAATCAGCTTATTTCCAGTGCTAGTCCCCCCTCAACACCATTACTAGTGCTAGGCTCCCCTAATCAGCCCATTTCCAGTCCTAACGCCCCCCATCAGCCCATTACCAGTCCTAACCTCACCGATCAGCTCATTTCCAATGCTAGCCCCCATCAGTCCATTACCAGTCGCAACCCCCCCCCTTGATCAGTCCATTCCCAGTCCTAGCCTTCCCTAATCAACCCATTACCAGTCCTAGCCCCCCCATCTGCCCATTACCAGTGCTAGCTCCCCCATCAGCCCATTATAATCCTAACCCGTACTGTCTCTCGCCTCTGTCCAGCATTTATCCCCTGTCTGTCCAGTTTGTCCCCCTGTCTCTTCCCTTTGTCCATGCCAGCCCCCCTCCCTCCATCCCTCCATGTCAGCCCCCCTCTGTCCATGTCAGCCCCCTCTCTCCATCCATCCATATCAGCCCCCTCCCTCCCTCCATCCCTCTCTCCATGTCAGCCCCCTCCCTCCCTGTCCATGTCAGCCCCCTCCCTCCATGTCACCCCCTCCTCCCTCCATGTCAGCCCCTCCTCTCTCCATCCCTCCATGTCAGCCCCCCTCTGTCCATGTCAGCCCCCCTCCCTCCCTTCATCTATATCAGCCCCCCCCCCCACCCATGTCAGCCGTGTTGCAGGTTCCCTGCCCCCTCATCCCCTCTCCCCATGTCTGCCTCCCTTCTAATGCAGCCGCGGCTCCCTGCCTCTTAGGGAGCCACGGCTTTGCCTGTAAAACTGTTGCGGAGCCTTCCTGTCTCTCGACGGGCTCCGTGCAGCATTGTCCCACCTCCAAAGGAAGTGGTAAAGAACTTCCTTTGGAGGCGGGACAATGCTGCACAGAGCCCGTCGAGAGACAGGGAGGCTCGCCGTATCAAAAAGGATATAGCGATTTTAGAAAAGGTACAGAGAAGAGCCACCAAAATGGTAAAGGGGATGGAAGGATACTCCTATGAAGAAAGGCTAAAAAGGTTAGGGCTCTTTAACCTGGAAAAGAGACGGCTGAGGGGAGATATGATAGAAGTCTATAAATTAATGAACGGAGTGGAACGGGTAAACGTAGATCGATTGTTTACCTTATCAGAATATAGAAAGACTAGGGGACATGCAATGAAGCTACAGGATAAACTATTTAAGACTAATAAAAGAAAATATTTTTTCACTCAACGTGTAATCAAACTCTGGAATTTGTTACCGGAGGATGTAGTAAAGGCTGTTAGTGTAGCTGGATTTAAAAAAGGTTTGGACAAGTTCCTGGAGGAAAGGTCCATAAACCATTATTAAGAAGTGACCGAAGATATCAATGCTTGACCCAGTACAAGCATTGTGGAACTTGTGTCTCTTGGGGAAACTGCTAGGTACATATGACCTAGATTGGCCACTGTTGGAAACAGAATACTGGGCTTGATGGACCTTGGTCTGACCCAGTATGGCATATCTTATGTTCTTATGTTCTTATGTAATAAGCTCATAATCTGAAAAAAAAATCACTGCCTCTTTGGTGCCTTAAAGGGGCGATCCCTTTTGCATATGTCCCTTCAAATCTCCTTGGGGCTGTAGGATCATCAGCTGTCCAGAGTTCAAGATCTCCAGCTCATTGCATTGATATGAATAAAGGAGGCACACTGAGGAATATCTCTTGACTCATGCATTCTCCTTACAGCTCTCCGGGCAGCAGATCAGAGTTTCCTTCAACATGTCACAGTCTCCATGGAGATTTATCCCCTCTTTTTTGGCACTGAGATGACCTTGCTGAAGGGTGCGGCAGCTCAGTATTGTGCAGAAACTTAAGTTATTTATTTAGCCTATCCTATGAAAAACATCCAGGACACGTTACATAAAACACTCATACACAAATAAACCAACAGTCAGTGACACACAGCACCGGTGGCACGTAGATATGAGAACTGCTCTTAGCAAGTCAGTTAGCTTTATCCCTCCACAGCAAAAGCTGTATTCCCTAAAAAACAAAGCAGTTTCTGCAGCCCACCTAAACTCTATAAAGTTATCTAAAAAATGTAGAGACACTGGTAATTTATTCTGTAACACTGGAACAGCATTTGCATGCAACACAGTTTTAGCGTGATTGCCAGGGAGCTTAGTTTATAAGAGCTGCGTGGAAAGTTGCATGCTATTTATTGGTGTAAATATCTTTTTAAAAATTTTATATATATCATTTTACACAAAAACCAAGCATACAACATATTTGTAAGGAATAAAGAGAGCAGAATCGCAGAAAACCCCCAACATAAGAAGTAAATACCATGAGGAAATACACCATGAAAAATCTGTATTTTAAAGGACTTACATGCATGAATGGC
Source organism: Ichthyophis bannanicus (assembly GCA_033557465.1). NCBI lineage: Eukaryota > Metazoa > Chordata > Amphibia > Gymnophiona > Ichthyophiidae > Ichthyophis > Ichthyophis bannanicus. Next base: position 516,445,734 of record CM066031.1, on the reverse strand, counting down.
CACTTACGAACATGCTCTGGGGGTTGCTATTCTGTAAGCACACGCATAAGTCCCATCGTGCATACTTTCAGTAGGGGCGTGCACAGGGGCAGAGTGTAGGCAAGGCCCAAATTTACTCACGTAAATTATAGAATACTATGGCTTACGTGCATTTCCGCTCTATCTAGGCATGTGCATGTACGTCTGCTCTAGGACAGGCGTAACTGCCGTAACTAAGTTAAGGCACGTCAGGACGCCCCTATTTGATAAAGTATGCGCATGCTTCACTTTATAAAAAAGAGTCTCCAAATATGCGCATGGTAACATGCATTGACTGCGTGGGAGTTTATAAAATTTCCCTTATTTTGTCTAATTTAAGGCTCAGAAAATGAATATGCAAAGGTGTGCGATACTCATAAATATAATGGGTTACTTCCAGTTGCAGCATGATAGTACATTTTACTATGTGGTAAACAGTATTTATTATGTGCGTGCACATCATCACACCTTAATCAAGCCTTTAAATTGACTGCCTGAAAACTGCCAGCCTTCAGTTTAGTGAAATGTACATTCAGCATTCCCCAAAGTGCACGCTTTTAGCTGCAACGAGAGCAGATGTTTCTGGTGGGCATATTAAAATCAGGGGAGGAAAAATATAAATGTAGATGGCATTTTCTCATTGAGGTGTGCACTTCTGCAGTAAATTCTGTTTGCACAAAGTGCAGTTGCAAGTGTCTATGAGTGATTTGCACCAGTGGCAATTTGCAAAGGGAAAGTCCTACTGTCCTTTCCTTTTGAAAACAGGTGCGGAGGCTACAGAAAAAAATATGTGCTGATTTTATGTCAGTGGGCAGTTTGAATATTATTCTCATGAGGGATCATTTTATGAAAGGCCACCTATGTCAAAATTTCCAAAAGATGTCTATTTTATAAAGTCGATGGGGGGGGATACTCAAAAGCATTTACACGGTTTGCAGACGTGCCCCTCTGCAGGATATTCAGCGGCACTAACACCTGTCATCACATACTGAAAATTACTTATCTTATGCAGCATTCTGGACATGAATCCATGTTTCAAAACAAGCATTGTGCATCAGGACTTCAGTACTTCATTTGTCATCATATATCCGACTTCACATCTGTAGAGGAACAAACATGAAAATCGCATTGGCAGGTTTTTTTAGCATAATCACATGACCAGTTTTCCACCAATTAGTGAAAGTCACTGTTTAGCTAATCATCACTAAGTCCATACCAAAATGCACTCAAGGTTAAGGTCTAATATACCTGTCTACAGTAGCGATCCCTACTCCCTTTGAATATTCAACTAGTGGGGTGGACAGATTGCTCTTTAAATGCTGTTCCCGAGTACTATCTTGCAAGTCCTTAGTAACTACAGTAAACAAATCACTCTCCATGTAAAATAAAGCTTGTTATGTTGTTTTCTTGAAAGTGGACTACTAGTGGAGCGCCTATGTGCCATTGTCACAAGGCTTGACAAGCCCCATTTGCTAGGCCACCATGGTACCTAGAAATTTGGCTATGGTGGCCAGGATTTGCCAGCCCCAAACATCCTCTTGTGCCAGTGTAGTTGCCGAACAGCACTTTCCTGCACCAGAGTGACTCCGAGTTTGAGTCGCGCAAGACGTGAGTTCTCACAAGACCATCATGGAAGGTAGGCACATGCGGCTCAGACCTAAGAGCTATGCAGGTACTGGGAGAAAAACAGCTGATAGACAACATCAAAAGCAGCATAAAAACAGTGTAGAACGATCACAGTGTCAGCACTGGAGGGTAAGAACATAGGGCAGGAGGAGCATAGGGGTTGACTGGCTGACTGGGAAGAAAGTTGAAAAAGAGAAAAATTAGTAATGGGATAACTTCCTGGGAATGAAGGCTGGGTGACTGGTTAGCTAGGGAGGATGACTGTGTGGGGGTTTGGGAGAAAGGGCTAAACCGGTGGGCATGATGGTGGGGGTGACTGATTGGATGACTGGATAGGTTGATTGCATGGGGGCATGATTAGGAGTGGAAAGGAGGAGGAATGACTGAGTGGGGGGAATTAAGATGGGGAAAGATGAGGGTGGGAGATTAAGAGAGGAAGAATGGGGAAAACTAGGATAGGAGAGGGAGGCAGACTGACAACAGGAGAAGGGATAGAGATGGAGAGACTGCTAGGGACAGGTTGAAAGGATAATAGAGACTGTGTAAGGGGACAGAGAGATAAAGAGGGAACAACCATACATTAAAGACCTGATTTAGTAAGTATTTTTGTCTCATGGGAAAAGAAAGTAAACCAGACCCTAAAGCAGCTGCAGCAGACTTTGGAGAGGGAACCCTATAACAATTAGAATACAACCTCTAGAGAGATATTTAAACTTGGCCATTAAAACTCCCTTCTCTCTCTCTCCTCCACACACTTTAAACCTTTGTGAGGAAGACAGGGAGGGTGAGAGAGTTCTCATCCTTTGGCTCCTAAGTTTTTGAGCTGGCTCCTAGATCTACAGAAAGCTTGACAAGTCCTGTTTTCCTAATCATCCTGCTAGACCAGTCCAAGCAATTGGGTTATGCTCCCCAGCCAGTAGGGGGAGGCAGACCAGAACAAGTTTCAGTGATGTCATCACTAGTATATCCACCGGTACATTTCTGAGAGAAGCTAGTATTGTCTGCCTCTAGCAGGTGGCAAGGTGTGTGGACTGGCGCGGCAGTGCAGATAGGCCCAGATCATGTTCTTGAAGCCTGTGTGATTAAGATATTCAGTCCAGTGTTTTCCTGGAGCTTGGGTATGCTCATTATCTGCTCAAGTCAACAGTTACCCTGTGTCCAGCACAGTAACCCATGAGCTCTAGCACTAGTAGGCCGTAGAGCGAGAAGCAGGATCCCTCGGGGCCCCTAAAGGGGGTTGGTAAGTCTGGGCCCAGTCCTTCCTTCTCTCTCAGTGTCCTTTATATGCATATTCTCCTTTTTTTTTCCTATTTTTTGCTATGGTTTTTTTGGTCCTATTTCTTTAATTGCTTCTGTGCTGCTTGAATGAAGCAGCTTCAAACTTTAAAAAAAAAACAAAAAACAAAAAAACTCTAAAGCAGCCGGGCTTTCCCAGGTCTATGTGAGCAACTGGGGAGGACTCCCTCATGTTTCTCCGGCCAGCCTGACAGGCTATGATCGTGGGTTCCTTTTGCACCATGTTTTTTTCTTGTTGGGCTTTTTTCTTCTTGAAATATATGAGGTGAAACTTGAGTCAACAGTCCATCTACAGTGTACTCGTGCCGTCGGAGCTAGGAGATGCTGTGTGTCAGATAAGTGCCGTTGAGTTTTTTGAAATTTTAAATGCATTTGAAAATTTATAAAAACCAGTAGTGCACTTAGAAGCCTATGAATGACAACTAGGGAAATTGACAGACTGTGAAGCTTTTAGTCATGCTACCAGCCTTGTATCTCCATTTGAGGCTTCATCATTTCCCTTTATCCCTAACTCCTGTGTGGCAATGGATTGTTTTAATTGCCAGGGTTCATTTGTTTTTCCTCTTCCCTTGTTAGGTTATCGTTGGGCTTTTTTCTTCAGCTTTTTTTCCTTGACCGCATTTTAGCTTAGCTGCATTACAGGGTGCACAGAATTGTGCTGTCTGTGGTTCCTATCAGTGAGCTCTGCAACTGGCTATATTTGTCCCAAGTGTGATGGAAAAGACTCAGAGCACTTATATCTGCAATGTTGCCCCCTTCCCCCCCCCCCCCATGGAAGCCCAGGGGCTGATGCTGATCTTGCTGCCTCTGCAGTGTCTTCAATGATTTTCATGCTGGCAGGAATGTCAGCCATCTTGGATGGCCGTATGGTCCTAGTGGAAGGGGAGAGTGGTAAGGAGACTGCAGCCTCCAGTTGGCAGGCCCCTGAGATCTATTCTCAGTCAGTTTTGAACTGCAACTCCTGAAACAGCCATGGGCTGATCTCCAGGAACAAGCAGGAATGAGTCTTCACAAATGGATATGTCGGTACCGACGGAGCCTGCGCGGGAACGCTCCCCAGCGTCCAATCAGAAAGCTTTTGGGAGAATCCCACAGCGCCTGCGTGCTGCCTTCCCGCCTTTCCAACTGTCTCTCCTCAGTTGTTCTTTTTCCGCGGAGCCAGCAGGTCGTGTTCCTGTCACCGCAGAAGAATTTCCTTAATTTTTCTTTATTTCTTTTCTGTATGCGTCTGCCTTCCTCGACGCTATACCGGTACCGCCGGTTCTTATTCTTTTCTTTAAAAAAAACCAAAAAACTTCTATTTTTTCTTCAGGTGTACTTCAGTTTTGGGCCTTAGGCCCAAAATCCTTTTTCCTTAAAATATGAAAAAACCTGCCTCAGGATTTAAGAAGTGCACAAAATGTGGCGGTACTATATCCGTCACCGACACCCATGACTGGTGTCTCAAATGTTTAGGCCCTGACCATTCCATTACAGATTGTGTGTCCTGATCCATGATGTCTAAGAGAGGTCGACAGAACCGAGCTGCCAAGCTCAGTACCCTGTTTCCCTCTGATGCGGCTTCGGTGGCATCGACGTCTTCCAGGGCTTCTTCTTCCTCACATGGATCTCAGGTAACTAAACATAAATCCAGCCGGTCCTCGAAGGGCAAATCTCCTTCTAAGCATCGAGATGCCCCTGGCCTTGCCCTCGAGGATTCTGCACCGGCAAAATTACCCCGGCGGGAGGCTTCGGCTTCTAAAGCATCATCATCGGGGTTGCAGGACGATCTAGATGGCGTGGCCTCAACAGATCTCCTGGTGCCATGCTCTGGGGTACCGGTGGCCTCCACCGGTACCGACTTCCAGGCATTGGCAGCGTCAATGGATCAGAGGATTCTGTCCATCGAACGCAGTCTGGCGGCTTTCCTTGTGGCATTGACGCCCGTGGTACCGCAACAGACTACTCCGCAGGTACCGGCTCCGGTATCGCCATCAGTACCGATTCCGGTACCGGTGGTATCGACATCGGCATCGGTGTCAGCCATGCCGGTACCCTGCCCTCTGCAGCCCTCCGGTACCGATACCCCAGTACCGATGATTCCCGATACCGACCCCGTTGGTACGGGTATCGGGCTTTGCAGGAGCATCCCGACAGACGATACTTCGATTCCTCTGATGACTCTGAGGATTCTGAAGAGTCTGTCGATGCAGCAATGCTTCTTCCACAGGAGGAGTCCTCTCCTAAACGAAGGATGTCTCCTCCAGAGGACTTGTCTTTTCAAGACTTTATCAGAGAGGTGGCTCGGGGTCTCTCTATTACAGTAGCCCCAGAGTCAGAGCCTAGAGCTAAGGAGTTAGATATTCTACAATATCCTAAAACTCCTAAAGAGGCAGCTACCTTGCCTATTCATGAGATTCTGTATGATCTCATGTTAAGGATGTGGGAAGCACCTCTAACCACCTCTCCTCATTCTCGCAGGTTGGACACCATGTATTGTGTCCCTCCTTGTCCTGGTTTCCATAAAACTCAGCTTCCTCACCACTCTATTGTGGTTGAGTCTGCAATGAGAAAGATTAGAAGTGCCAAGAGACATGCCTCTAATCCTCCAGGACGTGAATGTAGAACCCTGGATGCTTTTGGTAGAAGAGTCTACCAAGCTTCCATGCTTGCTGCGAGAATTAATTCTTATAGTCTCTACATGGGAATGTTCTTGAAAGAAGTCACTGACCATTTTCAGACTTTAAGTCCTTTTATGTCTGACAATAAAAGGCAAGAATTTCTCTCTGGGCTCAAACATGCCCAGGATATCTCCAAATTCTCCAACCGTGCAGCTTTCGACTCCTTTGAATGCGTAAGCAGAGCCTCAGCTATAGCTATAGGTGCATGTAGGATTGCTTGGCTTCAAGCATCTGATTTGGAGATCTGGGTCCAAGATGAATTGGGAAATATCCCTTGTACAGGTGAAAATCTGTTTGGTAAGGATTGGCAAGCAAAAGCCAATCAGATGGATGCTGAAAATTCTGCTTTGGATAGACTATCCAAATCTACAGCTGCTCCTGCTAAGAAAAGATTGTTCAAGAAAACACCTTTTTCTAAAAAGGGAAGATCCTATCCTGCTTATAGTCAGAGAGCATCTTCTGCAGCTCAGTTCCCTTCCAAATGTCAGCAATCCTCCAAACAGACCAAGGCAAAGGCTGCGAGGCCTGCTCCAGCCCAGCAGTCTCAGCCCCCTCAGGGCCTTTGACTTTCTGCTAGAGAACTTAGCCTTCCTGGCTCTGGAAGGACCAGAGCCCTCCACCATTCCAGGAAGATTATGTCACTTTGCTCCCAGATGGGGGCAAATCACAGCAGAGCATTGGACACTCTCCATCATAAGAGAGGGGTACAAACTTCATTTTTCCAGCTTGCCCCCTCTCACAAGAGTGCACCAGTTCAATTCTCCAACCTCCCTCCTCAACCTGTTAGAGCAGGAGGTTGCCACTCTTCTAGCCCAAGGGGCAATAGAGGAAGTGCCTTCTCAACAACAAGGCACAGGTTTCTACTCCCCTATTTTCTTATCCCAAAGAAAACAGGGGGCTTCAGACCCATTTTAGATCTCAGAGAGTTGAACAAATTCCTAGTCAAGGAAAAATTCAAGATGGTTTCTCTAGGAACTCTGCTGCCATACCTTCAGAGTCAGGATTGGCTTTGTTCTCTAGATCTCAAGGATGCGTACACTCATGTTCTCATCCATCCAACTCACAGAAGGTTCCTTCGGTTCCTTTTCCAGGAGAAGCATTATCAATACAGAGTGTTCCCCTTTGGCCTGGCCTCTGCACCAAGGGTGTTCATGAAATGCATGGCAGTGGTTGCTGCTTTTCTGCGCACCCTGGGAATATTTGTCTTCCCCTATCTGGACGACTGGCTCATTCGAGCTCCCACTCAATCAGAGGCCAAGACTGCTCTAACCTGCACAATGCATATCCTTCAATATTTAGGGCTGGTAATAAACATCCCAAAATCCAATTTGATCCCTACTCAGTCCCTGGAGTTTATAGGGGCATTGCTGGATACCACAAAGGCAAGGGCCTTTCTTCCCCAGGCCCGCTGCCTTCGCTTGATGCAGTTAGCTTCTCAAGCAGAGTTGAAACCCCTACTAACTGCTTGAGAGATGTTACAGTTGCTAGGCCACATGGCTTCCACCGTTCATGTGGTACCATATGCTCGCCTTCACATGAGAGCAGCTCAGTGGACTTTATCCACCCAATGGACCCAGGTATTAGGCTGCCTGTCAGACAAAATGGCAAACACAAGTCGCCTCATTTTGTCCCTCCAATGGTGGAAGTCCCCTCAAAACCTCTTGCTGGGGTGTCCTTTTCAACAGCCTCTACCCCAGGCAATTCTTACAACAGATGCTTCTCCAATGGGCTGGGGAGCTCATCTTCAGGACCTCTCCACCCAGGGCATCTGGTCCCCACAGGAGACTTGTCTCCACATCAATCTCTTGGAACTCAGAGCAATCTTCCTTGCTCTATGAGTTTTCCACACCCTGCTCAGCCACAAGACAGTCCTTGTCCACACGGACAATCAGGTAGCCATGTTCTACCTAAACAAGCAGGGGGGAACTGGCTCTCTGTCGCTTTGCAACGAAGCTCTGTGACTGTGAGCCCTCGCCAGAGAGCATCACATTCATCTTCTGGCAGTCTATCTTCCAGGGGTTCAAAACTCTTGGGCAGACAGACTCAGTCGAGTTCTGCTTCCACACGAGTGGTCCCTACATATGGACCAGGTGTCAAAAAATTTTCAAATTTGGGGAACCCCGGACATAGACCTCTTTGCAAGTCCATGGAATGCCAAACTTCCCCGGTTCTGTTCCAGAACTCAGGCTCAGGGGGCTCAGGCAAGGGATGCTTTCCTCCTTCACTGGGGTCAAGACTTCCTGTATGCCTTTCCACCCATTCCCCTAATTCCCCAAACCCTGTTCAAGCGTCAGAGAGACAGAGGCCACATGATTCTCATAGCTCCACATTGGCCACGGCAAGTGTGGTACCCTCTGCTTCTACATCTCTCTCAAGCTCCCTCCCTAGAGTTAGGGTCTGCTCCAGACCTCCTCTCTCAGGAGGACGGAAAGTTGTGGCATCCCAATCCCCAGTCTCTGCATCTCAGGGCTTGGTTGCTGAAGGCCTAGATCTCCAGGATCTTCCTCTTTCTCAGCAAGTGAAAGATGTTCTTCAAGCTTCCAGAAAACCTTCCACTAGACGTTCTTATGCCTTCAAGTGGAAAATGTTTACCATCTGGTGTTCTGAAAAGGGTCTTAACCCCCGTGCCATACCTCTGGAATCATTGCTGGAGTATCTCCTGCATCTGTCTAATGCAGGCCTTAAGACAAATTCAGTAAGAGTCCATCTGAGTGCTATTGCAGCTTCACTCAAGCCTCTCAATGGACAACCTGTTTCCTCTCATCCCCTTGTAGCAAGGTTCATGAGAGGCCTCCTTTTAACAAAGCCTCCCATTAGACCACCACCGGTGGCATGGGACTTAAATTTGGTTCTTTGTCAGCTTATGAAGCCGCCTTTTGAACCTTTAGCTACTACCTCCTTGAAATACCTTTCTTGGAAGGTTATCTTTCTCATTGCAATCACATCAGCACGCCGCATCAGTGAATTGCAAGCATTAGTAGCTAATCCACCTTATACAAGGTTCCATCATGACAAGGTGGTCCTTAGGACTAATCCACATTTTATGCCTAAGGTGGTCTTGCCTTTTCACCTCAACCTGTCTTTTTTCCAGGACCTCATGCATCACCTTCAGAGAGGAATCTTCATACCCTGGACTGTAAAAGAGCTCTGGCTTTTTACTTACAGAGGACACAGCAACATAGAAAGTCTTCCCAACTCTTTGTTGCTTTTGATCCTTCTCATTTGGGACAACCAGTCTCCAAGAGAACTCTTTCCAACTGGATTGCCTAATGTATTTCTTTCGTCTATCAGAGCAAGAACATTTCTCTGGAGGGCCATGTCACAGCTCACAATGTGAGAGCCATGGCAGCCTCAATGGCTCATCTGAACTCTGTGTCTATCGACGACTTCTGTCGAGCAGCCACTTGGGCCTCGGTTCATACCTTCATAGCCCATTACTGCTTAGACAAGGACTCCCACCGGGATGCCTTGTTTGGTCAGGCTGTTCTCAAACACCTGTTCCATACTTAATCAACTCCTACCCACCATCCCTCATGGGATGCCACAGATCCAGGTGAGGAAGTGCAGCCCTGTCCCAGGGACACACAACTTCTGGGTGCTCTCCCTGGCATCAAAAGCTAGGAAGTCCCCATATGTGAAGACTCATTCCTGCTTGTTCCTGGAGATAGCACAGTTACTTACCTGTAACAGGTGATCTCTGGGAACAGCAGGAATAAGTCTTCACAACCCACCCACCTCCCCTAGGAGTTGTCTCTCTCTATCTCTCTTCCTTTCCCTCTCTCTCCCTCTTTGTCTCAGCTATAAAACTCAACTGAGGAGAGACAGTTGGAAAGGCGGGAAGGCAGCACGCAGGCGCTGTGGGATGCTCCCAAAAGCTTTCTGATTGGACGCTGGGGAGCGTTCCCGCGCAGGCTCCGTCGGTACCGACGTACCCATATGTGAAGACTTATTCCTGCTGTTCCCAGAGATCACCTGTTACAGGTAAGTAACTGTGCTTTTTCAGTCTCTGATAGCTGCGTGGCAACTCCCTTGGAGCGGCCTGGTGCCCTCCTCTCCACTATGGGAGACCTGTCTCCCTCCTCTGGTGGCAAGGGAGTTGAATCTCTCATCAGTTATTGTCCCCTTGTCCTGTATGGAGGGTGTCTAGGAGAAGAGGAGGATTCCTTATCTCAAACTAGTGAGCAAAGGAAGGGGAACTTCCCTTGGTGAGGGGAGAGGAGCTATCAGTGATTCATCTTTTCACAGGAAGGATCTCTCCACCTTTATTCAGGATGCCATGGTGGCCGGGCACATTGTTGAGTCCCCTCTGATGGAGGTTTCAGAAGTGGACCCCATCCTGTGGCAGCTGCAATATCCCTCTGGCTTCTTTCCCTCCCTGAGCTCTTGCGGCAACTTGTGTCCTGTTAGTAGGAGACACCAGAGATGGGGCTGAGGGACACTAATGTGCTGGCCTGGTTGTATCCTCTACACTTAGTGTTCTCTGTTCAGGGTCCCTAAGGTGTGAGCCCTGGTCACTGCAGTGGCAAAACACATGACCATTCTGGTGAATTAAGTGCTTTACTAAAGGAGATTCATGATAGGTGAGTGGAAGTCCTTCTCAAGAGTGCCTTTATGGCTTCAGCATTGGATATTAAGACAGTAACTTGTGGTGGCCTGAGGGCTTTTTCTCTGGATCCAGCAGTTGCTGGACAGCCCAGAGATGGCACATTTGGAGCCTGGAACATTGATTGTGGCTGATGCCTTGTATGTCTCATTTAGAATCTCCTCTAAATCCATGGCTGTTGTTATCATGGTAGCCTGCAGATGTTTCTGGCTCAGGATTTGTCTGCCATGGCCAAATCCAAGCTACAGTTGAGCAAACTCCCCATAAAGGGTCAGTTGCTCTTTAGGGAGGAGAAGCTGGTGTAAAGTCGTAATACAAATTGCCCACAGAAACTATTCAGTTTGATTACACCTGTAAATAGATTGTAGATAGTTTCCCTTGTTATCCAAGTTCCTTCCCTTGTTATCTGTAAACTCATGCAAGTTGACTGTACTGAGATTTTTGTTCTATGTGAACCGCGCTGATGCTGAATAGTGCGGTATATAAGAGAATATAAATAAATAAATAAATAAAATAAGCCCAGAGGGCCCAAGAGATCCTCACATAGGGCCCAGTGGGATCTGTGGGCAATGGGTTTGGATGCCCTTTTTCAGGAATGTCCCTGGGAGGGATCCCCTGGATGTCTTTCTCCAGTGGCCTTTGGTAAGCCTCTCCTACACAGGATTTGGTCACAACCCAACTTGGTCATTATAGTGGCATCCATTTGGCTGAGCAGATCATGGTGCACAGATCTCTTGAGCTTGTTGGTGAGGTTCCCTCTATTATTACCTCAGAAGAGGAGACATCTGCAGCAGGGTGCTGTGGTCATTGAGTATCCCATACTCTTCTTGATTATGGCTTGGCCCTTGAGAGGCATAAGCTGTCTAAGAAACCATACTCTGGAATAGCAGTCAATATTCTTCTCATGACCTGGAGGTCTTCTACTTTCTTGGACTATGCCAGCTTCGGACCATGGCTTGGCTCTGAACTCTCTCAAAGTTCAGATGTCAGTCAGCCTTTAAGTGCTACTTAGCAGTGCACCATGGTGTTTCCCACTAACTCAAAGGGGTATAACAGATCTGTCTGCCCATGTGACCAGTGGTGCCACAGTGGAGAGTCTTTCTCTTGTCTTGAAAGCACTGATAGGTTCCCCAACTGAGCAAATTCAGAAGGCCTCTCTCAAGGATTTGACTTTGAAGATGGGATTCCTTATGGCTTTTGCATCTGCCAGATGGACATAAAGAGCTACAGGAGGAAAGAAACAGATACCAGGACTGGCAGACATTCAGGTTTGAACAAACCCCTTTTATTCCTGAATAATAAAAGGGGTTTGTTCAAACCTGAATGTCTGCCAGTCCTGGTATCTGTTTCTTTGTTCCTGTGTATTTTACAGATACTTTGTTGCTTCTGTTTGCACTACATAAAGAGCTACAGGCCTTATCCAGTAGAAAGCATTTCCTTGTCATCTTAACAGCGCCGGTCTCCTTGAGGACGGTTTCACCCATTTTCCCAAAAGTACTATCTTACTTTCATTTTAATCAGATGGTTGTCCTGCCCTCTTTCTTGAAGGAGGACCTTTGGATAGACACTTTGCTGCATCTGCTGTATGTGAAGATGGCGTTGGTGAAGTATCTGGACATTACTAACTCCTTCTCTTGTTTGGACCATCTCTTTCCTCTATTCAATGATCCAAGGAGAGAATAGATGGCAGCCAAATCCTCAATTGCTCACTGGCTTAAGGAGGCTATTAGTTCAGCCTACATCCTGTGTGGGAAACAAGTGCTATGAGGGGTCAGAGCTCACTCCACTTGGGCTGAGCCCATTTTGGTGTCTCTGGAAGACATCTGTAGGGCGGCTGAATAGTCTTCCTTGAACACCTTTGTGAAGCACTACAGGTTGCATGTGGGAGCTGAAGTGGATGGCGTATTTGGCAGAGAAGTTCTGAGTGTTGTCTTCATCCCACTCTGGATCCTGACTACTTGAGTACATCTCACTCATCTGGACTGGTCCAGCTAGGTGATAAGGAAGAAGAAATTTTCTATACCCATTTATTCTCTTTCCTTGAATCCTGCTAGACTAGTCCAGGGCTCTCCTCGGGAAGACTACTCCTACATGCTGGGAAGCCCTATTGCCTTTTTCTGCATATCAATATCATTGTCTGATGCAGAGTCAGTTATGCTAAGAGAGCCAAATGTTTTTAAAACATAGAAAAAATAGAAACACGACGGCAGAAAAAGACCACATGGTCTATCTAGTCTACCCTCACATATCAACTGCAATAATCCTCTTTTCTCCTTTAGAGATCTTCTGTGTTTGTCCCATGCTATTTTGAATTTAGATATTGTCCTTGTCTCTACTACCTCCACTGGGAGACTAATCCACACATCTACCACTCTTTCCATAAAGAAATATTTCCGCATATTACTCTTGAGTCTATCTCCTTTCATCTTCATCATATGCCCCCTTGTAGCAGAGCTTGCTTTCAATTGAAAGAGGCTCTCCTCTTGTGCATTTATGCCACAGAGGTATTTAAATGTCTCTATCATATCTCCTTTATCCAACCTTTCCTCTAATGTATACATATTGAGATCTTTAAGTCTGTCCTCATATGCTTTATAACGAAGACCACTAACCATTTTAGTAGCCCCTCTCTGCACCGAGTCTATCCTGTTGATATCCTTTTGAAGGTGTGGTCTCCAGAATTGCACACAGTACTCCAAATGAGGTCGCACCAGAGACTTATACAGAGGCACTATCACCTCCCTTTTTCTGCTGGCCATTCTTCTCCCTATGCACCCAAGCATCCTTCTGACTTTCACGGTCCCCTTTTCTACCTGTTTAGCCACTTTAAGATCATCAGAAACAATCACGCCCAGGTCCCAATCTTCTTTCATGGACAGAAGTTCTTTACCCCCTATACTGTACCGCTCTCTTGGAGTTTTGCAGCCCAAATGCATGACCCTGCATTTTTTAGCATTACATCTCAGCTGCCAAATTCTTGACCATTCTTCAAGTTTAGTAGATCCCTTCTCATGTTATCTACTCTTTCCCTGGGTGTCTACTGTATTGCAGATTTTGGTATCATCCACAAAGAAGCAGCCCATCCGCAATATAACTAACAAAGATATTAAAAAGAATTGGACCAAGGATAGATCCCTGCGGCACACAACTGATAGCATTCTTCTCCTCAGAGTGAGCTCCATTTACCTATACCCTTGGGAGGAGTGGCCTAGTGGTTGGGGCAAGTTACCTCAGGCCAGAAGGTTGGGAGGTTCAAATCCCACTAGAGGGAAGCAACCTTGGGCCGGAAGGACTGGGGTTTGTAGTCACACAGGTGCTCCTTGTGGTCTTGGGCAAGTCACTTAACCCTCCATTGGCCATGTTCCCTGTAAGTATTAGTGCATGTGTCTCATATCCCCTTGTGTTAAATGTATCCCCCAATTGTGTTGTGACCACTTTGATTGAAGGATAAGGTGGTATACAAAACTGTCTAAATAAATAAATACCCTTTGTCCTCTCCAACTCAACCAATTTCTAACCCAGTCGGTCACTTTCGGGTCCATCCCTAGGGTGCTCAGTTTGTTTATAAGTCCCTTGCGTGGAATGGTGTCAAAGGCTTTACTGAAATCTAAGTACACCACATTGAGGGCTCTCCCTCGGTCCAACACCCAGTCAAAGAAATCAATTAGATTTGTCTGACAAGACCTGCCTCTGGTAAACCCATGCTGCCTTGGATTTGCAATTCATTGTACTCCAGAAACCTCACTATCTTCCCTTTTAGCAGAATTTCCAATAATTTTCTCACCACAGAGGTTAGACTAACTGGCCAGTAGTTTTCAACTTCATCCCTACTTCCGATTTTGTGTAAAGGGACCATATGTGCCTTTCTGCAGTCCTCTGTGACTACTTCCAAATCTAAAGAAGCATTGAGAAGTTCAGTCAGTGGAACCGCTAGAACATCCTCATGTTCCTTCAATATTTTTGGATGTATCCCATCCGGTCCCATCACTTTGTCTACTTTTAGTTTAGCTAGTTCCTCATAAATATTCTTTTGAAAATCGCTCAAGATCTGTCACTTCGGTTCCTCTTTGTTGGTGTTTCTGAGGTCCTGCTCCTGGCCCTTCATCTCTGAACACAGAACAGAAATATTTGTTAAGCAATTCTGCTTTATCTTCATCAGCTTCTATATATTCCTCCCCCTTCACCTTTGAGTCTGACAGTGCCACTTTTGTCCTTCCTTCTCTCACTAACATATCTGAAAAATGCCTTATTCCCCCCATTTTATTGCATTGGCTATTTCTTCTTTTTGTATCTTTGCTTTCCTGACTGCTTTGCTAGCTTCTCTAAGTTTTTCAAAATATAGATGCTTCTTTTTCCTCTCTCTGTTATTTCTTGTATTTTATGAAGGCCACACTCTTTTTCTTCACTTTTTCAGCTACTTCTTTTGAGAACCATAGAGGCCTCCTTTTCCTTTTACATTTATGTACCTTTCTAACAAATGGTTTGTTGCCCTTAAAATATCCCCTTTCAGTTTTGCCCATTGCTTTTCTGCATTCCTCAGCTGTTCCCATCCTGCTAACAACTCCTTGAGGTATTGTCCCATCTCGGCAAAGTTAGTTTTCCTAAAGGGTAAAACCCATATTTTTGAATGGATTTTATCATCCTAGTCTTAATACTGAACCACACCATCTGGTGATCACTGAATGCAAGATGATCTCCCATTATGAAATCAGAAACACTTTCCCATTGTGAGCACCAAGTCCAGTATGGCCCCTTCAAGTATGGGCTCTGTTAGCAGTTTCTGGAATTATTATTGATTAATACTCCCTCTTGAGTTTTCTAGTCTTGCTGGCTGCTTGGGAAGTGTCATACTGGCTTCTCTCAAATGCGACACCAATGTATATACAAGTGATGACATCACTGAAAGTTGCTCTGGTTTGTCTCCACCTGCTGGTTGGGGAGCATAATCCACTCATCTGGACTGGTCTAGGATTCAAGGAATGGAAATTAACAGGTATGAAAAATGTCTACTTATTAAGCTGGCATCCAAAACTGTCCCCAGTAGCATATAAATGCTGTCACACCAGTTTACACCTCCTCAAAGAAGGTGTAAATTTGTGAATGTATTCTAAGTGTGCATACTTGTATTTTATAAGTATGCATGTACACTCTTGGGAATGCGCATAATCGTCTGCACATAATCTTGCTGCACATATACTTGTAGATACACATTCAGCCATACAATTTCTGCCAATTTCCTTGTGTAAAACATGCTTTACACTTGGAAAATGCCATGATATATATTATTTCGAGAGCCTTAGAGAGGATTCCTATTGTTTCAAGTCACTAAGTTAAAAAATAAAAGCAGAAAAGGTACAAGGCAATAAACTGGAAATGGAGGGCCTATTCATTTGCGACGCCTATGCACCTCTATGGCTCCTAGACATCACTGCCAAACATTAACCCCAGATATTCAATCTGGGCCCATATTCGGCCACCAGCATTGAATATCCAGGGTCTCCGCACAGCCCCACACGGCACAGAAGTTACTGTGCAGCAGTGATATTCATCTTCTACCCGGTTTGCTCCCTCGGTGAAAGTTAGGACAGCTTTTGCTGCACTTAACTTTCGCTGCTAAGGGATAACTGGGCAGCGGCTGAAGATTGCTACCTATGGGTACCGCCCCCGGATGCCCTCAACACGCCCCGATGCTAACAGTTAGTATCGGGGCATATAACAGCATTATTTGGGGAGATTCAGGAGCGCTAACTGTGTTAGTGCCGCTGAACATCCCCCTAGGGGCATTTACATTATTTACAGCTCTGTAAACCATGTAAATGCTTTTGAATACTGGGCCCGTAGTTTTTTCGATTAACGATAGAGCTACTGAAACCTTCAAAACATAGGACACTTCAGTTGCAGCAGTAATTAAACACTTTCTGTGAAAGCTTTTTTGCCAAGGAATGGAAGGGAGAATTGCCTGTCTGGTTCCCTATAAATGGCCTTGATGCAGTTACTCAAATATATTCTTTATTTAAAATTCTCCTCAGCATTTTAACTAACTCCTACAATTTGTTAATGCATAAAAACAGATAATGTTCTTGAGGCAATAGGCCTGTTTTTTTGGAGAGGTGATTCAAAATGCAGGCCCATTGTCTCAAGAACATTATCTCTGGTTTTGCACATTAACAGATTCTAGGTCTGTATTTCCTACCTTTGCACAGAAATTTGCAGACAATCGCAAAACACTTTCTTGTCTCACGGTTTGCATTTTTGCCAATGTACACTTTTACCACTTAAATTGAGGAAGATATGAAAATGAATTGCAAGGGATTTCATAGACGTGCAATAGAAAAGTGCAGCGCAGGAAACATGACTGACTGAGATGGAATACAAAACATGATTAAATAAATGCCATATTAAAACTGAACATAAAGTGCTGCCAAGAGTGTTAGTGCAGTATGCGGAGCATACATGTAGACTGGACACATTTCTGTTAGTTCCCAATAATTCTGGGGAAGGGAAGGTAAAAAACAACTATTACGAGCTCAGTTTAGTAAGCTTTTTCTTAGAGACAGATAATAGGGAAAGAGTCTTAGTAAATTTGACCCTTAAAGAGTGTATTTAGTATTGGTCAGAGCAAGTACTGTAGCAATCTAATTTTACATCTGGGCTGGAATTTGCTGAGGCCTCATTAATTTAACAGTGGCTGATAAGATCATTCAGCACTTACCTCATGTCAATGTTTAGCGCACGAATAGTGCCAGCTTGAGAAATTAGTTTGAAATGTTCATTCTTCTTCAGTAACAAGGAAACATAATAAATTGAAAGGCGTAATTAATTCATGTATTGTATTTTGTGTTCAGATAGGTTTGAATGCTTAATAATTATTCAGGGATGTCACGTAGCTTACTTCCTTGACCAAGCCCAATGAACATATGGTAACCAAGCACCTCCTGAACACCTGCTATCCCCCCCTTCAAACATGTCTCCCCTGGTAGAAACCGTAGATAGGTTATTATATACAAGCTGCTTTGTAAATAGGTTATGCTTCTAAGCAATTCCTGCCTGCCTCTATCACCTACAATACACTGTAATCTGTTCAAGTTGACTTGTAAACTGCTTTGATTGAAGGATAAGGCGGTATAGAAAACATGTTAATAAATAAAATAAATATATATAGTTGTAATTACATATAATTGCCATTAAGAATTATGGGGATGTGGATAGAATGTTTGAAGTCCAACCTAGTGATTCGCTAGAGCAAGGGATCCACAAATCTGGTCCTCAAGAGATGCAACCCAGCTGGGTTTTCAGGTTTTCTATCATGAATATACATGAAAAAGATTTTCACACGAGGGGGACAGTGCATGCAATTAGATCCCATGCATGGTCACAGTGGATATCCTGAAAATCAAATTGGTTGCAACCATTGCTTATTGGATTTGAGGACCCCTGTGCTGGAGCGACTGAATTTTCCTGACCAGAGTATGTTGTAAGGCGTGGGCCTCCTAAACTATGGTTTGCAGTCTGCATTGTGCTCTCCATTCTACATGGGACCTGGCTCATTCAAATTTTAACCTCCCTCCCCCAATACTGCAGGCCCTACCATCACTGTAGCCAGCATCTGTCTCCCTCTTTTTCCTCCCTCCACATGTGGTTCTGCATCTCTCCCCTCTTTTTACTATCGCATCTTGCTGGGCCCATGGCAGAGATTAAAAAAATGTTACCTCGCGTGCTCCAGTGTCTTCCCTATGCCACATTCCACTGGAATGTGGCAGAGGGAAGGTACCAGGGCACACAAGGATGTAGCAGTATTGGCAGTAGGGAGAGGGGAAGTGCAGGACCGTGGGGGTTAGGCAGGAAGAGAGAAGTAGAGATGCCAAGTCACAGGGAGGGGGAAGAGAGCTAGATGCATAAATACAGAAAGCGAAAGGGAGAGATGCTGGGCCACGGTGTGGGAGAGAGATGCTGGACCATGTGCGGGATGCAGGAAGAGAGTAAGAAAAATACTGAGCCATGGTTGGGAGGAGGGAAGAAAGAGGGATAGATACTGCACCATGGGAGGGGAGGAGAGGGAAGAGGGAGAGTCAAATTCTTGACTACGTGGTGGGAAGGAATAGGGAAGAGCCAGGGGAGGAAAAGGGAAGGGGGTCGGTAAACATGGCCCAAAGTCTCAGTCACATCTGCTGCCTCGGCCTGCAGTCCAAGAGGAGGAGGAATTATTTAATTTGGAGGGCAGGGAGGGCTCCCCCTCCTTCCCTCCCTCCTCCACTCAGCAAACTATCCAGGCCTCACAGTGAGCTGAAGGATCCATTGTGGCCCTTGGTCCATAAAGTTTGGGAACCCTTGTTCTAAGGTATATCCTCAATTCTATTGCCATGGGAATACCTATCAGAAAAAAAGCCTATTCAGTCTTTTTATACCTTAATGTAACTTGCATAGAGCTGCCGATGAAAAGACGCTTAGATCTAAATAATAAGTAAACAAATGTAACAGTACCATACTAAAAACATCAACCTGCCTTAGATCATTTTCTTTATCTTTTAGTCTTCTCCCTAGAATTGTATTTTTTCCTTCATTTCATGTGGTCATTCCCACTTTCATTCTTCCGGCCTGTTCTTTCTCGCCTTACGTCATCCATGCAGTGGGTTCTGAGAAGCATCAGCGTGGCAGGCCTTGCCTTTTCAGAGCTTTCCTGAGCCTCAGAAGTGAAACAGAAATCGGAATAAAAACAGAGGATCTCAGTCATTTTATTTTTGTTTTCCCTGGCAATAGAATGATCTAAGAAATGTTTTCCTAGCACTGCTGGTTTAAACAGAATATACGAGTTATTTTAATATTTTGGCAGAGCTTGCTACAGTGAAGGACAATGTTCAAGGTTAAATCATGTTCTCTCTGTAGACCCTGACTTTACCACGGTTCTCTTGACTGCCTGCTTGCACAGCTCTGTCTTTGACCATGAATTCTTACAGTGCCTTCAGGACCCTGACTCAAATGCAGGAGGTTTTTCCCCCCTGTGATGTCCACTTAACCAATGAATCTGTCATCACTGACTGGTCTCCATTTCCTCTGAAATAAACAAACCGCCGTTAGGCCCCTTTGAAGCAACAGACTGGTAGGACCCCCAAGAGTCCCTTTTGCTTGGTCCACTGCGATCAAGTAGTAAGTGGTAATGAGCTGCAACAGAAGGGGCCTCTGCACTCTTGCACCTGCTCAGCAGTTCAGTTGATTTCCACTGAGTGGGTATTCCAACAAACCTCAAATCGTTGCATTCAGTGAAATCATGCTGTGCAGCCAAAGGAACATCATCTGCCAACGGCCCTCGGAAACTATTTGGAGAGAGTTGGTTTCCATGAAAATATGTGCCACGCATGCCGGTCTCCTTCTGATGACTTTTCCAGGGGAGGCACGGTCTTTGTGCTTTCATAACAAGAACAACAACATTGCCTCACAGCGGTTAGCTCTCTTTGGCATGATGTAAGTATTATGGTGAAAGTTAGCAGTAAATTTGAGAGACTGAGACCATACACCACATACCCTGGCTTAGGACCTGAGAGGCTCATTGTCATGGTGCACACAGAACTGGAGACATTACAGTGATTGGTACTGTTAGAGATAATGCTTTAAGTGTAATCACTTGCCTTTTCCAACCCTGTGCTCAAATCAAGCTACAAGCAGACATATGAGTTATTTGTCCCTGAAAGTGGGCTTGCAATCTGTTTTCTAAGTGAGGCAATGGAAGGTGAAGTGATTTTCCTGAGGTCACAAAGATTGTTGGTGCGCGAAGTAGGATTTGAATCCTGGCTTCTTTAGTTTGCAACCTGCTTTTCTAAGTGCTAAGAGACTTCTCCACTGCAAATACTAAAGGAAAATAGCAGTTACAAGAGCAGATTACTTGCGAAAAGACTGATGCTCGAAGACGCATTGGGTTTGCAAAGGCTTTCCTGCACAGAAAAGCAGCAAATAACATGCACAATTCCGACTGCAAAACTTTCCGCCTGCTATTGAGCCATTGCAAAGCTCACTATAAGATCTATATAAAACTAGGAAGGGAGCTGCATAATTAGGTAAATTGGCTCAATACCAATGTTTGTGTACCAAAATAACATGTCAAAAAACAGTGTAGTTAAGTGGTTGGGGTATTTATTTTTGTGATAATGACTACACCAACATATAAAATTTCATATTTGACACATAACTAAAAATTTAATTTGCATGTGATCAACATGGCTCATGTTAATCACATGCAAATTAATTAACATGCTATAGTGGCCAATATTACAGCAGCTTAGCATATTGTTCCTTTAATATGCAATAGTTTAACCCAGTGATTAAGACTGATTGATTTCTAGGGGTGGAGGGCAGGGGAGAATTTTCTGCCCTTTTCCAGCTGGAGGCTGAGTTCCTATACTTACCACATTCCTTTTGGAAGTCACCTCTGAATTTGTTGATTTTTATGATTTTTCCCAGAGCGTTACTCTTTTTATTATGTTTCAGTGATACTGAGGGTTATTCAAAAGGTTTAGCTGTGATTTGGACTTTGAAATCATGGAGACGTCTCCATAGCCATTCCACAAACATCTCAGTAAGCAAAGGGGTGTGGCAGAGACATGTCCAATGGACTTACATGTCTCAGAAACCTCTGCAGACATGTCCATGTTTATACCCGCTACAGGCACAAATAGGCCCAGGAAAGTGCCTGCTTTCTTCTCGGACGTTCTAGCTTTGATGTCGCAGATTGCACTCGCATGTCCCATTATGAAATGTGCCTCACTTTATCTACATTTTTGAAAATGTATTGCTGGGGTAAAAACTGACTAAGAGGAACAGCTTTATTTTTTTAAAATGTATATCTTCTTGTTGCATTTCTTTTTAAAGGACTAGCACAAATGATTATGTTCTGTGTAAAATAAAGAAATGAACAATTCATAATATAACTGCTCTTTCTCAAAAAGAAAAAAAAGACACTTTTGCTCTTTTTGTAAAAATAATTTGCTTGCCCTTTTTGGGGAAAAAATTAAATGCATAGTCATGTATTCCTCGCCCTTCATTGATGTTCCATGGGTATAAAAAGGGCCAGAGTAGAATTCAAAGTAAAAAGTAGATACAAAATTAAGACTTTCAGATATAAAACTAAGCCTACACTATAATGCTTAAAATACAAACCTTAGGAAGTATTTCACTTTGAAGCTGCTCACAGGCTCACCTCGAATTTCAAAGATTTTAGGAAAACCTCAAAGTAATTTGGAGTTACAATCATACATATTTTTCCTAGCTACTATTTCTTTGCATATTAGTGGAGTGTTACAATATGATTTTGCGTTCAGGAAAAAGCTAAAGACTCATCTATTCCAGTGCTATTACAATTTGATGTAAATCCCAGGGGAATACAAGATGTCACAATTTGCAACAGGAATTCTGTTAGGAAAAATGTACATATGTAAATTTCTGACTCCTCTCCTATGACCTTATTACTGTGTGCCGTGCTTTCCTTTCAAATCAATGTATTGATACTCTGAAATTTCTGTCTTGATTTGGCAATTTTCAATCTGTAATCAAACCGCTGCTGATCGCTGGAAGTTGCGGAAAATGTATTCTAAATAAATAAAATAAATTAGTAGTTAGTGTAATTGATATGATGTAAATGTTTTATTGTTTTACTCTTCAGGACAGGTTTACTAAAGGTTTTAACGCGCATTAATAAAATTAATGTACTGTTAAGTATCCACTGCCCTTCTATTTCTATGGACTCCATTGCACTTAATGCATGTTAAGCAAACATGACCCAAATTTAAAATGAATTTGCAACAGAGTGGACTCCCCTGAGGGAGTGGATAACATGAGGAAAGATCTACAAAAGCTGAAAGAATGGTCTAATGCTTGGTAATTAAGATTTAATATGAAGAAGTGCAGTGTCATGCAGTTGGGAAGAAGAAATCCAAGGAAATTGTATGCGATAGGGGGAGAGAGGCTGGTGTGCACGGATCAGGAGAAGGACCTCGGAATCATTGTTTCTGAGGATCTCAAGGTAGTGAAATTGTGTGTCAAGGCGGTGGCAAAAGCCAGAAATATGTTGGGTTGCATACAGAGAGGAATTTCCAGCAGAAAGGAAGAGGTACTAATACCACTGTAGAAGTCACTGGTGAGGCCTCACTTGGAATATTGTGTTCAGTTTTGGAGACCATATCTCGCAAATGTTATAAAAAGACTGGAAACAATTCAGAAGAAGGCGACCAAAATGATTTGGAGCCTGCATCAGACGACTTATGAGAAGAGACTTGAAGAGCTAAATATGTACACTCTGGAGGAGAGGAGGGACAGAGGAGATATAATTTAGATCTTTAAATACTCAAAAAGTATTAATGAACAAACAAACCTCTTCCAAAAATGGGGGAGCTGTAAACTAGAGGGCATAACATAAAGCTGCAAGGGGATAAACTGAAAGGCAATGTCAGGAAATACTTTTTCACTGAAAGGATGGTGGATGCTTGGAATGCCCTCCCGATGGAAGTGATGGGGGCAAATACAGTGACGGAATTCAAAATGGCATGGGATAGACACAGAGAATCCCTTTACAGCGACAGGATAAAATGAGAATGGACATAACTCTCTCTTATATCTCAACAAATACACGGAGCGATGGGTACACCCCTAAACAAAGGCATGGGGAGGAGTGACTTGCACGGAGCGGCAGGTGCCCTTGCTGGGCAGATTAGATGGACCATACTGGTCTTTATCTGCCGTCATATACTATGTTACTATGTTAAATAAATGAATGAATACAGGTAACTATCTTTCTATTAGATCCTCAGCTCCTTCCCTTCTGTAACGTAACTGATTAAAGTGGTGGTATTGAATCTGGGAAAAAGATTTTTAAAAAGTTACTTCAATAGGTACATGACAAGAGATCATCAAAAAACAAAGGCATTAGGCAGATCAGTGACAGAAACTTGACTGATCAAAGGAAAACAGAGACCAGAGAGGATTATAAGAGTACAGCAAGATCTTCCTAGCCTCTCATAAAGGTGGGATCATTAAAGAGAAGATTCATTGCAGCGGAGGTCTGTAACCTTCAAAATCAAATGAAAATTTCAGAGGAGGGGACTGCTGCATTCTTGGGCTCAGTGTCGCCGAGGAAGCTGGTTCGCCATGCATTAGAAACCTTTTTCTCTTGGTTATTGTATTATTTCTGAACGAACTTGCATTTCTGTGGAGCAATGATTGGATGCTTGTATTAGTTAAAAACTTTAATGAAATATAAATTAAAAAATATGTGTTGGTGACAGGAAGAAAATAAAACAGATCAGCTAACACTATATACAGCATTTAAAAAGAAAGGCCATTTGGTTGCCATCTGGGACGTCAAAGTCAAAACGTCCGAAGTTCCATGGGAGGGACAGCAGAGAAGATGGGCACATGCAGATGCGTTCTAAAACAGATCTCTCTTTGCCCCCAAAGATGAACCTCTCTGCCAGCATACAAGGAAACTTGTGATTTTAGACATGTGCACGTGCGAAATACACGTCTGTGAAACCAGCAACATAGACATGTCCTGCGCATGCGTATCTGTCGCCGCATACACGTCCCGGCCTGCCATTTTGCAAGCAGAGATATGCAGTGATGCGACAGCTCACAAAAAGGCTTCTGTATTTACCTATGTGCTTTTTGTGAGGGGGGGGGGGGAAACGATCAATGACATCAGAGGGCATTCTCCTCTTCTTCCTTCTGTTGCTGGTTGTAACAAACACTTTTCAAATGCCTATCCGAGCTATAGACATAGATGTGTCTGCCGGCAGTCATAAAATCGAAAGCACATGTGGATCTTTTATAGACTGCTCCGGATACACCCCCATGTGACATAGATATAATTGCATCAGACACATGTAAATTAGGGCCTTTCTAAAATGACTCTTGGGACATGGATATAATTGGCACATCTAAATAGGTATTTTCAGATGTGCAAATCATGAATGGCACTTCGAAAAGACCCCTATGGTTAACAAGGCAGGAGTGTTCCCCCCTCTGCTTCTTTCCTGTCTCGGATTGCTCTCAAAATGGTGCTGGTAACCCCTAGTGGTAGTCTGACGGTACTACCTCTAGGGATCACTCTAGGCAGTGTTAATTGCAGCCATTATGACTATGCTCAGCAACATCCCGCCTGTTGGCTGTCACCAGCCATCATGCCCACTCTCCACCGTGATCCTGCCCCCAAAGCATCAAGAGCAGTTAGTATGGGTTTTTTACACCTCTGACTGCTTTTAGCACATGGTAGCAGTTACTGTGGATCATTAGCATATGCTATACCCCACAGTAACCTCTACCACAGTTTGGTAAAAGGGCCACATACTGGCATATATGTCTCAAAAATCCTTTATAAAAATTACCCCATACTGTACATATATACAATTACACCTTCTTCAGAACTAGGGTAAATTTTTGCATGAGAATTTCTGTGGTAGAGATCATCCTGGGTGCCTGTTTTATAAAGGCACATAGGCACCCATGATGCCTTGATAAAAGATCATGCTAAGAAAATTTTCACCATCACCTTTTATAATTTTTATAATTTATGTTTTGCTAGTGCAGCTAAATCTCTATTGTTTGTTTATAAATCAAACATTTTTAATTTTGGGCAAATCATTTCTATTTTACTTTAGTTAAAATGTAATTTTAAATTTTATATAGACCTTCATATCAAGGAGACAACTTGGATCTATAAAGTCAATCAATATGCCTTCCCCATCAGATATAGTCATTGACCCCTTGTAGAATATCATTAATAAAGTCCATCATCCGTCTCATATGTTCTTTCATACATTTCAGATATTATTCTCAGTATCAACCATGACATACAAAAATATCTACAAAACTAAAAAAAAATATCTTTATTATATAAAAATGATTTTTCCATTACTTCATTTGTTCTTATTTCCAGCTCTCTCATGTTACATTTCAGCATCCATAAATCAAATATTCTTTATCAGTTTTACTCAAATTTCATTCACACGTGTTCTCCCTTATATGTAGACCCATATAAAATGTAAAAATAAATTCTGACTAAAGTTAAAATAAAAGTTATTAATAGAAGGAAACTAAAAATTTATGATAAATATTCTAATAGAGATTCAGCTGATAAAAATAATAAAAGGTGATAATGATGAGATAATTTTCTTAGCTTGATGTTATATGGTGGATTTATCACACGATTGGGATCTGTTAAGAATGCCTTTATAAAATAGGCGCTTTATTGGCACTTTGACATAAGCACCCTGTTATAAAATTATTCTGTATCTTAGCTACTGCATTCACCTCCCTCTACTCCCCATTTGCTGTCTGTGTCTGCTGCAGCCTATTGGCTGGCTTTATCTGATTCATGGTTGCCAGGTCCCTGGGGAGGAAGCAGAGACAGATTTGTCAGATGTGCTGAGGACTCAGGAGTTTAGGATTGCCAACCATCTAAATTATTTTAGGATTCTACAACTTTGTAAAGTAGCTGTCTTAGAATGATATCTAAATAGTCTGGGTATTTTTTAGAGTTTAGATCTACAGCTCGCCAGTGCTCCCCTTTCACTGTGAAAAAGAGTAAGTAGTAGGTTCCAGCCAATGGAAAGGCTGCACTAGTCACAGGTAGGGTGGGCTGATTTTCTGCACAGGATCTGGGAGAAAATTAGTGTAATAAGTGGGTTTCTTGGTATGGGTGAGTGGGGTTGCTGAGAAAAGGTAGAAATGTAAGAGGAATGGAATAAAGTGCAAGGAGGCTATTGCAGGCTGAGAAAAAGAGCACAGCAAAAGCAGGAACTGGGTCATTGAAGTAGAGGAGTGCAGAAGCAGCATAACACCAGTAGACAGAGACAGAATCTGTCTGTTTTAAAAGTGCTAGCGTGCATGTGTGTACCTGAATTGGGGGGAGGGAGGGGGAGGGGGATGAATGCATGTGCATGTGTGTGTGTGACTGAAATACAACAGAGTGCATGTGTATATGTTTCTGTGTCTCTGATGGAAATAGTCTCATATAAATAGTTTCCCTTTGAAAATTTCAACTGGAGTGGAGAGGTTCGCTGGTACAAATGTGAAAGAATGTAGGAGTGGGACATGTGTTTTAAAATAGGGGACATTTAGGCGTCCCATACGATTCCAGGGACAAATCTTTAAAATACGAGACTCCCATATAATACGGGATGGTTGACCACTTTACCTCATGAGAAAATGGTTAGCGCACCTGGTTCTAAATCAGCCTGTAAAAAGTCACCTTCCTAGACCCTTTTTGAGCAGATATTCTGATAGAATCTATCTTATTTTGCATGTTCCTCCTCTGTCTTACGGATCTGAGTTCTCTCTGTGCTTGGTGCACCACTTCCTTTGGCTTTCTCTCAATACTCTCTGGTCCTTCTGCACACTCTTCCTGCGCATACTTCCTCTTCCTGTTACTTCCCCATTTTCCTTGCTCCTGTTTCACTCTTGTAGGGTTTGGGGCATGACTGTATATGAACTAAGTGGAATTCAGTCTCTCTTCTATATCTACCTTTTCTTTCTTATTTTCAGCATCCTTACAATTGCCATGCTAACAGCTCTGACCCTCTTTGCTGGTTTTCCTTTTCTTTCTTTTGTAAACCCTGTCACACTGCCCCATGGTGCCATGACTTAAAAGGCCTATCAATAAAGTCAAACTAAGGGAAGGCATTCATTCATGGCATGTGAAGCCAGTCTTTATTTTTTAAGATAATATTTAAAGCACAGAGGAAGTTCAAAATACCTTCATAAAGAGGAACAGATCTCCAAAATTGTTGGTAGTTTGGAACTTGCTCTCTGCATTAAATATTATTTGAACAGCTGAATGCTGACTTGCATTCTCTATGAGCTGCTGTGGATGAGTGCTCGCCTTCACAATTCAGTTCCTATCAGAAACAAACGCGGATCCAAGCTATCTATTTAGATGTTTCCCAGCTGTGTATTTTTTTGGAAAGGAAGAGGTACCCTGCTTGCTTTGGTTAATGTTCCATTTCAATCTCATAAAAAATTGCAGACCAGTAAAGCAGTTTTCTCATACAAATATTTATAGTTAAAACCTGAGTGGCTCTTAAATATATCTGGCACTCAAGAGGCACGTGGAAGGTAATTTTATAAGGCGATGCCTAGTTAAAGTGCATTTTAAGGTACCTGTATGCAACCCCTTCCAATCTGGGAGTCCCTTTCTGTGGCTAAGCAGACTGGGGGCACTACTTTTAGTCTAAATTCTTGGGGATGTTTAGGGTTCCTGAATTAGGACCAGGAAATACTAGAAGGCATCTACACTCCACTCACTACAATTCCCTGTCTCTCAATAATAGAGTCCGGTTTACTTAAAATTATTCAAGAGTAACCGATAACATATAATAACAAAAAATAGGTACTGGCGAAGATTTGAAAAAAAAATATAAGAAGCAATAGCAATCCCTTCTCCTGGCTCTGTGGTTATCCCTAATAGGGGAACCCTACTCTTGCACTATATTCTTTCAGTGTATCTCTGAGCTGTAGGCTGCCATAGATGCAGGTCCTCAGTGCTGCACCTTGGAAGCTCCTGGCTCTAGTGCCTCTTGCTTTCAGGGATGTTTCTCTGGATCCTCTCCTTTTCTCCTTTGGACCTGTGGTACCAGATGTTCTGTTACTTTTCTCCTTCTCTTTTCTACTGGTAGGGCTAGCTCTTCCCCTTCTGAACAGATGGCATGCTGGCAGTGTTCACCAGGCCATAATGGAAGTGGGTGCATAGCTTCGGCAACCTGTGTCACCCGCCAAACCCAGTGCGCCCTCCAACCATGGGAATCCATCCTGATGGCATGATGGCTAGACTAGCCAGAGTTCTGCCTTTGAGTGGGACTTTTATAGTGATTGAACTTTCCCTCACAGAGGAGTCTCCTCCCGAGATGATGACACTGAGAAAGAGTAACCTAACCCAACCCTGTTTGGGAAATTTTTCAGAACACATACGCGTACAGGTCAAAGTACAATACATTCGTAGGACCACTAGAGGTTTCTGCTACACAGAGGAGCAGAACCTAATGGGTCTCTACATATATGAAACCTATTTTATAATGTAGGTACATGTTAGGCCCCTGAGCAGGTGCAAATGTCTATGTTTATATTTTTCAAGTACACATGTAAATTAGAGTATTTTATAATTTGCTGTATGCAGGTATTTATATGTTCTGCACAAACTTCATCTATTTATTTTTATTTATTTAGCTGGTTTTATATACCACCTTATCAAAGTGTCAAGGCGGTTTTCATGTTAGCAAGCTGAATGAACATCAAAGTTCGTGGAATGTAGTGAAATGAAACTCAGAACAATATACGGGAATCAACAATCTATGTGCATGCTCACCAGCTAAGTGCATGCCTTGATGCCAAAGCATGTATTTTTTCGTCATTCAATATTTTACATGAGATCCTTGGTGTGAATATAGAGCCACACACAAGTGGGAAGGAATTGGTAGCATTACCTCACTGATGCCCAGGAAAACACAGGGAGAATGTTGTAGAGCATGCAAGCTCAGGATTTGTGTAACTACTCTGTGGGTACCAGACCTGGAAGGCCAATGAGTCCATCTAAGGTTTTACTTAGACCCGAGCTATAGTTGTGGCATAAGTTATTTATTTTCATCTTTATCTAGTCTGTATGATCAAGAAAGAAACTAACATGATAGTGATCCTGGTACCAGGGAGCCAAAGGAATTCATTGTCATTTATCTCAAAAAGTACTACCTCCATTCTTTCATTGAAGTTATTGCTACAGTAATATGTTTTATGAAAATTCAGGACAAGAATTCTCAACTTCAATTCTTCCTTTTCAAAAGTACTTGCATCTTAATTCAGTGATCCATGCCGGCTTAGAGCAGACATAGGAAACTGTATCTCACTGAAGATTAAACTGCAACTTTAAAGCATTGTGGAAGCATCTTAAATAACCTATAATACATACAGCATCTTAAATAACCTTAAATAATACATACAGCATTCATTGAATTTCTATTGCTTTTTGTTAAGCCATATGTAACTGATTTTAAAGGTTCCATTTACACATGTGTAAAGCTGATCTACACATGTACATTAGCAGAAAAAAAACGCTACTTGTATATATGCCAGTCACATGCAGAGATTTGAAATATAGCTTCTTCTAATTTTCATCACACATTTTTTCACAGCGCTATGCATAGTTGAAAAAGGCTCTGCATTCAGCAAGCTTTTATGAAATATCGCAATTTTGCATGAACAGACCTAAATGTTTGTGTTCCAACCTATGCATAATTATTCTCTATATTTTATGCAAAATGCCTTTCATTATTTCTGAGATAGTTAATACACAAGGGACTTTTCTAGCTACATTCCATAATTACCCAATTGAAATGTGGCTGATAAAGAAAAAAAAGATGACTCTTGTTTTCTTTCTTCTTATGTCTAGTTAAAACAGTTTACTTCCAATTACATTGAGTGAAACACATTTTAAAGTTCAGTTGTGGTCAACATTATCTTTGTTTAGTGTGTGGCATATGGTGCGGGTTGAAACCATCACTCCAGATTGCTCCAGGTTAGCCTTAAGCTCTTCGGATGTTGGATGTGATGTTTTTCCAGCAGTTCATACTAACATAGTAACATATAGTAACATAGTAAATGACGGCAGATAAAGACCAGTATGCCTTCAATTAATTTTCCTCCTGGATTAATTTTCCTCTTCCCATCATATCCTGGGAGGTTCTTGACAATTCCATGAGCAAAATATGTCTTCTGAGGCATGTCTGCGCCTTGCGGGCCCGCGCCTGAGGGCCTTTCCAGAGGGCCCTTTGGCGTGGCCCTTAGGCGTGAGTCCGTGGCATTTGATCAGAGGTTTACATTAAACGTATGGACTTGATTGTCATGCTGTTATATCGTGGTAACCTGCTATTTCCTTTCTTCTTGCTTCTCTTTTGTCTTTTTAACTATTTCTGTCTCTTATTCTATCCTATCTTACAAATGGCGTTCTTTTCATACTTTCTGTAACAATAATGTAGTATTGTAAACCGCTCTGATGCTTCGGCCTGAGTGGTATATGTAATGTATATGTATATGTAATAATGTAATAATAAACATAAACATAATAACCTTTAAGGAACCTAGCCCCATCAGCAGTCACCTTTATCCCTGAGTCATAGAGGTAAATAGAAAGCGGCTGGAAGGCCATAAACAAGTTGCATAGCTGAGTGCTGCAGGCAGGAAAGAGATAGGATAGATCCCTCTAGAGGACAGCAACCTTGGGCCGGAAGGACTGGGGTTTCTAGTCCCACAGGTGCTCCTTGTGGTCTTGGGCAAGCCACTTAACCCTCCATAGCCCATGTTCCCTGTAAAATAGTTATCTCCAAGTTATAATACCCTGTTCAATGTAATTTCAGTTTGTTCAATGTAAACCGCACTGATGCAGAATAGCGCGGTATATAAGAGAATGTAAATAAAATAAATAAATAAATAAATTGCAAACTGTAGACACAGGAATCACAAGATCTTTAGAGATGGCCTTGTACCCCTTTGAAGTTTGATGTTTGGTGATAATTGGTTTTCTGATGGTCTCAGGCAGCTCTCTTGTGAAAATGGAACAAGGAGTGAATGTGGCTATTTTAAACATTAGATCCATCATTCATTGATTGATTAAAGTCATGTGAGTTTTGACAGTTGATCACAGGTGCATCTAATTTTACTGCAGTGGGAATGTAGTTCTTCTCTTCAAACTGATTTGAATTGTTTATAAGGGTGCCAATAATCATGTCCTCAGTATAGAAAAAACCCCTGAGGTATGGACAAATCAAACAACACAAAAAAACCAAACCTATACCCAACGACCCAAAATTAGAAAACCTAAAATATTTTTGTCGGAGCTAGCCGTAGGAAGGTCGAAAGGGAAAACGACCTACACCAAGCGGGCAGCTACTTTTTACTCATATGGTTCTTCAACAAAAATAGAAATTGTAAACACACAATAACTTATCTCAGTTCATAGGTGCTAAATAGGAGAGTCTACTGCACGACGCGCACGTTTCGGGCACCTTTGCCCTGTTTCAAGTGCAATATCCAAGAATTTTCGCCTTTTAGCAGCCTTGCAGAAAAAACGCCATCATTGCAGCTTAGGTCTGAATTACAATGGCCGATCTACCTTTTTTAAAAAGGAAGAACCAACCAATCAAAAGATGAGAAAATCCCACATGATGGGAATCCCAAATTAGATTGGTGGAACAGAACAGTGACGACAGCTCTATTCACAAAAGGCTCTGCCAGTCAATCTCTCGATTTAAACCACCCGGCTCTACCGTATCAAGAAGAAAAAAAAAAAGAGGTCGTAATTTGGGTGATTGTCTTGTGCAGACATCCTTGCTGGAGGACCGAGTTGTATATCGAGAACCGATTCATGGCCATTCTGCATGTCAAAGCTGTGCTTATTGCACCTCAATGATGGTAGGCATAGAATGGAGTCATCCAAGAACACATCAGATCTATAGACGTCGTTGGGACACTAATTGTGATTCAACTTTTGTTGTATATTTAATTCAATGTCCATGTTCCCTTTTGTATATTGGTCGGACTATTTGTCCCATGCGACGTCGGCTAATGGAACATGCCTCTCGATATCGCCGTGGAGTTTTATCGGCACCTATGGTTTCTCACTGCCTTGATCAGTCTCATCAGTTTGATCAACTTCGTTGGTCTATAATAGATCATGTTCCATTTAACCCTCGAAGAGGACATAGGGAAGATCGTCTTCAACATCTTGAACAGCGCTGGAGTTTTCTTCTTGATACGGTAGAGCCGGGTGGTTTAAATCGAGAGATTGACTGGCAGAGCCTTTTGTGAATAGAGCTGTCGTCACTGTTCTGTTCCTCCAATCTAATTTGGGATTCCCATCATGTGGGATTTTCTCATCTTTTGATTGGTTGGTTCTTCCTTTTTAAAAAAGGTAGATCGGCCATTGTAATTCAGACCTAAGCTGCAATGATGGCGTTTTTTCTGCAAGGCTGCTAAAAGACGAAAATTCTTGGATATTGCACTTGAAACAGGGCAAAGGTGCCCGAAATGTGTGTGTCGTGCAGTAGACTCTCCTATTTAGCGCCTATGAACTGAGATAAGTTATTGTGTGTTTACAATTTCTATTTTTGGTGAATAATCATGTCCTGGCAATGTCCCACTTTTTATACTATCTACTACTACTACTGCGCATTTCTATAGCGCTACCAGTTGTACGCAGCGCTGTACAGACATATAAATAAGAGAGACAGTCCCTGCTCATCAGAGCTTACAATCTAGTATCTCCTTTTTTAATTGGTCTTGTTTTATTTGATTCTTTTATGTCAATTATGTGTGCATACAGTCCAAAGCCATTTCATTGGCTATTTTTTTAGGAGATATTAAACATTAAGGGGTTGAAATGCAACGTATGAGTAGTGCAACCACATAGGGCACCAAAAAAGTAGGGGTGCATTTGAACCTGGACCGGAAGTAAAAAAAAACCCTACTGGAAGTGAAGCCTCTCACCCAATGGTGTAAATATCGCCCAAGCAGCACTCACAATTCAGGGGGACCCAGGCCAGAAGAGGGCACAACGATCCCAAAGTATCACTGGCAGCAGCAAACCTCTGCAATGCAATGCAATGTGTGCTTTTGAGTCAGTCCTGACTCCTGGCGACCCAGAAGCTCCTACACTTACTTTAAAAGAGGTTTGCTGTGCTGCTCTGTGCCCCACCTTTTCTCTTTCTGTAAAGTGCTGCCCTGCAGCAGCCGGAGGCCTGGGAAACCATTTCCCATTGACAGGCTAAAGTCTCATAATACTCGAGATTTCGGCCCCTCAATGGGAAATGTTTTCTCAGGCTTATGGCTGCCATGGGGCAGCACTTTACAGAAAGAGAGGGGGCATGGAGCAGCACGGCAAACTTCTTTAAACTTTTGCCACGAGCAATTAGGTAAGCTGGGCTGACAGGATGGCAACAGGAGGAGAAGGAGGCCCCACGCTGTGAAAAGCCCTGTGCTGCTGCACAACAAAAAAAGTTACGCCTCATTTCAGCCACTGCAGCAATTGGGCAATGACATCGGCACAGCGCAGGGCTCTCTTCTAGCTCTGGGGCAAAGTCTCCTCCTGCTGGCCACCGCCGCTACCGGGAAGAAGGAGGCGGTGACAGAAGAGGGAGAAGGGCAGTGCGACACTAGAAGCATTATAGGCCTTAGTGAAGAAAAGGAACCTCCAACCGTGTTAACACCCCTAAGGAATTCAGAAAAACACACAAGGACACCACAGAATGAGCACTATCCCTGGCTGCTCTAACAATCTGGAACACCCTCCCAGACGACCTGAGAACAACAACGGACCTTAAAGACTTTCGCAAACAGCTGAAGACAACGCTATTCACAGAGCACTATGGACATGACACATGATCTACTAACTTGCAAGAACAACTAACACCCCCCCCTCCTGACCCATGGATAGAAGAATGTATAATAGCACATGATATATCATAACACACAATGTTTAGAAGAATGTATAATAGCACACGATGTATTATAGCGCACAATGTACATAGCTCCAACTAATCAACACGCTACCCATCAGACACACCAAACACGATATACCCTTCACTGCATGAAAACACATGATCACTCCATTGATTGTTTGCTGTGAAAACCGCTTTGATAGTAGGAGAAGGCGGTATAGAAATACTGTTAAATAAATAAATAGTGCTGTCGTCCCAGGCCCAGCAGCCCCAGGAGATGAAGAGGAGGAGCTGGCGGCCAATGGGGAGAGCTGAGCAGGTCAGGCCAAAGGAGGCAGGAACCTGTGCAATAGTCTTCAGCAACGACCGCACCCCATCTGAAAGGTTGTCCTCCCTGGCGGCCGACATGAGCATATTAAAAGACTGCAGTGACCGAGGGGGGATATGGTGGTATCGGACATGCGGGAGGGAGGGGGGGGATCATAGAAAGGGGATTCTAGGCAAAGGGTAAGTAGAATAGGGAGATGGAGAAGAGATGCGGGACATGGGGGGTTATAGGGAGATGGCATTGAGTAGGACTTTGAGAGATTGAGAAGTGAATGATGGTGGACATGGGGGAAGTGGGAATAGGGAGATGGAGGGGTAATGCAGCATATGGGGAGGAGTGAGAAGGAGAGAAGAAGCAGGGCACAGGGCATACAAAAATGGAGGGGAGATCCTGAACACAGAGGAGGGGAAATCGATCTACAGGTGGAGAACGTAGACTTGACAGAATATAGAGAGATGGAGTGAACATGCTAAGACATGGAAGGAAATAGTGAGAAGGGTGAGAATGCTGCACATGGGGAAATAGAGGAGATATTTTGGATACGATAGGGGGATATGAAGTGAAAGATGTGGAGATGCTGGATGGGGAGAGAGAGGGGGCAGATATTGGATGGTGAAATGCTGGACAGTGGGGAAGATGGAGGAGAGAACAGGGAAGAGAGAAAGGAGAGAATTCATAATAGACTACATAATAGACTACATTCCTACTCCTCTTTATAGACATCTCTGCTGCCTTTGACAACATCAACCACCCTACTCTGATCAATAGGCTAGAAAACCTGGGAATAGGTGGGACTGTTCTCAAATGGTTCAAGTCCTACATCACAAATGGACTAATACGTGTTCAAATAGACCAAGAGGCATCAGAAACCTTCCCCCAAGGACAAGGAATACCCCAGGGATCAGCCCTTTCCGCCCTCCTTTTCAACCTATACTTGCAACCTATCACTAATATTTTTTAGAAAACACAAGATTAGTCACTTTATTTATGCTGACGATATCATGCTCACCATCCCCATAACCACCAAAAACCCCACTTACAACACCCTATCTGAATGCATGGCTGAGACCACCTCTTGGATGGAAACCAATTACCTCAGCATTAACCTCAAAAAAAACCGAAGCAATGTTTGTTACAAGAACACCTGTGACCGAGGACACTTTTCCAACAACAATCTCAATCAACAATACAACTATACCTGTTAAAAAAGAGGTAAAATACCTAGGTGTAATAATAGATCATACTCTCACCATGCTACCGCACATAAAGCAGACAGTAAGAACCATATTTCATAAACTCAAAACCATACAACACCTAAGGCCCCTCCTTGACACACATGACTTTAGATCGGTTGTTAATACACTCATCACACCCCATTTCGATTATTGCAACAGTCTCCTAACTGGCCTACCACAAAAAAATACCTACCTATTACAAAGAGCCCAGAACATCTGCGCAAAAGTAATCACTAAAGCTCGCCTAACAGACCATGTGACCCCGATACTCCTAGAACTACATTGGCTCCCTATAAACAGCCGAATCAGATACAAGATTCTCCTAACAACTTTCAAGCTCCTAAACGACATCGCCCCCTCACACCTATTAACACTACTACAGACCCCATCCAAATTAAGAACTCGCAGACAAAACGCAGCCCACTCACTCGATATGCCAAAAACATTCACGAAGACTAAAAAATCCTCAAGTGCCAGAGCCTTCACGTTCACTGCCCCCATGCTCTGGAATGATCTCCCATTAGGCCTCCGTATCATAAAAGACCTCTCCCAATTTCGGAAGGTACTCAAAACCTACCTATTCTCCGAACATTTCCAAATCCCCTACCCCCCAAGTCCTGTCCCGCAGCATCCACAAACACACAAACTCAAAACTCCTAAAACCGCAATTAGCTAACCCCACCCAGTCCCCCTACACACACACAAAAAACTCAAAAAATGGAAATAAATTCCACCACTTACGCATGACCTATGATTATTCTATAACACACTGAATATAACCACTTGTAAATAGCCTATGTAAATAGTTTGGACAGTTTTATCGCATTTATTGTTATTTGTAAAAAGTTAAACTCCTGTTCAATGTAAATGTATACTGAAGTATACATAATATGTTAACTTGTTCCATGTAAACCGCCCTTGATCTCTGGAAGGGGCGGTATAGAAGTAATAGATAAATAAATAAATAAAACTGGGGGGAAATAGAGAGAGAGGTAAGGGGAAGGCTGTGGTTAAAGCTAAAGAGTAGTAGAACGAGGACATGATGGTAAGGAGAGAAATTTGAGTCCATAGAAATGAAAAGAAAATACATGGAAGAAAGCTGAAAAGAAAAAGATCAATGTCAGAGATGATGTAGAGGAGAGAAGTAGCAGACATGAGAAGATGCAGGGAAGCAGTGATCAGAGACTGGAACCAACACAATTAGAAAAATAAAATGGCCAGACAACAAAGACAGAAAATAATATTTTATTTTCATTTTAGTAGCATAGTATATGATGGCAGATAAAGACCAATATGGTCCATCTAATCTGCCCGAATATATTAGTTTTTGTAATATATATGTGCTTTCTTTATACGTATCTTTCTACATGCAGACAGGGCTGGCCCCAGAGTTGGTTCAAGGTGTTGCTGCCCTAGGCAGACTTTAAGCCTTACTCTCCCCTTGGCTGTCAAAATGTATTGCTCAGCTTTGAATGTCCTACTTTTTGCCATCTTCCAGAGTTTGCCTAGTGATTGGGCCAGCTTTGCATGCAGGGTGTGGCTTCTTCAATATATTTCTAATTTTAGTTTTTGGTCACTTATTCCATATTTGGTGAGGGTCTATGCACATTCTAAGTGTGTGACAGAGAGTCTATGTGCATTCTGTGACCGAGGCCAAGTATTCTGTTAGTATGGAGTTTCTGTGTAGCAATCTGACTCGTTCAGTTTTCCCAGTAGGTATATTCTAAGTTTCACTACAGTATTTATGGTGCTGCTCTTTTCTGGCTACGCTCCTTGTTGTGTGAGTTTTGGTAGTTAGTGCAATTATGGAATGGAAGATTTACTCTATGGGTCCTGTACTGTGGGTTGTTGGTGTGTAGTTAACTATAGAATGTTGGTTGGGGGTTAGTGGAATACAGATTGTCTAGGAGATTTGCAGTTTTGCATTCGTTCTGCTGCCAGTCTGAATTTTAAAATATTTTGTGAGTTCAGATTCAAGGAATTCTCAGTTTTAAGGGAATGTCTCAGTTTAATAGCCTGATAGATTCACCGCTGCTGATTTCTGGGCTTTTCCAGCTCTAGTAGGCCCAGTCCAGTCTGGCTACCAGGGGATTGGGTTTTTTTCATTTTGTAATCATCCCTCCTCATCAAGAGGCTGGTCATAGCAGATATTTATAATGGCTTGTTTTTTAGTGGGGTTGTGAAAGTGGTCTTAAGTTAAATCTGATTAAAAATTGTTGCTATGCTTATTTTATTTTAACATCTCTTTGAATAAGTTGTGTATGTATGTTTGGAAGCCACCTAGGATTTTAGATGGATGGTACATATGGTTTAAATTAAAGTAAGTTACATTTATGCAAATGAGACCTAATGATATGTAAATATGCATGCAAATGAGGCCCCGCAATGAGTCCCCGCATATGGCCCCGTATCACCCTTGGGCCGCCCCTGCTCTGTCTTCTGTCTGCACTTGTCACTTGCCATGCCGCTATGAAATAACTTCTTGGGAGTAGCCACCCGCCTTCCGTTCCCTCCCTCTTTCCCTCCGCCGGGTAGATATGGTCCGTGTCTCCTCCCTGTTCACTGCTGGCTTTTTTTGCTCCACACTTAAGAGCAGTGTCGGCCAGCGATGAGGAAGGGCAGGTACCAGGAGGAGCTGCAACCACCGCCTGCTCTGCAGAAGGCGGAGTGCAGAGCCCTGCCGAGCAAGCGGAAAACAGCACGGGAGCGAGCCGGCATGGAGCAGGTAAGCACCCTGGTCCTGGTACCTCATCCCTCCCTGTCGGTATGAAGCTCATCCTGCATCTGAGCTGCACAGGGACAGTGTCGGGCCCGGCAGGAGGCAGCTGAAGGCGATTGGGTTTAACCCGGTTCTGCTATCGGCTGCAGCTTACTGCATCAGCTAGGTGAAAAAAATGATTCATACTCATTCTTCTTCTACATTTTTCATGATTTCTCAGTTTATATCATACTGCGTTTCCTCTCGAGGGGGGGGGAGGGGAGGAAGGGAGGATTGGGGAGAGCAGTTTTCCAAATAAGTTTGCCTTACATAGCGTGATAGTAACAGGGTTGCCAAGCTACACAGTTCCAATCATCTCCAAAGCAGCCAGCTGATGTCATGGGGGGAGGGGCACCAGGTTTGCAAGTTACATAGGGCAGAGTAATAGTTTAGTACAACCCTGACCACAACTGTGTACAAAGTAAGGAAACCACATTCTAGACAGGTATCCATCGGGCGCAGAGTCTCTAAACCCCCGACTATCATCTACAGCTCTCCCCTTCCCTGGGGATCGAGCCGACGACATCCGGGAGGAGCCTGCAGCGTGGGAAGGCCCAATCGGGGCACAGCAGGGCTCTGAAAAGCTTCGCGCCATCGGGCGCAGAGTCTCTAAACCCCCGACTATCATCTACAGCTCTCCCCTTCCCTGGGGATCGAGCCGACGACATCCGGGAGGAGCCTGCAGCGTGGGAAGGCCCAATCTGGGCACAGCAGGGCTCTGAAAAGCTTCGCGCCATCGGGCGCAGAGTCTCTAAACCCCCGACTATCATCTACAGCTCTCCCCTTCCCTGGGGATCGAGCCGACGACATCCGGGAGGAGCCTGCAGCGTGGGAAGGCCCAATCGGGGCACAGCAGGGCTCTGAAAAGCTTCGCGCCATCGGGCGCAGAGTCTCTAAACCCCCGACTATCATCTACAGCTCTCCCCTTCCCTGGGGATCGAGCCGACGACATCCGGGAGGAGCCTGCAGCGTGGGAAGGCCCAATCGGGGCACAGCAGGGCTCTGAAAAGCTTCGCGCCATCGGGCGCAGAGTCTCTAAACCCCCGACTATCATCTACAGCTCTCCCCTTCCCTGGGGATCGAGCCGACGACATCCGGGAGGAGCCTGCAGCGTGGGAAGGCCCAATCGGGGCACAGCAGGGCTCTGAAAAGCTTCGCGCCATCGGGCGCAGAGTCTCTAAACCCCCGACTATCATCTACAGCTCTCCCCTTCCCTGGGGATCGAGCCGACGACATCCGGGAGGAGCCTGCAGCGTGGGAAGGCCCAATCGGGGCACAGCAGGGCTCTGAAAAGCTTCGCGCCATCGGGCGCAGAGTCTCTAAACCCCCGACTATCATCTACAGCTCTCCCCTTCCCTGGGGATCGAGCCGACGACATCCGGGAGGAGCCTGCAGCGTGGGCAGGCCCAATCGGGGCACAGCAGGGCTCTGAAAAGCTTCGCGCCATCGGGCGCAGAGTCTCTAAACCCCCGACTATCATCTACAGCTCTCCCCTTCCCTGGGGATCGAGCCGATGACATCCGGGAGGAGCCTGCAGCGTGGGAAGGCCCAATCGGGGCACAGCAGGGCTCTGAAAAGCTTCGCGCCATCGGGCGCAGAGTCTCTAAACCCCCGACTATCATCTACAGCTCTCCCCTTCCCTGGGGATCGAGCCGACGACATCCGGGAGGAGCCTGCAGCGTGGGAAGGCCCAATCGGGGCACAGCAGGGCTCTGAAAAGCTTCGCGCCATCGGGCGCAGAGTCTCTAAACCCCCGACTATCATCTACAGCTCTCCCCTTCCCTGGGGATCGAGCCGACGACATCCGGGAGGAGCCTGCAGCGTGGGAAGGCCCAATCGGGGCACAGCAGGGCTCTGAAAAGCTTCGCGCCATCGGGCGCAGAGTCTCTAAACCCCCGACTATCATCTACAGCTCTCCCCTTCCCTGGGGATCGAGCCGACGACATCCGGGAGGAGCCTGCAGCGTGGGAAGGCCCAATCGGGGCACAGCAGGGCTCTGAAAAGCTTCACGCCATCGGGCGCAGAGTCTCTAAACCCCCGACTATCATCTACAGCTCTCCCCTTCCCTGGGGATCGAGCCGACGACATCCGGGAGGAGCCTGCAGCGTGGGAAGGCCCAATCGGGGCACAGCAGGGCTCTGAAAAGCTTCGCGCCATCGGGCGCAGAGTCTCTAAACCCCCGACTATCATCTACAGCTCTCCCCTTCCCTGGGGATCGAGCCGACGACATCCGGGAGGAGCCTGCAGCGTGGGAAGGCCCAATCGGGGCACAGCAGGGCTCTGAAAAGCTTCGCGCCATCGGGCGCAGAGTCTCTAAACCCCCGACTATCATCTACAGCTCTCCCCTTCCCTGGGGATCGAGCCGACGACATCCGGGAGGAGCCTGCAGCGTGGGAAGGCCCAATCGGGGCACAGCAGGGCTCTGAAAAGCTTCGCGCCATCGGGCGCAGAGTCTCTAAACCCCCGACTATCATCTACAGCTCTCCCCTTCCCTGGGGATCGAGCCGACGACATCCGGGAGGAGCCTGCAGCGTGGGAAGGCCCAATCGGGGCACAGCAGGGCTCTGAAAAGCTTCGCGCCATCGGGCGCGCCCGCGCCTGGTGGGCCCGCGCCTGAGGGCCTCGCCAGAGGGCCCTTTGGCGTGGCCTTTAGGCGGGGACCGAAAGAAGGGGCATCAGAAACCAGCGCCACAAGCAAACAGCTCCAAACAGCAACATTGCAGCCACAAACAACAACGCTGGATCCCCGCTGATTTCAAAAACTCACATAACGACAAGCAGCTTGAGTTCCGTTAAAGTTGAGCTCGCTCATACCCTCAACGAAGGACTCCCAGATCACAGCAAGTATTCCACACCAAAAATGAACTATATATACCTAGCATTCATGCACATTAGTATATAACAAAATACATACTGTTGTCAGTAATCAGTAATTGTAAAAAAGCAAATGTCACCTCCCATGCTAGATGTTACTATTGTTAGTAAATATTATATACAGTTGTTGTCTAATATTGAAAAGATACTATTGTTAGTAATCATTGCATACAACTGCAGTCTAACAGCTAAATGTACTGTAGTCAGTAATCATTGTTTACAATTGCTTTCCATCTACTGTTGCCAGTAATTACCACCATTCAACTGTGTTACCATCATAACTACTGCCCTGTTGTCAGGCCAGAATGTACAAACTCCTGATAGTACTCATCTCTCTCCTTACCCTTGGACTCCCCAACCTCTCAATTGCATTCCACCAGGACTCTAACCCCATTCCAGTCCTACACCATGGAAGGAGACGGCCCGAGCTCCCATACCATACCACAACAAAAACCAACCACACACCCCACTCCCACCTACTTAACATCCCCCTCCAACTATTCAAAAAGACACAAGCCAAGAAACAACGTCAGCAACGCCTACTGAAATGTGCTCTGATAAACGCCAGATCAGTGCGTTCAAAATGGCCTGCAGCCATTGATCTGATATCACTACACAATCTCGACATCTTGATGATCACCGAGACTTGGTTGTCAGCATGCGACAATGTTCTCTTAAACCAGATGCTACCCCCAGGATTTTCCCTATATACTTGCCACAGGTCCACTCAGAAAGGAGGCGGGACACTCATCCTGGCCAAAGCTGACCTCCAATTTAAGTTGAGTAACACCTCCAGCTCTACTCACCTTGACACCCTCACCATATCAAGTGAACTCTGCACCATCAACCTCA
This sequence comes from Ichthyophis bannanicus, assembly GCA_033557465.1. NCBI lineage: Eukaryota > Metazoa > Chordata > Amphibia > Gymnophiona > Ichthyophiidae > Ichthyophis > Ichthyophis bannanicus. Next base: position 516,404,025 of record CM066031.1, on the reverse strand, counting down.
TATACCGGGCGCCCACTCCATCACAAGATGACCTATCAACAATAATTGAGTTAACATGTCAGAATTCCACCCCGTACTCTCCAAACTGGTTAATCGGCGACTTTAACCTCCCATCTCTTCAAAACAGCCACTCAACAACATTCCTTGAAGCCCTAGAGGATCTAGGATACATACAATGTGTCAACTCTGCCACCCACACTAAGGGGGGCAAGCTGGACCTAATATTCGCACCTCTTTCTAATGCCTCATCATCCCAAGACATCGCACTATCCGTGACACCAGTGCCATGGTCCGACCACCACCTCCTTAGCTTCCACATACCCATAAGCACTCCCAGTGACAACCAGACAACAACAAATACAAATAATTCCAGAACTACTGCAGCCCGCTTCCGCCCACTCAACAAGAGCGAAGTCCTAGAGAACCTCCAACCTCTTATGACCAACGCATCCCTCAGCCTTGATGACCTCATATCTAAATGGGATGATAACCTCAGAGCTGCATCCTGTCCATCTTTCGCCGAAAAAACCACAAAACGACGAGAACATGCACCCTGGTTGTCCACGGACCTACGAACATCGCTTCACCATCTACGCAAACTCGAGAGACAATGGCGTCGAACCCACACCTCTGAAGCACACACTGCATACAACTCATACTTGCTGACCCACCGTGAGAAGATAACACAAAAAAGGAAACTCTATCACACTGATATTTTAAAACGCTCCATCAACAAACCACATGCTTTATTCAATATAGTAAAGTCCATAACAGGAGAACCAATCTCAGTCCACCCCCCAATGCCTCAACCACAGGACTATGCAGACTATTTACAATCGAAGATGGTTAAGACAAACGCAAACATAGGCACTAATAATCCCTCCACACCATCTGAAACTTTTCAAGCAACGCCACTATGCAACTTCACCACAGTATCCACTAAAGAGGTCGCCGACATCGTTGCTTCTGTTAATCCCAGCACAGCACCTAATGACCCCTGCCCAGCCAGCTGGATCAAAGAGCTTCGTCATGACATAAGCAACATCCTGGCCAAAATTCTGAACCAGTCCTTCACCACAGGATCATTCCCGCAGAGCCTCAAAAACACCTCTATCAAACCATTACTAAAAAATAGCAAACTAGATCCAGCCAAAGTAGAATCCTTCAGACCAATATCGAGCATCCCCCACCTTGCCAAGATCATTGAGAAAGCCGCCCAACAACAAATCCAGCAACATATCGACACCGAAGCACCATTGGATCCAGCCCAACACGGATTCAGAGTAGCACACGGAATAGACACTGTCCTCACAACCCTGTTTAACGATCTGATCACAGGAATCAACAACATACAACAAGGCTTTGTCCTTATTTTCCTGGACATATCTGCCGCCTTCGACTCAGTGAGTCATGACATTCTTCTACAACGCCTGAAAGAAAAGGGGATCCAAAATACAGCTCTAAAATGGTGTGAATCCTACCTATCCAATAGATGGCAGCAAGTCAAGACTGGCCACTCATCCTCCGAACCATTTCTACAAACACAGGGAGTTCCCCAAGGATCGTCCTTATCTTCATTGATGTTTAACATTTATATGCAGCCGATATGCGACTTAATTCGATCCTTCAACGTAAAATGCCTTGCATACGCTGATGACATCCTCCTTTACATGTCATTCTTGATAGACCAACCAGTGCTCTCCCCAATAATTAATTGCTTCGAAGCAGTAACAGATTGGCTATTATCCCAGAATTTACGGATCAATCACAGCAAAACGGATGTCCTATTTGTCACGAGGAACCTCAAATTCATACCCCCTTCATCTCTACAAGTCAACAATGTAGAGTTGAAATCCAAATCCACAATTCGTTACCTCGGCATCACCCTGGACCAGTACCTGAACATGACAACGCATATAAAAAACATCACAAAGGCAATATACCATAAGATCAGAACTCTACGTCACCTCCGACACTTACTGGACTTCACAGACTACCGAACAACCTTTCAGGCTCTAGTCCTTCCACATGTTGATTTCGCGAATATTATTCTTCATGGCCTTCCACAGTCGACCTTAAACCCGCTCCGCTTAGCCTTGAATGCAGCCGCAAGAGTCCTCTCCGGATCATCAAGATCCGACCACATAACACCCATCATGAAGGATTTACATTGGCTACCTCTTCACGCCAGGATCCAATACAAATCACTGGTTCTTACCTTCAAAGCCCTAAATAACTACCCCCCTACGCCAATCAGCACGCTAATCCATGGCACCCTAGAAAATAGAAGCAGAAGATCTACTGCACGGAACACGTTAGCAGTCCCCAACCTAATGACTAAATGCACAAAAGCTACCTCCAACAGAGCCTTCTCCTTATTTGCCCCTTTAAACTGGAATGCACTCCCCCATGAAATCCGTGGAATAAAAAGCATCATACTATTCAGAAAAGCTTTAAAACTCCACCTATTCACAAATATTACTCAGAAACCTCCAGTGATAGAAGCACATCCAACAACCTGCAAACTTCCCCCATATACCTGCCGCCCCTGCACATCATCTCCTCAGATAATGGTTAGCATCACAAAACTAATGCAACACCCATTTACATTAAAGTATTGTACATAGTTTGAGTTAATATGTATTTAGTTCCCCTGGTTTCCTTCCCATGTTCAATTTCCTGTTCTCTGTAAAACTCAATGTTGTTTGTATACATTGTAGTATGCTTGTTTGATGTACACCGCGCTGATTTTAATAGCGCGGTATAGAAGCAAATGTTAAATAAATAAATAAATATTCCATCATGCACCTCATCTGTTGCTTGAGACCATGACTGGTGTTCAGCAGTGACACTCAGAGTGGAATTTAACCTCAGTGAAAATTCATGCACTTTCAGACAATGATCAAAACACTTCCCCTTCTCTCCCTCATCCACAGCAGAAAAACATAAGCAGCAACGGTGGTAGAAAAAGCAGCAGTCAGCACAGGGCCTGTGAGTCAGTACATGCTCACAGGATCTGGTCTTCTATATGGAGTTCCCAAGCTAACAGGAAATCCACATAGACTCTTTGAATACTGGTAGGTTTGTAGGTCTTGTGCTGACTGCTGTTGACGGTTGTGGGTAAGTAAGAAGATCCAGAGTGAGAGGGAATGAAGGTCCATGCAATTAGGAAGCTGCATCATTGCTCGTGAGACCTGTCCATTGAAAATCACTGTATTAGAGTCTACAGTTGTGTTTATTGGGGTTAGTTGTCAGGGGTACTTAATCAGATAACAGCATCTGCTATCAGGATAAGTGTCACTGGCTGGTGCAATCCAGCTATTCTCAGCAGCACTATTTGGATAGAGCCGCTGAAAATCTTCTAGAGACTATCTAGATAATGCCGAGGAAGTCAATGGAGCTGGTAGTTATATAGATACCGGCACTGTTCAATCTACTATCTGGATAACAACTGGGATAAAATTAGGGCAATCATTTTGCAATATCGCCGCTTTCCTAATAGTGCACCAGTCATCGCTCTGTCCAGGGCCTGCTAGTATCCAGATACTGGCACTGAATATTTAGATTTTGGTAGCTAAGAATTGTGTAGATGGTGAGGTTTGTCGATGAATTTACTACGATACTGCATTAGTACATGTCTATGTTAGTACTGCAAATTACTTTCTGACTGCTTGTAAAAAGCAAACAATCAAGATAAAATAAAAAAATAAGAGAATAGCATGTACATTTGAGAAGTCTTGGTTACTGAATCAGCTGAGGGAAAGTTTGAATCATTACTATTGTTATCGGAATGTCTTAAATAATTTTTAAAGTCATAATGGTTCACATGGAGACATGTGTAATGTCTGCTCATTTCCCTATGGTGCTTTGAAAAATAGCTGTGAAATAAAATAACTGGTGTAGTTACTCTTTAATTTAATTTAATATAAACCTTATATGTCAGTAAACCAGCCCCTAGGGCCATTTAAGGCAGCTTACAACCTCATAAAAAGATCACAAAGCCCCTAACTGCCTTAACCAAACTTTAGGCAGCCATAGATGGGATAGCATATACATTCTCTGACAAATCAATCATATTTCCTTAACTTCTCTCCAAAAGACACCATTACACCCATCAAAACCAGCTGAGTCATACCCTCCCAAACAACCTCTTAGACAAACAACTCGTTATAACTGAGTACCTTCATTCACTGTCCCACAAAGAAGTCTCAGAGCTGGAAATGATGTTATAAGCTGATTATAATGGCAATGCTAAAGATTAGACAGTCGTATAGCATAATTTCCCTTTGACCTCTGTTTGCTCATTTCCCCGAGTAAATTATGAAACAATAAATGCTAGAAATTCAATAAGATAATACCTACTGTGAGGAACCTTTCCTAGCCACAGAAATGGAATCTATTTTGAAGGCATGGGGATAGAAAACTTACTTGAAGGTAGAGAAGCATAAAAGAAGGAAGAGAAAAGGCATACAGTTTAAGAGAAGGAGATTGGGATTAGCCATCCCTAACTTCCATATGTAATAGGAAGCCATCCACCTAAGGAGAGGCCTTTCAATGGGATGCCTATCCTATGCAGCAGATATATGCATAACATGTTGTTGTTGTTAAGTGCCATCGAGTTGGTGTCAACTCATGGCAAACCTCTGGATAGTTGACCTAAAATGTATTCGGTCTTCGATGAGGCGGCTCATTGTTGATAGAATGGCGCCCATAGCTGCTGTTATTGAATCAATCCATCTCATTGCTGGCCTTTCTCTTTTGCGTTGATCTTCTACCTTGCCAAGCATGATATCTTTCTCTAATGATCACTTTCCTCACATGATGTGTCCAAAGTATGAAAGTCGAAGTCTTGTCATCCGAGCTTCTAAAGAAAGCTTTGATTTGATCTCCTCTAGTACTGACTGGTTTGTTCTTGGGCAGTCCATGGTATACACAATATTTGTCACCAGCACCATAATTCAAAAGCATAGATTTTCTTCCTGTCTATTTTATTCGCTGTCCAACTTTCGCGTCCATATGATATTATTGAAAATACCATGGCTTGAAGAAGCTGAATCTTTGTATGGAGAGAGACAACTCTGCTCTTGAGAATCTTGTCTAGGTCCTTCATAGCCATTCTGCCAAGAGCAATACATCATCAGATTTCTTGACTGCTTGTCATTTCTTTATTGATTGTTGATCCAAATAGGTTACAGTTTTCAACTATTCCAATTTCTTCTCCATCAATGATGAACATAATGATTTTGCCAGTTGTCAGGATCTTTGTCTTCTTTACGTTAAGGTGCAGGCCGATTTTAAGACTATGTTCCTTGATCTTGAGAAGCAAATGTTTCAGATCGTCTTCACTTTCACCAATAAAGTGGTGGTATCAGCATAGCGAAGGTTGTTGATGAGTCTTCCACCAATCTTAACACCTCGGTTTTCTTCATACAGTCCTGCTTCTCTGATGATTTGTTCTGCATATAAATTAAACAGATAGGGGGAAAGTATACAGCCTTGTCAAATACATTTCCTGATTTTAAATTATTGTCTGTCTTCTTCTTCCGTTTGAACTGTTGCTTCTTGATCAATGCAAAGGTTGCACAATAGAACAATCAGGTGTTCTGGTATACCCATGCTTCATAATATGGCCCAGAGTTTCTCATGGTTTACACAGTCAAAAGCCTTGCTGTAGTCAATAAAACACATATAGATATCCTTTTGGTATTCTTTTGTTTTTTCAAGGATCCATCTCCCATCTGCGATGAGGTCTCTCGTTCCTTGCCTTTTCCTAAACCTTGCTTGCACTTCAGGCAGGTCTTGTTCCAGGTATGGTTGTAATCTCTACTGAATAGTCTTGACTAGAACCTTGTTGGCATATGGGGTCAGAGTGATTGTGCAATAATTCCCAAGGTCAGTCAGATCACTTTTCTTCAGTATCGGTATAAACACAGATCTTTTCCAGTCAGTTTGCCATTATATGCATAGCATACACCTATTTTATAAAGAAAACATGTGTGCATAAGTATCTTTATAAAATTACACCCCCTCCCCTCCCACACACACAAATATAACCAGATACATTTACATGTGCTTTGAGGCTCTTAGGCGCATGCAAATGTTCCAGCTGGTTTTAAACACATCTGCATATGTTTTTCAACATGTGTGCTTAAGTCGTAACTCCTTCCAATCCCACCTCTAGGAATGCCTCTGCACAAACTAGATAAAAATATGTGCTTAGAGGCTGTAAGCATATCTTTTTGCATGCATACTGAGGTTAATTTTCTTAAAGTCTCTGTAAAATTCTGTTTTACCCATAGAAATGGCTTACAACAGGGGTTCCCAAACCTTCCCAATGGGGACAATGCATGCAAATCTATATTATTTTATTTATTTATTTATTTATTTAACTGTATTTATATCCCGCTTTTCACCGGGTCAAAGCGGTATATATTATGTACGTATATTCATTGTGACTATCCTGAAAACCAGCCTGCTGTGGTCCCCCAAGACAGTTTGGGGAACTACTGGCTTACTGTATAAAATTACCTCTTAAGAATATGATTGAACCTAGGAATAAGCACTGGATATCTGTAGAAAAAACTTATTTGGGAAGAAAAACATCATTAGTGAGAGCTAGGAGTGCTTCAGTTAATTACCAAAGTCAATTTCTTCATTTCAATTTCTCCTAATGGCATTCCTGCCCTCCTCAGTAGTACAAATACAGCCACAATCTTGCAGTGCTGCCCCCTAGCATGAGAATTGAGGGCAACACTGCATGATCGTGGCCATTTTGAAAGTCCTGATGATGGGGACAGGAGTGGAGAGGACTACTCCTGCCACCTGTTGCCACTGGACCCTTTGGAGGGGGGTGTCATGGGGCCCACCCCTTTGCTGGCTGACCTGCCTGGAGTTTATTTTTTTCTATGTGGAAGGGAAGGAGAAATCAGGGGACTGACTGAATAGCTGAGCTTACAGAATGTAGATCAGGGGGCTTGGTATGGAGGGAGGACAGGTTCACAGGCTTTGATTTTGGCCAGGTGAGTGCATCGCTTCCCTGGGACATTTCTCAATGGGATTTCAAATTGTCCAGGGCGGAAATCAGTGCTGAAGGGGGGGGGGCAGGACAGTGTCTTTTTTTTTAATATTGGTGGTGGCATGGATCTCAATATTGTTTAAGGGGGGCTCCGATCACGGCATTGGAGGCCCAATCGCCTCCAGGGCAGAGGTCCACTGCCAATTGGCAGCAACCACACTGTCACTAAAAAGGTTCACAGGCATATAACACCACTTCTTCAGGTGGCATTATCTGCACATCTACTCCCTGTCCAACAATCAGCACACCTACTTCCCACCCAATCTGTCCCGATGCCGCCCCACCCTGCACCACGCAAAAAGCAAATATTGCAGAAAAGTGCCTCTGATATCTGCTTTTCTCATGTGTTAGCTGCTATTAAAGGAACACTTTTTGCACCTTATTTGTGATCAGGAGCAGGTAGAGGCATGGATGCCTCAACAACCAGGGCCAGACATGCCTCTGCCATTCTGAAATCGTACCATAATGTGCATCTCCCTTGCTCTGCCCAGGGCACACCTCCACCATGCTCCCATACTACCTGGATGTTTTTGTGCCAGGGACATTTGTATCCCCAGCTTTCTAAAATGACTCTGGTAACGTCTGTGCATCCATTTTCCGATATACAGCTCATGAATAGAATGTCTAAAATAATCCTCATAGTGTAGGCAGGCACTGTTCTGTAGGTATGCATGTCATGGTGATGACACGTACTTTCATAGTGTATGAGCACAGGGGCAGAGCTTAGATTGAGTCTAGGCAGAGCCTAAATGTATACATGTAAGTTAGAAAGCATTATAGCGTAAATGTGTTTTCTACAAATCTAGCATGACCACTTACATCAAGCCTAGGGTTGGTGTAAGTGGTCTCTCCTAGATGATACGTGCATAACTGTTACATTCCTATTTTATAAAGTACCTATGCACATTGCTTTATAAGATATGTACATGACAACATGCACTAAATTAAGCGACCCTTTTCAAATTACCTCCAAAGAGTGCATCCTTTTATATGAGCTGCCCATCCTTGTCCCTGGGGGTGTGGTTGGGAAGGAGCAAAAGCAGAGCTGTGATAAGCAACCATAGTTTATAAAAAATGCACAGGTTGACACATGTGCACACATTTAGAACTTTTCAGAGCAGGAGTAATTTGTCAAGAGCATTTGTGTGCTGGTGGGACTGGTTCTGAGAGCCTATTATATAAAGGCACATAGGCGCCTAAGCTGCCTTTATAAATAAGACAGATTTAAAATAGGTGCCTTTTTGGTAGCCATATACTGTACTCGTGTAAAAGACCTCTTAAAAATAGCACCCAATGTAAAAGTATGTACATTGATTTGATGCACAAGGACGGAGTTTGGGCAGAGTAAGAGCAGAGCATGCAAGGACATGCAAGGATTATAAAATACTATCATTTATGTGCATACTTGAAAATTAAGGTGTGATCACTGGCACTTACACAAATATTTTATAAAGAAAAGTAGTCACTTAGTTTTCTTTATAAAATAATGACTAAGTAGTTGCCTACTTTCATATTTGAAGTAGGTGCTTCATTATAAAATAACCTTCCTCATGATTAAACGTAAGCAAGCCCGGGAAAGATATATCGGACATTTATTGTCAGACTGGGAATGATCACAAATATTCACTAGAATCAATAGGGGGATCTCGCTATATACTGTGACATAGGGAAATGGTTATAATTTGCAATACTGATGGTGCTTCATTCAAGAAAGATTGCAAAGATAGGTTTGCTCTCCTTAGGTTACTGGTAGAACTGTGTACAAAAGCTTAACATATTTGGTGGCTCTGCCCAATCCAACTTCCTCTCCTGGGCCCAACCCTTGAGTACACATTCTTCAGAATTGCTTATGTGCGGGGCCTCACTAACTGTAGGGCCTCACCTCAAAGAGCTTATATAGTTTGGGAAATAAATTTGACGAGGTTTGACTTCTCTCTCTTCTGTGGACTAAATTCTAAAGAAGGCCAGTGCCTGATGGATTGGAACCATGATGAATTTTAGACAGCATCTGGCAGCCCACAGGAACTGATGAAATGATGCAGTGATGGGGATATTAGGTAGCTACAAGGAACACAGGAGGTGAAGATACTAACCTCTCTCCTTCTCAAACTTGTGGAGATCAGAAGCTCACTTTCTAAACTTTGAATGCTGGGAACCAACAGGAATATGCATCATTCGCCAGCTAGGAGCAGGAGACCTCCAGGAGAAAAAAGAAAAAGGATTCTCCAGGAACAAGCAGGAAGTTAGTCCTCACATATGCGTGACGTCGGCGTCGACGGAGCACTCATGAAGAGCAATTCCACAGCTTTCAAAGAAAGCCTTTGGGATTGCATCATGCATGCATGGTCACCTTCCCGCCCAAGGGTGCCATCTTGCTCAGTCTCCCTTTTTCCACGGAGCCCAACGGATGTAGTCCAACTTCCCTCGTGGAAAAAGTGTGTCAAAACTACTGAAGATTCTCTTCTTCGGCCCAGTTCGATGCTGGTTCCCCTTCCCGCCTCGGTTCAGTACACTGGTATCGAGTCCGGTCACTCTTTTTCAGTTTTTGCCCTTAGTGGCTAGCGTTCGCGCTCTTTTTTCTTTTTCACTGGCAGCCCAGTCGTTTGACCTCGCAGGGACCCTTTTTCCCCCCATGGCTGCCAGCGGGTTTAAAAAGTGTGTTCAGTGTAAAAGATTAATGTCACTCACCAACACACACGACTGCTGTATCCGCTGCCTCGGGCCCGACCATGACCTGAAGGTCTGTGGCTCCTGTGGAGACAGGTAGCCCCAGCTTACTGGCGGAAGGCTGAGCCTGTACGCCCATAGGTGGCCAGCAATCACCACGGATACCTGGGTCCTTCAAATAGTCCAAAGGGGCAATTTGCTCCACTTCAACCAGGTACCTCCCTCCTACTTTCCAGGAGAGCCTCTCAGACCCCCTCTACACAGGGATCTCCTCTTGCAGGAGTTGGCCGGTCTTCTAGAGGATCAGGCGGTGGAACCAGTGCCCCACCACCTGCAGGGACAGGACTTCCACTCCAGGTATTTTCTGATACCAAAGAGAACAGGGGGCCTCAGACCCATCCTGGACCTGCGAAACCTATACAAGTTCCTGGTGAGGGAAAAGTTCAAGATGCTTTACCTTGGAATATTGCTGCCTTACCTCCACCAGGGAGATTGGCTATGCTCCTTAGACCTGAAGGATGCCTACACGCACATCCTCATACATCCAGACCACAGACAATATCTCAGATTTGTAGTGGGAGGAAACCATTTTCAGTACAGAGTACTACCATTTGGCCTAGCCTCTGCTCCCAGAGTGTTTACCAAATGCCTGGTGGTAGTGGCGGCCTTCCTCAGGAAACAAGGGATTTTTGTCTTCCCTTACCTGGACAACTGGCTCATCAGGGCCCAGTTGCCTCAGGAGGCCCAACAGGCCACAGGTCGCACTAGCAACATGCTACAGCATTTAGGCTTTGTCATAAATCAAGCAAAGTCCACTTTGCTCCCCACTGAAAACCTAGAGTTCATAGGAGCAAGACTAGACACCCTTCGGGCAAGGGCTTACCTGCCGGAGGACAGGGCACAGAGGCTTCTGGCGCTGGTGCACCAAGTCAGCCACAAGTCTTTAGATCTCAGCGAGACACTTTCTACGCCTCCTGGGCCACATGGCCTCAATGGTACATGTGACCCCAAATGCCCGTCTCCACAGCTCAGCTCAGTGGTGCCTCAGAGATCAGTGGACACAAGCCACAAGACGACTCCGAGACAGGATCAGAATGTCCAAACAACTGATGAAATCGTTGGCATGGTGGCTTCAGCCACCCAACCTACTCGAGGGAGTGCCTTTTCAGCCTCCCTCACACACAAGAGTGCTGACGTCAGATGCCTCCTTGCTGGGCTGGGGAGCCCATTGCCAGGGATCATGCACTCAGGGGTTGTGGTCTCTTCAGGAGAGTACACACCATATCAACCTCTTAGAGCTTCGGGTGATTCACCTAGCTCTTCAAACCTTCTCTCATGTTCTCTCACATCAGTCTGTCTTGGTGCAGACCGACAATCAGGTAGCAATGTTCTATGTGAACAAGCAGGGAGACACAGGGTCCCGTCTCCTATGTGAGGAAACACTCGACCTCTGCTCCTTTGCAATCCGGCAGGGTATGTCTCTCAAAGCAGTTTACCTGCCGGGTCAGGAGAACTTCCTAGCAGACAAGCTAAGCAGGATTCTTCAGCCTCACGAATGGCAACTGAATCCTGAAGTGGCCCAGCAGATCTTCCACTGCTGGGGGCAGCCATCCATAGATCCCTTTGCCAGTCCGCAAAATCACCAGTTGCCCAGCTTTTGCTCCAGACAGCCACACCCTCAGAGGGTGGCTTCAGATGCTTTTCTGATCTCCTGGTCAGTGGGCCTCATGTATGCGTTTCCTCCCACGCCTCTGGTGGCCCGGACTCTGTTCAGAATCCTTCGGGACTAGGCCTCTGTCATTATGGTAGCCCCCAGATGGCCAAGACAGCCTTGGTTTCCGCTTCTCCTCCAGCTGGCAGTGGAGGCCCCACTCCCTCTGGGGACGCAGCCCGACCTCCTGTCCAGGAGCAGGGCTCGCTCTTACATCCCAACCTCAGGTCCCTCAACCTGATGGCATGGCTGCTGAAAGGGTAGTGCTGGCTCCTCTCCTCCTACCTAAGAATGTTGAAGAAGTGTTACTGGCCTCAAGGAGACAGTCCACTAGGAAAACCTATGCCTTCAAGTGGCGCAGGTTTGAGGTGTGGTGTACCCAGTACAATGAAAACCCTTTCTCTTGCCTTGCACCAGTCGTGCTGCAGTACCTGCTTCACCTCTCAGAATTAGGTCTTAAGTCTAACTCAGTTAGGGTCCACCTGAGTGCTTTGTCAGCACACCACTCTCCAGTGGAAGAACAACCTCTTTCGGCTCACCCCTTGGTGTCCAGATTCCTCAGAGGTCTACTTCTACTAAAACCCCCGGTTCGTCCCCCGGCAACCGAGTGTGATTTGAATGTGGTCTTGGAGCAGCTTACTCGCCCACCCTTTGAGCCATTGTCCACTTGCCATCTGCGCTTCCTCTCCTGGAAGGTGCTCTTCCTGGTGGCACTCACATCTGCCTGATGAGTGAGTGAGCTGCAAGCTCTTGTTTCGGATAGACCGTACACACGGTTTTACAGGAACAGGGTGGTCCTTCACACCCACCCCAAGTTCCTTCCGAAAGTGGTTTCTTCATTCCACCTCAACCAAGAGGTGGTTCTTCCAACCTTCTTTCCCAGACCGCATGCCAGCCAGGCAGAGGCAGTCCTGCATACCCTGGATTGTAAGAGGGCGTTGGCCTTCTACCTGGAGTGTGCGTGGGCACATCGAAGGCTACTCAGCTCTTCGTCTCTCATGACCCAGTAAGCTGGGGCTACCTGTCTCCAAGCGCACGTTGTCCACCTGGGTGGCAGACTGCATTGCCTGGGCGTACAGGGCGGCCGACCTTCCATTGCAGGATCGAATCACGGCCCACCGTGTCAGGGCTAAGGCCACATCAGTGGCTCACTTCCACTCTGTTCCACTGGCAGACATCTTCTGGGCCAAAACCTGGTCTTCAGGCCAGACTTTTGCAGCCCATTACTGCTTGGATAGGGAGTCCCGATGGGACAGTGCTTTTGGTCAGGCGGTACTCCGTAACTTATTTGAGGTTTAGGCAACTCCTACCCTCCGACCCTTTGGTGTCAGGCTACCGGAGGTGTTGAGTTCTCTGCTGAATTCCTATGACAGCTGCTGTGGCTCTTCTAAAGAGAGCCATTTTTCAGCTATGGGTTCTTGGTAGCCTATAGCTAGGTAATCCCATATGTGATGACTGACTTCCTGCTTGTTCCTGGAGAAAGCGTAGTTACTTACTTGTAACAGGTGTTCTCCAGGGACAGCAGGAATCAGTCCTCATGACCCTCCTTCCTCCCCTGGAGTTGCAGTCTTATTATTATATTTTGTTCATTTTTCTGTCTCTTTAGCTATGTAATTTAACTGAGCAAGATGGCACCCTTGGGCGGGAAGGGGACCGCGCATGCGTGATGCAATCCCAAAGGCTTTCTTTGAAAGCTGGGGAATTGCTCCACATGAGGGCTCCGTCGGTGCCGACATCACCCATATGTGAGGACTGATTCCTGCTGTCCCTGGAGAACACCTGTTACAGCTGAGTAACTACGCTTTCTGGCTTTACCCTAGCTCAGGAGAAGGGGTTCAGAGAAAGCTGTTTCTGGAGAGGATGAACCTCATCCTGAGTGAACTCAGCTACTGCTGTTCCAGGCAGGAGTGAGGACTTCCAGTGATTGAGAAGTACCATGGTTCCTAGCTTATGTGAAGCCTGATTTTGCATAGCATACCTAGCTAGGAATCAGGGTGTCCAGGTCAGGAGATTTTATGAAATATTTTACTAAAGGTTTGATGAATGCATGCAGCATGTACCGTGTAAATAGCTGTTTTACAAACAATTGCATTACAAAAAAAGAGTTTAACATTTGGGGTTTTGAATGTGTAAGTACCGATTTCACAGCCTACATTTAAGTGCCAGATTTTACAAAACTGGACATCCAGGAGGGGCCAATTAAGAAGCTGAGTCAAATAATTCTTGTTCATTTTAAATGCCACAGAGGTAAGCACAATGGTCTCAACAATCACGAGTGTAAACCTGAAGTCCAAACGTTCGCTTAGCTGATATGTACGTCTGTTTTGGAGCAGGTGTAAATACTGATATCCAGATTTTTTAAAGAATGTATGTATTGTCATAGCAAAATCAAAAATACACAGATAGGGGGGATATTCAGCATCAGCAGCTAGCGCTTCTTCAGTGACTAGCCATTGCCGCTGAGCTTTGCACCCAGATCTTCAATGCCATGGCCATATCTGGCCACTAGCATTAAATATCTGAGTCAGTCAGATAGTGCGGAAACTAACTGGGCAGAAGCGATATTCAGTCAATGCCCTGTTAGCTACAACAGCGGAATATCACCACTAGTTGGTTATCTCTAGATGCTGCTTCCAATTCGCCCTGGAACACCCTGACGCTAGCCAGCTAGCACAGGGGCGATCAGTGACGGCACCCAGGATATTCAGCGGCACTAACCGTGTTAGTGCCGCTGAATATCTTGCAGAGCTCCATTTATCAGGTTTGCAAACCTTGTAAATGGCTTTGAAAATGCCCCCCCCCATACTTTTCTGGTCCACGAATAACAAACCTCCTAGGTGTGTTAAGGAAATAACACGCGGAGGCCTATTCCCTACTTGACATTCAGCCTCTGTACAGCCCCTCAGAATTAGGATGTACAGCGGTAGACCCGATTCTGATCCCGTGGGGGCTTCTACCCCCTGCGGGATCAGAATTGGGTCTACTAGCTTGTATATGCAGGCTGGGCCCCGATTCTGAAGGGTCGCATGTCCAACAGATCCCCGGCTAACTCAGCCTGACTCAGTAATGTAGCCGCAGTACCATGTCGTCTCATTGCCCTGGCACTGTGGCTGCATTATGGAGCTGTGAATGCCGCCCGCCATCAAGATTGTCCTTTCCCTGCAGCCAGATCCCTGATTTGGCCTCCAATGGCCAGGGTCCGGCTGCGGGGAACCTCCTGCACACCTCCCGGTCTTGTCACCGCTGCTACCCCGTGTCCAGGGGGACTTATTCCACCTCTGAGGTGGAATAAATTTCTCATCTAACTGGCCTACCCAGGACATACAGGACCGACCTCAGAATCAGTTCTGTACTTCCAGGGTGATGGCCCACCCACGTACCGCCCTCGTTCCGCCTTCCACACACCCCATCCCACCCCCATCTAAAGCTCCCTGTACCACTCTGCTGTTCGAACACAGAGGGGAACCATCCCACCTGCAGTCCTAACAGGCACAAGAAACGAGCAGGTCACGCCACGACTTGAAGAGGAGAGAGCTTTATTGGTACCTAGAGGTCATCCTATATGTGTTTCGGCAAATAGCCTTCTTCAGGGGTATATGTCCTCTAAAAACATACAAACAAACATAATGATCATATAACTTCATCAAAAACCATAAAAACATCTAAAAGGTGTCTTTGTACCTCCAAGGGAAAAGAGACGCTATTCATAATCTTTATATAATCTAAGTGTAAATATATTATCCTCAAAATAAAATTTCAGTACATACAGCTAAAACTAATTAATTATTCACATCCTGAGATTATATAAAATTATGAGAAATAAATGCATATATGATATTCATATATATTTAAAGGAGACAAAGACATAAATATTATTTATTATAAATACATTAATCTAATGATCAATAGTTGAAAAAATAAAATAAACCATGTTACTACTTAATGATAATCAACAAACATAAGATTAAAAACAGATTTCTAAAAAGAACAAAACATATACAGAAAGGAACATAACAAATTTAAAATATATGGTATAAACAATATATGATGGAAGGTGTAAAGTGTGAGAGACGAGAGATGACTATAAAATGGGAATGCAATGGTTCTGAGCTTACCAAAGACAAGGGACCTTATTGTTCACTCTCCTGGTTAAATGTACCTTGTAGACCTCTGTAGGATGAAAATAGTAATAGTATATTCAGTTCTCCCGTCCAGAAGTCTTTAATGGGCTCTCATAAAATGAGAGAATCTTAACCAATATTGACTTTCTTCCATAAATGACCATGTAATGGTCCTCAAGTGATCCTCAGTTTTATTCAATGGACATATCTACTGATTATCAATAGTCCACACATGGAGTGAAAGATCCATTCATATCATTACACAGGGACAAGGGAACGCCGCACAGACTGACCTAGCCGATCAAATTTACAACATTTTAATGTCATATATTCATAACATATGGTTAATCACCTACTAAAAAAAGGGATCCAGAATCAATGGAGGGAGTTATGTATTCCTTAATTAAAATTCATAGGCTCTTTTGAAAGGCATCCTAGAAGTCAATGCCACACTACAAGCGAAACAAAACTGGATCACTTTTGCATAATATTAAAATAAAATCCAATTGAACCAAAGAAACAAACAAAAGGTGGTACACTGTTCTCCATCTTAGCCATTATCAAATCATGATGCCATTAAAAACCCAAACCGAAGGTCACGGTCTATTCAAAGTAAAAGCAAAAAAGCTCCCACTGTATCATGCTCACTTAGCAAAGTGTGTACTTACATAGAGACCATAAATACACTCTCCGGTTTGCGTTCTCTAATTGATACTCACAATTCAAAGTGTAAACATATTACTCACAAGTGCATTCTCCAGCTGGTATTCGGATGCCGTTGGCAGCCCAGATCACCACTGTATCAATCAAAGAAACCGCAATGGAAACACACACAACTAGTAGCCAGACGTATTGGAAGAAGAAACTTTCAAACAAAGGTTTGGCGCCAAACACTCAAATTTCAAGGAGAGTCTCGCTAACATCATCCTGTTAAATATTCATAAGCAAACCACATATCCAAGAGTCCTATGATAGACAAACAGATTTAATGGAGATCTTCACACATTACAATGTTCTAATATCACAACATCTTCTAGACAGATACGGTATGCCTTCATGGCATGAGATTAGTCTACTTGTTGTATGTAAATAACCTCTATTCGTTATTGAGGACAATCAAACATTTCTTTGCCTCTCTTGTTTGTCCATTTTACACTTTTGTTATTTATTTATTTAGCCATATTTATATACCGCTTTTCGCCGGGTCAAAGCAGTTACAACAAACAAGGGGAGGGTACAGTGAACAGATACAAGGGGGGGGGGATACCATCACCCAGGAGGGGGATATAGCATATTTACAATGTCATTATAGTATTTACATTCTTTTGACATTGCTGTCCTTCTCTTCAGTCATATTTGCAGTTCAGTAATATTTACATTTCAGGCTCTCTCCGTTATCTCAGCCTGTTTTGTGTAGTTTTGTTCTGTGTTGTCCCAAGATGCTCCCTGAAGAGAAGAGTTTTTATCTGCTTTCTAAATGCAGAGAGATCCTTGTTGTTGCGGATTAGGTTTGGGAGGGCGTTCCATAGTGAGGGTGCATAAAAGTCGAATGCACAATTACAGGTTTGAAGATTAAATTTTGTTCTGTTATGAGAAACAACGAGAGTATTGTTTGAAGTCTGCCGCGTAGGCCTTCCAGAGTTCATCCGGGATAGCAGGGTTTGCAAGTGAGATGATGGCTGTTGGTGGGTTGGTGGATTGCTTTATGTATTTTATGCGTGCTTCTAGTGGAAGGATGTGCAGCTCTCTAAGGACAGGGGTTAGGTGCTCGTGTTTCTTTGTCCTCTGCATGATCCTTGCTGTGGTGTTAAGGGCAGTCCATAGTGGATTGATGGTGGCGGTGGTGAGTCCTTGGTATATTGTATTGCAATAGTCTAAGTGAGGTAGTGTCATTGCCTGCATAACTGTACAGAAGTCTTGTGGGTCACTGAGCGGTATGAGTCTCTGTACCATCTTTGCTTTGAAGTATACGGCTCTTGCGGTTTTTGCAACCTGCTGTTTAAATGATAGTGTCTTGTCATGGATGATTCCCAGATATTTTAGGTGCGGTTGTACTGTTATTTTAGTTGTGCCTAGGTTGAGGGATGGAGGGGGAGCGAAGGATTGGTCCTTTGTTACAAACAGTGCCTCTGTTTTTTTTTAAGGTTTATGGTAAGATTGTTTTTCTTGTAGCCATCTGTAGACATCATTAAAGCAGTCAATTAGTTTTGGGTTATTTGGATCAGTTGTTGTAATGGGTCCATACAGCATGATGTCATCTACATACAGGTGGTAGTTGATATTGTGGGATCGTATTATTTCACAGAGGGGTTGGAGATAAATGTTAGAGTTGCTGAGAGCGAGGAACCTTGGGGTATTCCTTGAGTTTGTTTAAAGGGGGAAGAGGTAGCGGAGCTAGTTCAGAAGAATTGAAATCTGTTGTCTAGATATGATTGGAACCACTGTAGTACTTTGTATTCCAATGTATTGTAGTCTGGATAGTAGGATGTTGTGTGCAACTGTGTCAAATGCCACAGAGATATCCAGAAAGATGAGCGCGTAGCCAGACTGTTTGGTCTGCATCCCTTTGGTGATAGTATTTAGGAGAGTGACCATGAGGGTTTCGACACCATGTGAGGGGCGGAATCCATGTTGCTGTGGGTCCAGAGTGGTGTTGTTTTCTAGGTGTTCTTGTAGTTGCTGTTGGACAATTTTCTCAATTACCTTTGCGGTGAACGGTAGGCTTGCTATTGGTCTGAATGATGCGGGATCCAGTGGGTCAAGCTCTGGTTTCTTAAGGGATGGACGTATGATGGAAGTTTTTAGGTTGGTAGGCATTCCTCCTTGTTCCAATGATGCGTTTACCATGTTTGCTAGTGTTCTACTCAACTCTTCTTTTGATTTTTTTTATCCACTCTACCGGGCATGGGTCAAGTAGTGAGGCTGTGGTATTTAGACCTGATATTGGTCCTTGAACATGACAACATCGATAGCATATCAAAATGTACCAATGAATTAAAAATCCCTTAGTATCCTATAGTTATTTTATAACATCAATATATGCAGAAACCTTAAACCCAAAGGGTAATGTTGACCCAAAAATACAAAAAATAAATAAAAACTTAAAAAAAGAAACTAGAACACTGTTTAGCCAGTAAAGGCTAATGTAGAAAAATTTTGTACATATGTATGATCAGTATGGCAACTGACATGCCAAAAAGAAGTCTATAAAAAGACAGAAAGATCAAATTCAAGGTTATGCCCAAGAGGAGCCATAGACATCATCCTAAAAATATATCTTTGTTCTAGTCTTAACAGAGTGGTGTCTGTGTCACCCCCACATCAAAGTGGATGTACTTATTTTAATACCAAAAATTTGAGATCTGTGATGTTATGTGAAAATTCTTGCCAATGGGCAACTGTTTTTTGTGTGTTATTTATTTGTTTATTTGTATATTATTTGTTTTATATACCATCTTATCCTTCAATCAAAGTGGTTTACAGCGAACTAGGTTGGTACATTTATAAAGGACAGGGGGAAGGGGATGGAGGGGAAATAAACATCTAAGAGTATTTACAATTAAATGAGTCAGTTGTAGACCACGTGGTCATGCCTAAAGCCCGGCTATGTGCCCTAGGAGAGTTTGTAGCATTCTGCAAACAGAGTGGTCTTGAGCATCCTTCAGAAGTCTTTAATGTCTCTCGTGGCTCTCATAACATCAGGTAGGGAATTCCATAGGTACGGTGAATAGAGGGACGGTGCTTTTCTGGATATGGCATGATTGATTCTCTGGAATTCTACAGGGGTAACAATCCTATTGCTCATGTTGCTTCTCCTATGTCTCATGCTGATGTCCCTGATTACAAGATTTTGAAGGGCATTGGCTGAAATGCTGTTAATGATTTTAAATATGTTCAAAATTGCTTTGTATCGTGCACACGCAAGCATGGCAACCAGTGGAGGTGCTGAAGTACAGGTGTGATGTGATCGTTTCTAGCCCTGCTTGTGATGAACCTAGCTGCTGTATTCTGCACCAGTTGGAGGGGGTGGGTGGACTGTTTAGGGAGGCCCTGATATAGTGAGTTAGTATGGACGTGACGGAAGCTTGATATATGTTAGACCCTGTGTCTAACGCATGCTGCAGCACCCTTGCAATGTTCTCTTTAATCTGCGCTGGGTCCTCTGCCGGCATTCCTGCCAGTGGGGGAAGGGGCAGAGCGTCGATCGCTCTGCACCTCCCGCCGCCGGCAGGAATGTTGGCAGCGGACCCAGCGCAGGTTAGCGGGAACATTGCTCAGGAGGGCTAATTTGATTGAGTATAACCTGGTCCGCGTCCGTTAGCGAAGTCTCTGTGATGCATATGATGTCTAGCTTGCAGGATCGTATGTAGTCCAGGATGGTGTTTGGTTTATTTCTGATAGATCTTGCATTGATCAAGGTGCACTTGATTGGGGATTCAATAATGGGGTTTGTTTGTGCAGGGAGTGTGAGATGCACATAAGAAATCTGTATTTGATTATGGAACCTTCGCGCTAAGCATCTGGTTTGTCAGTAATATATGGTAATATATAGGAGTGGAGGAGTGGTCTAGTGGTTGGGGCAAGGTACTTCAGGCCAGAAGGTCAGGGGTTCAAATCCCACTAGAGGACAGCAACCTTGGGCTGGAAGGACTGGGGTTTCTAGTCCCACAGGTGCTCCTTGTGGTCTTGGGCAAGCCACTTAACCCTCCATAGCCCATGTTCCTTGTAAAAAATAGTTATCTCCAAGTTATAATGCCCTGTTCAATGTAATTTCAGTTTGTTCAATGTAAACTGCATTGATGCAGAATAGTGCGGTATATAAGAGAATGTAAATAAATAAATAAATGGTGGTAACTGGTATATATGGTAGTGAAAGCATGGGAGTAGGCGATATGTGAGTTATAGCGCCTGTGCAGATGGCTTGTTGCTCTAGGATTAGTATTAGTATAAGGTAAGGGAAAACATGGCAATAGCAGGATTGCATATTGATGAGCTTGCTACCTCACTCCAGATTGGGGATTTTCTTATTCCTGCGTGCAAGTAACAGTAGGGCACGTTGTGTCCTGTTTATGGTTTTTTGTTGCGTGGGAGGTAACGGGTGGTTATTTTAGTGTGTCCTGTCCCTTCTGTGTTATGGGATTGTCTGTGGCCATGCTGAATCTCCGTGCTGGACCCCGCTAGAAGTCCCCGCCTAAGGGCCATGCCAAAGGGCCCTCTGGCGAGACCCTCAGGCATGGGTGCGCCTAGGCACACCTGTGCTTTAAACGATGCAGGGGGAATTCCTTGGCTCTGATTGGCCTCTGTACCGGGGAGTGGGAGGAATCTGGGATTCCCTTTCTCAACTGCCGAAGCTGATCAGTGCTCTGATCACGTTTAATACTGCTACGGTGTTCCACCATCCTGGTCCTAACTGGCCTTTGTGTTTTCCCAATGTATATTAGTTTGCAAGAACATAAGATTGCATATATTATGTTTTCTTACTGGTGAAAGTGGACAAGGGGAACTACATCTCAGTGCATGGATGTATAAGTTCATTTTTAGTAGTAATGGCGTGGGTGCACACAGAACACGATCCACATTTAAAATGTCCCAAGGTAGGTGGCTTGCGACGCGGAACAAGTAAGGCCAAAAAGTTAGAGAGGTTTTGATTTCTCTTATGTACCAACATGAGATCTTGAACTGCAAAGGCGGGCAGTGTTGCAGGAATATGCCATTCCTCTTTAATTATCTGAGAAATCTATCTAGAAAGAGTGGAAAAAAGGAGTGGGCAAACAAATTTGTCTCTCTTGGGTCTGATCCTTTTAATAATAAGTGAAATTTGTTCTGTGGTCATTGCCTTTATGTATGCTTTATTTATGCATTGCTTAGGATAACCTTTCTCAAGGAAACTGTCCCTCAGATCATTTGAATTTGTTTCAAAATCTTCATTATTAGTGCACACACATCTAATCCTAAAAAACTGGCTGATGGGCAGATTGTTTTTGAAAGAACTATTATGAAAACGTTGGTAGTGGAAGAAATGGTTGTGGTCGGTAGGCTTGCAGTAGAGCTTAATCCCAAACCCATTATCTCTTTTATATATCATGATGTCAAGATATGGTATCTCTACCTTGCTGTAATTCGCTTGAAACTGAAGGTTCGGATCATATGAGTTAAGCCATACCAAAAAATCTTCCAAAATGTGTATCTCTCCATCCCAAATGAGGAGGATGTCATCTATATGTTGTTGTTGTTGTTAAGTGCCGTCGAGTTGGTGTCGACCCCTGGTGACCCTCTGGATAGTTGTCCTAAATTGTGTTCGGTCTTCAGTCTATATAGCGCTGCCATAATCGGATATATTGTTGAAACATGTGATGGATCAAAAACTGTTTTTCAAATTGTGCCACGTAAAGCACTATATCGGGTGCCCGTGGCTACCCCTATAAATAGCCCATCAAACCAGAAAAAGTTGTTTAAAAGGACCAATTCTGCCAACCTTGAGAGAAAAAAAGTTGGAATGTGCTTATGTTGTGATCTCTTCAATAGAGTCTCCTCGCAAATAGATACAGCAGCCTCCTGGGGAATATTTGTATATAGGGATACTATGTCTAGAGTTACTAGAATTAAATCATTGTGGTATAGTTGAAAACCTTGTAATATCTCCATTACATGTGCAGAGTCATGTGTTTAAGATGGAATATCTAAAGCAAAGGGGCGTAGCAGGACATTCAAAAAATTGTGAGAGTGGTTCTAAAAGGGACCCAATCGCTGAAATCATGGGCCTTCCTGGAGGATTTTGTAATGTTTTATGGATCTTTGGTAAGATGTAGATAAAGGGTACCACTGGATGTGGGACTCTCAAAAAATCTCCCTCCTTCTTTGTCAAGAAACCACTCCGCTGTTCATACAGGGAGCCTTGCATGGCAAGGGGGACAAATAGCAGGGATGTATGTCCAGGCAGGGCATACATCCCTGCTATTCGTGGCTCAGAATAGACCCCATTATATTTGTGCCCTTGATTTCCACTGGCACTCCTTATGACCTTGGGCAAGTCACTTAACCCTCCATTGCCTTGCAATCGGTGGAACCAACAGGGCTCAATAATATGATTGAATGGAGAACATGCCTGCAATAGTATTGGATGAAATGGTAGGCGGAACTTACAACACACCTAGGCTTCTCCTATAAAACTTCAGAGCCGCAGCACCACGCATGCGCGGCGTTTTTTTGAAAGGCAAAGAGAATCCTCGAAGACGCGGGCAGCACTCACTCTGTCATTATTCCTGGTTAGTAATATAGTTTTACAACATGTTCTGGTGACATGCTATAGGGAAAGGGAGACCCAGTTTGACAATTGCTTCACGTTAAGAAGATTGGTTAATGTATTTCTTGTTCGCAGAAGACCACGGGAAGTTGGATCTTTTCTCAGTGATCTTAATAGATGGAATTCAGGATTTTTGAACACAGATTAATCTAGTATCCTTTGCGAAAATCTCAAAATGTTTGGAAGAATGTAGTTAATAACATCCATCCGACAGTTTTTTTGCTTAAAATATTGTTTAGATTGGTTAAGAAGATTTACTTTCCTTGTTGAAAGCAATGTGGATATTTCCCAGAAAGCAACTTCGTTTGTAATTTTCCCCTGAAGAATCCCGTGTGGGAGAAACGCGTAGGAGTGCGACTAAGACAGCGTTGGGAGAAACCTGGATGACGTATTTAAAGACTGGGAACATTTTTCTATATTGAAATCTTCAAGTTATATCATTCAAGAATTATTTTATATTGCTGTGTTTTGTCTAGTATGTCACACTTATAGTAAGGGTGGTGGTTAAGATATTTAATGTGATTTTGTATCATTGAGTGTTTCAAATATTTTTGGAGAGTGATTACTGTATATGATTTTGAAAAATTGTTAAAAGAATTGAACAACTGGCCATGAAATAGGCAGGTCGTTGATGCTAGGTGGCGCGGCCCTGTCGGTACACTGACAGGTAGCCAAGAGAGCGTCGGGAAGTCTGAGACCTTGCCAATTTAACATGGTGCAGTTTTGATTGAGAAAAGTATCTAAGATTGAGGGGCAAATATTTTTAGAGCGCAAGCGAGATTTTTAGTTATTGGAAGAAAGCCTGGCAATCTACTTCTAGTCACACTGCCTAGAAAACCCAGGAGCTGCTGGGTAACCAGGAGTCAGCATTGACTCGAAAGCACAGATTGCATTTTGCATTTGCATTTGCCCCCTAATGCTCATTAAGAGGCATTACTAGTTCAAGGGCTTGCGATGGATGTGATCTACCTAGATTTCAGCAAGATACTGTTCAAAGGCTTATTAATAAACAGAGCAGCCTGGGGATAGATCCTAAGGTGGTGAACTGGATCAGAAATTGGTTAGCTCACAGGCAACAGAAGGTGGTGGTAAACAGAATTCATTCAGAAAAAAGAGAGGTGAGTAGTGGTGTGTCCCAGGGATCAGTCCTGGGATTAGTACTGTTCAATGTATTTGTGAGTATGAAGGATTGAAGGGAAAGGCTTGCCTTTTTGCAGATGACACAAAGATTTGAAACAGAGTGGACTCCTCTGAGGGAGTGGGCAACATGAAAAAGATCTACAAAAACTGGAAGAATGGTCAAATAATTGGCAGTTAAGATTTAATGCAAAGAAGTGCAGAGTCGTGCATTTGGGATGCAGAATTCCAAATGAATTGTATGCGATAGGGGGTGAGAGGTTGGTGTACACAGACTAGGAGAACAACCTGGGAGTGATAGTGCCTGTGGATCTCAAGGTGGCGAAATAATGTGACAAGGCAGTAGCCAAAACAAGAAGGATGCTGGGTTGCATACAGAGAGGAATCATCAGCAGAAAGAAGGAGGTATTAAGGTCCCTGTACAAGTCATTGGTGAGGCATCACTTGGAGTATTGTGTTCGGTTTTGGAGACCATATCTCACAAAGGATATAAAAAGACTTAAAACAGTTCAGAGGAAGTTGTCAAAAATATTTTTGGAGCCTGTGCCAGAAGACATATGAGAAGAAACTTGAAGGCCTAAATATATATTCCCTAGAGAAGAGGAGGGACAGGGAGATATGATATAGATGTTTAAATACTTGAAGGGTATTAATGAACAAACAAACCTTTTTCAAAGAAAGGAAAGCTGCAAAACTAGAGGGCATACAATGAAGCTGCAATGAGGTAAACTTAAAAGCAACATGAGGAAATACTTTTTCACTGAAAGGGTGGTGGATGCTTGGAATGCCCTTCAGATGGAGGTGGTGGAGGCAAAAACAGTGATTGAATTCAAAATAGCACAGTACGCAGTGGATTCCTTTATAGCAAAAGGATGAAATCAAAACAAACTTAAATATCTTTTATACTTCAACAAATAGAGGAGAGGTGACAACCCTAAATAAAGGCATAGAGGGGTGTGATCTGCACGGACTGGTGGTTACAACCACTCTAGCCACCTTATTGGGCAGACTAGATGGACCATGTTGTTAAGTGCCGTAGAGTCGGTGTCGACTCATGGCGACCCTCTGGATAGTTGTCCTAAACTACATGTGGCTTCAGTCAGGTGGCTCATTGTTGACAGAGTGGCACCCATAACTACTGTTATTCTAGCAATCCATCTCATTGCTGGCCTTCCTGTTTTTCATTGACCTTCTACCTTGCCAAGCATGATGTCTTTCTCTAAAGATCTCTCTCTTCACATGATGTGTCCAAAGTATGAAAGTCAAAGTCTTGTCACCTGAACTTCTAAAGAAAGCTTAGGTTTGATCTCCTCTACTACTGACTGGTTTGTTCTTCAGGCAGTCCATGGTATACACAGTATTCGTTGCCACCACCATAATTCAAAGGCATCAATTTTGTTCCTGTCTATCTTTTTCACTGTCCAACTTTCGCATCCTTATGACATTACTGAAAATACGATGGCTTGAACAAGTCGAATCTTTGTATGGAGAGAGACATCTCTACTCTTGAGAATCTTGTCTAGATCCTTCATAGCCATTCTGCCAAGAGCAATGCTGCATCAGATTTCTTGGCTGCTTGTCGTTTCTTTATTGATAATTGATCCAAGTAAGTTAAAGTGGTCCACTATTTCAATTTCTTCTCTATCAATGATGAACTTATTGATTTTGCCAGTTGTTAGGATCTTTGTCTTCTTTACATTAAGGTGCAGGCCCATTTTAAGACTATGTTCCTTGATCTTCAGAAGCAAATTTTCAGATTGTCTTCACTTTCAGTCAGTAATGTGGTATCATCAGCATAGCGAAGGTTATTGAGAGTCTTCAGCCAATCTTCACACCTCAGTTGTCTTCATACAGTCCTGCTTCTCTGATGATTTGTTCTGCATATAAATTAAACAGGTAGGGAGAAAATATGCAGCCTTGTCATAAACCTTTGCTGATTTTAAACCATTCTGTTATTCCTTGTTCCGTTTGAACTGTTGCTTTTTGATTAATGTAAAGGTTGTGCAAGAGAACAATCAGGTGTTCTGGTATACCCATGCTTCTTAATGTGGCTCAGTGTTTTTCCTGGTTTACACAGTCAAAAGCCTTGCTGTAGTCGATAAAACACATATAGATATTCTTTTGGTATTCTTTTGTCTTTTCAAGGATCCATCTCACATCTGCGATGATGTCTCTCGTTACTCACCCTTTCCTGAACCCTGCTTGCACTTCAGGCAGTTCTCGTTCCAGGTATGGTTGTAGTCTCTGCTGAATAATCATGAGTAAAGTTTTGGTGGCATGTGAGATCAGAGCGATTGTGCGATAATTTCCAAAGTCAGTTGGATCACCTTTCTTTAGTATTGGTATAAACACAGATCTTTTCCAGTCAGTTGGCCATGATGTTGTCTTCCAAATTTCCTGGCAGAGCCTTGTAAGTATGGTAATAGCTGTAATACTTCAGTGGAAATAAAGGCATAGAGGGGTGTGATCTGCATGGACCGGTGGGTACAACCACTCTAGCCACCTTATTGGGCAGACTAGATGAACCATACTGGTCTTTATCTGCTGTCATATTCTATATTACTATGTAAAAAGCAAAATCGTGTGGTATATTACCTTAAGGCACATTAATTTATTGATTATTTATTTAAGGTCTCTTCTATACCGCGCTATTTAGTATCAGTGCGGTTCACATACAACAAGGATTTATACAGTGCAGGCAGCTGCATTGTATTTACAGAGAACAAGGTAGCATAGACTTGGTCATTTCAGGGGTAACTATTTACAGAGTATACTTATTGTTACATGGTGTAGGTATATACAGGTTGCTATTTACACGGTATGCGTCATCAACCATCAACCATGCTATCAACCATGCTATCTCAGGTAAGCTTAGTTAATTCTGGTGCCCAGGGGTGTGGGTGCCTTATCATGTGTTGTGTGTGTTGGTGTGTAGGGCCTGGTGGAGGGGGGTTGCTGTATGGACGCTGTCACCTGAGTAGTGCTTGAGGAAGAGGTGGTGCTTTCTAAATTGGGCCAAGTCGGAGATTGCCCGTATGCTAGGTGGGAGGGCATACCAGCATCTGGTCGTGTAGAAACTAAAAGCCCTGTTTGTCATTGCCTGCGTGCATTGTGTTGTTTCCTTTGGGATTATTAGAGTGTTGATTGCTGCGGGCCTTCTTGATCTGTTGGGGGGCGTAGGATGGATAAGCTCTGCAAGAGAAGTGGAGGAGAGCCTGTTGATGGCCTTGAAGGTCAATAGTAGGGATTTAAACAAGTGTCTGCAATGGATGGGTGTTACATGCTCCTTCCTGGAAGCACCATAGAGAACTCTGGCCGCCGTGTTCATTGCTAGCTGGAGTGGGTTAAGTGTAGACTGTGGGAGCCCTTGTAGAATTGCATTTGCGTAGTCGAAGTGTGGTATCACCAGCACTTGGAAGATTGTCCAGTAGTTGTCAGGCTCAAGCAGGGGGCGTAGGTGCCTGAGTGTCCGGATCTTGTGGTAAACTGCTCTTACTGTGTTACTGCTAGAAGGATGCTTGGGTGCATACGGAGAGGAATGGCTAGCAGAAAAAAGGAGGTGATAATGCCTCCTTATAAGTCTTTGGTGCGACCTCATTTGGAGTATGGTGTGCAATTCTGGAGACCGCACCTTCAAAAGGATGTGAACAGGATGGAGTCGATGCAGAGGGTGGCTACTAAAATGATTAATGGGCTTCATTATAAAGCATATGAGGACAGACTTAAGGATCTTAATATGTACACCTTAGAGGAAAGGCGGGATAGAGGTGATATGATTGAGATGTTTAAATACCTCCGTGGCATAAATGTTCAGGGAGAGAGCCTCTTTCAATTGAAAGCAAGTTCTGCTACGAGGGGACATGGGATGAGGGTGAAGGGAGATAGATTCAGGAGTGATATGCGGAAATATTTCTTTACAGAAAGAGTAGTGGATCCATGGAATAGTCTCCCAGTGGAGGTGGTAGACTTGAGGACAGTAACTGAATTCAAAAAAGCATGGGACCAACACAGAGGATCTCTAAAGGTAAAAAGTGGACTGTTGTAGTTGTTGTTATGGAAGGACAGACTAGATAGGCCATGTGGTCTTTTTCTGTCATCATGTTTCTATGCTTATTTGGACCTTCATGTCCAGGAGTTGGTCTAGAGTGACTCCTAGGTAACGGATTGTGGATTTGGTAGTTAGATCTGCTTCTTTGACCTTCAATGAAGTTGGAGGGGTGAAATGTTGGGTCCTCGTGATGAAGAGGACTTCTGTCTTCTTGTGTTGTATTCAAAGGTTTTGTGTTTGGAGCCAGTTTGATACAGCGTCAAAACAGTTTGTCAGTGGGGAGAAGTCCGGCTGGTAATTTACCCCAACGGATGTTGGTTAATAATGATATGCAAAGCATGTAAGCAAACATCTAGAAACACATGCAAAGCATGCAAACACATGCAAAATACCTCATTATTATGCCAATTGAATAATGCAATTGCTCTAGCAGCTTGACCTCCTAGAGGTAGTACTGTGAGAGTACAACTGTGGGTCGTGGGTGCCATTTTGAACCCAGTGTCTAGCCATTCAGGAATGATCTGAAAGTCGGACAGGAGTAAGTGGGGAATTGCTCCTGTCCGGCTCCTGCTAGATCACCAGGGATTATTGAACGTAGGCCCAGGTGGCCTTCAGAGGGTGGGGAGTGATTCGGGGTGCAGAGTTGGGGATCATCTGGAAGAGCTTGTAGTATAGCTTGGGGGCCAGGGTTTATGTCAGTAGAGGAGTTTCCCAAGTGGGGCACTGACTCTTTGCTCGGGCCAGGGGGAGAGGAAAGGTCCCCTGACCCACCCTGCAAAGGCTGTTTTTCCTGACATGGAGAAGCCAGCCAGCTGTTTCAAGAAATATGCTTCCTGCAACCACACCATTTCGGTTACTGACAAGCACAGTTCGTGCTTACAGTGCTTGGGCCCTAACCACAGCCCAGTCTCTTGTCATTTGTGTCAGCAAATGACAAAGAAAGGGTTAAAAAAAAACAGGAAAAGCAATGCGAGAGTCTTTTTGAATATGTCTCGGTGCCCTCAGCACACTCTTCTTCGATGTCAACTTCCTCTCAGAGCCCCTGTTCTTTGCGCAGTCCCCATGCTCCTTCAGAACCAAGAGGCCATGGTAAGAAACAGCCGACCACCGATGCCGCATTGGCATTTCAGGCTTCAACGTCAAGGACTGATGTTGATTCTCAGTATCAATCCCTTAGACATCAACACTGGAGCCTGCCTCAGCAAGACTCCAAAGCTGAGAACCAAGAGCGGCCAGCTAAACGGCCTCAGTGGGAGGAATCCACCTCCAAAATGCAAGAGAGGCTCCGAATGCTACCGAGGCTTCAACCTCTGGAGACCCTCTGTCTGGTTCCATTGTCTGGAATGGTGGTCCAGAGCCCTATACCACAGTCCACCTGACACCCTCCATCTCCCTCGAGCAGCGCATGCTGTACATTGAGAGGAGTTTGACTGCTCTCCTGGCGGCATCCATGCTGGTGGGCTCAAGGCCCTCGGGAGTCCAGGTCTCGATACCAAGCCTGGAATTGGGCACTTCAAAGCCCTCAGCAGACCAGGTCTCAATGCCAAGCCTGGATCCGCTGCCATCAGGACCCTCTGGGTCTATGCCGAGCCTGGAACCAGCCGAATCCCAGCGACTGCAGAAGGAACTGCCCTTCAGCTTCTATGGTTGCGATGCCTCAGGGCATCGGCATCGTGATCGTCCATCAACATCGGATTGGCAGCAGAGACGTGATGGTGACCATCACTATTTTGACTTCCACTTTGATTCCGATGCCTGGGAATCAGAGGCTAAACCACCTTTTTCACAGAGGCAGCATGATCTGCCATCAGACCCTTCACTGCCTCACAAGTGCCGTCTGCCCCCGCCTGAGGACATGTCCTTCCAGGACTCTATCTGAGACATGGCCAAGGCTCTCTTGGTCTCGGTGGGCACCAAGATTGAAGCGAGAGCTGGGGAACTGGAGATGCTACAGTTCCCTCGATTTCTAAGGAGGCTGCCACTCTTCCAGTCCATCGTATTCTACAGGATCTCATGTTTAAGATGTGGGAGACCTCTCTCTCAGTTCCTTCTGTCAGTAAAAAGCTAGACACCATGTACAGGTTCCCGATTCCCTGGGAGTCCAGAAACCTCAACTCTCTCACCATTCTCCGGTGGTCGAGTCGGTCATATGCCGGCTCAAGAATACTAAGAACCACTCTTCATTTCCTTCTGGAAGGTGATTGCGTACCCTCGATGCCTTTGGCCGCCAATGCTTCCAGGCATCGATGTTGGCTTGCTGCATTAATTCTTACATGCTTTATATGGGCATGTTCCTTAGGGACATTGTGAAGGATCTTAATGAGTTCTCTGCTATAATTCCTTCAGAGAAGCTGGATGCCTACTGAGCCTTAGTCAAGCATGGTCATGACTGTTCCAAGTTAATCACCAGAGCAA
The DNA here is from genome assembly GCA_033557465.1 of Ichthyophis bannanicus. Classification (NCBI taxonomy): domain Eukaryota; kingdom Metazoa; phylum Chordata; class Amphibia; order Gymnophiona; family Ichthyophiidae; genus Ichthyophis; species Ichthyophis bannanicus. The sequence continues at coordinate 516,373,548 of CM066031.1, read as the reverse complement.
CTTTTGACTCTTTTGAGTCTACCAGCAGAGCTGCAGTGGTTGGCACTGGGGCCAGAAGACTGGTTTGGTTTCAGTCTTTGGACTTCAAACAGTGGATCCAAGACAAGCTAGCAGACATTTTCTGTTGAGGTGAGAACCTCTTTGGTAAAGGCTGGAGGGATTAGGCTGGTTAAATCAAGACTGATGACCTTACCATGAAGTATCTCTCTCGTAAAACAGCTGACCTTCTAGGAAGAAGGCCTCTGTAAAGAAACCCTTCTATCCTAAGAAGAAGAAATATCCCTCTTATCCGGCTTACACACCATATCATGCTCACCAAAGTCAGCAGAAACCTCAGGCTCCTCGCCAGCCCAAAAGGGCCAAGTCTCCTAAGTCATAACCAACCCCACAGCCCTAGCCTGAGGCTAGATTTTGACTATTTTCTGGAGAACATTGCCACTCTTCCCCTGAAGGAGCTGTAGCTTGCTCACATAACGGGCAGGCTGGTCCATTTTGCCCACAGGTGGCCCCTCATAACATCATAGCCCTGGACTCTATAGGTTGTCCTCAGGGGCTATCTGCTACATTTCATCCAGTTACATCCTCCCTTCTTTCCAGGAGAGTATCCTCTAGAACCTCTCCATCAGTCTCTGTTACAGCAGGAAGTCACCACCTTTCTAATGGAAGGTGCCATAGAACGTGCTCCCTGCACACAGGAAAGGTTAGGGTTTTACTCCCGATATTTCCTTATTCCTAAAAAATCAGGAGTGTTTCATCTCATCCTATACCTCCAGAACCTCTACAAGTTCCTAGTTCAAGAAAAGTTCAAGATGTTTTTTCTAGGAACCCTACTGCCCTACCTTCAGAGGAATGATTGGCTCTGTTCTCTGGATTTAAAGGATGCGTATATGCACATCCTCATTCACCTGTCTCACAGGCAATACCTCTTCTTCTTGTTCAATGACAGGCACTACCAATACTGAGTCCTGCCCTTTGGCCTGGCGTCTGCTCCAAGAGTCTTCACGAAATGTCTGGCAGTAGTTGCAGCCTATCTCCACACCCTGGGCATCTTCATCTTCCCCTACTTAGATGACTGGCTCGTCAGGAGCGAGACACCGCATATGGTGCATATGTCCATTCAATGCACCGTTTCGGTACTCAAACAACTAGGATTTGTCATAGACTTTCCAAAGTCACACCCTTCTCCGACTCAGAGGCTAGAATTCATAGGTGCTCTTCTTGACCTGACTCAGGCTCAAACTTTCCTGCCCGAGGACCGTCTCAAATGCCTCACAGAACTGGCAGGCATCATTCAGTGCAGTCGTCACACCGCGGCAAGAGGCATGCTTTGTCTGTTGGGTCACATGGCCTCCACAGTCCATATAGTCCCCTACACTCATCTCCACATGCGCCAAGCGCAGTGGATGCTCCTCCTAATGGAAACAAGTGAAGGGCCTTCTTTGAGACAGAGTGATAGTCACCCCTCTTCTGGTGGACTCCCTTCTGTGGTGGCGCTCTCCTCAAAACTTTCTTGTAGGGTTACCTTTTCAGATGCCTACACTTCAATGGACGCTAATAACCGCTGCATCCAAACAGGACTGGGAAGCTCATCTCAATGGCCTGGGCATGCAGGGCCTCTGGTCTCAACAGGAGGCCTTGCATCTGATCAACTTCCTGGAGTTGAGTGTGATAGCCAATGCCCTTCGGGTGTTTCACCATCAGTTATCACATCAATCTATCCTGGTTCAGACAGACAACCAGATTGCTATGTTTTATGTCAACTAACAGCGAGGCACGGGCTCTCACCTCTTCTGCTAGGAAGCAGTCCACTTGTGAACCTTTGCTCTGACTCATGGAATGGTTCTCAAAGCCGTTTACCTGCTGGGAGATCAGAATGTTCTCGAAGACAGTCTCAGTCAGGTCCTCTGACCTCATGAGTGGACTCTTCATCAGAGAATAGTCGATCACATCTTCAGGCTATGGGGAATCCTGGAGATTGACCTGTTTGCCACCCTGCTGAACATGCAGGTCCCTTTCTTTTGCTCCAGTGTGCTTTCTCCGCAATGTCAAGTCCCGAATGCTTTTCTCCTTCACTGGGGAACCGGTCTGCTATGCGCTTTCCCGCCCATTCCAATCATAGTCAAAACACTATTCAAGTTGCAGGCTGACAGAGGCACCATGATCCTGGAGCTATGTTCTGCCCCCGACAGCCGTGGTTTCCCCTGCTTCTTTGTATACCTCAGCATCAACCTTTTTGTTTGGGATGCATACCAGACCTGATCTTACAGGATCAGGGGGCGCTGCTGCCTCCCAATGTCTGTGTGCTGTCATAGCTTAGTAGCTGAGAGGGTAGTCCTTTCCAGTCTCAATTTACTGGATGCTCTTAAGGATATCCTCCTGGTATCCCAGAAGGACTCCACGTGCCGCACCTATGCCTTTAAGTGGTGCTGGTTTGCAGTTTGGTGCACTCAGCACACCCTCAATCCTTTCAATTGTCCGGTGTAGTCTCTCCTGCTGCACCTTCTCCACCTCTCTTCTACGGGTCTCAGAACTAATTCAATTTATGTCCACCTCAGTGCCATTTCAGCTTCTCATCAGGGGATTGATGGAAAACCCTTTCCCGCACATCCATTGATAGCCCGCTTCATGCGCGTTCTCCTCTTGACTAAGCCACCTATCTGGCCCCCGCCTGTCGTCTGGGACCTTAACGTGGTTCTTGCTTAACTCCTCAAGCCTCCTTTTGAGCCTCTAGCACTACCTCCCTCAAGTTTCTTACTTGGAAGGTCTCCTTCCTAGTTGTGTTCAGCTTAGCTTGCCAGGTCAGCGAACTACAGGCCTTAGTTGCACATGCTCCTTATACACGTTTTCAACATGACAGGGAGGTCCTGAGGATACATCCGCGTTTCCTTCCAAAGGTTGTCCCTCCTTTCCATCTCAACCAGTTGGTAGTTCTTCCGACCTTTTTTCCCAAACCACATGCATCTCGGGCTGAGGCTGAGCTTCATACCCTAGATTGCAAATGAGCTTTAGCATATTACCTTGACAGAACCAAGATACACCAGAAAGCTGTTTCCGACCTGATATCCAACCATAACTTGGACATCCTACTAGTCATTGAGACATGGCTGTCCAACTCAGACACAGTCCTCCTTCACCAGCTCATCCCTCCCGCCTTCACTATTCACACCTGCCACAGAATGGACCGTAGAGGTGGAGGAGCACTCATCCTGACCAAAACGGAACTGCAATTTCAGTTGATCTCTGCCACCAGTACAATACACCTCGACTCAATCACCATAGCCAACAAGCACAGCTCCATCAAGCTAATCTACAGAGCCCCATCCCGCTCCTCGGAGGACCTATCAACAATAATCGACCTCGCCTGCAACCCCAAGAACCCTCGTACACCAAACTGGATACTGGGCGATTTCAACCTGCCTGCCCTCCAAGACACCCACTCCAAAGCCTTCCTCAAGGTGCTTAAGGAGCTGGGTTACAACAAATAATCAATGCTCCCACTCACGTGAAAGGAAACAAGCTGGACCTGGTCTTCGCCCCACGGTCAGCCATAGACCCAAACCACGACCTCGTACTATCCATCACCCCAGTTCCATGGTCCGACCACTGCTTGATAAGATTCCAAATGCCCATGCACCCTGATCACAAAAGTGCCCTGACCCCAGCTGAAGCTTCCGCAGCTCCATCAGGACGATTCCAGCCCTTTGACAAAGAGGAGATCCTAAACAAAACCCTTCCACTCCTCGACCTGCTACTACCCAGTCTCGACAAAATGATCTCCATATGGAACAATAGCCTGGGATCCATCGCTCACCTACAAAACACAAATAAGCCACGAGGGAGAAGAAAGACCTCTCCACTGTACTCCCCTGAGCTATGGACATCACTTCTCCACCTAAGGAAGTTTAAAAGACGATGGCGTCAATCTCGCTCCACTGATGACCAGGAAACATACATCTACCACCTAAAAAGACACCGCGCAGCAGTCATGTCAAAAATGAAGCAATACCATGCAGAAATCCTGAAGTGCTCTCTAAACAAACCGCATGAACTATTCAACCTAGTGAAGACCCTAACAAAAGAACCTTCCCCCACCCAACCAAGCCTGCCAAACCCACAGGAATTCACGGACTACCTACAGTCCAAAACAAGCCAGACCAATAAGACCACAAACCCCATTCCGTTGCATGAGCCACACCATCCAACGCCACTGAATACCTTCTCTACCCCATCCAACAAAGGCATCCAGGACATCATCATGGTCATCAACACCACTACAGCTCCAAACGACCCCTGCCCAGCATTCTGGATAAAATCTCTGCACGTAGAACTCAGCCCGTTCCTGGCCAAACTCATAGACCTAGCCTTCTCAACTGGGACATTCCCACGAAGCCTGAAGCAAACATCCATCAGGCCACTTCTAAAAAACAACAAACTGGACCCCGAAAGGTAGACTCATACAGACCAATCTCAAGCATCCCACTACTGGCCAAAAGAATTGAAAAGGTTGTCCAATGCCAAATCCAACACCACATTGAGACCACCGCTCCTCTCGACCCATGTCAGCATGGATTCAGAGAATCACATGGTGTCAAGACCCTCCTAACCACCCTCTTCAGCACCTTAACCACAGGAATAGACAACATCAGACAAGGATTTTCCCTAATCTTCATGGATATTGCCGCGGCATTCGACTCCATCAGCCATGAACTACTCCTGGCACGTCTCAAGGAGAAGGGAATCCACGATACAGTGCTAAGCTGGTGCAAGTCATACTTGACAGACAGATGGCAACATGTGCGAACTGGCTCTACGACCTCCGAACCTTTCCAACAAGAACAAGACGTGCCACAGGGATCCTCACTCTTGGCCCTGCTTTTCAATATATACGTGCAGCCCATTTACGCTCTCATCCACTCTTTCAAAATCGCCTGCCTGGTATACGCTGACGACATACTACTCTACATGCTGTTCTCAGCCGACCAGCCTGATTTTTCACCGCTAACAACCTGTTTCGATGCTGTCACCGACTGGCTCCATACACAAAACCTCAGAATAAACTTCAACAAAACTGAGGGCCCTATTCATTACCAGGAACCAAGCATTTATTCCCTCCACCTCACTAAAAGTACGAAATGCCGAGCTCCTAAGCAAGCCTACTGTACGCTACCTAGGGGTCACACTAGACCAACAGCTAGACATGAAAGCCCATATGAGCAACATGGTCAAGGCAGTTTACCACAAAATATGGACAATCCGACACCTACGACACCTGCTGGAGCCAGACGACTTCCGAACAATCTATCAGGCCCTTGTAATCCCCCAATTTGACTATGTCAACTCAATTCTACACGGACTCCCGAAGAACACACTGAACCCACTTCAGCTTGCAATGAACGCAGCCGCCAGAATATTGCACGGCACCTCTAGGAGGGATCACGTAACCCCAATCTTGAAACAACTCCACTGGCTGCCAGTCCACTGCAGATTCTCCTTCAAAATACTACTGATGACCTTCAAAGCCATCAACAAGTGCTCCTCCACCTCCCTCACAAACCTCGTCTACCCCACTCCCCCCAACAGAACCAGGAGGTCATTCACCGCCAACATGCTGATGATCCCAAACGCAATAATGAAATGCTCGCAAGCAACAAGAAACAGAGCCTTTGTATTCTATCCACCCACATGTTGGAATGCCCTCCCACCCACCATCTTGGCCATCACTGACCTCACCCAATTTAGGAAGTCACTGAAGCACCATCTCTTCCTTCAGCACTACTCCCATACTAGCGACAAATCACAACCAGCCATACTCAACCACCAGGACACTGCCCCCAGCACACCCACATAAAACTGTTGCAGCCCCACCCTTTAGCACAACGGTACACACAGTATATTGAACGTGTATATAGTTATCTAATACTGCAGATAGATGCCAATGTGTATATAGCCATCTAATAATCAGATAGACGCCAAGCATCCCCCGGTCAAGGCTGTACATCTGCGATCTGAATGAACAACCTATATATAGTTAGACAACCTGTAAATAGCTGCCAGCTGACCTGGTCACCTGCGACCTGATTGCTTAGCCCTTGTTAGTCCCAAGTTGTAACACCTGTTCATAGTAAGGAGAGCACAGGTTCTGCCTGCACTGTACGAATTTTGTTGACTGTAAACCGCCCTGATTCTAAAGAGCACGGTATAGAAAAGACATTAAATAAATAAATAAATAAATACATTCTTGCAATTATTCATTTCTTTTGACCCTAATCTTCTTGGTCTCCCCGTGACCAAACACACTCTTTATTTTTCGATAACAAACTGCATATCCTCAAATGGGCCTGACATTGGAGGGTCATGTTACCACTCACAATGTTTGGGCCATGGCCACATCCATAGCCCTCTTGCACTCTGTCTCCATAGCGAAGATCTGCCGTGCTGCCACATAGTCCTCGATTCACACCTTTGCAGCCCATTAGTGCCTCGACAAGAACTCTCGTAAGGACAGTGACTTTGGCCAAGCCGTAATCCAGCATCTCGTTGAGACATAGCTATACCTCCTTCCCTCTGGCCCTCTATCCATCCATGCTACCGCCACTGTCATCTTGATGGGAGTGTGCTGTGAATGCCGAGTCTACTAGATCCCCTGGACTCCCCATGTTGTTCTTCAGTGTTTTTTTTCCTGTTTGTAATGGGCCCTACTCCTTGCCATTTTCCGGTAGCCTTGAGCTAGGTAATCCTATATGTGAAGACTGCATTCTTGCTTGTTCCTGGAAATAGCGTAGTTGCTTACCTGTAACCGGTGATTTCCAGGAACAGCAAGAATCAGTCTTCACAACCTGCCCTCCTCCCCAAGGAGTTGTAGCTTTTTCTTTTTCTCTGCTATGAACTTTACTGAGGAGAATCACTGGGGAGCGTTCCTGTGTGGACTTCGTCGGAGAATATCACTCATATGTGAAGACTGATTCCTACTGTTCCTGGATATCACCTGTTACAGGTGAGTAACTACACTTTACACACATTGGTCATTTACATGGTCACTACTGACATGCAAAATCCTCATAAGCCTTCTAAAATCTCCATCTTATATAACAATAAAGCACAACACAAATGTTAGGTCGTAACAAACTAAAAAGGAATTTTCCCTCTTTTGATCAAGATAGTAAATGACAGTTGAGATAACCTCTTTACTGAAGGCCATGATACTAAGACCTCTACAGTTACAATAGTAATTATTCTAATATATTGTTATTACACAAAGGTAGAAATTGCTTCCTTCTGAGGCCTGAACTCTTAAGACCTTAATAATTGCAGTACATGATTTATTCTAAAATGTCCTTAATCATGTGAACCAGGAGATTTCCTTACTCCAAAGGCTACAATAGCAAGACCTTTAAAGTTGTAAATAAGAATGTGTTATTCTTAGGAGACCTTCTTCTGTCTAAAGGATGTACTTGTTAAAGAGTTTTTAGAACCAGTTAAACTACTCCACATAGTGGAACTCTGTTTTAACAATGACACATGGAATATCAGGTTCAAGTTGAACTTCATTTATGTAGCCGCTTTCTCATCTTGGAAAATTCCCACTGAATTTCATTGCTGACTGTTGCTGCAGATTGGTGAATGGAATCAGATTTGCAGTGTTAGAATTTGTTTTGTTTTAGACTTCTATCTGCACTTTTTACAATGCAAGCTCTAATAAACAGAAAAAGATGTCAGAATTCTAGTATTTTATTTGTATGATCTTTCCAATATACAAATATATATAAATATGTATATAATATATATATATGGAGTGGAGGAGTGGCCTAGTGGTTGGGGCAAGGTACTTCAGGCCGGAAGGTCGGGGGTTCAAATCCCACTAGAGGACAGCAACCTTGGGCTGGAAGGACTGGGGTTTCTAGTCCCACAGGTGCTCCTTGTGGTCTTGGGCAAGCCACTTAACCCTCCATAGCCCATGTTCCCTGTAAAATAGTTATCTCCAAGTTATAATGCCCTGTTCAATGTAATTTCAGTTTGTTCAATATAAACCACACTGATGCAGAATAGCACAGTATATAAGAGAATGTAAAATAAAATAAATAAATATTTAAGAATTGCAAGGTTTTTTTTAATGAAAATGAAAGTCACTTTCTTAAACGGATTCCAATAAAGGAAAAGAACTTCTGTGGTTGGAAGCACCTCACGTTCCTATCAAAACATGTCACCATTTTTCTTCAAGAACTTGTGAACTGGTGAGAGTGACCGGAGTACATTTGCTGTTTAGGATTTTATGATTGTTTTGGATTTATGAGGAGAAGCCATTAAAATAATGAATTCCTCATGCAGCATTAACTTGAAACATGGATTTGTGTTGAATTTAGCATTTCCAGATCAGTTCTTTTTGAAAATCTAACACTGAAGTCAAGCACATGAAATTATGATATATCTTAATATATTTTGATTTGAAATAATGATGAATTAAAAGAGTCAGAGACTGCATTATTCATTGAATGAGTCTTTTAGAAATATATCAGAACAATAATGACATTTGTGGAGAATCTATACTAGATCATTGATTTTAATATGCTTCCATTCTGAAAGTCCATCATATTCAGATATACACTGCATGAAGAATTAATATAGTCACAATGGATTAGATGTGTTTACATTTTTATATTATACGGACAACATATGCACCGATGTGCCTTTATAAAATTACTCCAGGGAAAGGAAATGCCGACATACACCTTCTCTAATTGGTGAGTGTATGTGCTGCAAAGAAAAGGCAGATATGTTCACTTTATAAAATATACACATCCCGGGCTAGTGCAAGGATATGAGGCACTTTTGACAAAACTCAGTCCTGTCCCCCTACTCTGCTCCTGCCCTGCCCCCATTGCCGCCACTGCTGTCCCTCTCCGGCGCTGCGTCACTGTTTTTGCTTCTGTTCCCCATGCAAATAGGAGGGGAAGAAAGAAGGAACAGCGATGTCCCGCCTGAGTTTATGGTAAGCCCTGCATTGCTGTTTAGAATTAATTGTTGCCACTGCAGGTGCCAGAGAGGGGTGGTGGCAACAGCAGCAGTGGGCCACCCTCTGACCATTGACCCTCCAGATGACTGCCTAGTTCACCTAATGGTAGCACCAGCCCTGTCTGCATCCTATTCTGTACCCTTGGGATTGCCTAGGTGTATATCACATAGAAATAAGTTATGATGATAGCTTGTGTATAGTTTATGTAAGTGGCTAAACTGACATTTAGGTCCAGCCATGTGGAACTAAGAATGTATTTTAGAAAAGGCTCAGCCAGGAGCTTCACACAGAGGTGCTGCCATATACAGCAGAAAGGGCCATTTTAGAAATGCACATGTTCAAAAAAGTAGCCATTTGCTAGAGCTCCCTCTAGCTCAGTGCTTCTCAACCCCGTTCTCGGGGGTACATCCATCCAGTCAGGTTTACAGAATATCCACAAGGAATATGCGTGAGATAGGTTTGCATGCACTGCCTCCTTGCTATGGAGATCTGTCTCATGCATACTCGTTGTGGATATCCTGAAAACTTGATCAGATGGGGTATTCCCTGAGGACTGGGTTGAGAAGCACTGCTTTAGCTCCCGGAGAACCAGAATACCCTAGTATGCTATCTTGCATGTCACAACAGCACATATATTTCAAACTGCATAAAAACAACACTGTCCCGAAAACAGTGGCAAAGCCTTGGGTTGTTATTGTTGTACCACTTCATTTTCTTTTGGGCTCTTGTGTTTCTGTTGTCAGACATCCTGCTCTATAATTGCTATTATTAAAACGATACAAAAGTAAAGGCCATTGATATGAACTGGCACATTCCTTCATTTAGGAACATTAGACTTGAAACTCATTATAAAATACGTTCCTTTTTCCTTTGTGGGTGGGGGTGGGTGGACACATTTCTTAGAGCTCAGAAAAAACAAGCTGTCGTGAATTATTGTGTGCTACTGTGCAGTGATATCTCAGACTTCTTGGCCTTCTGGAAGATGCTAAAGCAACACTAGTCCTCAGCCAACAGGAAATCTTAGACCCTATTAACTAGGCATTTTCCCATAGACAGACTATAGGAGAAACTTTTCATAAAGAGGTTCCAAATGTGCCCTAACATTGAAATGCAAATTATTAATATGATCACCCAGTCCTTGTTTTCTGGTAATACTAGATTCTGTTCATATTCAGAGCTAAGAATCTAGTCATTTTAGAAACTCTATTCGTGAGTTGGATGTCCGGAAACAGGCATTCAGACGTGCAAATTCAAGAGATGTCCCCAGACTCATTTTAGAAAGTTGGGGATATAGACGCCCCTTGCATGAGCACATCCATGTAGCATGGGGGCATGGTGTAGGTGTGGCCTGGGTGGAGCAAAAGAGATGCACGTCACAGTACGATTTCAGAACGTCATAAACATGTCTGGCCCTTGTTGCTGAGGAGTCAAGTCCTACAACTACTGTAACCACACATAAGATGCAAAAAAGTGTATGTTTCATGGCTGCAGCTCTTCCAGGGAAAGAGAAAAATGTGCTTTCATCATCATAGTTAATATTTCCTGGCCAAAGATTCTCGTATGTAACTACATACTCCAAACACATTACTGGCCTGCTGCCGCCCATCTGATTCTCTGAAATGGCCAGCCGGGATATCCAAGTCTCATAACATAGTCACTCCCCTTCTGAAATACCTTGGCTGGCACACTTCTAAGGCCATGTGATTTGGGGACGTCCACATTTGTGAAATGACCTACATCCATGCACATATCTGGCCTTGCTATCTGCGCGGGGCCCATCACCAGTACCGGTTACTGGGATGTTCATCTTTTGGGGTAGAGACGGAACGATTTCAGAAAGCACTTATGTGCCTCCCTTTACTGCTACCAATGCAAGTGGAACAGAGGCTGAATGAGAAACAGGAAGGAGGTGAATTGGGCAATAATGATTGTGTAACTAAAATCAGAGGCACATCCTACCTCAAAGCAGGAAATGCATTCAGCTACTTCATTTCTCTGCAAATGAGCCTTTTCAGGCATGCAAACTCTCTCTAGTGACATTAGTTCCCTACAGAAAAAGATGAAAAAATTGCAGTACACCACGCTAATGTTTTGAATAGTATTCCTGGTCTGGAAGATAAAATGGTTCGCTGAGTTTGGCAACGCCACAGAAATCTAAAGGAATTAATAAGTCCAGCAGTATTGCGACCTCTGCATGTACAATCAAAATTATTCCAGAACGGGCATAGAAAATGCGGTGAATGTGTGATATGTAGTATCACTAAGGAATTAATAGAATTTCAATATCATGGAAGAACCTATCACTTACAAAATCAAACGTCATGCATGTCCACTCATGTGGTTCACTGCATTCAATGCCCCTGTGGCTTAATCTACGTGGGGAAGACAATTCGGGAGTTCAAAGTGAGGATGAATGAACACAAAAGTAGACTGAAGTGTCAGAAACGTGAAGCACCCATAGTAGAACATTGTCTACAGTTAAATCACACTTTTGAGGAGCTTCGATGTTTCTGTGTAGACCAGGTTCATACAGGTCAAAAAGGAAAATCGAGAGAGCAAACCCTGTTGTGGTGCGAAGAACGCTGGATTTATAAGCTACGATCAGTTATCCCCGAGGGATTAAATGCTCAAATCAAATGGGAAGTCTGTACATGATAAGAAAACATAGTAGCGGTAATAATCATATGCTACAGGTAAGGATTCTAACCCAGGAGCGGGTATTTAAAAGGTCAGCCCGCACACGCGGTGTCTTGGTAAGCCAGCAGGCTCAGGATGAGAACAAGGAGAACAATCTCCATGTACATGAATTAAGAACCGCTGAACAAAAGGTATAAGGTTTCCAATAAATGAGGTTGTATACAGAGGTTTATGAATTCGACAGCAAGAAAGAAAGTATGTGTACAATGAGCATGTTTATTGTTCGGATTGCAGTGCTTTCAAAGTTACCCCCTGAAGAAACCGAGTCCGGGTGAAACGCAGAAAAAGCGCGGAAGGTGGCATTGGGGACAACACTGAAAGCTAAGCACTGTTTCAGTTTATATTTATTCTAAACAATTGGATTTAAGCAACTATACACATAAAAAGGTCATTGATGCAATTGGGGCGTTATTCAGAAGACATATTGCAGTCTGAATATTTTGATGCCCAGAGAGTCTGAGACCTTTGTTGCTATAGTATGATATGGTAAGATATGAAGGATAAAGCCATGGTATAAATTACATTTTACTTTCATGAATTACATCAGAGTGGCATGATATAAATTGACAGAGCTATACCTACATAGCACAAACATAAAAGCTTATGCTCATTTTATTGCCTGAATGATAGTTTACAGTAGAAACAGTCCTTATCACCTGTTCCACCATTGTTAATCAATACACATATAAGCTTCCCTGTAGATGGTCTTCCAACACCCATACTAAGGTAAGTACTGTTGGTTAGAGCAGTGGCCTGGTGACCAAGAGACTAGGGTTTGATTCCCACTAGCATGCCTTGTGGACTTGGGCAAATCACTTCACCCTCCATTGCCTTGGAAGAAAGGTCTGGCAGTCTATGGTTTAGGCACTGATATACCGCCCTTTACTTGCGCATCAGAGCGGTTTACATGTATACTAACAGGTACTTTTTATTCCCTTGTCCCCACAGGGCTGAGGCAATGGAAGGTTAAGTGGCTTGCCCAAGGCCACAAGGAGTGGCCATGGGACTAGAGATCCCAGTCCCCCCGGCCTGAGGTTGCTTGTCCCCCATGCGGGAATTGAACCTCCGGCCTGAGGTAACCTATCCCAACCACTGAGCCACTCCTCCCTTCCAGTCACACCTTGCCAAGCAAATCCAGGGGCTGCTGGGTCACCAGGAGTCAGCATTGACTCAGTGCCACACATTGCATTTGTACTGTTGGTACATCCTCCTGCTGACAAGTAAGTTTGGCATGTCTTGTCTCTTGTCTCTGAAAAAAGTAGGACTGGCACACTTTGTTGATGGGTCTATCATGTGCTACTAGAGTGAGTGAGTGAGTCTTTTTCCTAGAGTGATATTTTGCTTTGCAATTGTTAGTCTTTTTATGTTTTTTGAGCCAATCTAGATTTAGCCATGGGGTTCAAATCCAGGCAACTGCATCTGATTACTGGGTAATAGTAGTGGAGAGAGCAAGGGCTCTCACTGATGCTTTATGAAAGACTGATATGGTCAGTACCTCATCAGGGGTAGAGTGCTGGTGCATTACAATGACTGTAGGAGCGGGAGCTTTCCTGAACTTATGTGACACTAATGGCTGTAGGAGCAGGAGTTTTCCTGAACTTATGCGACACTAATGGCTGTAGGAGCGGGAGTTTTCCTGAACTTATGCGACACTAATGGCTGTAGGAGCGGGAGTTTTCCTGAACTTATGCGACACTAATGGCTGTAGGAGCGGGAGTTTTCCTGAACTTATGCGACACTAATGGCTGTAGGAGCGGGAGCTTTCCTGAACTTATGCGACACTAATGGCTGTAGGAGCGGGAGTTTTCCTGAACTTATGCGACACTAATGGCTGTAGGAGCGGGAGCTTTCCTGAACTTATGCGACACTAATGGCTGTAGGAGCGGGAGCTTTCCTGAACTTATGCGACACTAATGGCTGTAGGAGCGGGAGCTTTCCTGAGCTTATGTGACATTAGGTTGCTGATGCATCATCGGAAGGGAACCTCAGCTGCTGACATGGTATCAGCTGAGACAGCCCCACCCATCAACCCTGCCTTCTAGTCTCCTCAGGGTGCTGGAAGGCCCAGGAGCAGGCCCGCTCTTGGAAGTGAAGACCTAGAGGATTAGTTCTGGATAGTTGAATAGAACCACCTGTGAATATTTCTATTTACATTCTATTGTTGTCCATCATGATGCCGTGTATCTTTTTTTGCAGTGTCTGCCTCTGTCTAGTATGCTGATATGGCATCTGCTGTACTTCCCTGTCTTAAGTATACATGTGTCATTAAATTTGCCATTTCCAGAGTGCATGCTTGCATGTACCTTCTTTTGATTTGCCTCTCATTGTCTGTTGCATGTGTGTCTGTGTGTGTGTACATGAGCTGTGGCATTATTTTCTGTGCTATGACTGTAGTACTCTTTTGGAAAGCTATAAGTTGGTTCTTTATTCTATGAGTAGTATCTGGCATGATAATTTTTTTTTGTCCTACTTGACTACATTGTATGACTTTTCTTTTCAGTGAATCCTGCCAGTACATTTTTTTTTCATGTTTCTTAATGTCATTGGTCCCCCCTCTCCCATTTCTTCTTTTTACTCCTGACTACAAATCCAGGGGCTGGGTTGCCAGGAGTCAGCATTGACTCTGCGACACACACACACATCAGAAGCCTGCTAGAACCTCTCAAAAATGTTGCATCCTGCAATTCAGAGCTGTCACCAGGGCATACAGGCATTCCAGGAGGTTTGTTCTGGAGGTGAGAATGTGCCACTAGCAGGGAACTAGCTGTATGTGCTGGCTTCTTTTCTGTATGTGCTTTACATGCTCTTCGTTAAACACCCTGAATGACTGTCCTTTCTTGGACTCTTTCAGCTTTGCCTGGACATGCTGAGTATTATATTCCACTTCTAGGAGTGGCACACAGAAAGCCAGTTATATTTGCAGTTCTGAACTCATCACTCATAGTTTCTCTATGCTCTAACTTCTAGACAATTCTTCCTTCTAGCAAAGCTTTCTGCACTAGAGCAGAATTGCAAGTCGCAGAATGATTGTATTTCACTGGAGTAAATATTGCAGATAGAGGATAGGCCAGTGTCAGTCAACTCAGCATGAAGCAGTTCTTTCTCAGACTTTAGTTACAGCAGACCCATGCTGTATGCTTTCTTCACTCTGTGATCCCACCTAGAGCTTCAGTCTGTATCACATCCAAAGGCATATTCTGGAATACAAGACCGTGGATATAGATGATCATGCCATCACTGCTCATTTTACCAGTGGCTGCATAAGTGAAGTGCTAAGGTTTATATCACTGTAGACATGGCATAAAAAAGTAATTTGATTTTGTTGCCATAGTACAGTGTTTTTAGTCATGTACTGGTCTGCACTGATACAAAGAAAAGTCAATAGAAAACACTGTTGGTCTCCTGTATAAATGGTTCTGTGTGTGTATATATATATTTTTTGGTATGAATTCATATATTAATTTATATATATATATATATATATATATAAAAGATGCAGAGAGCAGTCCAGCAACGAGAGGGGGCTTTCTGATATTTCACACTGAGTGCCCTCGTATCCTAGTTGATAAGAGGTAGACTCTTTTTGTTAAAAGCTCCTAGCCCTCAGAGAATGAGCCTGATCTCTGGAAGCAAGAGTGGCAGACCTGAAGGAGCTAAGGCAGACAGAGAGATATATAGACGAGACCTACTTGGACATAGTAGATCATCCCCACCTCCACACAGTCAACCCCTGTGCTGCTTTGGAGGGGGAAAAGTTACCTGGAGAGACAGCATCACCATGGTGTGGTAGGAAGCAATACTGTAGCTAGGATCTGCACTCTGGATGTATCTCCAGGGGTGCGTGCCCAGGAGGGAAGGGTTAGGATGGCTATTGTAGATGGTGACTCAGTTATTAGGAATATAGATAGCTGGATGGCTGGTGAATGTGAGGATCACTTAGTAGCTTGCCTGCTTGGCGTAAAGATGGTGGACTTCATGCATCTTGTAGAAAGGATTTTAAACAATGCTAGGATGGAGCCAACTGTCTTAGTACATGTAGATACCAATAAATAAGAAGGGACAGGAGGGAGATTCTGTAAGCCAAATTTAGGATTATAGACAGAAAGTGGAAATCCAGAACCTCCAAGGTAGCATTCTAATAAATCCTCCTCATTCCACGTGCAGGACCTCAGAGGCAAAAAGAGCTCTGGAGTCTCAATGAGTGGATGGTGCAGAGAAGAAGGCTTTAGGTTTGTTAGGAACTGGGCAACATTTTGGGGAAAGGGAGGAGCCTTTTCCAAAAGAATGGGCTCTACTTTAACCAAGGGAAACCAGGCTGATGGCACTGACATTTCTAAAAGAGATAGAGTATATTTTAACCTACTGTAAAACCTGAGGGGAAGCTGACAGCTGCTCAGGAGCATATGGTTCAGAAACGGACTGACAGTTGCTCAGGAGCGTATAGTTCAGAAACTGACTGACAGTTGCTCAGGAGCGTATGGTTCAGAAACTGACTGACAGCTGCTCAGGAGCATATGGTTCAGAAACTGACTGACAGTTGCTCAGGAGCGTATGGTTCAGAAACTGACTGACAGTTGCTCAGGAGTGTATGGTTCAGAAACTGACTGACAGCTGCTCAGGAGCGTATGGTTCAGAAACTGACAGCTGCTCAGGAGTGTATAGTTCAGAAACTGACTGACAGCTGCTCAGGAGCGTATGGTTCAGAAACTGACTGACAGTTGCTCAGGAGCGTATGGTTCAGAAACTGACTGACAGTTGCTCAGGAGTGTATAGTTCAGAAACTGACTGACAGTTGCTCAGGAGTGTATAGTTCAGAAACTGACCGACAGTTGCTTAGGAGCGTATGGTTCAGAAACTGACCGACAGTTGCTCAGGAGCGTATGGTTCAGAAACTGACTGACAGTTGCTTAGGAGTGTATGGTTCAGAAACTGACTGACAGTTGCTGAGGAGCGTATAGTTCAGAAACTGACTGACAGTTGCTCAGGAGTGTATAGTTCAGAAACTGACTGACAGTTGCTTAGGAGTGTATAGTTCAGAAACTGACAGTTGCTCAGGAGCGTATGGTTCAGAAACTGACTGACAGTTGCTCAGGAGTGTATAGTTCAGAAACTGACAGTTGCTTAGGAGTGTATAGTTCAGAAACTGACTGACAGTTGCTCAGGAGCGTATGGTTCAGAAACTGACTGACAGTTGCTCAGGAGTGTATGGTTCAGAAACTGACTGACAGTTGCTTAGGAGTGTATGGTTCAGAAACTGACAGTTGCTCAGGAGCAAATAGTTCAGAAACTGACAGTTGCTCAGGAGCATATAGGACAGAAACTGGTTGCTCAGGAGTATATAGTTCAGAAACTCATCATTCTGCAAATGTAACTTGTACAGTGAGGAAAATGTAGAAGAACCCGAGGTTAGGTTCTGCTGCTTATATTTACGCGGCCCTATCCCAGAGCACATGAACAAACTCTAAGGCTAAAGGAACACCCACAGGAGGAGCTCAGCACACCATGTCCTCCTCCAACACCATCTTGCCAATTCCCTTCCCCTTCTCACAAGGAATTTCTATTGATAAATATTCTACAGTGTATTTTATTTTCTGAAGACTCTTTATCCTGTTTGACTAAAAGCCCTCTTTAACATATAGCACCACCCCTTCACCATTTTGATCTCTCTCTCATTGCAATATAATTTGTACCCTGGTATGGTATCACAGTGTCCATTGGATCTTTCAACAGTCTGCTCTTTTCTCAAAGGCACCTGGGCTACTTTTTCCTTTATTGCAGTCTTACCTTCATTGTTTTGTTTGTTTCCTTCAAAGATACATTATTCGGAATCTGTCGGCTTCTAAACCATATGCTCCTGAGCAACTGTCAGTTTCTGAACTATACCCTCCTGAGCAACTGTTAGTTCGCCCCATCTTTGGAGGACAGAAGACTTTGGCGGATTAGTGTTCAGTGCTGGATGCTGACCTGAGTGGTAATGAGATGTTTCTAAGCCCTGAGCACATTGTGCCCCCCCCCACATGACCCAGAAGTGTTCCTGCAGTTGGAGACATGCTCCCCTTTGGCAATGTCTTGAGTACGTCAAAGAGTGGGAATGAAGAGGGTTTCTATTCTGCAGGGCTGACAGACAGCCTCTCGGTACAAGCGGTTTCTTTGGGACCTTCAACTTCGGGGGGGGGGGGGGAGCTGCCATAAAAAAACCCTATCGAAGGAACTAGTGGCTTGATAGATTGCAGTAGGATAGAAAACCAGTGCATATATTCTACTCTCACTAAGGGAAGTCATGACCACTTAAATCCTCTCTTTAAATAAATATGTTGGGATTATTCAAGGTGAATTGGCAAAGGTCATGTCTTCAATTGTGGAGATCTCTCGGGAACAGGAGCTGCAGAGGGGGAAGGTGGTCTGTTTGGAGGAACAAGCTGCAAAAACTGTCTGTAGCCCAAGTTAAGGATAAGAACCTGTTGGTAAAAACATGGAATATCTGGAAAATCATTCAAAGTGGAATAACTGAGACTTCTTTTTTTTTTTTTTTTTTAAACTTTTATTTTCATTTTACAACAAGCAAAAAGAAACAACACACCAAAGGAAACAAATACAAGCATACAATAAGGAAAAAGCAACCCCAATTACCCCCCACCCCTATGCTTCTTCTCTAAGCTGATAAGTATCATCATATAAGCGCTTACAAACAACAGTAATTGTACATCAAAACAAACAGAAATAGTATCTGCGATACAGAATGATCATGTGACAGAGATTTACACAGATTTAAACAGTTAGATGAGAGCATTTAGCAGTTTGAACATAGTCGTTGAGCATCTTCCATTTAGACAAGTGGTGGGGGGTCTGAGCGGAAGAAGCTAACATACGAGGTATTTGCTCATATTTACTGTAGAGACAGACATGATTCCACCATTCATTGGGGCTCAGATGGGAGCTATTTTTCCAGTATTTCGTAATTAGGGAAATAGCTATGCCCAGCATAAAGTCTAAAAGGAAGTAAGCCGATTTGGGAAGAGAGGGGATCTCCGCAGCTGAGCGGAGTCCCACTATCTTCCAAGAGAGGGGCTCTTGAAAGTGCAAAATAGATTGAATACGACCCCAGACCCGACTCCAGTAATACTGTAATGCGGGGCATTCATACATAACATGAGTTAGTGAACCAATGGCCGCATGGCATGTCCAGCATCTATTGCTCTGGGTGGCGTTCCATTTGGCTAACCTGTCAGGAGTATAGAAACATCGGTGGGCTAGAAAGAAAAGTGTCTGAGTGAGTGAGGCGGATCGAGAGACCCGTGTCACCTTGCTCCAGACTAGGCTCCATTGCTCCGGGGTCAAAGTTACATGCATTTCCCGCTCCCAGGATTTCTGTGCTGTAGGAGTGCCTCTATTTACAGCATTACATAAAGTTTTGTAAAAGTTAGATGCCACACCCGATAAGCTCCCGATAGATCGGATTATCTCCGACAATCCTTGGGTATGGGTTTCCGATGGCGGGAGCACCTTAGCACTCCGAAGACAATGCTGAAGTTGCACCAACTGAAAGTAGTGTTTCGCTGGGAGACCAAATTCAATTTGTAATTCGCTAAAAGTTTTCCAGCGACCATCATAGAACAGCTGGTTAGGGATCCAAATGCCCCTAGTGTACCAGGGGCTCCACGCCATCGGTTTATTTTGTATTTGAAATCGAGCATTGTGCCAAAGCGGGAGTCTATCTAGCGGACAAAGTCGGGAGTCTAGAGATTGCTCAAGGGTATTAAAGGCACCTAAAGTGTCTAAGAGCATTGGTGGATAGTGGGAGTCTGATGGGAGAGTCATACCAGGGAGATAAGTAAGAGGAATTGGTTTGCAAAGGTCCTCCTCTATATCTAGCCACACTGGTCTACTCGGTGTTAGGTCTTCCAGCCAACGAGCGCCTTGTTTGAGAAGAAAAGAATGGTGATATTTCAGGAAATCAGGGAATCTGACACCACCATTTTCTTTATCTGCTTGTAACTTATGTTTCGCTATCCTAGGTGTCTTGTTTTGCCATAAGTATCTAGTCAGAAGACCCTCTAAATCTTTATATGTACGTCGAGGTAGGAGACATGGCAGCATTTCTAAAATATAGTTCACTTTGGGAACAATCATCATTTTAATGGTTTCTAGGCGGCCCCACCAAGTAAGTGTTAGAGGAGTCCAGCGTTGAGTAAGCGCCCGGACCTTAGAGGTTAAGTCTTTGGCATTAAAGGTGATGGTGTCTTCCAAAGGAGAGCAGTAGTGCACCCCAAGGTATTTGACCATGCGAGGTTGCCATAAAAAGGGAAAGGATTGCATATCTGCCGGATGGATCAGAGGATTTAGTGGAAAGGCTACCGATTTGGTCCAATTTATCTTATAGCCCGAGAGTTGTGAATATTTACCAATTTGCTCTAGGACAGCCGGCACTGAGTCTAGGGAGACAAAGAGCATAAGGTCATCAGCATATGCTGAAATTTTGATTTCCCTATGAGAGAAGGGGACTCCATGAATATCCTTGGATTGCCGGATTAGTAAAGCTAAGGGTTCGAGTGCGAGATCGAAAAGAAGTGGAGACAGTGGGCATCCCTGGCGAGTACCGCGCTGCAGGGGAAATGGCTGAGACTTTAAAGCATTAGCACAGATACTAGCTGTAGGCTGTGCATACATGATTCGGAGACAACGGAGAAAGCCTTCTCCGAATCCATACCAGCGGAGAGTTGCAAACAAGAAGGGCCATTCTAAGCGGTCGAAGGCCTTCTCAGCATCAAGTGAGAGGCCAACCAATGGTCGATCAAGATTAACTGCGGCAGTCAGTACATGACATAGTGTCCTAGCATTATCAGCAGTTGATCTCCCGGGAATGAAACCGCATTGATCTGGGTGTATTAAAGTAGACATCTTGTCAGAGAGCCGGGTGGAGAGAATGGTGGCAAATATTTTATAGTCTGCGTTTAGTAGGGAAATTGGACGATAATTAGCTGTTAGTTGCGGATCTCTCCCCTCTTTCTCAAAAACTACTACATTTGCCATTGAGAAGGATCCAGAAGGAGATCCCTCCTCGGCCAGAGCAGAAAAATAAAGTTTCAAAAACGGAGCTAAGTCAGCGTTAAAAGTTTTGTAGAATTCAGCTGGGAGACCGTCCGGGCCTGCGGCTCGACCTGTGGCACATCCCTTGAGCGCAGATTGAATTTCTGATAAAGTGAATGGTTTGTCCATGGCCTCTCGATCTTCGTCAGATAGGGTCGGCCGTTGTACCCCTGATAGTAGTCGTTCAAATGCTTCTGGCTCGAAGTCACATTCAGATTGATAAAGCCGAGTATAAAAATCACGAAAGAGTTCTAATATTTCTGTGTCTTTAGTGACCAAGCTCCCCCCCGACGGATTGCGGAGAGCGGTAACACGCTTGGCTTCTTTTTGACCTTTCAGGGCATTGGCTAACAATTTGCCAGCACGGTTATTTTCCCGATAATACATCCCTTGTTGTGATTCAATATTTTTAGCAGCAGCGGTATATAAAAGCTGATTGTATTGAAAACGAAGGCGTTGTAAGCGGAGTAAAATACATGGGTCAGTACGGGACGTGAGGAGACGCTCTCCAGCTTGTATCTGTTGTTCAAGAATCAGTAAATGTTGCTTTCTTTGTTTCCCCTGTCGAATTTGATAGCTAGTTATAGTTGCACGGATAGACGCCTTGAAACCCTCCCACCAAGCCCAGCTCGCAGTGTCATGGGGTGAATTAAAGTGAAAGTAGTCTTGGATAGCGGCCTTTATGTCAACCTGAAAATCTTTTTGGTCTAGTAGGGATCTATCAAAAAACCAAGCACGGGGATGTTTACCTTGCGTAGTGACATGTAATGAGAAAGATATGGCAGCATGATCTGAAATATGGAGGGGATGAATCCTAGCCGTGTCCACTTGGGATATCAGTGCTTTGGAGATAAGAAAAAAATCTATTCTAGATTGGGAGTGATGGGGGGCTGAGAAAAAGGTGAATTCTAAGTCGGAGGGGTGAAGCAACCTCCATATATCTACTAACGCAAGATCTTTCATCAGAGCTGTAAGGGTATCAAGACTCTTGGGTGGACCACTCGTTCTAGGCGGCAGTCTGTCTATCAAAGGATCAAGTACTTGGTTGAAATCGCCGCCAAGTATTAATGGAGTATTGGCAGAGGCCTGTGCCAACTGCGCAATACTTGCATAATAAGCAGGGTTATCCACATTCGGAGCATAAATACAAATACACGTAAATTCACTATCTCCAACCTTAAGGTGTGCACGGGCCCATCTACCCTCCTTATCAGAGCTAGTATCCATTACAGTAGCTTGCAAAGACTTCTTAACCAAGATGGCTACCCCACACCGTTTGGAAACGGCGGGAGAGTAGGCAGCCACCATGTAAGGCTTAGCATTAAGTTTCAGTGTTTCAATGGAGTTTAAATGCGTTTCCTGAAGAAACACTAAATCAGCATGCTCATGATTAAGATAGCTAAGGATTTTCTTTCTTTTGATTGGACTATTAATGCCTTTTACGTTCAGTGATAAGATCTTACATAAGGCCATTCAGAAGGGTTAAAAATTCTGAGAAAGAACATGATAACGCACATAATTTCACAATGTCCCTCATATTAACTGTATATGGCTGTACACATGACATGATAGAAAATAAGCTAATGAAAAACAATGAAGCGCCCCATATAAAAAAATAAGCACCGAAGTGCATTAGAGAAGAAGCAGAACCCCAGAAATTACTGGCGACCATATGTCTGCGGGGAGAAACCCCAGAGAAGGCCTAAATTGAAACATATAACCTGTATAGCTGTGCGTGTTCCGAATCCAACCGAGGTGCACATCATGGAGGGAAAGGAGACCAAGAAAGTTATATATAGAAAGAAAGAAAAGTCCAGGCAGTCTCTGATCCAGGCTGTGATCACCGCGTCGGGCCATTCAAAATGGCGGGCAGATCCGACGGATTACAGATCCAAGTTGTTGGGTTAGCGCATCTGGTCTGCTTCTTTGGAATCTAAAAATGTTGCTAGTAGATCAGGATCTTCGAAGGTTCTAGTTTGGTTATGGAGAGTCACTCTGAGCTTCGCTGGATACAATAGGCCAAAGCGAGCCTGTAGCTGTTGAAGTCTAGGACGAAAAGCAAGGAGTCTCTTCCGACGGTCAACTGTGGGCTTTGCCAAGTCAGGGAAGAAGGAGACTTTATGACTTTCAAACTCCAGATGATGATTCGCCCGGGCAGCATTTAGAATTTGCTCAACTTGCTGATATCTCAGTAATCGAAAGATGATAGGCCGGGGGGTCGTTCGATTGAGCGCCATGTTGGTAGGAACACGATGTGCGCGGTCAATTTCCAGATCTCTGTGAAAAGTGATCTTCAGCAAGGAGGGAAGAGTTTTGACCAGGAATTCTCTTATATCTCCTGCTTCCGCCCCCTCCGGTACTCCAATGAGCCTTACATTGTTGCGACGGGCTCGATTATTGCTATCCTCTAACTCTTTTTGAAGATTCTGTATCTGACGCTCAGCCTTGTCCAGTTTCACCAAGCGCACCGCGTGCGAGTCGAGGACCCCGCCATGTTGTCCTGCCGTAGTGAAAGACCTTCAAGCCGGTCCTGAAGCATACCGAAATCTTCTCGCATGGCTCGGAGCGCTTCTCCGTTGGACTGTACCAGTTCCTTCACACCGCGT
This sequence comes from Ichthyophis bannanicus, assembly GCA_033557465.1. Classification (NCBI taxonomy): domain Eukaryota; kingdom Metazoa; phylum Chordata; class Amphibia; order Gymnophiona; family Ichthyophiidae; genus Ichthyophis; species Ichthyophis bannanicus. The sequence goes on along the minus strand of CM066031.1, from coordinate 516,350,148 downwards.
ATTTCCTCCAAGATCTCCTGTTGCATTTCGGGGTTTTCCCGAAGTGGAGCTGTCTTTTGTGGGGAAGACAACTCTGTTTTGGAGCGTTTTCCGTGTGAAGAAGAGGGAGACCCGAAGTCTAAGCGCGCTGGTTTGTGGGCCGCCATCCCCCCGAGGCACCCCGGTAAGTTCGGAGCAAAATATTAAGTTTATGTAGGTATTAAGTCAGGATTCTGAGTAGGCCTCTCGGGAGCTTCAGCGCGAAGCGTCTAACCCGCTGGACATCAGGCTCCGCCCCCCCTATAACTGAGACTTCTGAATTTCCCTAAGTCTCCCTTGCCCTCACATCTAGAGATGGCAAGGAACTACTTTTGTGACGTCCTATAGATTTCTCAGGGTGATATACCTCCGATCATCAGGGTACAATACCTCCAAGTAGGAGCAGTCTGTTCACTACCAGAGGGTGCCCAGAAAATCCCAAACTCTGAAGGTTTGGATATCACTGTGTTTCTGGAGAACTCCCTAAGCATCATCACGGACCAAACAATCCTTCTTGTGACTTTTGCTCTTGAGTCTGACCATAATTTTGTTTTGCACTTGTTTATAAAGATATACATGAGCAGATTTGGGCCTCAAAAGTTAGAATTTTTCCTGATTTTGCCAGATACCCCAAAAAAGGAGATGCAATTTCTTAGTGCAAAGCAGAGAATCCTTGTCCTTGGGGCAAATGTTTTCCTAAAATTTCTGTGTAGGTGTATTCTTGTATCCTGATAGGCAATGTATGTTTTTTGAGCCCAAACAACTGTTGGAGTTTTTGCATGCTAAGGAGGAAGTGATAAAGTTATGATATTTCCCATCTGCTATCGCTAGGTCCTTCTCTCTTCCTCTTAATCTACAATTTGGATGGTAGATAGTTTTTCTTTTTCCTTCTTTGTACATTTCCTGATCTGCCCAACCTTTAAAATGTAGACAAAATTATGTCTGATGATTTCCTTAATTTGTTTTTTTTTTCTTACTTGAAATTTCTCCTTTTCTCATCATTCTGGAGTTCTGCTTGAATGATATTGTATTTGAAATGAATAGAAATAAAATAATTTTTTAAAAAAAGAAGTGGAGGGGAATAACAGTGGTGGTGTACCACCATCGGTCCAGCCAGAATGAACAGACAGAGGATGAAATGCTATCATAAGTGAGGGAAGCTAACAAAACTGGCAACACGGTAATAATGAATGATTTCAATTACCCCAGTATTGACTGGGTAAATGTCACATCAGATACACTAGGGAGGTAAAGTTTTTAGATAAAATAAATGACTGCTTCATGGAGCAGCTGGTTCTGAAACTGACACAAGGGGGAGCTATTTTCTACCTAGTCCTTAGTGTGACACAGGATTTGATGCAAGAGGTAACAGTGTTGGGGCCACTTGGCAATAGCAATCATAACAATCAAATTTGAGTTAAGAAATAGAAGGAGGATACTAAGGAAATCCAATGTACTAGCATGTAATTTTTAAAAGGGAGACTAAGGGGCATGTTTACTAAAAACCGCTATTTTGCGCGGCGCAAAATAGCGCACTAAAAACAGCACTTAAGTGCTCTTAAGCGCCCCGCAAACATGCATCGAACCCCCGCACACGTGCGCGTCACACTAACGAGCCCCGCACAAGTACGGGCCCGTAAATGTCCGATAGAGGCGTGGAAAGGCCTACGGAGGGCGGAGGAAGGCCCCGGAGGGGCGGAGAGACGGGGTTAATGGGCGGGGAAGGGGAGGGGAGAGGCCCCTCGCACAGTTGCGGGGCCGAATTTCCATTGCAAAAATAGCGCGAGTGAACCACACGCGGTAGAGGGGATTTAAAGGGAAGAGAAACCATTTCCGTCAGCAATGTACAGCACAACCGGGGAAACCTGCAAAACGTGAGCAGTGTGATACATGTGCACAGCACAAAAGTGCAATTAAAAATAGAAAATGACCACCACAAAAATATTAAAAATAGTAATTCAGTTGGGGAACAGTTATAGTGATGGGCAAAACTAGAAAACACACCCAGGAAAGCTCCAAAACAAAATGATTTATGGAAAGGTGTACGGAGCGGAGACTCGTCCAAAAAACATTTCCCCTTTTCTGGAGCTGTCCTGGGAGTGTTTTCCATGTTTGCCCATTAATATCACTGTAGCCAAGCTTGGTTATATTTTATCCCCCTTTTCCCGTGGTCATCTGTGGGCTTTACTTGCACGTTTGTCACCAGACAGGGTGAAGGAGCCCACAGTAGAAATGCACACAGCAGGCTTTGCGACTCCATCCTGCCATGTTACTATCTCCAGGGACTGCACTGTCCCTGTGGCCACAGTGTGGTGCAGCGGACAGAGCCAGTACCTCTAGGACCAGAGGGTCAGAGGTTCAAATCCCAGCTGGGGCACCTTTCAGCCCTGGCCATATATTTTACCCACCACTGAACAACGATAGCACACACACCCCTGTCTTGCAGGGAACATAGGCATGGGGAGATCACCCATATTTTACCCAACACCACACACACACCACAACAATGGGCAATACCTACAGCCAAGTTGCCCAAATGCAGTCCCGTACTGACACATTGCAATCAGGTCATCTGCTTTCTCTGAGAGAAGCTCATGCCAGCATATTGGCGGACGAGTACATGTGGTGCAGGGGGCAGTGGCCGCTAGCCACGGAAGACAGAGGCCTAGCCATGTGCAGGCTGGCACAGTCCACAGCAACAGACAGGCCCTGCCGGATCCACAGTCATGGACTATCCAGGGAATTCACCCAATCTGTGGCTACACAGTGGTGCAGTGCACACAGACAATGCATGCAAGAACAGAAGGTCACAGGTTCAAAGACCAGCTGGGGCTACTGCCAATTTTGCCCACATATTTTCCCCACAAATAAACAGTGACAGTAAGGACACACCCTTCATGAGGAGGACATATGCAATGTTAATACGTCTATCTTTTACCCCACTGAGCACAGACACCATGAACAGGGGCAGAACCTACAGCAGAATCCCCCAAATGCAGTCCTGGTGGGCCACACACCAGTCAGGTTCCATGCTGCCACTCATACAAATGCCTGTGCTGTATATCTATGCACCACCCCCACGGCATGTAGATGTAGCTCATGCATATTCATGAGGGACAGCAGGAAGACCCGAACAGTGTGATGCAAAACTGGACCGGATTTGGGAAGCGCTGCCGTAAAGCAGCAGCCAACAGGGGCAGACACACCCACACCCACACCCACAGGCCCCATTGGCCAATGTCTCCTGTAGAGGCAGAACATTGGACCCTGTGGGCATCTCCCAATACTAGCACCTGCATACCTTAGCAATGTCACCCTACACCTGAGGTTCACAGCTCTGAAACGTTTGCTAAGAGTACAGGCTGATAGATATCCCTACGTTACGCACATACTGCTAGTTGACCCCATCCGAACAATCTGTTTGGTGTCTGCGTTGCATGCTCCAGGCCTGGCCTCTGACGGTGTTCACCACCCTGGGGAGTGACCCCCAGCAGTACTGCGTACCATATCCATGCCTGTGCCGTGCCCAGGACCGGTGTGGTGGGCAAGGCTAATCACCCCCTCAATAGTAGCACAATGCTGGCCTAGGTGTGGGAGTGTGTGTCTGTCTATACAGTGTGTGTTGGCTGCAAACACCTTCCCCAACCCACACTGCCAACACTACTGCCAGTATTGGCCTGCCAATGTGCATAATGAGCAGCAAGGTACCATAGGTATAGGTCAGACATGGTGGGCTGGCCAGGATGCATCTGCACAGGGCATAGGGCACTGGCTGTGACATTGTAGTGCCCGGCCACCACCTACACAGACAGGGTGACCTCCGTATGTGCTGCTGGGGGAGCACTCTCACCCTGAGTGTGCAGTGATGACAGCATGGCTAGGCATCCCCATAGTGCTGTATTGTGTTTCTCTCTTGTGATATATATGGGTTTCCTGTTGGGGCCTCCTCACAGAACTCTCTGCTTGTGTGTGCTGCCACCCCAGTTTTGGGTGCATGCATTTCCATCAGGGCTAACCAGCAGACTGTTCACAGCTGGTATGTGTCTTGATGGAGTGCCTTGCAGGGTGCAGTGGCTGATGGCTTGCTGCAGGAGAATATCAGATAGTGCTGGGGTGCATCTTTGGATATCCAGGCCTAAAGTCTGTCTGATATTGTGTTATGGATGTGTGTGGAGCTGCTTGGACTGCCCTGTAGGGTGTCTGTTCCCCAGCAGGACTGGGGTTTGATGGTCCACTCTACTGCCATTGGTGCAGGGGGGTAGGATGGGGATCTGTTGGTTGGTTGGGGGGGTTTCCACTAACTGAGACATCCAAGATGTTTCTGTAGCACCTTCCCATCTCACAGGTTAGTACTGTTTTGGAGCTCTGTCATGGCCTCATTCAGCCATGGCTGGTGTTGTGGACCTGGTCCTGGGCGCCACATCACACCCTCAGGGTGAGCACAGTACCCGCACAATGTGACGGTGTGTAGCTACTCTTTGTTGGTTGTCCACCCGCTCAGGACCCCCTACCAGGCCGAGGTGCTGTGTGGGTGCACACGGACAATTCCCCCTACCAGGCCGGGTAGCTGTTGGGGTGCATTCCCCATCTTGTGTGCATCTGTGGACAGCTGATTTGCATGTGCAGTGCATCATGGGTACGGGTGGCCTAACCCTATCTTGTTTACAACAGCAGACTGTCTGTGAGGTGACGTGCAGGCTCTCTGCAGCCAGCCAGGGGCTTGCTGACAGCTATAGGGCTGTAGCCCAATGGTTACATCACTACCTTTGCAGCCAGAGGTCATGGGTTCAAGCCCACTGTGGGGTTCTGTGATAGGGTTGTTCAGAGCATCTTATTTGTTTACTGTACATATTTTTATGACAGCAAACACACCCTTGGCATACTGTACCCATAAGGTGCCTCTGAGGGTGCTCTTTAGGGCGCCCTATTGGCCACCTTATGGGTGCCATCCATATAGGGTGCACTATACATTATCCTGTGTCGCAACATACATGCTGCCCTATAGGGGACATTCTAGGGTGCCTTGGCGGACGGTGCACTGTAACATGTGCCTTATGGTCCGCCTTATGTTAACATGCTGTGAGAGTGCGTTTGCTAGTAGTTATCACAAAATAGAATTAAAAATCCTCCTAAAGCACTCCACAACATAAAATATACTGCCTCAGCTAGCCTTTTTCAATGGGCATTGTGAGGGATTGAACCGCTGGTCCCTGCACCATTGGTCAGTGTCTTAACCATTGTGCTGTGGCTGTGTTCCTTTGCTTTAAGCATCAGCGCGCCGCCTTGTGGCCATCAGCGCGCCGCATCCTGCTGCCCACAATGAACAGTGCGCCGCCTTATGCCGCCCCAATATGAACAGTGCGCCGCCTTATGCCGCCCCACAATGAACAGTGCGCCACCTTATGCCGCCCCAAAATTATTTTGCCTCCTGACACACATTTCCACATTCAAGGTGGTGCCTCAGCCAGCCTTTTTGGGCTGCACACACTGGGGGATTGAACCCATGGCCCCTGCACCATTGGTTATTGTCTTCACCGTTGTGCTACGGCTCTATTCCTGTATGTGCACAGCTGCGCCCCACTTAGCCTTCCCACGCGCTAATGTGGGCCCCGCACATTAACGCGACGCACACACATATGGTCTTTTTTTTTCCTTTTTTCGGCCTGAACCGCCCACTCTTTATATGGCACAGGCACACTACCGCGGCCCCGCACGTTAGGAATGTTTAGTAAACATGCCCCTAAGATAAAATTAGGAAAATGGTTAGAAAAAGAATAAAAGAAGCAGCTGCAAAGTTTGAGAGTTTATATCAGGCCTGTGCAGAGCAACAGAGTTGCACATCATGGTGTGATTTCAGAACAGCACAAGCATATCTGGCTCTGGTAATTGAGGCGTTCATATGTATACCTGCTCCTGACCACGAATAAAGTGGAAAAAAGTTCTCATTTCATGGCTGCAATACTTCCAGGGGAAGAGCAAAATGCACTTTCATCCCCACAGTTTATATTTCCTGGCCAATGAAACCTGCATGTAAATACATATTTCAAATATATTACTGCCTGCCAGTGCACATCTTGATTATCTGAAATGGCCAGTCAGGATGTGCATAGTCACTGAAATACCCCAGCCGGCATATCCAAGTACCCATTTCTGTGACCTTGCAATTTGTGGATGTTTACATTTGTGAAATGGCCTACACCTGTACACATATCTGGCCTTGCTATCTGCTCATACCTATCGACAGAACTGGTTCCTGAGGCGTTCATCTTTCAAGGTGGAGGAGGAGTGATTTCAGAAACACTTATCTGTGCCTCCCTTTACTGCTGCCATTCCCCCAGACTTTTGGACATTGTGCTCTGGACGATCCAGATTCTTTCTAAACATCCCTTCTAAAATCCCACTTCTCATGAACTTACTTTGGTCTCATGAACTTGCTTTGGTCTTTACTGAAGAAGATGTAGGGGAGATACCCATGCCAGAAATGATATTTAGCAGCAATGATTTGAAGGAACTGAAATAAATCTTGGTGTACTGGAAGATGTATGTAATAGGGCAAATTGACAAACTAAAGAGCAGCAAATCATCTGCACCAGATGGTGTACATTCCAGGGTGCTAAAAGAACTACAAATGAAATGTAGACCTACTATTAGTAATTTATAAACTGTCATTAAATTGTGTACAGTACCTGAAGATTGGAGGGTGGCCAATGTAATGCCAGTTTTTGAAAAAGGGATCCAGTGGTGATCTGGGAAATTACAGCTCAATGAGCCAGATATCAATGCCAGGCAAAGAGGTAGAAAACATTATAAAGAATAAAATTACTGATAGTCGATAGTCATAGTTTAATGGAACAAAGTCAACATGTATTTAGTCAAAGTAAGTCTTGTCTTACCAATTTGCTGCATTTTTTGAAGCATGAATAAACGTAGATAAAGGTAAGGTGGATTTTCAGAATGCATTTGACAAATTCCTTCACGTGAAACTCTTTAAGAAATTTAAAATACATGGCATAGGAGACTATTGTGGATTAAGAAGTGGTTAAAAGATAGAAAACAGAGAATGAGGTTAAATGGTCAATATTCTCAATGGAGAAAGGTGAATAGTGGAGTTCCTCAGGGATCTGTACTGGGCCCACTCCTTTTTAAGATATTTATAAATGATCTGGAAATGAGAACAATAAAGGGATGATCAAATTTGCAAATGACACAATAATTCAAAATTGTTAATCACAAAAGGATTGTGAATAATTGCAAGAGGACCTTGAGAAACTGCTAAGACTGGCATTCGAAATGGCAGAGGGACAAGTGCAATGTTATACATTAATGGAAAAACAACCCAAATTATAGTTGCACAATGCAAGGATCTATATTAGGAGACTGATACTATAAGGGAGCCACATAAAGATATGCACAATTTACACAAACAAGTCACTATTTTCAAGGACTTCCCCAAGCGAAGAACCACTAACCTGCCTACTTTAGATAGCTGCTAAGCATGGTCAAGTCTGGCTAGTACTTGGATAGGTGACCACCTTGGAATACCAAGGGCTATAAACTCACTGAACAGAAGAAAGACCTAGCAATCTGGTTGCACATTGCCAAGAAAATCAAGGGGCTGGGTCATCAGGAGTCAGCATTGACTTGATGACACACATTGCATTTGCATTCTATAAGTGCATACATTAAGACCGATCGTGCATACTTTCAGTATGGGCATGGTTTATGGTTTATTAAAACTTGCTATACCATTCTTCGGAATAATATAGCGTAAATTTACATGCATAAGTTCTAAAATACTATAACTTACATGTGTTCCTGAAAATTCTAAGCACGGGCATTTACACCTGCCATAGAGCAACACCTACTTTGTGCATGTGTGCAATTATGCCCCTATTTTATAAAGTAAAGTCCATGCGTATGAAATCCACACGAGTTTATAAAATTACCTTCCACGAGTCACCACACAGAAAAAGGACCTGTGCATCATTGTGGATACTACATTGAAATCCTCTGCTCAGTGAGCAGCATCATCCAAGGAAGCAGATAGAATGCAAGGAATCATAATGCCTTTCTATTACTCTTTGCTGCACCTGCATCTTGAGTACTGTATGCAGTTTTGGTCACCTCATCTCAGAAAAGCTGAGCGGGATGGAATAATATCCCATGAGGACAGGCTAAAGAAATTAGGCGAAGAGACAGCTGAGGAGAGAGAGGATAGAGGTCTATAAAATAATGAGTGAAGTGGAATGGGTAAACATGAATCTGTTTTTCACTCTTTCAAAAAGTAAAAAAAGATTAGGGAGCATGCAATGAAGGTACAAAGTAGCACATTTAAGACAAATTGTAGAAAATATTTTTTCACTCAACGCATTATCAAAGTCTGGAATTCATTGCCAAAGGATGTGGTAAAAGCTATTAGTCTAATGTATCTGGGTTTTAAAAAGGTTTGGACCGGTTCCTGGAGGAAATATTCATAAGCCATTATTAAAGTAGATTTGGCAAAATCCACTGCTTATCCCTGGGATAAGTAGCCTGGAATCTGTCTACCTTTTGAGAGCCTGCCAGGCACTTGTGATCTGGATTGGCCACTGTTGGAAAAAAGATACTGGGCTTGATGGACCTTTGGTTTGACCCTGCATGGCAAATTTTATATAGATGAATATAGATACCTAAATTAATGTGATTTCATGTTTCTTTGTCTGGTTGTATGCGGTCTTCCATTTTGAGCAGAGAATTACAGGCATGTCAGTCCACTTGGATATGAGGAAATAAGGGTCAACAAACATGTGGTAAGTGATACCTTTATATTGGACTAACTTGATATATCTTTGACAAGCTTTCAAGAGTTATCTTCTCTTCATCAGACCCCTGCCTACTACCTGCTTCTGCAGGGAGTATCTCCCTGGGGTTGGGGGAGGAGATCAGTACAGTCAGAGCGAAGCTAGGAAAGTTTTGCTTTTATAGTTTGCCAATTGGCATTTGTTTACTGTCCTAAGCATTGGTGGAAAGTGTGCATTATGCATTAGTGCACAACGATTATTTGTACAACACTTCCAAAGCAGGCAGTGACACTGGAGAACAGAGGTTACTGTATCTAATCTAGCTATTGCAGTGCACAACCAGAAGTTACAAGGAAATAACTTTTTGAAACAATTTTTCTCACCTATTTTGTGTTATTTAAATACATATCTCATGCAGCACACTTGGGATGATGGCACTTCAGGCAATAGAGGTGTAGTGAGTGGGTGGCACAGAGCACTAAACAGCAGGCAATCTCTTCTTCTAAGAGCTGGAAATCCAGTCCAAAAGGAGGATTAGCGGGGCAAACACAATCCCCCTCTCGCTGGTCCTTTAAAGAGTGAGAGCAGGGAGGAAGGGTCACTAGGAAGAGCAGATCTATGCCAGGCCGGGTTTGTGACTCCGTGGCCTCACAGCATACTTGGTTAATGGTCTCAAGGGCAGCAGAGGTGTAATGGATGGCACAGAGCAGTAAAAGATAGGCAGTTCCTATTCTCAAGAGCTGGAAATTCAGTCTGATACGAGCATTATCTGGTCAACACAGTCCCCTCTCCCAGGTCCATTGAAGAGTGGAAGCAGTGAGGCAGCGCCACTGGGTAGTGCAATGACTAACAGCCAACACGAACACTGGGTGAACCTGGGGCATGTATCTGAAGCAGCACACTTGAGATGAAAGTACTTCAGGGCAGCAGAAGTGTAGTAGGTAATGAAAGTTTGTACAAGACAGGCATTCCCTGCCCCCAAGAGCTAGGAATCCATACTCGTAGAAGCATTTGCTGGGCAAACATATTCACCTTATCGAAGAATGGGAGCAGGGAGGCAGTGTCATTGGGCATATGTATGCCAAAGATTTTCATGTCATTTTTGTTCATCAGAATCTACGTATTTGGATAGTCTTCAGGATCCAAACAGTTTGTGCATTTGTTCCATTTATCCCCATTAAAGTCTATGGGGGAAGCTTTTTTAGAATGGGACAATCAGGCTTGCCATTTATTTTCAATCAAACCTGATTGAAACTTGATGGTGGGGATATGTATCGGCATTACAAGCCATCAAATGTGTCACAAACCCTCTAGGAGTACCAGAAGAGAGTCAAAGAATACATAAAGCCGCCATCAGAAGGCCAAGGCACTGCAAAAAGTACAATTAACACCTCAAGCTAATGGAAGAGGGAAAACCAGCCCTACAGCTCGTAGAAGCACACCAACCCATTTGAGATGAGTGAAATGGCTAGGAGACCAGCACAGCACTAAGATCATCTTCAAGGCCCTAAACATGCCAAGAGGACCAGCACAGCACCTTGATTGGCTGCAAGACCCTAAAATACGCCAAGGTGACCAATACAGTACCCATATTGGTTGCAAGCCCTTAAAACATGCCAAGGCAACCAATACCACACCAAATCAGCTAGAAAGTATGGTGTTTTAACACATGAAGCTACATGCCACTGTTCATTAGATGGCCATCAGCTTCTCTCTACTAACGTACATCTTACAGTAACTGTTGGTACTGCTGCTTGACCTGTGGCTGGGGACAAAGAAGAGGAGGAAAGGCCAGTGGCATCCTTCCCATTCTCTATTATCCCCTGTGCAATCCCTCACTTAGTTTGCAGCTTGTCATGCTGTGAGGGCTTGTGTGCATCACTGATGCTGAGGATTAAGCTATCGGTAGCTTAACTACTGGCAGGGTCTACCAAAATGGACAGGTCTCAGCTGAGGTGCCAGGCCAAGACAAACCACCCATCTGGGTGGCAGCAGAATGGGATGGTGTTGGTAGTGGAGGATCACATTTCTGTGACAACAGCAACAACACTAGAATTAGCTGCACGGAAGAAAGGTCCTGCAATCTACTTTCGTATCTTACCACGAAAATCCAGTGGATAGTCACAACAAAACAAATTGCACTATAGTGCAGGAAGTTGAGCCTCCCAGGTAGGAAGGCACTCAACTGGCTACTGGGGAAGAGCTGAAGACTATTCAGAGTAAAGCCAGCATTTATGATGTGGTTGGATCAAAGCCCTTGGGACATCTGACTGCTGATGTAGCTGTGCATGAAATGAGAATTAGAAGCTGCAAAAATGTCTTACACATTGGGACATGGAACGCACAAAGCATGAACCAAGGGAAGCAGGAGGTAATCAAGAATGAAATGGAATGTGTACAACTTGATCTGTTGGGTGTCAGCGAACTGAAATGGACCGGCATCAGGCACTTTGCATCAGATGATCACATGGTCTACTATGCTGGAAATTAAAGACAAAGAAGAAATGGTGTTGCATTTATAATAAAGAAGAAACTTACAAGAACTGTAATGAAATACAATGCAATCAGTGAACGCTTAATTTCTATTCATCTATGAGAAATGCCTATCAATATAACTATAATACAAGTATATGCCACAACAACAGCTGCAGAAGAGGATGGAGTTGATGGGTTCATGAACAAGTACAAGCTGAAATTGATAGAACATGCAAACAAGATATCCTGATAGTCATGGGTGATTGGAACGCTAAAGTTGGAAACAAAGAAGAAGGCAGAGTGGTTGAAAAATATGGACTTGGCAACAGAAATGAAGCTGGAGAAAGACTGATAGAATCCTGCAAGACCAACGATCTATTCATCTCAAACACCTTCTTCCAGCAACACAAGCGGCAACTGTACATATGGACTTCACCCAATGGATTCTACAAAAGTCAAATTGACTACATCTGTGGAAGTCAACAATGGAAAAGCTCTATAACATCAACAAAGACAAAATCTGGAGCTGACTGTGGTACAAATCACCAACTACTAGTATGCAAACTTAAGCTAAAGTTGAAAAAGAGCAAGCCACTCATGAATGCAGCAAAATATGACCTTGAGAATATACCACCGGAATTTAAAGACTGCCTGCAAAATCGATTTGCTGCTTTAGATCCAAATGACAGAGCTGCAGAAGAGTTATGGGATGATATCAAGGAGGTTGTGTTGGAAGAAAGTGAGAAGTCTCTACAGTGATGCAGCGGACCCTCTTGCAGAAGGAAAAAAAGTTTTAAATTTAGAAAAAAACAGGTTTAAGATGCAATATCCTGAAGGTCCACATAGAGGGAGCAGGAGAGCCAGCATAGATTCAGAAGAACCACGCCTCTATGGGCAGGACTTAGGCCCAGTCAGTTCCGATTTAAGGAGAGGCAGGCCTGAATCAAGCAGAGCAGTCAAGGAAGGAGCAGTCAAGGAAAGTCAAGCCCAGAGAGCAGTCAAGGAAGGGGCAGTCAAGGAAAGCCAAGCCCAGAGAGCACTCAAGGAGAGAGATGTTCCAACATCCAGCTTGAGAGAGAGCCCTATCCAGGGAGAAGGGCTAAGACACAGCCTGAGAGAAAGACATGCGAGGAATGACGTGGAGGAAAGGCCTCCAGTGAAAAGATATCCAGGAGAAAGATATCCAGCTGGAGAAGATATCCAAGGAGAGAAAGGTACTCAGAGAGATATCTATAGAAGAAACTGGAGAGAAAAGTGGAGAACTCAGAGGCCTGGTGAGCAGGGAGAAGCTGCAAGGGCGCGGCCACCAGACAACAGCCACAAGAGTGGAAGCAAAGGCCGATGGCAACAGCTGCAGCCTTGGCTCAGAGGGGTTTCTCCACACACTAAGGATAGAGAGACACTGTGGGAATACTTGGGCCAGCAAGAGTTGGAGGATAACCAGACTAGGCCTCAAGCCTTCCCTGGAAAAGACAGAAGAAAGCTCAAAGGTAAAGCAGCCATTTCTTGTGATTGTTTGCTTAGGCCTAGCACAGAAGAAAGCCAGAGGAAAGAAGTTTATCTGTATAACAATGATACTTATAAGCAGAGATTAACAGATAATTTCCCTAAGAGGAAAACTGCCAGTATTAAATGTTGTGACAATAGAGCTTTTAAAACTATAGCGGATGAACAGCCATTGTTCTATCCTGTAGCCAGAAACCGACACCCTAAGCTAACAAACAAACACTGGAAAACTGTATGGCATGTTTTTAAAAAGCCAGAACTCAGCCCTACCGAAGCTTCAGACTCAGACCTATCTGATATGGAATGGATGCCAGTGGAATCTGGGGGTGAGGAGGCTGAGGAACCAATGGAATGTACATATTGTACAGCAGTGAAGCTATAGCCTGTTTGGGAGTTCAATGAATGCATAAAGTGAATGCAGGATTCATCTTACTTTAAGATACTGTGAAGTTAACAGTTGTTACTTTGACCCTTTTTGTATGCGTTGAACCTGATGTAAGGACTGATACAATCCTGTGGCTTTCCAAAGCCGTATGTTTTGAACCATTTTTGCGTAAAGGAGAAATAAAGCCTTTTTCTTTTTCCCTCCACTTTGGTGTGAAGTTACTCTTTTGGGCAGTTGGTAACGAGGTCGGCACAAAGGACCGCTACCTTTGACCCTCGCACCTGGCCAACCCCAATACCCCTCGTCTTGTGCGCTCCCCAGCTCTTCGGTGGAAACACTACGCCGCCACCAGAGGGGGCTGCGGGGGACACTACAAAAGGTGAAAAAGCAAAAATGGCCAAAACGGATGACCGAAGAAACTCTGAAAATTGCCCAGAAACGCAGAGAAGCTAAAGCCAGAAGAGAAAGAGACAATCGCAGAACTCAACAGAGATTTCCAATGCAGCAAGGCAAGACAAGAAGTACTACTATGATGCATGCAAGGAAATAGAATCAGAAACTATTAGAGCAGTGGTTCTCAACTTGTGGGTTGTGACCCCCATGGGGGTCACCACAGGATTTAGCAGGGGTCGCCTCACTCCAGTTAAAAAAAATAAAAAATCGCACAAGTTGCTGCCGCTGCCGAGTCCGCTTCTCGACAGCGGCAAACTCGCCGCCTCCCTCCTTCTGCAGCTGCGGCTCCCTGTCTCTTAGGGAATCTCGGCTGTGCCTGTGAAAATGTTGTGAAGCCTTCCCATCTCTCGACAGGCTCCGTGCAGCATTGTCCTGCCTCCAAAGGAAGTGGTAAACAACTTCCTTTGGAGGCGGGACAATGCTGCACGGAGCCCGTTGAGAGACAGGAAGGCTTCACAACAGCTTTACCGGCACAACCGCGGTTCCCTAAGAGACAGGGAACAGCGGCTGCAGAAGAACAGGGCAGTAGCAGGCAGACATAGGGAGAAGGAAGGCGAAGGCAGGGAACCTGCAATGGAGCTGACATGGGGGAGGGACAGGGCTGACATGGGAGAGGGACAGGGCTGACATGGATGGATGGATGGATGGAGGGAGTGGGGGCTGACATGGACAGAGGGAGGGATGAGGCCTGACATGGGGGAGGGGGGCTGACATGGATGGAGGGAGGGGGGCTGGGATGGATGGATGGATGGAGAGAGGTATGGGGCTGACATGGAGGGAGGGGGCTGACATGGATGGGGGGGAGAGGGGGACTGACATGGACAAAGAGGAGAGACAGGGGGCATACTGGACAGACAGGACAAATGCTGGACAGAGGGGAGAGACAGTGTGGGTTAGGATTATAATGGGTTGATGGGGGGGCTTGCACTGGTAATGGGTTGATTAGGGAAGGCTAGGACTGGGAATGGACTGATCAATGGGGGGGTTGGGACTGGTAATGGGCTGACAGGGGGGTAGGACTGGTAATGGACTGATGAGGGGTAGGACTAGTAATGGGTTGATTAGGGGAACCTAGCACTGGTATTGGGGTTGAGGGGGGACTAGCACTGGAAGTGAGCTGATTGGGGGGCTTCAACTGGAAATGGGCTGATTGGGGGGGTAGGACTGGTAATGGGCTGATTAGGGGAGCCTAGCACTGGTAATGGGGTTGAGGGGGGACTAGCACTGGAAGTGAGCTGATTGGGGGGCTTCAACTGGAAATGGGCTGATGGTGGTGAGGGGAGGCTAGAGCTGCTGGCCTTGGAAGAAAACTGGGGGCTAGGGCTACAAATGGGCTGATGTGAGGGGATGGGAGAATAGGATTGGAAGGGAGTGGATGCTGAGAGGGGCTGCCATGGTATTTGGACTAGAAGGGGACTGGAAATAGGGTGAAGGAAAGAAGTGAAGAAAACAAAAGAAGAGATAAGAAATGGCAGATGAACCATAGAGCACAGAAGGAGAGCTAAGAGAAGACAGGAAAGCAGAAGCCTCAGATCGGGACCAGAATGATCAGAGAATAAATTGGTCAGACAACAAAGGTGGAAAAATAATTTTATTTCATATTAGTGATTTGACTACAAAATCATCATAATTTTGAAATCAAATATTGTTACTTGTTATTGTGATTAATTATTGTGGTTTAAATAAGTAAATTTTATAAATAAAAACATATTGCAAAGGCCTATAATATATTAATAATTCAATAAATGATTACAATGACAATGTGTTAACGGTAAAGGAAGAGAGACGCATTTGATTTTATCATTGGGGGTCATCACAAGTTGACCAATGGTAAAAGGGGTCACGGTACAAAAAAGGTTGAGAACCACTGTATTAGAGGAAGAACAAGATCGGCTTTCCTAAAGCTACAAAAATTAAAGAAAAAATTTCGGCCTTGAATTGGAATGTTACAAGATGCTCAAGGATCTATATTGAATGATGCTGAGAAGATCAAGAAAAGGTGGAAAGAATATACAGAGTCATTATACCATAAAGATCAAGTGGACCAAAAGCCGTTTCAACCTGTACCTTATGATCAGGAATCATTGGTGATGAAAGAAGAAGATGAAGCAGCATTGAAAGCATTATCAAAGAACAAAGTACCGGGCATTGATGGCATTCCCATTGAAGTATTACAGCAATTGAATGCAGCTGTTAACATACTTACAAGGCTGTGACAGGAAATTTGGAAGACAACATCATGGCCAACTGACTGGAAAAGATCTGTGTTTATACCAATACTGAAGAAAAGTGATCCGACTGACTGTGGAAATTATCACACAATTGTTCTGATCCTACATGGCAGCAAGATTCTACTCAAGATTTTTCAGCAGAGATTACAACCATACCTGGAACAAGAACTGCCTGAAGTGCAAGCAGGGTTCAGGAAAGGGCGAGGAACGAGAGACATCATCGTGGATATGAGATGGATTCTTGAAAAGACAAAAGAATACCAAAAGGTTATCTATATGTGTTTTAATCGACTATAGCAAGGCTTTTAACTGTGTGAACCATGAGAAACTCTGGACCACATTAAGAAGCATAGGTATACCAGAACACCTGATAGTTCTCTTGCACAACCTTTACATTGATCAAGAAGCAACAGTTTGAACAGGATGAGGAGAAACAGAATGGTTTAAAATCAGCAAAGATATATGACAAACATAGAAACATAGAAATATGATGACAGGAAAAGACCACATGGCCTATCTAGTCTGTCCTTCCATATCAACAACTACAACAGTCCCCTTTTTACCTTTCGAGATCCTCTGTGTTTGTCCCATGCTTTTTTGAATTCAGTTACTGTCCTCATCTCTACCACCTCCACTGGGAGACTATTCCAGGGATCCACTACTCTTTCCGTAAAGAAATATTTCCGCATATCACTCCTGAATCTATCTCCCTTCACCCTCATCCCATGTCCCCTTGTAGCAGAACTTGCTTTCAATTGAAAGAGGCTCTCTCCCTGAACATTTATGCCATGGAGGTATTTAAACATCTTAATCATATCACCTCTATCCCACCTTTCCTCTAAGGTATACATATTAAGATCCTTCAGTCTGTCCTCATATGCTTTATAATGAAGACCACTAAATAATCATTTTAGTAGCCACCTTCTGCACCGACTCCATCCTGTTCACATCCATTTGAAGGTGCGGTCTCCAGAATTGCACACTATACTCCAAATGAGGTCGCATCAAAGACTTATACAGAGGCACTATCACCTCCTTTTTTCTGCTAGCCATTCCTCTCCGTATGCACCCAAGCATCCTTCTAGCTTTTGCCGTTGCCTTTTCTACCTGTTTAGCTACTTCAAGATCATCAGACACAACCACGCCTAGGTCCCGCTCTTCTTTAGTGGACAAAAGTACTTCACCTCCTATACTATATTGCTCCCTTGGATTGCTGCAGCCCAAATGCATGACCTTACATTTTTTAACATTAAATCCCAGCTGCCAAATTCTAAACCATTCTTCAAGCTTAGCTAGATCCCTCCTCATGTTATCTACACCTTCCTGGGTGTCTACTCTATTGCAGATTTTGGTATCATCAACAAAGAGGCAAACCTTTCCCGACAGCCCTTCCGCTTTATCACTAACAAAGATGTTAAAAAGAATCGGACCAAGAACAGATCCCTGGGGCACACCACTGGTAACATCCTTCTCCTCAGATTGAGCTCCATTTATTTGTACTCTTTGTCGCCTCCCACCCAACCAATTTCTAACCCAAGCAGTAACTTTAGGGTCCATCCTTAGGGTGCTCAGTTTGTTTATAAGTCACCTGTGAGGAACAGTGTCAAAGGCTTTACTGAAATCTAAATACACCACATCTAGGGCTCTCCCTCGGTCCAACTCCCTGGTCACCCAGTTAAAGAAATCAATCAGATTTGTCTGACAAGACCTGCCTCTTGTGAATCCATGCTGCCTCGGATCCTGTAATCCGCTGGACTCCAGAAACCTCACTATTTTATCTTTCAGCAGCATTTCCAATAATTTACTCACCTCCGAAGTTAAACTAAGCGGCCTGTAGTTTTCAACTACATCCTTACTTCCACTTTTGTGTAAAGGCACCACATGAGCCTCTCTCCAGTCCTTTGGCACTACTCCCAACTCCAACGAGGCATTGAAAAGGTCAGTCAGTGGAGCTGCTAGAATGTCCCCAAGTTCCCTCAGTATTCTAGGGTGTATCCCATCCGGTCCCATCGCTTTGTCTACTTAAAGTTGAGCTAGTTTCTCACGAACACAGTCTTATGAAAATTGTTCAAGATGTCCCTTGCTTCTGTTCCTCTTTGTGGGTGTTTTCTGAGGTCCTGCTCCTGGTTCTTCATCTGTGAACACAGAACAGAAATATTTGTTAATCAATTCCGCTTTATTCTTATCAGCTTCTACATATTCCTCCCCTGCACCCGTGAGTCTGACAATACCACTTTTGCCCTTCCTCTTCTCACTAATATATCTGAAAAATGTCTTATCCCCCCATTTTATTGCATTGGCTATTTCCTCCTCCTTTTGAATGTTTGCCTTCCTGACTACTTTGCTGCTTCTCTAAGTTTTTCCAAATACAGATGCCTGTCTTCCTCTCTCTGTGATCTCTTGTATTTCATGAAGGCCTCCCTCTTTTTCTTCCCTTTTTCAGCTACTTCTTTCGAAAAACATAGCGGTCTCCTTTTCCTTTTACCTTTATTTACCATTTTAACAAAAAGGTTGGTTACCCTTAAAATATCCCCTTTCAGTTTTGTCCACTGTTTTTCTACATCCCCCAGCTGTTCCCATCCCACTAACGACTCCCTGAGGTATTGGCCCATCTTGGCAAAGTTAGTCTTCCCAAAGTCTAAGATCCTCACCTTTGAATGGATTCTAACAGCCCTAGTCCTAATACTGAACCACACCATCTGGTGATCACTGGATGCAAGGTTGCATACTTCCTCCGTACCTGTTTAATGTATGCAGAACAAATCATCAGAGAAGCAGGACTGTATGAAGACAACTGAGGTGTGGAGACTGGTGGAAGACTCATCAAGTCTCTGCCCTCCTGCACCCCGGCTCAGCAACAGCTCTCCCGGCCGGGAACGAGCCGCCGGGGATACAGGGCCCGCCTCCAACTTCAGCTGCCCAATTGGGGCAGCCAACGCTCTCCATTTAAAAGTAAACGCCGTCGGGCGCGAAGGCCTCTGCCCTCCTGCACCCCGGCTCAGCAACAGCTCTCCTGGCCGGGATCGAGCCGCCGGGGATACAGGGCCCGCCTCCAACTTCAGCTGCCCAATCGGGGCAGCCAACGCTCTCCATTTAAAAGTAAACGCCGTCGGGTGCGAAGGCCTTTGCCCTCCTGCATCCCGGCTCAGCAACAGCTCTCCCGGCCGGGATCGAGCCGCCGGGGATACAGGGCCCGCCTCCAACTTCAGCTGCCCAATCGGGGTAGCCAGCGCTCTCCATTTAAAAGTAAACGCCGTCGGGCGCAAAGGCCTCTGCCCTCCTGCACCCCGGCTCAGCAACAGCTCTCCCGGCCGGGATCGAGCCGCCGGGGATACAGGGCCCGCCTCCAACTTCAGCTGCCCAATCGGGGTAGCCAACGCTCTCCATTTAAAAGTAAATGCCGTCGGGCGCGCCCGCGCCTTGCGGGCCCGCGCCTTGCGGGCCCGCGCCTGAGGGCCTCGCCAGAGGGCCCTTTGGCGTGGCCCTTAGGCAGCTGGCCCATACACCTCAGCGGCCACAGATCCTTCACACGACTGTCCAGCAGCTTGAGCTCCCATGAGATTGAGCTCGCTTACCGACGACTCAGCCTACAGTACTGCACCTCCTTGCACAGCTCATTGCCAGCAATACAGACAGCTCGCTACAAGATTTGGATTAACCTCTAGCCCAGACATTCATCTCTCATGTTCTCTATCGCAAGTATAGCCTTGCTATATAGCATCTACATATCATGACTATTTAAATTTAAGTACCTACTCACCATACTGTCGTCAGTATCTCTAATAGTACCAGTCACCACCATTCCATGTATCTACCATACTGTTGTCAGTAACCTTTCATAGCACCAGTCTCTAATGTTCCATTACTAGTATCCACTGCACTGTTACCAGTAATCCTTCATTGCCAGTCAACATTCATACTGTTGTCAGTTGCCAATCAACCTCTGTACTGTTGTCAGTATATTTCTACTAGTTATCTAACTTTAAACTCCGCCTATGACTATATTGTTTGTTGTGACCAAGCATATTGCCAGCCAACATTCATACTGTTGTCAGTAGCCAATCAACCTCTGTACTGTTGTCAGTATACTTCTACTAGTTATCTAACTCCAACCACTGCCTGTGAATATATTGCCTGTTGTGACCAAGCATATTGCTCTAAATATCAAAGTTTGTTAATAATTTCCTAGTAGTTTAACCTGATTGACCCGCTCCCAATTACATAGGGCTCTTCCAAGATGTGCTCCCCCATTACCACCATAATAGGATGCTATATCATCATTTCAAGCTGGTTCTCCAATGCTCTTGCCCTAACCCCAGCATCCAACCAGATTCCTATTTTACAGAGCCATGGGAGAAGGTGGACCAGTGCATCCCATGACAACATAACTTGGGACACCCGCCCACGCCACCCCCATCTGTTACACATTGCACTTCAACACAATACGAAACCCAAGCAATTCAAAAACTCCTACACTCAAAGCCTAAAATGTGCCCTCATCAACGCCCATTCTATCCGGAAGAAGTGGCCAGCCGTCACCGACATCATTGCAAGCCATAGCCTTGATATACTCATGATCACCGAGACATGGTTATCCGCCGAAGACAACGTTATACTCAACCAGCTCCTCCCCCAGAATTTCACTGCACACTCAAGTCATAGACAAGAAAAAAGAGGAGGCGGCGTGCTCATCCTCACAAGGACAGACCTCCACTTTCGAACGGTAGACTCCACCAGTACAAACCACCTGGAGACGGTTACCATCTCCAATAAACACTGCTCAATCAACCTGCTGTACAGAGCACCTTCAGCCTCCCCAGATGATCTCTCGGCTATCATCGATCTGGCATCCAATACTCATAACCCAAACATCCCAAATTGGATCCTAGGTGACTTTAACCTGCCTATACTACAAGATAATCAAGCATCAGCCTTCCTTGATGCCCTCAAAAATCTTGGCTTCAAACAATTAGTTAATGATCCTACTCACATTAAGGGAAATATCCTGGATCTAGTATTCGCCCCGCAAACCTCTCTTAATCCAGCCCAAGATCCTATAACCTCCATAACGCCTGTTCCTTGGTCAGATCACAAATTGATCATCATCCAGATTCCTTCGTACAAAGCCTATACAAAAATCAACAAAACACAAAGCAACACTACAAGACCACCCTCTCGATGCTTCAAGCCTTACAACAAAGATCTTATCCTTGCAGAAACGCAACAACCCTTCTCTGAAACCACTCAGAACCTTGACGACCTAATTTCCCTTTGGAACAATTGCCTCAGCTCAATTGCCCAACGTACGCCAATCAACAGGCCTCCAGGTAAAAGGGCAAGTGCCCCATGGTACTCAGCTGATCTTAAAGCATCACTTAACCAGTTACGGAAACTAGAAAAACGCTGGCGACGATCTCATTCTATAAATGACCTGACAACATACAACTGTCATCTGGCCGAACATCGCAACGCAATCACCAAAACGATGAAGCAATACTACTCGGACACCTTAAAGAGATCACTTAATAAACCACATGACCTTTTCGACCTGGTTAAGACCTTATCAAAAGAACCATCCTCCGGACCTTCATTTGAGATACACCCACAAGATTTCGCAACCTATCTTCAATCCAAGATTTGCCAGACTAACAAAACTACTACTACAACTTCCGCAATAGAGCAGGAATGCCAAACAACACTAACCATGTTTTCTACCCCTACCAAGAGAGGACTTGAGGACACCATTGCTGCCCTTAATACCACTACTGCCCAATTTGATCCATGCCCAGCCTTCTGGATCAAGGAGCTTCGCAGTCATTTCAGCCCAGTACTGTCCAAAATAATTAACCTCTCCTTTTCAACCGGCTCCTTCCCTTCAGCCCTTAAACACACCTCCATTAGACCTCTGCTAAAAAACTGTAAGCTCGATCCCCAACAGGTGGAATCCTACAGACCCATATCCAGCATTCCACTACTTGCGAAGATTATTGAAAAGGAAGCTCAACGTCAATTGCAGGATCACATCGACTCCGCTGCACCATTAGACCCATGTCAACATGGTTTTAGGGAATTTAATGGCGTGGAAACTCTCCTTACCACCCTATTCTGCAAGATAATCACAGGCATTGATGACCTCCGTCAAGGATTTGCTCTCATCTTTCTGGACATCGCTGCAGCTTTTGATTCAGTGAATCATGAGCTGCTTTTAGGACGACTGACTGACAAAGGCATTAATGGATGAGCGCTCGAGTGGTGCAGATCCTACTTGTCCGAAAGATGGCAACACGTTCGTTCTGGAGGGATAAATTCTGAACCTTTCCACCAAAGTCAAGGAGTCCCACAAGGATCCTCCCTTTCGGCGCTCTTGTTCAATATTTACATGCAACCAATTTGTAATATCATCCGGTCCTTCAATGTTGATTGCATGTTATACGCAGATGATGTCCTGCTCTACTTACCCTTCTCTACTGAGAATCTGGACCTATCCCCATTGACGAACTGTTTCAATGCAATATCTGATTGGCTTCTTTCCCAAAACCTCAGAATACAACATAAGAAAACGGAAGTACTCTTCATTACGAGGAACCCCAACTTTACCCCACTGCAATATCTTAAAGTAAAAGAAGCTGAGCTGAACTCTAAATCCTCAATACGATACCTGGGAGTCAGCTTAGATCAACGCCTGGATATGAAGGCCCACATAGGAAACATAGTCAGATCAGTCTACTTCAAGATCCGCTCACTTAGGCACCTACGTTCCATACTTCAACCAACTGATTTTCGGACAATCTTCCAGGCTTTGGTCATACCCCATTTTGATTATGCCAATGCCATATTACAAGGTCTTCCCCAATCTACATTAAACCCTCTTCAGCTAGCCATGAATGCGGCAGCAAGAGTCCTCCACGGAGCCTCCAGGAGCGACCACGTGACACCTCTGCTGATACAGCTACATTGGCTACCCATTCAGGCAAGAATAATTTTCAAGATCTTGACAATCACCTTTAAAGCTGTGCACAATCTCTCAGCTGCATCCTTAACCTCCCTCATCCATTCCACATCCACAAATAGAGCAAGAAGATCCACGGCTATAAACTCCCTAAAAGTCCCGAAGGCACTTACTGTTTGCACCAAATCAACAGCCAACAGGGCCTTCAATCTCAGTGCCCCAAGATTACCCCATGAGATCCGAGCTATTAAGAACCTACCACAGTTTAGGAAAGCCCTCAAAGGCCACCTCTTTAACAAGTACCTTATAGAGCATAACTGCACCCCCTAGAGCTCTAATATACTCCGATACCATTCCCAGACAAATGTACAGTATATCATGCAACCTCTTTGATTATTACCCCATATAGTAAGTATTGTACATAGTTTTCCCCGGTTATCCAAGTTTTTGTTCCCTGTTATCTGTAAACTCAATACATGTTAACTGTACTGAGCATTTTGTTCCATGTAAACCGCGCTGATGCTGAATAGTGCAGTATATAAGAGATTGTAAATAAATAAAATAAATAAATAAATCAACAACCTTCGCTATGCTGATGATACCACATTACTGGCTGAAAGTGACGACAGTCTGAAACATTTGCTTTTCAAGATCAAGGAACATAGTCTTAAAATGGGCCTTCACCTTAGACAAAGATCTTGACAACTGGCGAAATCAGTAAGCGTGTCATTTATGGAGAAGAAATTGAAATAGTGGGCAACTTTAACCTACTTGGATCAGCAATCAATAAAGAAAGGACAAGCAGTCAAGAAATTAGATGACTCATTGCTCTTGGCAGAATGTCTATGAAGGACCTAGATGACATTCTCAAGAGCAGAGATGTCTCTCTCCATACAAAGATTTGACTTGTTTAAGCCATGGTATTTTCAATAATGTCATATGGATGTGAAAGTTGGACAGTGAAAAAGATAGGAATAAAATTGATGCCTTTGAATTATGGTGCTGGTGACGAATACTGTATATACCATGGACTGTTCAAAGAACAAACCAGTCAGTATTAGAGGAGATCAAACCTAAGCTTTCTTTAGAAGCCCAGAAGACTTTGATTTTCATACTTTTTACACATCATGCGAAGAGAGAGATCATTAGAGAAAGGCATCATGCTTGGCAAAGTAGAAGGTCAACGCAAAAGAGGAAGGCCAGCAATGAAATGGATCAATACAATAAGAGCAGCTATGGGTGCCACTTTGTCAACAATGAGCCACCTGACTGAAGACCGAACACAGTTTAGGACAACTATCCAGAGGGTTGTCATGGGCCAACACCGACTCGACGGCACTTAACACCACCACCACCTGTGCGCTGCTCTTGGCTTTGTCATTGCCTGCATCACTTTCTACCTTGTAGTCACCAGTTAGCATACTAACACCAACCTCTTCAACACCCTCTTCAGCCAGTAAACTTTCAATATCTGACAATTCAGATGCAAATCCCACCTTTGTGGATTCCTCAGATTCTGTATCTGTAAAGATCATCTCCATATACCTTTCAGCATGGTATACAGTCTGCCTGATGCTTTGCTCAGTTGCCATCACCTGCTGATTTTCTTGTGTCTCCCCCCCCCCCCCCCCACAATGCAAAATGTCAACTTCCCTTTGCTGTTCTGTGGAAATAGTATATAACACTTATGTCAGATATAGGCCCTGGGGTCACCCACCCGGCCTGGCATAGTCCCTACACTGCCCAGTGATCCTGCCTTCCTGCTCCTACTCTTCAATGGAACAAGGAAAGGGGGAACATGTTTGTCTGGGTAATGCTCCTCTTGTACTGGATTCTCAATCTTTTAGTGCCCTGTGCCACCCACTATGTCTCTATGGTCCTGGAATATTGTCACTCCAAATGTGCTGTGTGGGATACTTATTTAACTGTATTCTATGAGTTTGGGACGGACTAAGTAGTACAGTAAGGTGACCTTCCCTCCCACTTCCCATAGCTGCTGATACAGTGCACATCTTCCACCAATGCTTGGGACAGTAAGCAACTGCCAATTGGCAAACTGTAAAGCATAACTTTTCTAGCCCCCTCTCTCAACTTTCCTGATCTCTTCCCCCAACCCCAGAGAGAGACACCTTGTAGACTCAGGTAGGAGACAGGAAGCCCTGAAAAACTTTCAAACTCCTAGTTGCAAAACTAGACAGTGACGCAGCAGCAGTCTTAGGCTTAAACAGGGAAGAAGGAACAGTCAGAGCCCTTCAAGATGGTTTTTTCCATGTTTTTTTCTTTGTGGTAAGCTTCAGCACTCCTTCCTAACGCCATTGAAGTCAAACTTCAAGCTTATTCATGTTTGCAATCTTTTTTTTTTCTGCTTTAAAGTCTTAAGTCCCAGCAGCCCTTTCTCACTCCCTCAAAGATAGACTTTAAGCTTTCTTTTTGATTATTTTTTTGTTCTTTAAAGTCCTAAGCACCAGCACCAAAAGTCAGACATAAAATAGTTCTCTAGAGTTTTGGCTAGGATGTCTCTTGATTTCAGTGTGCATACATGTGCATGATGAAAATAAACTTCACAAACGGCAGTTGGGGAAAATTTGCAAAACTTGTGCAGTTGGTTATTTGGCCCCGGAACCAAATGAGTTTGTGATTTTCGTTGATTTTTCCATTCAGGTGAAAACCAATGCACATGCCTAGTAAATAATACCCTTAGCAGGAAATTTCAAAAAGAAAGTTGCACCAATTGCAGTAGCTTGAGACTTATATTCCAAAGTGGCCTTCCTCACTACTTGTAGGGCTTTTTTCAGGGGATACTCATCAAAGAACATAGTCTCAAAATGGGCCAGCACCTTAATGTAAAGAAGACAAAGATCATGACAACTGGCACAATCAACAGGTTCATCGTTGAAGGAGAAGAAATAGAAAGCGTGAACAACTTTAACCTACTTGGATCAACTATCAATAAAGAAGCAACAAGCAGTCAAGAAATAGATGACGCATTGTTCTTGGCAGAATGGCTATGAAAGACCTAGATAAGATTCTCAAGAGCAGAGATGTCTCTCTCCATACAAAGATTTGACTTGTTCATGCCATGGTATTTTCAATAACATCATATGGATGTGAAAGCTGGACAGTGAAAAAGATAGGAAGAAAATTGATGCCTTTGAATTATAGTGCTGGCGGCGAATAGTGTGTATACCTTGGACTGCCCGAAGAACAAACCAGTCGGTACTAGAGGAGATCAAACCTAAGCTTTCTTTAGAAGCTCAGATGACAAGACTTCGACTTTCATACTTTGGACACATCATGCGAAGAGAGAGATCATTAGAGAAAGACATCATGCTTGGCAAGATAGAAGGTCAATGCAAAAGAGGAAGGCCAGCAATGAAATTTTATTTATTTATTGCTTTTATATACCGTGCTCTTTAAAATCAGTGCGGTTTACAGATAACATTTATGCATGGATGGATCAATACAATAACAGCAGCTACGGGTACCAGTCTGTCAACAAGGAGCCGCCTGACTGAAGACCGAACACAATTTAGGATAGCTATCCAGAGGGTCGCCATGAGTCGACTCCGACTCGACGGCACTTAACAACAACAACTCAGTGGTATTGAGCACTGGCACCTTTTCCATGGCCTGCTAAAAGTGACTCTGGTCCTTAAGTATTAATGAAAGAGGCCAGGCTCTGCACACTCTTTCAGGGGCACACACATAGAGAATGCCCCTCACAGACAGTATTTTTATCCACTCCCTACAGACCCACAGGAAAATGTGGAGGTCCATGCTGCAGTCAGCACATAACAACTCAGCCCCTGCATGGGCTACAGAAGCTGAGCTATGAGGATAGTAAAGGTAGGGAAAAGATTTTTGTGATTTGAATATGCCAGCTCTAGGAAACTGAGTGAGCGGCATCTCTGATACCTTTGTATTTTGCATAGTACAGAAGGAAATGCATTTCTATTTCTTTTTCTGTATTTATTTATTCACATGCGGAGTCTGGCTTCTTGGATTTTTTAGTCCATTTTCTGTCTGCACATTTTCATTTCTAATTTATGATCATTGATTCTGAATTTGCTGAAACGCTATGCATGGTTCATATATATGACCAGTGTGAGAGATTTTGTAATCATGTGGTTTCTGTGTAGGCATTTGTAGCAATCCAGCTTGTTCTCTTTCCCTAAAAACAGGGGTGTGCTGCCTTTTCATAGTCATTTTGGCCAGTTGCAAGGGGCATTGCTATTGTCAGAGTAGGTCATTCAGTGGTCTCCCCACTGCTTAAGAATGGCCCTGCATGTGAGTACCATCACTTTTTTTGCTAGAAAAAAAAGTGCCGACTACCTGAGTAACTTTAGAAATATCTGGGTGTACATACACTTTTTCCACATAAAGGGGATCATTTTATAAGGAGGTGCCTAGTTTTTAGTGGTAACATTGCACATAAATGTCATGTTTTTTAGACTTTTACACACATAAGGGGACCATGTATCGACCAGCATAAAAATACTACTGCTACTATTAATAATTTATATAGCGCTACAAGGCGTATGTACAGACACATATAAAAGATGGTCCCTGCTCATCAGAGCTTACAATCTAATCAAGATCGACAGTACATTAGATGAGAACAAGGGTACAGCAGGGAAGGAGAACAAAGGATTAAGATCCAAAAGCAGCCTGAAAGAGGTGAGCCTTTAGCATGGATTTGAAAAGGGGGGGGAGATGAAACCTGACGTAAAGATGCAGGTAGTCTGTTCTAGGCATAAGGAGCAGAAAGGTGAAAGGATCGAAGTCTGGAATTGGCTGTTGAAGAGAAGGGCACAGAGAGAAGCAAGTCAGAGAAAGGGCAGAGTTCAAGAGGAGGGATGTAGAGAGAGAGGAGAGGAAATGTAGTGAGGAGCAATGGAATGAATGCACTTATAGGTCAGAAGGAGACGTTTGTATTGGATACGGAAACGGAAGGGAAGCCAATGAAGTGATTTAAGAAGAGGGGTTATATGAGTATATTGGGGCTGGCAGAACATTAGCTGCACAGCAGAGTTTTGAACAGATTGAAGGGGAGAAAGGATGACTCAGAGGTAGACCAGCAAGAAGAAGGTTACAATAGTCAAGGCAAAAAGTGACTAAAGAGTGGATAAATGTTTTAGTAGTGTGTTCAGAAAGGATGGGGCTAATTTTGTTAATGTTGTAGAGAAAGAAAGGACAAGTTTTTGCTATCTGTTGGATATGTGTGGAGAAGGAGAGGGAGGAGTCAAAGATGACTCCAAGGTTGTGGGCTGAAGAAACGGGAAGCAGAAGAATGTTATCAACAGAGATACAGAAGAGAGGAAGGGGGGAAGAAGGTTTAGGGAGTGAAATAAGAAGTTTGGCCATATTCAATTTCAAATGGTGGTGAGACATCCAGGCAGCGATGTCAAATAGGCAGGCAGATATATGGGCTTGGAGTGTATGAGAAATATCAGGTGTAGATAGATAGATCTGAGAGTCATCAGCATAAAAATGATATTTAAAGCCATGGGAGGAGATGAGGGCACTAAGGGACTGGGTATGGAGAGAGAAAAGGAGAGGGCCTTTTGGGGTACACCAACTAAGAGAGGGATAGCAGTAGAGGAGGAACCACCAGAACAGACACTGAAGGAGCTATGGGAGAGATAAGAAGAGAACCAGGACAGTACAGAGTCCCTAAAACCAAGTGAGGACAATGTATCAGGAGAAGGTGGCGGTCAACAGTGTCAAAAGCAGCAGAAAGGTCAAGTAGAATGAGGACTGAGTAAAGACCTTTGGATTTATCTAGGAATAAGTTGCTGAAGACTTTAGCAAGGGCCATTTCAGTAGAGTGTAAGGAATGAAAGCCAGCTTGAAATGGATCGAGGAGGGCTTGAGAGGAGAGAAAATCAAGGCAATGGTGGAGAACTGCACGTTCAAGAATTTTGGAAATGAAGGGAAGAAGAGATATGGGTCAATAAATAGAAGGACAAGTAGGGTCAAATGAAGGTTTCTTGAGAAGAGCTTTATGCACATTGTTTGCATGGTGCATACTTTCATTGTGAGCTTGCACATGGGCAGAGTTTGGGCAGAGCATGGATGTTGCAAGCAAGTACCTGGGTTGATTATAGAATACTGTAATTTACGCACACATTTGCAAAAAGTAGGTGTGGACATTTACACCAACTGTAGGGTTGGTGTATATGATCATACCTTAACTTAAGGCGCATTCTCTGCCATTTATGTTAGTATTTTATAAAGCCAAGAAGGCGTGCACCTGACTTTATAAAACAGATGCAAAATAGTGTGAAAATGCACTTTAACTAGGTGTAACTTTATAAAATTATCCTCAATATCATTTACAGTCCAAATCCAAAGGAACTAATTTTCCACGCAAGATCACATTGAGATAGAGCTGGATCTTAAGAAAATCGCAAAATTTCGGAAATGCTTAAAACGTCTATCTTAATATTAGAATTAACTGGTTCTATTTGTTCTTCAGACATCCTATTGAAGTGAAACAAAAAATATACTTTCAGCATAGGTGCCATAACTTGAGGAGTAATTTCCAAAATCTAAATAAACTACTGCTTCAGCATATCCCATGGAGAAATAATCTTAAACATAGGGAAATTCAGAAATCTTAAATTACGATATACGATATAGTTATACAATGTACATAGTTCCCCCAGTTACTGCCAAGTTGATCTCCCTGTTTATTGTAAATACAACTCAAATTTCCTTGTGTTGTATAGTTGATGTTAAATGTAAACCGCTCTGATCTAAAATAGAGCGGTATAGAAGAACTGTTAAATAAATAAATAAAATAAATACCACATGATTTCCCATCATAGCCACACACTGTTGTAACATCAAATTGTCTTTTTGTAAAAATTCATTCAGCTTCTTTAATGATGAAACACAGATATCCAAAGAGTCCACATTCCAGAGTCCAGCTATCCAGATTTATTCACTACTAATACAGACAGTCAAACTCCCTTCCACTCCTGCCAGGGACTCACCCAGGTGATTGAGGAAGAACACAAGGGGTGTCTTTACGTCACCACCCAATGGCATCAGCAACTGAACCAGGGCTAACTTCAGTGTACTGACACACATTCCTCACGGCTTTGCTTTACCTCGAGTACCTCGCTCCACTCTCGCAGTGCTCTAAGTGTTATTATTCAATGGTGGCAAAGCCATTTGATCCACAATTACATTCATGGATTCTGGAAACTGGCACATTTGAACATTTCATGATTAATGGTGCTTAGCTCCAGCTACAAAATGATGCTAAAGAGGACTGGGGGATTTCTTTTCTTTGGCCAAAAGGTGGCATCCAAACTCAGAGGCAGTTCAGGAGGGCCCCCTCCTCTCAAGCTCCTCTTAGAGCCATCCTGGAAATTATAACTATCACTGAAGAGACCCAGCTGTTCATTGGGCCCATCACAATCTCTGGAGTATCCAGCGGATAGGCTCTGAAATTCCCTTTCCTTTTCTACATAATATAATCTTATACTGAGGAAAGTAAAGAATCCAAAGGAAATGTTGCCTGTGTGCATAAGGCAACTTAAATCACGACTCCACCCCCAAGCATAATTCTTTTAGAGAGGGGGATGGTCAGAAGTCCTGGTTGTATGGATCTAAGAGTCCAGGTAGGCTCATATCTGTGGAGGCAAACTGTCAAATATTTTGGAGTTCTCCAGAGCAAACATAAAAATGAGACCAAAGACCTTCAATTTAATTTAATTTAATTCACTCTCTTATATCTTGCCTAACCTGTAGCTCAGAGTGGCTTACTTTATAGCATCAAACAATACAAAAACAATAAGTACAATAATAAAAAACAATGACGATCAGGAACAAAATTAATCATCAATACAAAAATATTTTCTAAACAGCCAAGTTTTTAAAGATTTATGGTGTGTCTCAGTAGGGTAGTAGAGGATATGTGAATGGTTGGATGGGAAGACGGTGCATAGTAACTGATGTTGCATGTGAGGTGGGTATGTATTTATGAATCAGTGGTATGATGTGCTTATCTATTGCCACAAGGAGAGTTTAGCTGTTTATTGTGGAGATGTGAAAGTGGGTTGTCGAAAAGTGTGTATGTATATATCATGACACATTTCCCAGAGCTGACATATTCCTGTTAATAAATTCAGAATAAAAAAGTATTTTTTCACCTTTTGTTGTATGTGCATTTTATTTTTCAGTTGCAATTGCTCCAGTCACTTTCTTCTGGTTTCTTTGTGTCTTCTGCTAACTCTCCATAGTCTGCGGTCCATTTATCCTTTCTTTTTTCTTCTAGTTTTTTTTTCCATTCTCTTTCTATATCTTTTAACATACTGATCTTTCTCCTTTTCCTCTTTCCTCCATTTCTTTCTTTATTCTTTTTTCATCCACTCAAATTTCATCCCTCCATCCTCAATCCCCACTTACTCTCCCAATACTCGGCCAATCGTAGATTTTTCTTCTCTCCCACACAAAATATTTTTTCCCTTCTCCATCCTCACTCCCCCAGCCCCATACCCTTCTAGTTCTCCCCCAACATCAGCTCCCTTCTAGTTCCAGCCCCACCCAGCATCCGCTCCATTCTAGTCCCATTCTCCCATTCCCCCTACATCAGCCCGTTTCCAGTCCTAGCCCCCCCATCAGCTCATTTCCAGTCCTAGCCCCCCCATCAGCCATTTCCAGTTCTATCCTAGTCCTTCCATCAGCCCATTTGCTGTCCTATCTTAGACCCACATCAGCCCATTTCCAGTCCTTGTCCCCCCATCAGCTACTGTATTTGCCGTTCTAGCCCCCCCCCCCAAAGAGCCCCGCGGCTGTCCGACTGGCTTTAAAGGTAGCCACCAAAGCAAAGAGCACCGTTTTTCATCACTTTGGCAGCTGTATTCTAGTATAAGCCACTGGCGTGCTGAGTGCTGGGAAACAGGAAATGCCGTTTAACCTCCCGCATGCCAGCAACCTACATTAGCACGTAGCTGCCAAAGTGAAGATAAATGGTGCTCTTCACTTTGGCGGCCATACAGAGGTTACCTTGTGCCTCGGATCTTCCCAGCTTCCTCTGAAGCCGACCCTGCTGGGAGCCGAACAGCATGTGCAGGATGATGTTGGCGCGGGGCCCTGTGCCAACAACATTCTTGCACAATGGACGGGCCAGCCATGCCCACAGTAGGTGCTATTGCATTACATTAGCAAAACATACCAAGCAAATGGGATAACATACACTATTTACCCCTATGCAGGTGAATTTTATAATAGGATACTTAGGTTTCCAAGTAGAGAAGGCATCCATTGTAAGCCTATTTTATAAAGACACGTGAAGGCAACTTTTAGATAGGACGTGGATAGTGACTGTGATGCATGCAAAGCAGCTCATTAACTACAAGCACATAGTAAAATTGCATTTCAAAAAACAACTTCACAAATACAATTTTGTAAAAACAAGTAACTACTCCTCAGTGAGGTATGTTTAAAGATTTTGTGAAAAACTTTATAGTATAAGTGCTAATTTTGCACTGATGTCCTGGTAGTAAAATAGCATGCACTTTTTGCTAATGTAAAGCTTTATTGTTTGGGCCACTTCAGAATGAACAGCCTTAACTCAACTGTGAACAAAAATAAGAAAAGAGTAGGAAAGTACATCAGTCTTCCTTATCTGGCCCACTGTTTCCAAAACACCATTTTGTTAATCAGGTCAACAACATGCCACAAATGTATAAAATGTTTCATTATTCTGTTTTTTAGCCATATGTACCTTTGACTACCAGCACAAATTTGTTTCTTAATTTTTTAAAATGAAATATTGGAAGGTATTGTTGCTATGTCTCACCTTTCCAATGTTTCTCTAGGAAAACTGGCATGTAGATTCTGTAAGGAAGGGCTCAAAATGTTTTTCATCTCATAAAAGTCTGGAAAGTTCTGATGGGAGAAAATGTCTATACGGAAAGGCACAATAAGATGGCTCATCTCATCCATTGAAAACTACATCTCAGTCCTGAAAAAAACATTCAGATCATAACTCAGGACATGCTTATCTGCCGCCAGCTGTCGAGTGCGGGCTGCAGCTGATCCCACTGCATCCACTCCTTGCCGAGTCACTGTATGTTTATGGTGTCCGGGGGGAAGCCGAGCTGTTTTCTGAATCGGGTACCCACTGCTCTTCTCCGGGCTCAATAGATGTAGGAATGTCCCACTTTCCACACTGACAGCATTTTACATATGGGAATAAGACAAGAGAGATGTCACCCACCGCTACCTGATATACAACTTATACCTATTAGAGGCCCACCACCCGATATCCTGGATCGGACCAGCCTCCAAGCTCAGTTTGTGGCTGTAGTAGCAGCGTCGATCCTGAATGAATGGAGGGTCAAACTCTCCTTCTCGAACCATAGTCCCTCTAATGCCCTGAGCTACCGAGTTCGAACTGGTACTGAGGCAGGCAGGTACCATTCCAATGCCACAGGAGCACTCCCCCTTGTGGTGGGCATGTTCACAGGTATTCCTTCATTGCATTTACTGGGCAAAGATCACGTACTTCGGTGGCATTGAGCCACATTGTTCTCCCTTTCCAAATCTGATCTGTCTTGGACATGCCCAGGAAGAGTCTGATCCTGTCTCCGGTGAACCCTGATGTGTCACACCCTCAGAGCAGGACCCGCCATGTCCAGTCTGGACTGGGGGGAGGACCTCACTCATTCTAAAGGCACCAAAAAATATGATCAACCAGGTTACCCTGAATATCTTCTCTTCAAAACCATCCAGTGTCACCTCTGCAGCCTTTAGGAGTATCCCCTTAGCATAGGGAGGGTGACGGGTCTGTGCCCATCCGGCCTCAGAGTGGCCTCCATTGTCCAGCCCTACATCACCTTCTTGACTAGAAACTCCTTTGTTATGTCCCTCCCACCTCCTAGCTTTATGAAGAAAGCCACACCCACCAGCATCAACTTAGCATGTCTGAGCGATGTTCCTTCTCCCCGTAGCCATGTTATGAATTGCAGCAGCTGTTCCAGTGATATGCCCCAATCCGGGCTGAATCTCCATTGCTAAGCGAAGCTCTGCAGCTGGACCCATGCCCTCCAATAGCATTTCCATGTGCCGGGTAACAGGGAAGCCAATAACATTCCACTGGCGCTCAGCATCCAGTGTTCCACATTTCATTGGCATGCACATCGTCCTGGGGGGATGCCGATGGGGTAAGTCGCCTGAAGCAGTCCAGCTGAGAATGAGAGAGAGCATCAGAGATCTCATTAATTTCCCCAGGCACATGGCTGGCCGTGATAACAGCATTCAGTTTCAGGTTCAGCAAAACCAGCTTTCTGTCCAGCCTCAGCACCCTCCTGGCCCTGGCCAACTACTTGTTTATGGCATAGACTACTGCAGCATTGTCAGAATGAAAGATTATTCTCCTGTTTTGGAACTGAGGCCCCCATACTGTCATAGCTACCACGACAGGGAACACTTCGAGAAATGTGATGTCCTTAGTTATACCCTGCCTGTGCCACTCCTACGTCCACCTCTCATGGCACCACTGCCTGCTGCATCCAGACATAGCTCCATTTCTCTGTTAGTGGTGGATGACTCTCTCCATATATTCTTGCATTAAATCTCCCTAAGAACTGTTGCTATACTGATAGCTCCTCCAACATGCTTGCACTGATCTTAATAAAGTGGTAGCTCCTACGAATGCCCTTAGTGGCATCCAACAGATGCCTTATAAAGGCCCTGCCCATAGGCATCACCCTGCATGTGAAGTTAAGATGCCCGATTAGGGACTGTAGTTGCTTCAAGGTGATCTTCTTGGCTTGCCCTACCATCTGTTTATCTTCCTTCAGGGCCTGTAATTTGTTAACTGGGAGCTCTGTCACTATCTCTATAATATCTATCTCGATACCCAGGAAAGACAAACATTAGGTTGGCCCCTTTGTCTTCTTCACCACCAATGGGATCTCCAGTTCCGCGGCTTTGAGCTGGAAAACGTCCAGATTTCTCAGACACACGCACTGATCACCCACCAGCAGCAAAAAAATCATCTAGGTAATGTAAGATCTTGTCCTGACTGATTAACCTTTCTACTATCCACTGTATGGCAGAACTGAACTCCTCGAAGTATGTGCAGGACACCAAGCATCCCACTGGGCGGTATTTGTCGAAGTAATAACGCCCCCCTGAAACGGAAACCGAGCAATTGGAAGCTATCTGGGTGGATAGGAAACAGACGGAATATTGCTTCCACATCCAACTTCGCCAGCCATGAACCCTTACCCAGTATCCTTACCAAGTCCAGTGCATGGTCCACCATGGTTCCTATCCACCTGGATAGCTTCCATTTGCTTGGTGCATTTGACTGTGGTGTATTTGACGGAGCATAACGATTGCTCTAAGTAGTCATTCACTGAACAACCGTCTGGATGCAACTGGTGGTGTGCGAGCCAGTATTCTTCCTTCTTCGGGACCAGGCACAGCAGTGAGATTATCAGCTTAGGTATGGGCCAGCACCCAAACGGGCCCACTACTCTACCCAGCGCAAGCGCTTTCTCAATTTTGCTCTGCACCACCCCTTTTTCCTCTAGCGCCGATTTAAGGTTACTCGCTCCCCTCCCCCCTGCAGCCCAGCCGGGTCACTGTAGGGTATGAAGCCAAACAAAACACTGTGAATTAACCAAGCCATCTTCCGTTCATTGTAACCAGCCAAGTTCCACTGTAGCACATCAATCCTCATGGGCGTGGTGGCCTGCTCAAAATAACCAAGCTCACCACATCTACTGCAGACCCCCACCCTGTTTCTTCCTGCATCTGGATAGGGGATGTCCTTCCCCACATATTGTACAAGCCTGTTTATATTTGCAACTATTGCCAAACCTATAGAAGCCCCTGTTGAATAGCCTGCACACACCTCGCCTGGCGCCTGGGGGGGGGGGGAGAGTGGGATACCACTGCTCTCCCAGTCCCCCAGCCCCATGTCCCCCTGAAGGGGCTGCAGTGGTCCTGTGTTTCTCCCCGGACCTTGTGGTGGAGTTCTCGTGCTAGCTCTGCCCCCTTGCTGGCCTTGCATCATCAGCCTAATCCACAAATCAATGACTTTTCTTTCCAAGCTGAGCCCTGTTGACCCAGCCATGTTCCTGCAGAACTGCTCATCGTAGTCCAACCGAGCATTCCCCCCATATACTCAGTAGACTTCACAAATACTGTCTTGGTATTTGAAGAGTCCCCTAAACTACTCGGGGTACTTTTCCCCTATGACACTGGCTAGGATAATCGTTTTTAGTATGCTGTCTGCTTTTTTGCTAACCAGTTTGCACATCACGTGGCATCCCGTGCAGTCGCTGTGATCATCAGCCCACTTAATCAATAAGGAGATATGTCGACATATTCACCTTTCCATATCTCTTTCTTCAGGGCTGTGGGCACGTGACTATCCAAGGTGCAAGTAAGGCAGAGGTACTCCGCTGGCCGCACCTCAGACATCAAGTGCCCGTCGCCACCCCCTTCACTCACGTACCTGCCGGTGTCTGAACCTGTGACCCACCCCATCGGGTTGCTTGCTGCATTGCCGACATCGCTTCCCCTCCCGTGGACAGTGTTCGGGCCAGCCAGGGGGCAGGTTGCTACTGGAACCATACCGCTAGCCGCTACTGTTTGAAGCAGTTTCTGCAACAGCCCCAGGATGCCCTGTTGCTCACCCCCTTCAAACCCATATACCTGGGTTGCCGCCATAACCCCCTTTCTTTCCATTTCATTATCCCCCTGCTCTGTGATGCCGGGGCTAGCCCAATTGACCCAGGACCTCCCACCTCCCCAGCCTTTACATCCCCCGCCTTGCAGCCTCCCCATACCTATTTGTCCCCCTCCTCTCTTTGAGTCTCGACAGTGTCCTGTAATCTACATGTAAACTGTTCATACTCACTCCTCTGTCCATGTCCCCTGGGTGTCGCTGCCAGGCTGACACCGTCATCTCTAAGCACCTGGTGTGCCATGTCCCGTGTTTCCTCCAGTGAACTAAGAAGAGTTTGCACGCATCCCTCTCCATAGACCGCAGCCCTGGCTCTCACTTTGTTCAAGAGGTCCCACACTCCAAGTTCCTCTTGCCAGTCACATCTCAACGATGGGTTCATGCGCATCCAGTCCATCCAGGCCGGGGCCATGCCTCAGTTTGGGCCCAGCGCCCATGTTGTCGCCACACTGCCTCTTGCCTGTGCCAGTTCCCCACTGCATTATTCCTGCCACCACCATCCTGATGCTCTCAGCTGCTCCACTCGCCCTTCTTGGGCTTTTTGTTCACTGGATCCTTGCTCCAGCTCTTGCTTGCCTTCCTTTTGCCCTCCATGTCCCTTTGCTATTTGTCCTTTGCTGTGTTTGTCTGCCTAGGAGCCATGTCGACGATGATGCTCTGCCCCGGTTAAGGGGCCTTTTAAGAATCTTGCTCTGACCTCAGTCGAGTCAGATGCAAGATGGCTGTGACCTGTGCAAGCTAATCTCAGCTGGTCCCTTAAGCTCTGTGCCGCTTATGCTTTCAAAGGTGAGCAGTCTTTTCTTTTGGATACTATATTTTGGGTTTCTTTTTGATTTTTTTTTGCTTTGGTGCCTTGTCTAGGACACCGTACATTACATAGTCCAGAGAGACGGCTGCAGCACGCAGTGGTCTATGCCCACCAACACTTGACCGGACATCGATGGTCCAAATGCTGCACCCGACGTGGCTTGTGGCCTTGCCTACATAGGTCGTGCGGCGGCTGCAGTGTCTTTGACGGCCTGCCCCAAAAGAGGAGGCTGCCCCTCCGATCACGGACCTTTATCTGATCCCTGCTGCCCGCCCATCTTGTACTGCCCCCACCAGCCACCCAGTTCTGGGTGGCACTCTTTCATAGCTGCAGGGGCGGCCCAAGGGGGGTGCGGGGCCATGTGCGGAGACTCGGTGCGGGGCCTCATTTGCATAAGGGGCCTCATTTGCATAAATATTTGCATAATGTTACCATATACTCACTTTTAGTAAACATGCCTCTTAATGAGTGTATGAATAAAGAAAGACTAAAAGATTTCTACATTACTATAATCCAGTGCCAACCGCCAGACACATTAGGAACTACTACAAACACTGCCCATTTAGAACCCATAGCAAATCCGCCGTATCCTAACAGCACTACCAGGACTCACAAAGCACCATACCCTACCTATCAAAAGGAAACATGCAAATATTAAACCAATACATTTCAGAGAATACCAATACATGACCTACTGGGGAAAGAGAACAAGTGGCAATGTCAAATAGGAATTATATAAACAGAATACCTCAGCTCAGTTACACATGAACAGAACATAAACCATCACCAAACAAGGAATCACAATTTAGAAACAGGACGACAATAATTAAACTGGGAATCCCAAAAGCCAAACTTGGAATGTACAACACTGTAGAAATAAAACTATACATTAATTTGCTCTTGTACTAAACAAAGCGCAGACGTTAATGATGCACATTTACCAGAGCTGACATATTCCAATTAATAAATTCAAAATAAAGAGATATTTTTCTACCTTTTGTGCATTTTTTTTCAGCTGCAATTGCTCCAGCCACTTTCTTCTGGTTTCTTTGTGTCTTCTGCTAACTCTCCATCGTCTGCTGTCCATTTGTCCTTTCTTCTCTCCTAGTTTTTTTTCCATTCTCTCTCTACATCTGCTTTAACATACTAATCTTTCCTTTTGCTCTTTCCTCATTCCTATTTCATCCACTCAAATTTTACCCCGCCATCCTCAATCCCCACTTACTCTCCCAATACCCGGCCAATTGTAGATTTTTCATCCCTCCCACACAAAATATTTTCCCCTCTCCATTTTACTCTCCCAGCCCCATCCCATTCTAATCCTCCCCCAACATCAGCTCCCTTCTACTTCCAGCCTCACCCAGCATCCATTCCCTTCTAGTCCCTGCATCAGCCCATTTCCAGTCCTAGCCCCCCATCAGCCCATTTCCAGTCCTAGCAACCCCCCAACCCAATACCAGTCCTAGCCCCCCCATCAACCCACTTCCAGTCCTAGACCCCCATCAACCCACTTCCAGTCCTAACCCCCCATCACCCCATTTTCAGTTTAAGCCCCCCCTATAACCCATTACCAGTCCTAACCCCCCATCAGCCCATTTCCAGTCAGCCCCCCATAGCCCATCGCCAGTCCTACCCCCCCCCCCATCGGCCCACAGCCCATTACCAGTCCTAACCCCATCAGCCCACCTCAAGTCCTACCCCCTCCCCATCAGCCCATTTCCTGTCCTAGCCCCACCTATCCTATTTTCAGTCCTAACCCCCCATAGCCCATTACTAGACAGCCCCCATCTGCCCACAGCCCATTACCAGTCTTAACCCCCCCCATAGCCCATTACCAGTTCTAACCCCCACCAGCAGCACACAGCCCATTACCAGTCCTAACCCCCTCCCAACAGCTCACAGCCCATTAGCTGTCCTAACCCCATCAGCCCACCTCCAGTCTTAACCCCCCCGCCCATTTCCAGTCCTAGCCCCCCCATAGCCCATTATCAGTCCTAACCCCCCATAGCCCATTACCAGACAGTCCCATCAGTCCACAGCCCATTACCAGTCCTAACCCCACCCCATCAGCCCATTTCCTGTCCTAGCCCCCCATAGCCCATTATCAGTCCTAACCCCCCCCCATAGCCCATTACCAGACAGCCCCCATCAGCCCTCAGCCCATTACCAGTCCTAACCCCCCCAACAGCCCACAGCCCATTACCAGTCCTAACCCCATCAGCCCACCTCCAGTCTTAACCCCCCCGCCCATTTCCAGTCCTAGCCCCCCCATAGCCCATTACCAGTCCTAACCCCCCCATCAACCCACAGCCCACCTCAAGTCAAGTCCTAACCCCCTCCATAGCCCATTACCAGTCCTAACCCCTCCCCCCATCGGTTCAAGGAATATTAAAAAAAAAAAAAAGCTGGCTGCTACCGCTGCCGCCGCAGCAGAATGGAGTGTCCCGCGGGGCCCCCTCTGCCTGGCTGAGCCAGCTTTTTTTTTTTTAACTTAATTTAGAAAAAAATCAGAATGCTCTTTGCGCGGGGCCCCCTGAAACGCGGGGCCCTGTGCAAAAAACATTATTGCTCAATGGACGGGCCGGCCCTGCATAGCTGGCCTCCACAACCCTAAAAGAATTGTGAAAAAAGAAAAGGTAAGTATCACCTGGAACATTCCCATTCCAACTGAAAAAAAGCTTGATGCAGGAAGACCAGACATTGTGGTGAAGGAGAAAAACATGAGAACAGCATTAATAACAGAGATGTCTGTGCCAACCAATTATTCCATGCATTGAATGGAGAAAAAGATCTTCAAGTACCAAGCAATACAGTCAGGGTTCAATATTCAGTTGGGCAAGCTATGTGCTGCTACGACGCATAGCCTTGCCTGCCAACCCTTAACCCGGATATTCAATGCCAAGGAAGATCTTCTCTTACTAATCTGTTATGTTTTTTTGAAGGTGTGAATAAACAGGTGGACAAAGGTGAGTCGGTTGATATTGTGTATCTGGACTTTCAGAAAGCCTTTGACAAGGTCCCTCATCAGAGACTTTTGGGAAAACTAAAGAGTCATGGGATAGGAGGCAGTGTACTATTGTGGATCAGGAACTGGTTAAAAGATAGAAAGCAGAGGGTAGGGCTAAATGGCCAATTTTCCAACTGGAGAAAGGTGAATAGTGGTGTACCCCAGGGATCTGTGCTGGGTCCGTTGCTTTTTGACATATTCATAAATGACCTGGAAAGTGGAATAACGAGTGAGGCTATCAAATTTCTAGATGACACAAAACTGTTTAAAGTTGTTAAAACCCAAGAGGATTGTGGAAAACTGCAAGAGGATCTGGATAAATTGGAAGACTGGGCATCAAAATGGCAGATGAAATTTAATGTGGACAAGTGCAAAGTTATGCACCTAGGAAAGAACAACCCAAACTATGGTTACACGATGCAAGGTTCCACATTTGGAACCACCACCCAGGAAAAAGATTTAAAAGTCATCTTGGATAACATGTTAAAACCCTCGGCCCAGTGTGCAGCGGCGGTCAAGAAAGCAAATAGAATGCTAGGTATGATAAGGAAAGGAATGGAAAATAAAATAAAGGATATTATAATGCCTCTGTATCGTTCCATGGTACGACCACACCTTGAATATTGTGTGCAATTCTGGTCCCCGTATCTTAAAAAGGATATAGCGTTATTAGAAAAGGTACAGAAAAGAGCCACCAAAATGGTAAAGGGGATGGAAGGATACTCCTATGAAGAAAGGCTAAAAAGGTTAGGGCTCTTCAACCTGGAAAAGAGACGGCTGAGGGGAGATATGATAGAAGTCTATAAATTAATGAATGGAGTGGAACGGGTAAACGTAGATCGATTGTTTACGCTATCAGAATATAGAAAAATTAGGGGACATGTAATCAAGCTACAGGGTAAACTATTTAAGACAAGAGAAAATATTTTTTCACTCAATGTGTAATCAAACTCTGGAATTTGTTACCGGAGGATGTAGTAAAGGCTGTTAGTGTAGCTGGGTTTAAAGAAGGTTTGGACAAGTTCCTGGAGGAAAGGTCCATAAACTATTATTAAAAAGGGACCCAGGATATCAATGCTTGACCCAGTACAAGCACTGTGGAACCTGTATCTTTTGGGGAAACTGCTAGGTACGTATGACCTAGATTGGCCACTGCTGGAAACAGGATACTGGGCTTGATGGACCTTGGTCTGACCCAGTATGGCATATCTTATGTTCATATGTGGCCCTGGCATTAAATATCCAGGGATCGCCGCACACACCAGAAACCGTGGTAGCTATCTGGGCAGCAGTGATATTGCATGCTGCTCAGTTAGCTCCTGTGCCAAAAAGAGAGGCGAGGTTTTCCTAGGCACAGGTCGCTAACCAGGCAGCATGCAATATCTCTGCTACCCAGTTATCTATTGTCTCCGCCTCTGCTCCTCCATGGAATGCCCCCAACATGCCCTGATGCTAAGCGGTTAGTATCAGGGTGCATAAGGGCCATAATCATGCATATTCAGCGACACTATCTGTGATAGTACCATGGAATATCTCTCTGAGCAACAGTTACACAGCTTACAGGCTGTAAACTGTGTAACTGACCTTCAAATGACCTCAGAGACTAAGAAAATGTGGCAGAAGGATACAGAAATATTTTTCCATCATATTGGGTGCTTTAGGCTTGATTAAAAGGAATTTTCAGGCACACTTGATACATTACACATACATGTTACATCCTATGAACTCCAGAAGGAGGCTCTTTTTGACACCATGCAACTACTATAGCGATTGTTAGCAATAAATTTGAGAGACCAAGATCATACTCCATATACCCTAGCTTAGGAGTGAGGAGCATTAGTGTCATGACATGTGCAAAACTAATCCAATTGGAGGCATTGCCCCCAAAATAAAGATGATTTATAATACTGATAAACTTCTGGTTTATGAATACATTTTCTAATTTTATAGAAAGTCATGGTTTGTAGAGTTATTTGAAAACTAAATAGTGGGCCATTTTTTTAGATGCAATATTTACAGGAAAATATGCAGCAGAACATCAGAAATCCATCACCGTGGCCATAATCTACAACAATTTGTGGCAAAATCTGCCTATCCACAACAGATTTAGGTTCAAACTATTTTTTTAAAGAAAAAAAAACGTCTTCCCAAAAGCATGCCATGCTGAAACCTGTCTGAATTGTTTCTGTAACCAGCTACTTTGCAGACAACCAATTATAATGCCAAACAGCAAACTGTGAGGCAAAACAGAACTCAATATTAAGAGAACAATTTTCAAAGCTGTTTTTCTTGGGTAAACCACTATTTATCCAGGGAAAAGTATTGGGCTGAAAGTTGCCCTCCTTTGCCCATTTAAAAGTGTGTGCCAATTTTCACAGCACATGAACTTGTGAAGCACATTTTACAATGGGAGTTTAAGTGCAATCTGGGATGTCAAAGCCAGAACATCTGAAAAAAAAAGCAGGTACATGCAAGTTCAGGTATGATTTTAGAAACGTGGATGTGCCCAATATGGATTTCTATAAAGTCGTCTACGTAGACATCCCCAGAATAGCATCTCAGAACATGGACATCTAATGTCATAATGGGTAAAATAGTGGGTTGGAAGATGGGTGGCCAGGGTTCAAATCACAGTGTGGGTCTTCGTGATCTTAAACTCACTTAACTCTCCGTCTTTATACTCTGGATGTTTTAAGGCCTGATGTCTATTCGTGCCTACAGCAGGTCTAA
The DNA here is from genome assembly GCA_033557465.1 of Ichthyophis bannanicus. Classification (NCBI taxonomy): domain Eukaryota; kingdom Metazoa; phylum Chordata; class Amphibia; order Gymnophiona; family Ichthyophiidae; genus Ichthyophis; species Ichthyophis bannanicus. The sequence continues at coordinate 516,307,089 of CM066031.1, read as the reverse complement.
ACATGGATGTGCCTGAAGACGTCCCCATTGTTCCTGAAATCAAAGAGGGATGTGTGTCCATTGCATCTCCCCAGACACCCCCTCCTCCCCCACCACATCCCCTTACCTACTTGCACAATGCTGGACTGGGGACATCAGTAAACGTCATTTGTGGAATGGCTTCAGAGATGTCTCCGTGATTTTGACATCCAAGTGCACGACATCCTACATTACAACGAAAACTTTTAAAATGTCCCCCTTAGTCAAGTTAAGAAGAGGCATCCATGAAGAAGGCATTTAGGTTGGGGGAGCAGAGATAGGACACACATTTAAATGTTTGCATGCTATGTTGTCCCTGTCCAGTCACCTGCCAAAACAGGAGGTGCTAAGCATGCAGACGGTTTCATTGTGCATACTTCACAGCTGCTAATTTTCAAAGTGAAACAGGACAAGTTATTTCCCCTTGAAAAACAGCTGCGGTGTACAAGGGTGAAAGCAATGCAAGCTTTCAAAATTGCCCTCTAGCAGCAAGGGAAGTGCTATGGTGAAATGCAGTGTCTGTAAAGAGAGAAATCACATCCTGTCAAAAGTAGGAGAGCTTTGCAAATTAAAAGCAGGCAAGGTAAAGGTTAGCGCCACTTCTTTAAAACATTAAGGGAGTGAGCACAGGGGAAATATCTTACTGTGCTTTCTGTCGTGTGATGGATGTGTGTTTTGGGGAGAAAGAGGATCACCGTTGAAGTCCTGCTAGATGTACCATTTTTGCCTTCACATTCATCTTAGGGCATATGGAGTCGGGTCAGAGTGAAAACAGCAAAGCTTTTTGCTTCGGTTACAACATCTGTTGAGCAGATGGTAGATGATGTGAAATCGGCCAGACTCATCTTCCAAAAGTCACCCACCCATTTTCCACCAAAAGGAAAGCAGTCACTTGATGTGAACAAAAGCTTAAAGCTTGGAAAGAGATCCCCCAGTGCTAGCTCTCTAGAGACCGTAAAGAAGGAGTGTTCATACAAAGAAATACTGTAGATGTACAGCTTGGCAAGTTTACATTCAAGCTTAGAAGTAGCAAGTCCAAAATTCACTGTTTGGAAAGGAAAAGGGACAAGGGGGGCCCATGACCAGAAGGTTTGCACAAAGCCACAGAAAGCAATTCTATGAAGAGAGAGAGAGAGAGAATTTCAAACTGCTAAAACCACTATAATAAAAAATACCTAATTTCTTGTCATTCATCCTTTCTAAACACTTACAGATGTAGTATATTTGTTCTTATATAAAACCTCAAACCTATTCACTGAGGATCTTATGCAGGAAAGTGACCTTCTGGGTTCAGGGTCATGGTAACAAGCTTCTCACAGCATGGTGCACAAAGCAAAACAATCCTTTTGTGCTCAGGGGAAAGAGCTCTTGCCATCGGGCCTAGGTTCCCATGAATGCTGGCATTGACTTTTACACCTCATTGAAAATAGCTTCACTTCTTCAACTCTATAGATGATCTTCTTTCTCTTTGCTTAACATTCGTTCATAGCTCATTAATTCTGCAGATTTTGGGCTATTATTGGCTTTCTCATCTAGCAATGAATCCAGTGGTTGTAGTAAAGCATAAATTGGTCACATTAGTTAAGACCGCTGGATTTTTTGCTGGAAAATCTGAGACTCATCCAAAGTGTGGTGGGGGAGGGAGGAGGAAAGGATACACCTTAGTTCCAGCTTTGAACAACAAGATGTGAAGGAGGAAAGAGGATTCACTCCCTTGCCCCCTCCCCATCCACCCCATGACAGCAACAATATCACGTCCAAGCAGACAAATCAACCGAGAACTAGAAACTGTGATGCATTTCCCCTATTACTACTACTACCCTTATCATTTGTATAGTGCTACAAGTGTACACAGCACTGTACATAAAGATGTAAGACACAGTCCCTGTTCATTAGAGCTTATAATCGAATCAAGATGAAGAACATCACAAACCTGAGCACTAGAGTATGGTAAGATGCACGTAAGTAGTGAACAAGAGAGCGAAGAGCATCAGGATTCAAACGCAGCCTCAAAGAGGTGGGTTTTTAGCTTGGATTTGAATAGGCTAGAGAAGGAGCCCGAATACTGACTCAGATAGTTTGTTCCAGGCATATAGGGCAGCAAAGTGAAATGAAATGTAGAAACATAACGGCAGAAAAAGACCATATGGCCTGTGTAGTCTGCCCTGCCATATCAACCACTACAACAGTCCCCTTTTTTCCTTTAGAGATTCTCTGTGTTGTCCCATGCTTTTTTGAATTCAGATACTGTCCTCACCTCTACCACCTCCACTGGGAGACTATTCCACGGATCCACCACACTTTCCGTAAAGAAATATTTCTGCATATTACTCCTGAGTCTATCCCCTTTCACCCTCCTATGTTCCCTCATAGCAGAGCTTGCTTTCAATTGAAAGAGGCTCTGCACCTCTGCATTTATGCCATAGAGGTATTTAGAGAAAGCCTTTACTCTAAAATATACATATTAAGATCCTTAAGTCTGTCCTCATATGCTTTATAATGATGATCACTAACAATTTTAGTAGCCACCCTCTGCACCGATTCCAATCTGTTGATATCCTTTTGAAGGTGCGGTCTCCAGAATTGCACACAATACTCCAAATGAGATCGCACTAAGGACTTACACAGAGGCACTATTACCTCTTTCTCCTGCTGGCCATTCCTCTCACTATGCACCCAAGCATCCTTCTAGCTTTCGCCGTCACCTTTTCTACCTGTTTAGCTACTTTAAGATCATCAGACACAATCACGCCTAGGTCCTACTCTTCTTTTGTGGACAGAAGTACTTCACCCCCTATACTGTATTGTTCCCTTGGATTGCTGCAGCCCAAATGCATGACCCTGCATTTTTTCACATTAAATCTCAGCTGCCAAATTCTAGATCATTCTTCAAGTTTAGCTAGATCCCTCCTCATGTTATTGACTCCTTTCTGTGTGTCTATCGCAGAGTTTGGTATCATCCGCAAAGAGGCAAACCTTATCCAATAGCCCTTAAGCAACATCACTAACAAAGATTTTAAAAAGAATCAAAACAAGGACAGATCCCCTTGGCACACCACTGGTAACCTCCTTCTCCTCGGAGTGAGCTCCATTTACCATACCCTTTGTCGCCTCCCACTCAATTTCTTACCCAAGCAGTAATTTTAGGATCAATGCCTAGGATGCTCAGTTTGTTTATAAGTTGCCTGTGCGGAACAGTGTCAAAGACTTTACTGAAATCCGAATACACCACATCTAGGGCTCTCCCTCGGTCTAACTCCCTGGTCACCCAGTCAAAGAAATCAATTAGATTTGTCTGACAAGACCTACCTCTGGTATATCCATGCTGCCTTGGATCCCGTAATCCATTGGACTCCTGAAACCTCACTATTTTCTCTTTCAGCAGTGCTTCCAATAATTTACTCACCACCGAGGTTAAACAAACCAGCCTGTAGTTTTCAACCACATCCTTACTTCCGCTTTTATGTAAAGTGACCATATGTGCCTTTCTCGGGTCCTCTGGCACCACTCCTGCTTCCAAAGAGGCACTGAAAAGGTCAGTAGGTGGAGCTGCTAGAACGTCCCCAAGCTCCCTCAGTATTCTAGGGTGTATCCCATCCGGTCCCATCGCTTTGTCTACTTTAAGTTCAGCTGCTTCAATAGCACAATCTTGGCTATCTCGGGCTCAGTCTTTCCCTCCGGTTGCAGCCACTTCCATTTGAGATCCATCAACTGATAGAGGAACCTCCGAGGGCTGTCTTTTATCTGGAGCCCCCCCCCCCTCCTGAATGTCTGTGGTAGGCCTCTGGGGTAAAGCCAGCCCTTTCCAGTATGGCAGCCTTGACAACTGCTTATGTAGTTGCCCATCTGGTTTGGTATCCTGGAATGCAGCCTGACTGCTGTCTATCAGTAGATTCCACAGATTGGTGGTCCATGTTGCCTCTTGCCATGCAGGTGGTTTGTTCAAAGTTCACCCAAATATGATCCGGTTCATCTTCTGCTGTCAATTTTAAGAAGCACTTGAGCTGGAGGGTGGAGTTGCGATCTCTGCAGGGCCTGGGTCAGCTGAGCTAGGTAACTCTTTTGTAGCTCCCCCTGTGCTTGAATAAGATCCTGTGTCTGCTGCTGCTGTTGTTGCTGCCCTTCCAGCAGGGCATGTTGAAACTGCTGCTGGCATTGTAGTTGTTGCTCCTGATACTGTTGTTGTTGCTGCTGACCTTCTGCCAGAACCTGGAGGAGCTGCTCCATCCTAGCTTGTTACTTTCTCTTGCAACACAACCATAGCTTCCTCTTCTGCAGCTAAGTTAACCCTGCAGTATTCCAGTTTCAACAAACTTTTAGTGGCTTCTAGTGGCCAAAATAAAGCCTCCCTGTCCGGCACTGACTATAACTTCTTCGAGCTCCCTAACTAGGGGGAGACGAACCCTCTTAGCCTATACAAACAAACAAAAAAAAATCCTGACCTGCTGTAGAAGCCCAGCCCTGGAGGGACATGGATTTACCCTCCGTCACGTGGTTAGAGGAAATCCCCAAGCTGCCACCATATGTGGTTGTGTGGGATGTGGTGGGAAGTGTTTTCTTTAAAACACAGGCCAGACAGCAGTTCAGGGAAAACAAAAGCAATTTTTATTCTGTCCCAGCTTGTTAAATCTCCCCAAAGCAAAACAGAACAGATAGCAGTTCAAGGGAAACTAAATCAGCTTTACTTCTATCCCAGTTTGTTAAACCTCCACAAACTGGTTCTCCTGGCTCTTCCTCCTGCCCAGTTAAAGTTCCTACCTCAGGAACTCCTTTGTACGGCTTGCCTTAGAAGGACTTCTGGCTCCACGGACCTCTCTCCCTCCTGCAGCTTGCTGGGTTCTTAACTTCTCCCTGTGAGCCATGTCCTCCCATCTGTGAACTCTAGGCTGCAGACTCTCTTAAAGGGGACCGTTAATATTACCTTTGGAGAGGAACTGAAAATTAGTTTGGTTTTCAAGATTTCTGCAATGGCTACATATGAGATAGTTTTGCATGCCTTTCCTTGATTGTGGAAATATGGAGATATACAAATATCTCATGCATATTTATTGTTGAAAGCCAGATCAACCCTCGAAGACTGGATTTGGGGAGCTCTGGCCTAGAGAATATGCTAGGGCAGGCTTGAGAAACACTGTTCTAGCTTATCCTGTGTTGACATGATATACTATTTCTGCAACATCTCCTTCAGGACCCGGAGGCTGAAATAGTGTTCCTGTCCTCTCTGTTGCCGTGCACAAAGTCTGGTACCTTCACCTCCCCTCCCCCATCTCTTTTTAAAAGACTTTCTTGTGGGTGAACACAGATAGAGGCAAGGATGCAGAAAGGTCTTCCCTCCTTAGCTACAAGATCTCATTCAATAATTTATCTAGTTTAAAAGTGAACAGATGATGTAAACCATGATCACTCTGAACAGACACCTTTTCCTTTCAAAAGTTATACATTCATGAGTGCATATTCAGTCTATTTGGGTACCTTAAAAGTGAAAGTGCATACCAATCACTTGTGTGTGTGTACACCTGTGAATTAGTATGTATAGCTGACTTTGTGCGTGCTAACAATGTATGTGGACAAACATGAACACACAATTGAAAATGAAAAGATGCCCCAAAATTGGGAAAAATTTGTTGAAACCATAGGCAGCGGGAAGGAGCGGGCCACTGGGGCCATGGCTCTACCAATATTTTGCCCAACACAACATCAGCAACTAGAGAGCTTGGGGGTGGGGTGGAGGTTGCTTTGTTTGGCCCTTCTCACCAAAAAGATGTTCCACTGCCCCTGGTTGAATTGAGCACAAACTGAACTTGTTTTGGTTGTGCATACTCCTAGTCCTTTTGCATATTTCAAAGACAATGTATGTATTTGTGTTTAAACGTTTTCCTAAACTGTATGAATTTCACAGTACACCTATGGCCAGACATTAAAAATCGTGCTAAAACGTGCCCTATGTTTTCTCAATAACCAGCTAGGTTTTATGTTGCTTTCTACAATATGAGATGACAGAAGGAGATTTAGGTTGCTGAGAATTCACAGTTGTGATTTATATTTATCCTGTTCCATTTCAGACTCCCAGGAAGGAAACTACAAGTCAGAAGTCAGTAGTAAACCCAGAAAAGAAAGAACAGCCTTTACCAAGGAGCAAATCAGAGAACTGGAAGCTGAATTTGCCCATCATAACTACCTGACGAGACTGAGGCGATACGAGATAGCAGTGAACCTGGATCTCACTGAAAGACAGGTACAGTTAATGGGATTTACCAACTTGAGGGCCGCTGCACTGAACTGCGATATTTTCTGTGGGTTAGTGGTCTTTTCTGCAGAAGTACACTACTTTGCAAATGAGCTACGTAGCGTTCTTTCTGAATAAATGTCGTGAGCTTTCCCAGCTGTGGCAGCATGTAATGATAGCACTCAATTTCCCAGCTGCCATAGAAACAGAGGACATGATGGCAGAAAAGGACTATCTGGTTCATCCACACAAGCTATTCAGCTCTGCAGTCCTTGCCTTTCCTCAGAGATCCTCTGTGCTTATCTCGTGCTTTCTTGAATTCAAATACTCTCCATGTCTCCTCTGGGAAGCTGTTCAGTACATCACCACTCTTTCCAGAAATACTCCCAGAAAAGCATAAGGCAAAAAGGTGTAGTTGGGGGCACTGTTGCAGGCACTAATGGTGAATTGGCTCCCCTGCCCACCAGGGGCGGCCCAATAGGGGTGCGGGGCCATGTGCGGAGACTCGGTGCGAGGCCTCATTTGCATAAGAGACCTCATTTGCATCAATATTTGCATAATGTTACCATACACTACCTTTTAGTAAACATGCCTCTTAATGAGTGTATGGATAAAGAAAGACTAAAAGATTTCTACATTACTATAATCCAGTGCCAACTGCCAGGCATATTAGGAACTACTACAAACACTGCCCACTTAGAACCCATAGCAAACCCGCCGTATCATAACAGCACTACCAGGACTCACAAAGCACAAGACCATACCTATCAAAAGGCAACACTGCAAATATTAAACCAATACATTTCAGAGAATAACAATACATGATCTACTGGGGAAAGAGAAAAAGTGGCAATGTCAAATAGGAATTACATAAACAGAATACCTCAGCTCAGTTACACGTGCAGAACATAGACCATCACCAAACAAGAAATCACAATGTAGAAACAGGAAGACAATAATTAAACTGGGAACCCCAAAAGTCCAACAACACTGTAGAAATAAAACTATAAATTAATTTCCTCTTGTACTAAAGAAAGCGCAGATGTTAATGATGCACATTTCCCAGAGCTGGCATATTTCAGTTAATAAATTCAATAAAGAGATATTTTTCTACCTTTTGTGCATTTTTTTTCAGTTGCAATTGCTCCAGCCACTTTCTTCTGGTTTCTTCGTGTCTTCTGCTAACTCTCCATCGTCTGCTGTCCATTTGTCCTTTCTTTACACTTCTAGTTTTTTTCCATTCTCTCTCTACATCTGCTTTAACATACTAATCTGTCTCCTTTTGCTCTTTCCTCATTCCTATTTCATCCACTCAAATTTTACCCCGCCATCCTCAATCCCCACTTACTCTCCCAATATCCGTCCAATTGTAGATTTGTCTTCCCTCCCACACAAAATATTTTTCCCTCTCCATTTCCCTCTCCCAGCTCTATCCCATTCTAATCCTCTCCCAACATCAGCTCCCTTCTAGTTCCAGCCCCACCCAGCATCCGCTCCCTTCTAGTCCCCGCATCAGCCCATTTCCACTCCTAGCTCCCCCATCCGAGTCCCTCCATCAGCTCATTTCCAATCCCAGCCCCCCATAAGCCCATTTCTAGTCCTATCCTAGCCCCACCATCAGCCCATTTCCAGTCCTAGCTCCCCCATCCGAGTCCCTCCATCAGCTCATTTCCAATCCCAGCCCCTCATCAGCCCATTTCTAGTCCTTTCCTAGCCCCACCATCAGCCCATGTCAAATCCTAGCTCCCCTCCACTCAGCCCATTTCCAATCCAAGCCCCCCATGAGCCTACTTCCAGTTCTAGCACCTCCATGAGTCCATTTCAATCCAAGCCCCCCCAACAGCCCATTTCCAGTCCTATCCTAGCCCTCCATCAGCCCATTTCCTGTCCTAGCCCCCCCTCACTCAGCCCATTTCCAGTCCTAGCTCCCTCCCGTCACAGCCTATTTCCATTCCAAGCCCCCCTCCCCATCAACTATTTGTAGTTCAAGCCTTCCTTCCACTCAGCCCATTTCCATTCCAAGCCCCCGTCCCCATCAGCTATTTGCAGTTCAAGCCCTCCTTCCACTCAGCCCATTTCCAGTCCTAGCCACCCGCCAGCCCATTACCAGTCCTAGCCCCCCCATAGCCCATTACCAGTCCTAAGCCCCCCATAACCCATTACCAGTTCTATGCCCCCCATCAGCCCACTTCCAGTCCTAAGCCCCCCATCACTCCATTTTCAGTCTTAGTCCCCCATAGCACATTACCAGTCCTAATCCCCATCAGCCTATTTCAAGTCCTAGCTCCCCCATCCGAGTCCCTCCATCAGCTCATTTCCAATTCCAGCCCCCCATCAGCCCATTTCTAGTCCTTTCCTAGCCCCACCATCATCAGCCCATGTCAAATCCTAGCTCCCCTCCACTCAGCCCATTTCCAATCCAAGCCCCCCATGAGTCTACTTCCAGTTCTAGCCCCTCCATGAGTCCATTTCAATCCAAGCCCCCCCAACAGCCCATTTCCAGTCCTATCCTAGCCCTCCATCAGCCCATTTCCTGTCCTAGCCCCCCCTCACTCAACCCATTTCCAGTCCTAGCTCCCTCCCCTTACAGCCCATTTCCATTCCAAGCCCCCCTCCCCATCAGCTATTTGTAGTTCAAGCCCTTCTTCCACATAGCCCATTTCCATTCCAAGCCCTGTCCCCATCAGCTATTTGCAGTTCAAGCCCTCCTTCCACTCAGCCTATTTCCAGTCCTAGCCACCCCCCCCAGCCCATTACCAGTCCTAGCCCCCCCCCCATAGCACATTACTAGTCCTAAGCCCCCCATAGCCCATTACCAGTCCTAAGCCCCCATCAGCCCACTTCCAGTCCTAAGCCCCCCATCACCCCATTTTCAGTCAGCCCCCCATAGCCCATTACTAGTCCTAACCCCCCCCATCAGCACATTTCAAGTCCTAGCCCCCCCCTATAGCCCATTACCAGTCCTACCCCCCATCAGCCCATTTCCAGTCTTAGCCCCCATAGCCCATTACATCCTAACCCCCCTCCATCAGCCCTTTTCCAGTCTTAGTCCCCCCATAGCCCATTACATCCTAACCCCCCATCAGCCTACTTCCAGTCTTAGCCCCCCCATAGCCCAATACCAGTCCTAATCCCCTCCCCCCATCAACCCACTACCAGTCTTAGCCCCCCCCCATAGCCCATTACCAGTCCTACCCCCCCCCCATAGCCTATTACCAGTCCTAACCCCCCTCCCCCCATCAGCCCTGATAGATTTAAAAAAACAAACCGGCTGCTGCTGCCGCCGTGGCAGCGGCAGAATCAAATGTCCCGCCTGCCCGGCAGAGCCTCCCTGCAGCATCAGCTCCCGAGTCCCTCCCAATGCGCGGGCTTTCAGAGCTGCGAGAGTTTCCCTTTCTTCTCGCGGTTCTGTTAATGTCGCCAGGGCTGATGGGATTTCCCATCAGCCCCGGCAGGATTAACAGAGCCGCGAGAGGTCAGTGAAGCTCTCCCTTCGCGGCTCTGAAAGCCCGCGCATTGGGAGGGACTCGGGAGCTGATGCTGCAGGGAGGCTCTGTCGGGCAGGCGGGGCCCCGCAGCGGGACATTTGATTCTGCCGCTGCCACGGCGGCAGCAGCAGCCGGTTTGTTTTTTTTTAATCTACTTGTGCTAATGTAGAATGTTTTTTGCGCGGGGCCCCCTGAAACGCGGGGCCCTGTGCAAAAAACATTCTTGCTCAATGGACGGGCCGGCCCTGCTGCCCACACTGCCAATATAACTTCATTACCCTTTGTGGGGGAGGGGAGGTCAAAGTAAGAAGACAAACTATACCAATGGGCAAGTTAAATTCAGGCACAATGGATATTTCCCTTTCTCTATAGAGTATACAATCTAAATTTCTACCCCAGACAAGTGACTTGCTTAAGAAGTGCCAGTGGGATTATGAATGCCGGCTTTGCTGGTTCCAGCCCACTGCTCTAACCGCTGGACTGTGCTTTCATAGGCCAGTCACCTGTACATTTATACCTTAGAGTATTTACATGTCAGTAGCATCTCTCGTCTTTCCCATCTTTACCCCAGGATATACATGTTTAGATATTTAAGTCTGTCTCCATATGCTTTATGATGCAGACCATTGACCATTTTAGTAGCTGCCCTCTGGAACAAACGCAGGGGCAATATAACCTCCTTTGTCTTCCTGACCACTCCTTTCCCTATGCAGCCAAGCAATCTTCTGTGTTTTTCTGCCACCTTATCCGCAAAGTCAATAAAAAGTTTGTGAATCCTAAATGTAATCATAAAAATTACAAGAACTTGTTTTTACAGGTAGCTCACTATGATACTCATTTAACTAAAACCAGTCTTTTTTAATGCACTAAAAAAGGTATGCATAAAAAAGTCCATCTTTCTTGAGCCACAATAATGTACAAAATAAGAATAAGATGCATTCAGAGTTAGTGTGTGATACAACAAGTAAACCCTAGCTTCCTTAGTATAGGTAAATGTCTAATTAGAGTCTGGTGCTTAAATAACTGGGTAAAAAGTAAACCATCCTGCAACATAGATATGTATGACTGAGTTTGGGCATCTTGTCCTGTGAAAAGGACAAGATACCCTTGGGTTTTGGTGTACTATAAAAGTTAGTGAGAATTCAATCTTGCCACAATCAAATAAATTTCACTGGACCCACAAAAAAGAATAGTTAATGTTCATCTGCCTGGGCAGAGTTACAAAATCATTGGTAAACCTTTGGAGCTCCATCTATCCACTGTTGAATAGGTAGTCTACAAAAGGAAAAAGTTGATGGTTATAGTGACTGTACTCGGGATCAGTCATCTTGCCACGATGGCCCCACAATCAAAATGGTAACTCATCCACAAAGTCACAAAGGACCCCAGATTAATTTTCAAAAATATGCAAGACTGTCTTGTTGTGGCTGATGTGAGGGTTCATGCATCAGCCATCAGGAAAAGAACAGACTGAGAATGGTAGTCATTAGGAGTGTGCAAGAAAAAAAATATTTGTTTTGTTTAATTTCCTGTGTCATTTGCAGGTTTACTTTGTTTTAATACATTTTCATTTTGTGTTGTTTGTTTTTATACATTTGCATTTTGGAGTAATTTTGTTAATTAAAGAGGTAGTTGTGGCTGCTGCGCAAACAAAAAAACATAGCTGAAAGGTTACTAGTGGTTTCAGGCAAATAAGAAGAACTCTCATATTTTTCCACTTTTGTTCAGTTGCTCTGTTCTTTTTCCCTCTTACCATTCCAATGTCATCACAGGCTGATTTTGAATCAGTAACTTTTGTATTAGAGAGCAAACATCTTCAAGGAATAGCTATTATGTCTCCAGAAGGGCTGACTCTAGCCAGCCTGCTCTTAACTGTGTCTTGTATTTCTGGGGTTCTTCATTTATGTTTTCTGATTGGCACAAATTTTATCTGGTCGGGAGCTATGTGGAAAACCCTTCCTTGATTTTTGTTTTGCCTTGTTATCGATTGATTCCTGCTCTAGAGGAGACTTGCTCCAAAGAATTTTCTTTTGCCATGTTCTAGTGAAACTATATCTAAGTACACTATCAGAGACATTTACCAAGCCTTATCCAGATCTTAGTTATCCAGGGTCCGATATTGAGTTGGGCAGGCTATGCGCCATAGCGGTATACAGCCTGCCCGCCGAACCCCCTAACCCAGATATTCACTTCCGTGCCAGCGGAAGTGAATATCCGGGTTAGGCCAGATGCCCCGGCAGTGGCAGAGGCTATACGCGTGATAATGATTTTCACTGCTACCCACATAGCCTCTGCGTCTTAAAGATAGGCGAGTTTTTTTCTCGCCTATCTTTAAGGCGCAGAGGGCTATGCAGGTAGCAACGAAAACTGTTGCTACCCATGTAGCCTCTTCCTCCGCCCCCACTCCGCCCCCCACTCTGCCCCGTAACGCCCTAACATGCCCTGATGCTATGCGGGTAGCATCTGGGAATGTTAGGATATTCGAAGAGCACTACCCGTGTAGGTGCCCTTTGAATATCCCAGATAAGGCCCTTACATGGGTAACTAAGGAAGTTAGGGCCATGTAAGGGCCATGTAAGGACCTTTGAATATTGGGCCCCCAATTAGCAATGGTCATCCTAGAGGTTTCACAAACTGTGTCTTAACACTGTAACCTGCTTGGCTACCTTAGGATAATCAATTATGATCACCCCCCACGTCTCTCTGTCATTTTGTGCACAGAGCTTCAGCCCTATACTGTACTGTTCCCTTGTGCTTTTACAGCCCAAATGCATCACCTTGCATTTTTTAGCATTATATCTTAGCTGACAGTCTACAGGCCATTCCTCAAGCTTTTCTAGATTTCTTGTCATGCTTTCCAAACCTTCTACACTTGTCTACCCTGTTGAAGATTGGTTCTGAGTACAAAAAAAATGACAAATCTTTTTCAGTAGCCCTTCCACAATGTCACTTACCCAAAAGAACTGGACCAAGGACCAGTAATGACCCTTTCCTCAAAGTGAACTCCATTTACCACAACCCTTTGAAGCCCTGGGTGCTAGGTTTATTTATAAATCACCTATGTGAAACCTTGTCATAGGCTTTGCTGAAATCCAAGTACGCGACATCTATTGTGTAATTTTATAAAAGGTTGCCTTAGTTGGAAGGCCAAGTAGGCCCTTATTTTAAAACTATTTTATAAAGACATTTAGATGCTTATGAGTCTTTATAAAATTGCTCCACAAAATCCACAGAAATTGCTGTAAATTCACAGACCTGGAAGCCCTAATGGAGGAGTGGCTCGGTAGTTGGAACAGGTTACCTCAGACTGGAAGACCAGGGGTTCAATTCTCACATGGGGACAAGCAACCTCAGGCTGGAGGGACTGGGGTCTCTAGTCCCTTGGCCACTCCTTGTGGCCTTGGGCAAGCCACTTAACTAACCCTCCATTGCCTCAGGTACACTTAGAGTGTGAGCCCTTCAGGGACAAAGGAATAAAAAAGTACCTGTTAGTATACATGTAAACTGCACTGATTCTAAAGAGTGCGGTATAAAAAATAAATAGATAAAAATAAATAATGGTGGAAATGGACTTGGACATTGTGGCCATTACAGAAACATAGTTTAATGAATTGCATGAATGGGACATAGCCATTGCTGGCTATAATCTATTCAGAAGAGACAGAGAAAGTGGAAAAGGAGGAATAGGCGCCTTGTATGTCAAAAGCAATATTAAAGCTACTGAAATGGAGGGGGCATGGAGAAAAGAAGAAGTGCTCTGGATTGTGTTGGAAAGAGGAGATGGCATTGTCACCCATACTGATGTAGTCTACAGACCTCTGATTCAAACTGAAGAGCTAGATAATGAATTGATTATAGATATTGCCAAGATAGCCACAAAGGGGGAAGTGATCATATTGGGTGACTTTAATCTACCCGATGTGGATTGGATTACTCCTTCTACAAATCTGGAAAGAAGCAAAAAAATTGTGGATGCTTTCCAAGATGTGTTACTTAGACAAATGGTGATGGAACGAACCAGGGAAAACGCAACGCTGGATTTAGTGCTCACCAACGGTGGTAGTGTGTCGAATGTCCGGGTGGGAGCCCTTGTGAGCAGCAGTGATCATCACACGGTGTGGTTTGAGATAAAAGCCAATCCAATCATAGGAAGTCCAATCATAGCAAGCTCAAAGTCCTAGACTTCAAAAACACTGACTTCAGTAAAATGGCCAAGTACCTGAAGGAGGAGTTGGCAGGGTGGGAGGGGATAAGGGAAGTGTAATTGCAATGGGCTAAACTAACGGTGGCAATAAAAGGGGCAATAGATAAATATGTAAGGAAAGTAAATAAAAACAAGAGGAGAAGGAAACCTATTTGGTTCTCCAAAGAAGTGGCTGCTCAAATAAAGGCAAAAAACACAGCTTTCACAAAATTCAAAAACTTGCAAACAGAGGAACACAGAATGGAATACAGGATCAAACTAAAAGAGACAAAAAGAGAAATAAGGAAAGCAAAATCAAAGGCAGAGGAAAAGATGGCTAAAGATGTGAAGTGTGGCGAAAAAACTTTCTTCAGGTATATTATGAAGTAGATACCACACCATTCACTGAAGATGATGTGTTAGAACAACTTGCAAAACTGAAAGTGGACAAGGCCATGGGACCGGATGAGATACATCCCAGGATACTGAAAGAACTCAGAGAGGTTCTTGCAGGGCCGTTAAAGGAAGTTTTCAACAGATCCTTGGAAACAGGAGAAGTTGCTCAGGACTGGAGAAGGGCTGATGTGGTACCTCTTCACAAAAGTGGTGACATGGAAGATAACAAAAGATAACAAATGCAACATAGTTTCAAGTCTGTAGTAATACATATCATACTTTCTAGTTTTATTGCAGAGTACTAAATACTATAGACAGGGAAGAAGTGACAAACTACAGCCCCGTGAGCCTTACCTTTGTGGCGGGAAAACTAATGGAGGCATTCCTGAAAGAGCAAATAGTGGACTTCCTAAAAACCAACAGGTTGCATGATCTGAGGCAACATGGTTTTACCAAAGGACGATCTTGACAAACAAATCTGATTTGAGTTCTTTGACTGGGTGTCCAGAGAAATAGATCAGGGGCATGTGATGGATATCATCTACCTGGATTTCAGCAAAGCCTATGATACTGTTCCTCATAGGAGGCTTATCAATAAACTCAGTAGTTTGGGGATGGGTCCCAAGGTGGTGAACTGGACCAGAAATTGGTTGACTGACAGATGACAGAAGGTGATGGTAAATGGAGCTCACTTGGATGAAAGGAGGGTGATTAGCGGGGTGCCCCAGGGGTCGGTCCTGGGCCCGGCACTGTTCAATGTATTTGTGAGTGATATTGCTGAAGGACTGAATGAAAAAGTCTGTCTTTTTGCAGATGACACGAAAATTTGCAACAGAGTTGATTCCCCTGAGGGAATGGATAACATGAGGAAAGATCTACAAAATCTGGAAGAATGGTCTAATGCTTGGCAGTTAAGATTTAATGCAAAGAAGTGCAGTGTCATGCACTTGGGAAGCAGAAGTCCAAGGGAAATGTACGCGATAGGGGGCGAGAGGTTGGTGTGCGCGGACCAGGAGAAGGACCTTGGTGATTATTTCTGAGGATCTCAAGATGGCAAAACAGTGCGACAAGGCAGTGGCAAATGCCAGGACGATTTTGGGTTGCATACAAAGAGGAATTACCAGCAGAAAGGAAGAGGTACTAATGCCACTGTATAAGTCA
Source organism: Ichthyophis bannanicus (assembly GCA_033557465.1). Classification (NCBI taxonomy): domain Eukaryota; kingdom Metazoa; phylum Chordata; class Amphibia; order Gymnophiona; family Ichthyophiidae; genus Ichthyophis; species Ichthyophis bannanicus. The sequence goes on along the minus strand of CM066031.1, from coordinate 516,291,617 downwards.
CTGGTGAGGCCTCACTTGGAATACTGTGTTCAGTTTTGGAGACCATATCTTGCAAAGGATGTAAAAAGACTGGAAACTATTCAGAGGAAGGTGACCAAAATGATTTGGAGCCTGTGTCAGAAGCCTTATGAGAAGAGGCTTGAAGACCTAAAGATGTACACTCTGGAGGAGAGGAGGGATAGGGGAGATATGATTCAGACCTTTAAATACTTAGAGTAATAATGAACAAGCAAACCTCTTCCAAAGACGGGGAAACTGTAAAACTATAGGTCATAACATGAAGCTGCAAGGCGGTAAATTGAAAGGCAATGTCAGGAAATACTTTTTCACTGAAAGGATGGTGGATGCTTGGAATGCCCTCCCGATGGAAGTGGTGGGGGCAAATACAGTGACAGAATTCAAAATGGCATGGGACAGACACAGTGGATCCCTTTACAGCAACAGGATAAAATCAAAATAAACATAACTATCTCTTAAAGCTCAACAAATATGGGTGACTTACACAGAGCGGTGGGTTCACCCCTAAACAAAGACATGAGAAGGGGTGGCCTGCACGGAGCGGCAGGTGCACCTACTCTTGCCAACTTACTGGGCAGACTAGATGGGCCATTCTGGTCTTTATCTGCCGTCATTTACTACAGTATGCTACTGTGTTATTATGAGTACTGTGTAACTCATGCTTTTCCCAAACTATGCCCCTGAACATGCATAACCCAAGGCAGCATAAAAGTATGCCTTTTTGTCATTGCATGGACTTTTACTCGTGGGGTAACTTGTACCAGAAACCTTTAACATACTCGTACATATATGGGCACATGCGTGCAAAAACTGGCATGCTTCCTGGTGCATTTCTCTAATCTCTCAGTCAAATAAATTTATTAGATTCACCTAACACGACTTATCTCTGGTAAAACTGTGCTGTTTTCATTCCTTTAATCCACTGGATTGCAGAAACTGCACAGTCCTGTATTTCAGCAGTGATTCCATTAATTTGCTTACCATCACTTTTGTGAAGAGGAATCACATCAGCTATCTCCTGTCCTCTGGAACCACTCTTGATTCTAAAGAAGTGTTAAAACGTTCAGCAAGCAGAGCTGCCAAAACTTCCATGCCTCGTTAATACCATTGGTCCCATTGTTTTATCTGCTTTTACTTTCTCTAGCTCTTCAACAAAATCTCCAAGCCCTTCCGCGGTAAACACTGCACAGAAATATTTGCTAATCAACTCCATTTTTAGTACATCAGCCTCTACATAATCTGCCCCTTTACCTCCAATTTACACAAGGCCTCTTTAGCACTTCCTCCTGTCTCTAACATACCTAAAAAAAGTATCTTGTCTTCCTGCTTTAACATATTAGCTATTTTATTTCCTTTTCTTGGTCAGATCATTTTTTTGTGTACTGCGGTTTAGTGCGTGCATCAAGCTGTTGCTTCCCTCCACCAGTTAGGAGGGCCCATCACAACCTTTTCTCCCTGAAGGTTACAGAGTTAGTGCAGGCTTGTCAGTTGGCTGAGGCTCCTCTTAGTCCTAGCTCCTCTTCAATGGAGGGGAAAATTGAGTGATTGGTGACTGGGTTAGAGCATGTCCGGGATACTGTGATGTCTTGACACAGTGTTGCTTCTTGCCATAAAATCTGCTGTCCTTGGTTCACAAGTGATATTGAGATCATTTGAATCCCATTTGCGAGTGGCTGAGTGTCGTTGATGCCTTGAGAAGACTCCTGCTTCTCTTCATATATGTCATCATCTTCAGACAGATTACAGACATACTATCAGGACTGACAAGAAACATTTTGTGTCCCAGTCAATCCTGGCCATGTGAATTTCTCTCATCAGCTGTTTAGAATGGTTCAGACTTTTTGCCTTTGAGGAGTCTATTGACCCATATATTTATGCTATGTTTCTTTTGAATCAGGTCACAGTCTCTTCCATGCCTTCAAATCTTCAATCCTTACTTTTAGTGTTCACCATTGATGCTCATGGTTTTCTTGGTCAGTATTCTAGCTCCCCTAGGGAGGGTTTTTCTTTCTTTTCACCTCAAACTTGCATCAGTCTAGAAAAGACAATGGCAGCTTTGAATTCTGACCCTTCTCCTAAAGACAATATATCATCTTGTCTTTGGAAAGAACTCCTTCCTTTCTTCAATTCAATCCTGGACATTTTCAGTTCTTGTCGAAGTTGTGGGGTGATGCCACTTCCATGGAAGACATTAATCACTAGGCCATTACTTAAAAACTCTGCCTATTTCTAACTTGTCATTTTTTGGAAAAGTCCTGGAAAAAATTGTCACCAGTCATTTCTCCCCTTTTGTGGAAGCCTCTGGATTTCTTCATCCCTCTCACCAAGACACTTATGGTGCTATATTTTTTGAAATCTATTCCTCTCTTAATGCAGAAAATAAAGTGCTGCTTATTCAATTGTATCTACGGGTCACTTTTGACATTATTAATCATGCCATTCTCTTGTCTCGGTTACCCGATCTTGGCTTCTCTGGGACAGTCCTGGTATGGCTCGAGTCCTTTCTGGCTGATCACTCCTTTAGGGTCCAGGTGGCTGATCAGTTGTCAACTTCTTATTTTTCGGGGATGGGGTTCTCTCACTCTCTTTAACATCTTTCTGGCCCCACTGGATTTTATGGCACAGGATATGGGTATTTACCGCTATGTTGCTAACATTCAGCTATTATATGCGAACAATCTAGGTAGTCCTCTCAACTGGATTTTTCCACTCAATTAATCCTAACTTCAAAAGTGTGAAGCCATCTGGTTTTCTTGGGATAGCTCCTTCCCTTCCTATAAACCATTCCCTCTGGGACTCGGTAAGATCTCTGGGGTAATTTTGTCTTTTTCTCCACGGATTTCTGTGGTAGTTCAGGGTTCTATTTTTTATACTTTGGCAGATCAGGTCTCTTTGTCCCTTTTTGGATATTAAGGTTCTTTGTTGTTTAGTCCATGCACTCATCATGTCTCATCTGGACGTTTGTAAGCATCTTCTGGTTTTCCAAAACATGGACGTTTGTTTGTCACATAATGCCTGCCAATTTGACTAGATTTCCCCCCTTGTTCTCAGAACACCAACTTCCCATTCATTAACATCAGGGCCAATGCTACCACTAGGCAATGTGCGGCAACAGCAGCAATACTTTTAAAATGGCACCACACCGCCAGAGTTACCTTCACCTCCTATGCTGTTCATGCCTCTGCGCCCCTCTGATTCCGCTTCTTATTTGCATTGGGGCAAAATACACTGTAAAATCTCTATGGATAGAAATTCCATGTAAAAAGGGGAAGGCGATGGCAATGAGGGTGTACTATCGACCGCCTGGCCAGACTAAACAGATGGATAATGAAATGCTGAAAGAAATTAGGGAAGCTAAGAAAAGTTTAAAAAAAGTAATATTAGGTGATTTAAATTACCCTGGTATCGACTGGGTCAATGTCAAAGTTGAAGGAAGGACAAAAGACTGCCAGCATGGTTTAAAGGTGAGGTAAGAAAGGCTGTTGTTGCCAAAAAAAAGAATCTATCAGGAAATAAAAAAGGAAGCAAATGACGAAAACAGGAAACAACATAAGCATTAGCATGTTAAAGCCAACATGTATTTAGCCAAGGAAAGTTTCATTTCACTAATCTGTTATATATTTTTTGAAGGTGAGAATAAATGGGTAGACAAAAGTGAGCCAACTGATATAGTGAGCCAGCCAATGTCTTGTTGACCACTTTGAAGGATAAGGTGGTATACAAAACTGTCTAAATAAATAAATAGTGCATCTGGATTTTCAGAAAGCCTTTGAAAAGGTCTCTCATGAGAGGCTCTTGGCAAAATTAAAAAGTCATGGGATTGGAGGTAGTGTAGTACTGTGGATCCATGTGCCATGGTGCGACCACACCTTGAATATTGTGTGCAATTCTGGTCGCCATATCTTAAAAAGGATATAGCAGAATTAGAAAAGGTACAGAGAAGAGCAACAAAAATGGTAAAGGGTATGGAGGGATACTCCTGTGAGGAGAGGCTTAAAGGTTTGGGGCTCTTCAGCTTGGAAAAGAGATGGCTGAGAGGGATATGATAGGTCTATAAATTAATGAATGGAGTGGAACGGGTAAACATAGATCAGTTGTTTATGCCATCAAAAAGTAGAAAGACTACAGGACACACAATGAAGTTACAATATAACCCATTTAACATTAATAAGAGAAAATATTTTTTTACTCAATGAGTAATCAAATTCTGAAATTCATTACCAGAGGATGTAGAAAAATCTGTTAGTGTAGCTGGGTTTAAAAAAGGTTGTACAAATTCCTGGAGGAAAGTTCCATAAACCATTATTAAAGAGGACCCAAGAAATCCACTGTTTACCCCAGGACGAGCATTGTGGAATCTGTGTGCCTTTTAGGAAACGTGCCAGGTACTTGTGACCTAGATTGGCCACTATTGGATAAACAGGATACTGGGCTTGATGGACCTTGGTCTGACCCAGTATGGCATTACTTATGTTCTTAAATGGTAGAGCTATGAGCTTCCCAATTTCTTCATGATCACCCCACTCCATAGCTGTTGATGCAGGCAACTCCTCCTTAGATGGTTCTGGTTGGATAGGCTTTTCCAGCATCTTTTCATAGATTTACCGAAGCATTGCGCGGCCTGGTCCATAGACCTCAGGGTCTCTACCTCCTCTGGAGCTGGTCCAGTGATAATCCTCAAGGGTGTTGCAGGTAATTTCAGACTGGTGGTGAATGGATACTGCAGTGTGTGGAGCCTTCCTTGGCCTCCTGCGCTCAATACAGCTGTAGTGGCTTCAATAGCAGAAATGACAATCTCTCCATTGGTCTCTTTGTCTAGTATTGCTGCTCTGGTGGCCCTCCTGCCTTTCTAGGGGAGAGGAGCACCCTCCCTGGTACTCGCCCCATTGGCCTGGCTCAATATCGCTGGCTCTCTGGTACTGCTGTTACTGCTGCTCACAACTGGGCTCGATATCGGGTCTCTGACTCCTCTTTGCACTCTGGCAGTCATGGTGACCCTCATAGTTGATGATCCAGTGCTAGGCCTCTGGGGGCACTACTACTACTACTACTCCTGAGCATTTATAGAGCACTGCAAGATGTACGCAGAACTGTACAGACATGTAAGAGACAGTCCCTGCTCATCAAGGACTGGTAAACATCTCCTTGGTGTTCTTTACATCCAGGATCAGAACACCTCCATGCTGTTGGCAGGCACATCCTGGTGCAGGTGCATTCCTGAGCCCACCAGTGGAAAATGGCCTATTGAAATTTTGTAAAAGGCAGGAAGCTTTTACAAATAGGCTTTTCATTCTAAAACACTGAGATTTCACCCCCCCAAAAAGTCTAAAAAGACAGGGATTCAACTTTCCACTATATTTACTGTTGGCTGCAATCCTCCTGCATGATTCATCTGCTCTTTGCCAGAACGTTGAGCAAAAAATCAGTACAGTTCCAAAAACAGCTTCACTCCGCCATGTCTAATTTTAGCTCTTTATCCAAGAGTCGAAAATTCAAACTCCACATTGGTCGGGTGCCATTTTTAAGAACATAAGAACATAAGAAATGCCATACTGGGTCAGACCGAGGTCCATCAAGCCCAGTATCCTGTTTCCAACAGTGGCCAATCTAGGTCATACGTACCTAGCAGTTTCCCCAAAAGACACAGGTTCTGCAGTGCTTGTACTAGGCCAAGCATTGATATCCTGGGTCCCTTTTTAATAGTGGTTTATGGACCTTTCCTCCAGGAACTTGTCCAAACCTTTTTTAAACCCAGCTATACTAACAGCCCTTACTACATCCTCCGGTAACAGATTCCAGAGTTTGATTACACGTTGAGAGAAGAAATATTTTCTCCTATTTGTCTTAAATAGTTTACCCTGTAGCTTCATTACATGCCCCCTAGTCCTTCTATATTCTGATAGCGTAAACAATTTATCCACGTTTATCCGTTCCACTCCATTCATTAATTTATACACCTCTATCATATCTCCCCTCAGCCGCCTCTTTTCTAGGTTAAAGAGCCCTAACCTTTTTAGCCTCTCTTCATAGGAGTAGCCTTCCATCCCCTTCACCAATTTGGTGGCTCTTCTCTGTACTTTTTCTAATAACTCTATGTCCTTTTTAAGATACGGTGACCAGAATTGCACACAATATTCAAGGTGCGGTCGTACCATGGAGCGATACAGAGGCATTATAATATCCTTTGTTTTATTCTCCATCCCTTTCCTTATGATACCTAGCATTCTATTTGCTTTCTTGGCCGCCGCTGCACACTGGGCGGAGGGTTTTAACATGTTATCCACGATGACTCCTAAATCTTTTTCCTGGGTGGTGGTTTCTAATGTGGAGCCTTGCATCTTGTAACTATAGTGTGGGTTGTTCTTTCCTAGGTGCATAACTTTGCACTTGTCCACATTAAATTTCATCTGCCATTTGGATGCCCAGTCTTCCAATTTATCCAGATCCTCCTGCAGTTTTCCACAATCCTCTTGGGTTTTAACAACTTTAAACAGTTTTGTGTCATCTGCAAATTTGATTACCTCACTAGTTATTCCCTTTTCCAGGTCATTTATGAATATGTCAAAAAGTAGCGGACCCAGTACAGATCCCTGGGGTACTCCACTATTCACCTTTTTCCATTGGGAATATTGGCCATTTAGCCCTACCCTCTGCTTTCTATCTTTTAACCAGTTCCCGATCCACAATAGTACACTGCCTCCTATCCCATGACTTTTTAGCTTCGCCAAAAGTCTCTGATGGGGGACCTTGTCAAAAGCTTTCTGAAAGTCCAGATACACTATATCAACCGACTCACCTTTGTCTACCTGTTTATGCACACCTTCAAAAAAACAGATCAGATTAGTAAGACAAGATCTTCCTTGTCTAAAGCCATGTTGGCTGTCTCCCATTAGGCCATGACTATCTACATGCTGTGTAATTTTGTTCTTTATGATGGCTTCTACCATTTTCCCTGGTACTGACGTCAGGCTCACCGGTCTGTAATTTCCCGGGTCACCCCTGGAACCCTTTTTAAAAATTGGTGTTACGTTGGCGACCCTCCAATCTTCAGGTATTACAGATGATTTTAATGAAAGTTCACAGATTACCAATAACAGGTCTGCAATCTCATATTTCAGTTCTTTCAACACTCTGGGATGTATACCATCCGGTCCAGGTGATTTGCTACTATTCAGTTTATCAAATAGTTGTAATATATCTTCCCGGTGTAGCGATATTTCTCTCAATTCCTCTGCAGTATCACCTTTAAATACCACTTCAGTCTTGGGTAACACCCCTACATCTTCCTCAGTAAAGACCGAAGCAAAGAATTCATTCAGTCTCTCTGCTATAGCCTTGTCTCCTCTTACTGCCCCTTTTACCCCTCTATCATCTAATGGTCCAATTGACTCTCTCACAGGCCTTTTGCTACGAATGTACTTGAAAAAGTCTTTATTTCGTGTTTTTGCTTCCGTAGCAAGTTTCTTCTCAAATTCCCGCTTTGCCTGCCTTATCAATGCTTTGCATTTAACTTGCCAGTGCTTGTGCTGTTTCCAGTTTTCATCATTTGGCTCTTTTTTCCATTTTCTGAAGGTTGCTCTTTTGGCAGCAACAGCCTCTCTGACCTCATTTTTGGAAACTCCTGGCAGAGAAGTGGTTACAACTATGCAAGAACAATGCAGTCTTTCAGTCTATTCTTGGGCAATAATTTAGTGGGTACTTAAAATGGGGCCAGCATACACTGGGAGGTCTGGGCACTTAAACGCCACTCTCTTCAGTCCATATTTTGTGTTCCGATCAAGGAGTTACATAAGAACTTTAGGGTCACTGGTGTATGCTGTTTAGTCAGTACCCTTTGTCACTCAATTTATTTATAAGTCGTCTGTGTGGAATGTGTCAAAGTTTTACTGAAATCTAAGTACATCACATTTAGGCGTATGTTTACTAAACCGTCTTAACGTGCGCCCGGCGATAGTGTGCAGGCTGCCATAAAAGGAGTGGGCGTTTCAGTCTTAAAGTAGCAAAACGGGATTATTGCGCGATAACACGCGCTGCTGCGCACATTATCGGGCGAAGCGCCGCTAAGCGCGTTAACGAGCGGAAATCTTAAGTAGGCGCCCAGACATACAAACATAGAAACAGAGGTGTAGCACAACGGTTGATACACTGACAGCTGATACAGAGGTTATGAGTTTGATCCCCGGTGTGCCTAATGCATAAGGCTGGCTGAGGCATCAGCTTTGACATGTAAGTATTGTTTCTTGAGACATTTTATTTGTATTTTAATTATTGCTGCCAGCAAACACACCCTCACGTACCGTAACCTAAGGTACTGCATAAGGCACCCTATAAGGCACTCCATAGGGCACATTATAAAGTGCACTGTCCGCCACGGCACCCTATAATGTCCCCTATAGGGCACCCTATAAGGCGCTCCATAGGACACCTTATAAGGCACCTTATATGGACTGTAACCATAAGGTGTCTCAGAAGGCGCTTTATAGGGCGCCCTATAAGGCCTTCTGCGGCACCATATGGTTACAGTACTCTGAGGGTGTTTTTGCTGGCAGCACTAATGTACATTAAAAAGAGACAATGCTTTAGACAGCCCTATCAAATAACCCCATGACTCTGAATCCACAGGTAGTGAAGTAACCAGTGGGCTACAGCTCTATAGCTACTAAGAAGCCCCTGGCTGGCTGCAGAAGGACTGCACGTCACCACACAAACAGTCTGCTGTGATCACCAGGATAGGGTTAACCCACCCGGACCCATGATGCACTGCACATGCAAATCAGCAGTCTACAGATGATCATAAGATGGGGTATGCACCCCCACAGCACCTCGTCCTAGTAGGGGGAAATGACCGTGTGTGTTACTGGCACAGAGTAGCTACACACCGTCACATTGTGCGGGTACTGTGCTCACCCTAAGGGTGAGGTGGGGTGCCCAGCACCAGGTCCACAGCACCTTCCATAACAGAAACAGGCCATGCTGTAGGTCCCCAGCAGTGCTTGTGTGTGAGATAGGTAGTTCCTGCAGACACACCTTGGATACATCTGTAGTTCTCAGTCAGGTTTAGCCCTTATGGACCCATAGGTAGACTATGTACCAACACCCAACCCACCCTCTGGGGTTGAGGGTGAAAAACAGGGTCTCCCAACAACAGATCCACATTCTATCTCCCTGCAATGGTGGCAGTAGAGGGGAACCATCAACCCCAGTCCTGCTGGAGAACAAACACCCTACAGGGCAGTCAATGCAGCTCTGTACACATCCATAAAGCAATAGAAGACAGACATTAGGCCTGGAAATGCTCAGCTGCACCCCACCACTATCTGATATTCTTCCGCAGCAAGGCTCCAGCCACTCCACCCTGCAAGGTGTTCCAGCAAGACACATACTAGCTGCAGACAGTCTGCTAGCTAGTGCATGTTCCTGGAGGAGATGCATGCACCCAGAACTGGGATGTCCGCATACACACCAAAATCCGGTACACTCCAAATATAACAAAATATCAAAAAAGCAGACGATATCTTTGTTGTCTCTCACTCAGGAATTACTCAAAGATGAAATACACCCTTATTATATCTCACGAGGTCTCAGACTGAAGGGCTGATGATGTGGCCAGAGACTGACCCTCAACAACTCCCAATATTGCATCAATGACCTCTTTTATGAAGCATACTAATAACCTGGTGTATTTTCAACTTTTTCAGTTCCCACTAGCCATCGAGTACTGACATGTAAAAATCAAATTCCCATACCTAATATTGAGTGTTTTATTGACAACAATGGAAGCATACACACCAAGCAGATAAGTCAGTGATTGGGCCCCAAAAGGGAACCAATAAATATCACACAAGAAAAACACTATATAGCACTATGGGTGAGAGTGATCTCCCAGCAGGACATGCTGTGGCCACCCTGTCTGTGCAGGTGGTGGCCGGGCACTACAATGTCCCAGCCATTGCCCTATGCCCTGTGCAGATGCATCCTGGCCAGACCACCCTGTCCGGGCTATACCCATGGTACCTTGCTCCTCATTATGCACATTGGCAGGCCAATACTGGCAACAGTGCTGGCAGTGTGGGCTGTGGAGGGTGTTTGCAGCCACCACACACTGGATAGACAGACACACACTCCCACACCTATGCCAGCATTGTACAACTATAGAGGTGTTTGGCTGCCCTGGCCACCGCTCCAGTCCTGGGCACAGTGCAGACATGGCTATGGTACGCAATACTGTTGGGGTCACTCCCAAGGGTGGTAAACACTGTCAGACACAAGACCTGTAGCACACTCCACAGATATCAGAAAGGTTGCCATGATGCAGCTCAATTAGAAAATTGTACTTAACTTCGGAATTGCTATCTGCCAATAATCATAGCAAACATTTGATAGCTGTGTACTGTATTCCCAGGTTTAGGGTGGCATTGCTAAGGTAAGCAAGTGCTAGTATTGGGAGATGCACGCAGGGCCCAACATCCTGCCTTTCCAGGAGGCATTGGATAATGGAGCCTGTGGGTGCGGGTGTGTCTGCCCCTGTTGGCTGCTGCTTTACGGCAGAGGTTCCCAACTCCAGTCCTGGTGTGCTGTTTGGGTTTTCATGCTGTCCCTCATGAATATGCATGAGATACATCTGCATACCATGAGGGCGGCGCATAGAAATGCAGCACAGGCATCTTTATTAGAGGCAGCATGGAACCTGAATGGTGTTTGGCCCTCCAGGACTGCATTTGGGAGACTCTGCTCTAGGTAATGCGCCTGTTTATGGTGTCTGTGCTCTGTAGGGTAAAATGTAGGTGTTTTGGGCATGTTTACGTCATCTGCAATAACGGTAATGTCTGTATTAGCACGTTTTAGTAGTGGGTAAAATATGGGGATTGGGTTGGTAGGAACCACAGCTGGGACTTGAACCTGTGACCTTCTGCCTCTGAACACACTGGTTGTGTGCACTGCACCACCGTGTTGCCACAGAGACAGTGCATTCCCTGTTGATACCATGACTGTTCATCCAGCAGGGCCTGTCTGTTTCAGTGCATGGCACCCACCTACACAGGGCTAGGCCATGGTCTGCTCTGGGCAGCTGCCACTGCCCCCCTCCACCACCAGTACCCCTCTGCCACCATGCTGACATGCCCTTCTGCTGGTGGTGCTGGTGGTGCGCAGTCTCAGGCCATCCAGTGTGCAGGTAGGCAGCTGCCTATGGTGCATGTTCTGGGGTAGGGGTGCCTGCATAGACGTCCACGCGTCCCCCCCCCAACACTACCTGCCAATGTTCTGTGCCCTTGAAGGTACCTGCTGGGTACTATCCCCTGTGACACTGTGATAAACACACTCGTGCCCATGTTGGGCCCTCATCAGTTGCTGTCTGGCTGCTGTACAGTTTCAGCATTCCTAAGTGCCACCTAGGCATCTGCCTAGTCCGCACTGTGCCCCAGCTGCACCACAGCATGTGCCACCTGCAGCCCTCTGTATCCCATTTTCAAGCATCTGTCCAGTTGGCCATTCCGACATACCCGCCCTGCTGTTGCTGCACATGTGCACGCCATAGTAAATCTGTCCGATGGAGAAGAAAACCCTGCACAGCGCAATTTCACTGTGGACTCATTCACCTTGTATGGGGATGGAGCATGGACCATTCCAGAATTCATATCCTTTTTTTGGTGCTTTCTTGGGAGTGTTTTTTTATGTTTCCCATTGAGATCACTATTGCCCAGCTTGGTTATTTTATTTTTCCATTTTCTTCTGTTCATTTTCACTGTTTATTTGCCCTTTTGTTCCGTGCACATGTATCACACTTATCACTTTTTTGTAGGTTTCCCTGGTTTTGCTGTACATTGCTGACAGAAATGGTTTCTCTTCCCTTTAAATCAGCTCTAACGCCAGGGTTTCACAGGGGTTAGTTTTCAGCCTCTGATTTCACAGCGTTAGTGTGCGGGGAGCCTCTCCCCTCCCACTTTCCACCCATTGACCCCTTCTCTCCGCCCCTGGGGAGCCTTCCTCTGCCCTCCGGGAGCCTTTCTTCACCTTCAGCGCTCGTTTGCGCCGCTGCGCATGTTATCGCGCGCTAAGGTACCTCTGCGCCCGATAAAGCACCATTATCGTGCGATAAGGTACCTTATCGCGCGATAACATCACAGAGCGCACATTAAGATGGTTTAGTAAACATACCCCTTAGTGTTCTCCCCCAGTCCAACTCTCTGGTCACCCAGTTAAAGAAATTAATCAGATTTGCCTGACAAGAGCTGCCTCTAGTAAAACCATGCTGCCTTGGATGCTGCCTTGGATCCAATCTGTTTAAGCAGCATTTCCATTAATTTACCCACCAAAGAAATCAAACTGGTCTGTAGTTCTCAACCTCATCCTTACTTCTGCTTTTGTGTAGAGGGAACATGTGCGCCTCTCTCCACTGTTTTGGAATCACTCCCCACTCTAAAGAAGCATTGAAATAGTCAGACAGTGGAGCTTCTGGAGCTTCCATAAGTTCCTTCAGTATTCTTAGATATATCCCATATGACCCCCGTTGCTTTGTCTACTTTTAGTTTAGCTAGTTCATCATGAACACAGTCTTCTGAAAATCGTTCAAGACCCGCTTCACTTCTGGTCCTATTTTGGGTGTTTTCTGAGGCCATACTTTGGCCCTTCATCTGTGAACATAGAACAGAAATATTTCTTAAGCAATTTTGTTTTATCTTCATCAACTTCTTCATATTTCTTCTCTGCACCCTTTAGTCTGACAATACCACTTTTGCATTTCCTGCTTTCACTAACATATCTGAAAATAGTCCCCCATTACCATTTTACTACATTGGCTATTTTCCATTTTTATCTTTGTTTTCCTGACTATTTTCCTAGCTTCTCTTAGCTTTTCCAGATATTGATGCATGTCTTCCTCTTTCTGTGATCTCTTGTATTTTATGAAGGCCACCTTCTTTTTCCTTACCTTTTTACCTACTTATTTTGAGAACTATAGTGGCCTCCTCTTCCTTTTACACTTATTTACTTTCCTAACAAAAAAGGGTTGGTACCCTTAAAATATTTCTTTTCAGTTTTGCACACTGCTTTTCTATATACCTCAGCTATTCCCATCCTGCTGACTCTGAGGTATTGTCCATTTTGACAAAGTTAGTTTTCCTAAAGTGTAGGGCCCTCACTTTTGAATGGTCTATATCAGCTCTTTCCCTAATACTGAACCACACCATCCAGTAATCACTGGATGAGAGGTGATCACCCACTTTAACATAAGAAACACTTTTCACATTCATAAGCACCAGGTCCCCTCCCTTGTGGGTTCTATTATCAGTTGCCAGAATATTTCTCCCTGTACAGCATCCGGGATCTCCTTACTTCTAAGTGACACTGCAGCAGGGATATCCCAGTCAACATCCATCATATTGAAATCATCTATCAGTAGCACTTCTCCCTTCATGCAAGTGTTTTCAGTTAACTCTGTCCACTTCTTCTGCCTGTGAAGGAGGTCTATATATATCACATTTCCTCTTTCTATTTTAACCAATAGTGCCTCCTCCTTCCCTTGTAAGCCCTGCAATTCAGTAGCTTCAATATTATTTTTTACATATAGGGGCTTGTTTACAAAGCCGCGGTAGCGGTTCATGATCGTTATGGAATCAATGGGGCCGCGGCTCCGATAACGATCGCGAACCGCTACCGCGGCTTTGTAAACAAGCCCCATAGTGTCACTCCTTCTTCCTTTCTTCCTACCTTGCCCTTCCTAAATAAAAATGAGTCCTGTATAATTATATCCCTGCCATGGTTCTCTGTGACCACCACTAAATCCAAGTCAGCCTCTTCCATTAAAGCCTCAAGATCCAAAATCTTATTTCTCATACTATGGGCATTAAAACACACTGCTTTCCAGATGTTGCCTCTTTTACCCATTTCTACAGAGCTATTTACTATTTTATTTACCTGAGGGCTTTTACTTACCTAGGGGCTCTATTCACCCATTCAACAAATCTAGTTTAACGCCCTCTTCAGTAGGTTAGCGATTCTACAGTGGAAGACATTCGGGCCCATTATTCAAAGGATTTATGCTCCTAAGTTATCCTCTTTGAAAGCTTACTAGGCTAAGTTGACTAAGTATTTTCTAAAAATTTCACTTAGGGGCATGTTTACTAAACTGCGGTAATGTCAGTCGCGTTAGGTTCCGCGGTAAAAGCAGAAACAGCCAAATAAGGACATGGGCGGTACATCGTTACAGATAACGCGCGTTACCAGGCGCTATAGCCTAACGAGTGTTAAAAAAACACCGTGTAGAGCGCCACGCAAGGTGCCCTGTACGGCACCCATAAGGCGTTTGATAAGGTGTCAAGCAAGGTGTATAGAGCTGTAGCACAATGGTTAATATACTGACTAATAGTGCAGGGGTTGTGAGTTCAATCCCCCTGTGGGTCTAATGAGTAAAGTTGGCTGAAACATCACCCTTTACTTTAAATCAGTGCTGCCCGAAGCATTTTGTTTGCTAATTTTAATTAGTGCTGCCAGCAAACACACCCTCACAGGGCCGTAACCTAAGGTGCCGCATAAGGCACCCTATAAGGCACCCCAGAGGGCACATTATAAAGTGCACTGTCCGCCAAGGCACCCTACAATGTCCCCTAAGGGGCACCCTATAGGGCACAGTATAGGGTGCCTCATAGGGCACTGTATAGGGCGCCTGATGAGGCACCGTAAGGAGACAGCACTGTGAGGGTGTTTTGCTGGCAGCACCAATTTAAATTTAAAAAAGAAAATGCCTCAGACAGCCCTACTAAATAACCCCACTCTGGGATCAAACCCATGACCTCCGGCTCCACATGCAGTGAAGTAACTAGTGGGCCACATTGCTAGTTTATTTATTTATTTACATTCTCTTATATACTGTGCTATTCTGCATCAGTGCAGTTTACATTGAACAAACTGCAATTACATTGAACAGGGCATTATAACTTGGAGATAACTATTTTACAGGAACATGGGCTATGGAGGGATAAGTGGCTTGCCCAAGACCACAAGGAGCACCTGTGGGACTAGAAACCCCAGTCCTTCCAACCCAAGGTTGCTGTTCTCTAGTGAGATTTGAACCCCCGAACTTCCAGCCTGAAGTACCTTGCCCCAACCACTAGGCCACTCCTCCACTCCATTTGTTAGTAGCTAGTGCTACTAACGAATCCCTGGCTGGCTGCTGAAGGATGTCAGGTCACCACACAAACTGTCTGCTGTAGTGGCCAGGATTTGGGTTAACACACCCATACCAATGGCGCACTGCACATGCAGATCAGCAGTCTATAGATGAACACAAGATGGGGTATGCACCCCCCCAGCACCTCGGCCTGGTGGAGGGTCCTGACCATGTGCAACCCCACAGCACCTCAGCCTGATGGGGGTACTGACCGTGTGTGTTACTGCCACAGAGTGGCTACAGACCGTCACAGTGGACGGGTCCTGTGCTCACCCTGAGGGTGAGGTGGGGTGCCCAGCACCATTTCCACAGCACCTGGCTTTGCTGCAATGGGCTGTGCTACAGGTCCCCATTGGTGCCACTGTGTGATAGGTGGTCCCTGCAGATACCCTTAGCATTTGCCTGTGTCCATCTGTATATCACGTCTTGCCTGTGTGGACTATGATGCACACGGAATAGTGCATACACTGTGTGGATGCCATGGTCATATGATTTCAGGTCAGGGGGTTTGGGCCCATAGGTGGTTTACGTACCAACACCCAACCCACCCTCTGTAGCTCAGGGTAAGAAACAGGATTTCCAACCAAAAGATCAACATTTTACCCCCCTACACTGGTGACAGTAGAGGGGACCATTCACCCCAGTCCTGGCGGGGAATGGATACCCCTACAGGGCAGTCTATGCAGATCCATACACCGCCATACATTGGGCAGTGAAAGACAGACAGTAGACCTGCTACTGCACAGCTGCCCCACACCACTATCTGACATCTTCCAGCAGCAAGCAAAGTGAGTCACCAGCCACTGCACCCTGCAAGGTGTTCCAACCACACACATACTAACTACAGACAGTCTGCTTGCTAGTCCATAGTGCAGGTTCCTGGAGGTGACGTGTGCACCCACACCTGGGATGTACACACACCCACCCAGCAGATGGGTCAGTGATTAGGCTCCAGAGGACAGAGCCTATATATCTCACTTCAGAGGAGCACTATGGGGGAACCCAGCCATGCTGTGGTCACTGCACAGTCAGGGTGAGAATGACCTCCCAGCAGGACATGCCATGGCCACCCTGTCCGTGTAGGTGGTGGGCAGGCACTACAATGTCCCAGCCATTGCCCTGGGCCCTGTGCAGGTTCATCCTGCCCAGGCCACCCTGTCCGGCTATACCCACAGTACCTTGCTCCTCATTATGCACATTGGCAGGCCAATACTGGCAACAGTGCTAGCAGTGTGGGCTGCAGAGGGTGTTGGCAAACACCACACACTGAATAGACAGACGCGCACCCCCACGCCTATGCCAGCATTGTGCACCTATATAGGCTTTTGGCAGCCCAGGACACCGCACCAGTCCTGGACACAGTGCAGGCATGGCTATGGTATGCAGTACTGTTGGGGTCTCTCCCCAAGGTGGTGGACACAGTCAGGTACCAGACCTGACACACACTCCACAGACATCACAGAGGTTGGTATGCTACAGCCCACTGGGCAGCTTGTGCTAACCTTAGGGATTGCTATGTGCCAGTTATCATAGCAACCTTTTGCTATCTGTGTACCGTATTCCCGGGTTTTGGGTGGCATTGCTAGGGTATGCAAATGATAGTATTGGGAGATGCACACAGGGCCCAACATCCTGCCTTTCCAGGAGGCTGTGGCTAATGGGGCTTGTGGGTGCGGGTGTTTCCACCCCTGTGGGTCACTACTCTTGGACAGGGGTTCCCAACTCCGGTCCTGGTGGGCCGCACCATGTTCGGGTTTTCATGCTGTCCCTGATGAATATGCATGAGATACAACTGCATACCATGGGGGCAGCGCATCGACATACAGCACAGGCATCTTTATTGCAGACAGCATGGAACCTGAATGTTGTTTGGACCTCCGGGACTGCATTTGGGAGACTCTGCTCTAGCTAATGCACCTGTCTGTGGTGTCTGTGTTCTGTAGGGTAAAATGTAGGTTTTCCAGGCATGTTTATTCTATCAGCAATAAAAGGTTCCATCTTTCTTACTGGTAAAAATTATGGGGACAGGGTTGGCAGGGACCACAGCTAGAGTTTGAACCTGTGACCTTCTGCTCCTGAGTGCATTGGCTGTGCTTAGTGCGCCACACTGATGCCACAGAAGCAAGTTATTCCCTGGAGGTACCATGACTGTTTGTCATACGGAGCCTGTCTGTTGCAGTGCACGGCACCCACCTAGACTGGGCTAGGCCATGGTCTGCTGCAGCCAGGTGCCACTGCCCACTCCACCACCTGTACGCCCTCCGCCACCATGCTAACATTTCCTTCTATTGGAGACAGCATGACACCTGCATGATTTGTAGCCCTCCCTGGCTGCATTTGGCAGACTCTGCTCTAGGTAATGTGCCTGTTTGTGGTGTCTGTGCTCTGTAGAGTAAGATGTAGGTGTTCCAGGCATGTTTATTCTATCAGCAATAAAAGGTTCCATCTTTCTTACCACGGTTTATTACTGGTAAAAGTATGGGGACAGAGGTGGCAGCTAGGGTTTGAACCTGTGACCTTCTGCCCCTGAGTGCACTGGCTGTGCTTACTGTGCCACATGGACAGATCATTCCCTGGAGGTACCATGACTGTTTGTCATATGGAGCCTGTCTGTTGCAGTGCACAGCACCCACCTACATGGGTCTGGGCCGTGGCCTGCTATGGTCAGATGTCACTGCCCCCTCCGCCACCAGTACCCCTCCGCTGCCATGCTGCCATGCCCTTCTGCTGGTGGTGCTGGTGGTGCGCAGTCTTGGGCCATCCAGTGTGTGGGTAGGCAGCTGCCTATGGTGTGGGTAATGGGGTAGGGGTGCCTGGATGGACGTCCACGCTTCCCCCCAGCACCGCCTGCCACTGTTCTGTGCCCTTAGGGGTAGCTGCTGGGTACTGTCCCCTGTGACACTGCGGGGGACACACTGTGATAAGGAAGCTTATCATAGCTCAGGTAGGAGCTATAGAAAAGATGATGTGACTCTGAACAAGCAACCTGTCAGTTCTGGTAGAAGTAAGAAAACAGAGTTTTCACATAAAAGACTACCAGTCCCAGAATGCACCAGGTTTCCAGCAGCCATGAGAGGGGCTGAAGTGAGAAAATGTGTGTGCAATCAAGAGAGCTATGAGGTAATCCCTAAGCACTCATCTCAAAGGGCAGGGCCTGATTCAACACAGCTGCGCTGTATTAGGGAGGAGCACACATTAGGACAGAATAAGAATAGAGCTTATGCTACAGATAACAGCTTCAGCAAAAGCTTCAGGAAAAGATACAGCAACAGCTTCAAGCTCAAGCACCAACATCATCTCGAGAAGCAGAAGCCAAGCCAAGCGGATAGAGAGAGAAGGAAACTCTCTGGAAGGAAGAGAAGAAAGGCCATTGGAAGGTCTGGGAGAGTCCAAGACAGTACCTATACTGGGAGGTATTCCAAATGCCAGCAGAGTCCATTGGACTGGAGTCAGCCAGAGGAATGGAATGGCAGAGATAGGAATCACCAGTGGCTACCTGGAAGAGAGAAGACTGCACGTGGAAAGGACTTTCAGACCTACGCCAGAAGGTATGTGAGGAAAGATCCAGTGTCCAAGGATCAAGATTGGAAGGCTGGACATCAGAACTGGATTACATACTGGCCAGGCTATACAGAGAGGAATTATGATAGCAGGAGAGGCTCAGGTATGAACACTGATCCAGACCCTATCTATAATAGTGAATGGCAGCAAGGGAATAAGCATTCTCATGATAGTGCCTTAATGAAAGACTCGTCTGTGCCAATGTATGATAGTGACCCTATGCTGATTGATGAAGGGAGAGATACAGCAGATGAAACTATTAATTACATGGACTGTTCTCTATCTAAATGCTATTGCTAGCTTTCTGTGAGCAAACACATCAGCCATCACAAAGAAACCTGACTTTGTTCTTATTTCCACTGCAACAAGCTCTTAAAGCAGGATTTTGGGTTCACACAGTAGCAGCCAGCCAGCTAAAGGGTTTCAGCTGGACAATTGATAGTAATTAAAGCTGCACCTGATTGTGTGTGTGAGCAAGTGAAAATCACTGCTGGAACTGTGTGGAAAATAAGCAGAAGTTAACCTAACAAGCAAAGTTCATTTATTTCTTTGTGCCTTTTTCATTTGGTAATTATTTGCTAAGAAAACATTAGCTAATTGCCTGACAAGCTGAAGGTTGTTTTCTGATTTGCTTTGTGACTTTATGTTATCTATTTAAACACTGCAAGCAAGTAACCTCATTTATATTGCTACCAAGCATACTTGTGCTGGGTGAATTAAACCCCATCAATAAAAGAAGTATTTTATTGGCTTTACCACTGGTTACACAACTCAATTATTGTCTTCAGCTGTGTTTGGGAGTGAATGAACTACATTACCCACAATACCTTGCAAGAATCATATGAATATATGCATCGTCAAGATTGTGTAAGTTCTCACCCTAGGCAGCTGTCTGACAAATGGCGTAGTTTTTCGGATTGCTTTTGCACCAAGAGGATTTATTTGCTGTGGATTACAAATAAAATTCAAGTTTGAAGCTGAAAGAAGATTTTTCCCTCATCTGCATTTTGGAGGAGAAGTGGTTGTTCCAGGAAGCTGTCCCAGATGAAAAGACCCTGTGCAAAGCTGGATTCATCACTGAGACAAGGTAATATGTACCTGGGCATGTCTAGTGGTGGATGTGTGTAAGCACAGGGTGTAATTGAAAAAAAAAAAAGTTGAAAAAAAAAAAAACCCACACCTGGTTGGAAGGTGCTGCTCTTTGGTTTTTTTTTTTTTTCTTTTCTTGCAGGGGTCAAGATGGATCCGAGGGAGATGGCTCAGTGGATGGCAGCCCAATTCAGCAGGCAGCAGGAGCTATCACAGCAGGCCCAGGACACTGCTATGAAGGCCTTCATGGAACAGCAGAAACCAGTGCTTGATCTGGTGCAAGCTCTAGTTCAGCTGCAGAGCCAAAGTGGAACAGATGCAAGACCAGCAGTTAGTACTGGTACACCACATGTGGACAATGTGGGACTCAATCAAGGGATTGGGGCATTTAATTTTGGGAAATTAACTCCAGATGATAATGTTGATGATTTTCTAGAGTCTTTTGAAAGAGTGGCACAGGCTATAGCATGGCCAGAGACCCAGTGGGCAGTAAGGCTGGCAGCCTCATTAACTGGAGAGGCACTTGCAGCCTACAGAGCAATGCCAGCAGCCCAGGCTTTGAATTATAAGGATGTAAAGGCAGCTATTAGAGATCGCCTAGGGTTGTCTATTTCAGAGTATAGGCGAATGTTTAGAGCTGTTACATTGAAAGTGGGTGAGACACCCAGGGCTCTGAGTCAGAGAATCAGAAGTTTAGCTGTAAAATGGTTGGAGCCTGAGCAAAAGACAGTAGAAATGTTATTGGATATTATAATGCTGGAACAATTTATGCTTGGGGTACCTAAAGATTTGAATGTTTTTCTTATACAGCAAAATTGCCAAAATCTTGGAGAGGCAACCATGCTAGCAGAGAGATTCTTGGAAGCCACGCAGGCTTGCCATAGAATGGGTGGCCCTCTAAAGATGGATGCTGAGGCTAGATGTGCTGTATCAGAAAAGGGAATAATTAAGAATGTTTCTGAAAATGAATGTACTGTATCAAACCAGATGACACAGTGGAATAGAAAGAAATGTTTCAAGTGTGGGAAAGTGGGACATTTAAAGAAGAGATGCCAGACACACACTAGTTTAATGGGTCTGGATTTGAAACAGCCCAAGGAAGGATTTCTTTTGATGGTTGATGTGCAGGGAATTACCACAAATGCATTATTAGACTCTGGGGCAGACCAGAGTATGATGTCAAAAAGGCTTTGGAAGAGGATAGAGGCCCAAGAAAGATTTGTGCCTAGAACCCCTGAAAGCCAAGTTCACATCAGATGCATCCATGGTGCTGCATCATCATATCCCACCTATAGGCTAAAGGTTAAGTGCCTAGGGAAACAAGAGGAAGTCCTATTAGCAGTGGTGCCTAGGCTACCCTTTGATTTGGTTTTAGGAAGAGACTGGCCAAGATTTAAGCAGGGTCTAGTGGAAGGACTAGGAAAGAAGGAGGGAGAAGGTTTAATGGTAGTAGCTCCCGGGCCTTTATTTGGAAGTCCTCAGACCCCAGCTAAAAAGATGGTTAAGCGTCCAGAAGACCAAGCTACCCCAAAGCAGATATTCGTCCTAAAGTATCATAAGGTCTCAGAGAAGGCCCAAGCTCCTAAGCGGGCAACCCCTCAATCTGCTGGGTTTGACCTGTGCAGCATAGAAAATGTGACTGTACCTAGCCAAGGGAGAGCCCTGGTTGACACCGGTCTCCAAGTGGAAATACCAATTGGATGTTATGGGAGAGTAGCCCCAAGGTCCGGATTAGCCCTTAAATATTTCATCGATGTGGGTGCGGGAGTAATTGATCCCGATTACAGGGGCAATATTAAAGTTCTGTTGTTTAACTTTGGACAGAATGAGTATCACGTGAAGACAGGAGACAAAATTGCCCAATTGATTTGTGAGAGGCTGGGTTTTCCACCTGTGGAGGAGGTCACATCCCTAGAGAATTCTGAACGTGGAGCCAAAGGCTTTGGTTCTACTGATGTCAAAGGGGTTAAAAGCTTAGCTGTCACCTGTGCCCGAGAGAGGGAGGTGAGTGAAGAGGATGATTTGGGACCCCAGGTATCTGATTGTAAAGAAAAATCAGATCCCCAAATAGGTGAGGACCTGACAATGGTACAACAGGAAGAAATTAGGAAGTTGCTTAAGGAATTCCCAGATGTGTTGACACCCATACCTGGGGAGACCCATTTGGTGGCCCATGAAATAATAACTCCACCTGGGAAATTGGTCGTCAAAGGCCATACCGCTTGCCTGAAGCCAAAAGACAGGAGGTAGTGGCACAAGTCCAGGAGATGTTGGACATGGGGGTAATAGAGGAGTCAAAGAGTCCCTGGAATAGCCCCATAGTCCTGGTGCCGAAGCCTGATGGATCCTTAAGATTTTGTATTGACTTCCGGCAGGTAAACGCCATATCAGTTTTTGATGCATATCCAATGCCAAGAATTGAGGAGCTGTTAGACCAGCTGGGACAGGCTCAATACTTAACCACCCTTGATATGACAAAAGGATATTGGCAAATCCCTCTCACCAGGGAGTCGAAGCCGAAGACTGCGTTCAGCACCCCCGTTGGCCTTTTCCAGTTCAAGAGGATGCCTTTCGGACTGCATGGAGCAGCGGCTACCTGCCAAAGGTTAGTGGATCAGGTACTTCGACCCCACCAAAATTATGCTTTTGCATACATGGATGATGTCATAATCCATAGTAACACCTGGGCGGAGCATTTGAAGAGGATCAGGGCAGTCTTGTGCTCTATGAAGCAAGCGGGAATCACTTTAAACCCGAAGAAGTGTGCCTTTGCAAATAGGGAGGTAAAATACCTAGGCCACCTAGTGGGAAGAGGAAAAATTAAACCTCTATTAAGCAAAATAGATAGCATCAGGAATTTTCCTCCTCCAACAACAAAGAAACAACTAAGAAGTTTCTTAGGACTTATTGGATACTACCGCCGGTTTATACCGCAATTCGCAGAGAAAAGTGCCATTTTCACGGATATGCTGCGAACGAATTGTCCAAACCAGATAAAGTGGACACCAGAAGCTGAAAAAGCGTTTTCAGTCTTAAAAGAAAAATTGTGTACAGGACCGGTACTGAAAGGAGTAGACTTCAAGAAACCCTTTCTGGTTCAAACCGATGCATCGGATGTAGGGCTAGGAGCGGTCCTATCCCAGTGCCATGATGGGGAGGAGCATCCTGTGATGTACCTGAGCAGGAAGTTGTCACCGGCTGAACAAAAGTATTCCACGATAGAAAAAGAGTGTTTGGCTATCAAGTGGTCAGTGGAGGCGTTAAGGTTTTACCTTACAGGGAGAAAGTTCCAGTTGGTCACGGACCATGCCCCACTTAAGTGGTTGCAGCAAATGAAGAACCACAATGCCAGGTTGACACGCTGGTACATGGCCTTACAGGCGTTTGATTTCCAAGTTGAACATCGTGCCGGGAAGTTACACAAGAATGCGGATGCACTTTCCCGTATTACGGACTGTAGAGAAGAAGTTTCACCAGTAGAACCAGTCCGTAATAACTTAAGCAGGGAGGTATGTGATAAGGAAGCTTATCATAGCTCAGGTAGGAGCTATAGAAAAGATGATGTGACTCTGAACAAGCAACCTGTCAGTTCTGGTAGAAGTAAGAAAACAGAGTTTTCACATAAAAGACTACCAGTCCCAGAATGCACCAGGTTTCCAGCAGCCATGAGAGGGGCTGAAGTGAGAAAATGTGTGTGCAATCAAGAGAGCTATGAGGTAATCCCTAAGCACTCATCTCAAAGGGCAGGGCCTGATTCAACACAGCTGCGCTGTATTAGGGAGGAGCACACATTAGGACAGAATAAGAATAGAGCTTATGCTACAGATAACAGCTTCAGCAAAAGCTTCAGGAAAAGATACAGCAACAGCTTCAAGCTCAAGCACCAACATCATCTCGAGAAGCAGAAGCCAAGCCAAGCGGATAGAGAGAGAAGGAAACTCTCTGGAAGGAAGAGAAGAAAGGCCATTGGAAGGTCTGGGAGAGTCCAAGACAGTACCTATACTGGGAGGTATTCCAAATGCCAGCAGAGTCCATTGGACTGGAGTCAGCCAGAGGAATGGAATGGCAGAGATAGGAATCACCAGTGGCTACCTGGAAGAGAGAAGACTGCACGTGGAAAGGACTTTCAGACCTACGCCAGAAGGTATGTGAGGAAAGATCCAGTGTCCAAGGATCAAGATTGGAAGGCTGGACATCAGAACTGGATTACATACTGGCCAGGCTATACAGAGAGGAATTATGATAGCAGGAGAGGCTCAGGTATGAACACTGATCCAGACCCTATCTATAATAGTGAATGGCAGCAAGGGAATAAGCATTCTCATGATAGTGCCTTAATGAAAGACTCGTCTGTGCCAATGTATGATAGTGACCCTATGCTGATTGATGAAGGGAGAGATACAGCAGATGAAACTATTAATTACATGGACTGTTCTCTATCTAAATGCTATTGCTAGCTTTCTGTGAGCAAACACATCAGCCATCACAAAGAAACCTGACTTTGTTCTTATTTCCACTGCAAACAGCTCTTAAAGCAGGATTTTGGGTTCACACAGTAGCAGCCAGCCAGCTAAAGGGTTTCAGCTGGACAATTGATAGTAATTAAAGCTGCACCTGATTGTGTGTGTGAGCAAGTGAAAATCACTGCTGGAACTGTGTGGAAAATAAGCAGAAGTTAACCTAACAAGCAAAGTTCATTTATTTCTTTGTGCCTTTTTCATTTGGTAATTATTTGCTAAGAAAACATTAGCTAATTGCCTGACAAGCTGAAGGTTGTTTTCTGATTTGCTTTGTGACTTTATGTTATCCATTTAAACACTGCAAGCAAGTAACCTCATTTATATTGCTACCAAGCATACTTGTGCTGGGTGAATTAAACCCCATCAATAAAAGAAGTATTTTATTGGCTTTACCACTGGTTACACAACTCAATTATTGTCTTCAGCTGTGTTTGGGAGTGAATGAACTACATTACCCACAATATCTTGCAAGAATCATATGAATATATGCATCGTCAAGATTGTGTAAGTTCTCACCCTAGGCAGCCGTCTGACAACACTCGTGCCCATGTTGGGCCCTCATCAGTTTCTGTCTGGCTCTACTGTTTCTGCATTCCTATGGGCCAACTGAGCATCACCCTAGTCCCCACTGTGGCCCAGCTGCACCACAGCATGTGCTGCCTGCAGCCCTCTGTATCCCCTTTTCCAGCATCTGCCCAGTTGCCCATTCCGACATGCCCACCCTGCTGTTGCAGAACTTGTGCACCCCATAGGGAACCTGTCCACTAACAAGGGGAAGCCCTGATCTGCGCTATTTCACTCTGACATCATTCACCTTTTATGGGGACAGAGCATACACCCTTCCACAGTTAACATCTTTTTCTGAGGCTTTCTCAGTAGTGTTTATTGCTGTTTCCCATTGATATCACTATTGGCTAGCTTGATTATGGTTTTTTCCTCGTTTCTTCTGGTCATTTTCACTGCCTATTTGCCATTTTGTTCCGTGCACATGTATCACACTTATCACGTTTTGTGGGTTTCCCTGCCTATGCTGTACATTGCTGACACTGAATTGGTTTCTCTCCCCTGCAAATGTGCATCTAACGGCAGGTTTTCATTCGCGGTAGGATTCAGCCCTTGAGTTCAGCGCGTTAGTGTGCCTGGAGCCTCTTCCCACCCACTCTCCGCCCATTGACCCCTTCTCTCCGCCCTCTCTCCACCTTCTGCGGTGTTTTACTGTGCCGCGGAGCTTTACGATCGTTACGTGAAGTTAACGCACGTTCTGAGATGTTAACAATCGTTAACGTCTCAGAACGCACGTTCATGTCACGTAACGATCGTTAACATTACATAACGCGCATTATGTAACGTTAACGCAGTTTAGTAAACATGCCCCTAAGCTCCTAAGTTTAGGAACATAGAAAGTGGGGCAGATTTAGGGTGAGGAACAGAAGTTGGGAGCTTAGCATCAATTTTCAGCAGTAGGCAACTAAATTAAGCTCATAAATCTAGGCAAATGAATGGCAGGCCTAAATTTAGGAGCATAAATTTTAAGCACCTAAATTAGGATGAAAGTTGAAGTCTTGTCATTTGAGCATCTAAAGAAAGCTTAGGTTTGATCTCTTCTAGTACTGACTGGTTTGTTCTTTTAGGTAGACCATGGTATACATAGTATTCTTCGACATCAATTCGACAGCACTTAATGACAACTACAAATTAAGATGAATTTTCAGCTGAAAACTTAAGCTCCTAAGAATGGCTAAAAATAGGGTACAAATTTAGGAGCTCATATTTTGTTGAATATCAGGCCCGTTGATCTTTCTTGGATAGGTGAAGACCATCTCTGCTCAGCAGCCTTTGGAAAATCATCCCATGTCCAGGAAACCATCTTGTGATGACACCATCCATGCAGCCACACATTCAACTCTAGGATGCAAGCTTCTGCCTCGGACTTAATCCTTCAGGAAGGATTGAAGAGAACACCATCTACACATCTGTCTGCTTTTACTCTTTCTCCCAGAACCATGAAGTCACTCTTGATATGCTCAGAGGGATACCTAGCAGTATCATTTATGCCAACATGGATGAGCAGCATTGATAATAGTCAGTAAGCTTGATGAGTTTTGGCAAACTCTCTATAACATCTCAAATTTTGGCATCTGGAAGATATCAATATAACTTTTATTCAGACAGCTTAGAAATATCTGAACAAAGAAATCCAGATATATCTGTGGCCGACTTATCCAGATAACTCTGATATCAGCTGAATATAACCTCTATCCATCTAAACCTCAAACCTGCCCCTCAATCACTGCTGACTCTTTCTTTCTCATTTCAAATTAATAAATAGAAAACTGTTTTGAATATCATTCCCCATCTTTCCAGTCCCAAACTCCTACACTCAAAACTGCTCTCTAGAACTCTCTATGGGATCATTAATTCAACACAGGACTAAATCTTGGGATTCAGCATATCCCATGAGGGAATACCTGGCAAACTAGTTTGGTTTGCTGTCTACATTCTCTACCACATCCCTGCATGTCCTTTGTATAAGTGATTTGTTCCTGGTAAGGGTCGTTACACATACTTTCAAATTATCTATAAACAAAGTATTTTCTGGAATTTGCTATTTTATGCAAATACAAAAAAGTGATCCACAAACCTTCACACCACTCAATCATTCAAAAACTAGAATTTGCTATTTCAGAACACTTAGGGGTATGTTTACTAAACCTTCTTAACGTGCGCGCTGTGCAATTATCGCACGCTAAGGACCTTAGCGCACAATAATGGCGCTTTACGGGGCACAAATGTGCCTTAGCGCGCGCTAATGCGCGCAGTCACGCAAACGAGCGCTGAAGGCGGGGAAAGGCTCCCGGAGGGCGGAGGAAGGCTCCCCAGGGGCGGAGAGAAGGGGTCAATGGGTGGAGAGTGGGAGGGGAGAGGCTCCACGCACACTAACGATGTGAAATCTGAGGCCAAAACTAACGCAAGTGAAAACCTTGCGTTACAGCTGATTTAAAGGGAAAAGAAACCACATCTGTCAGCAATGTACAGCAAAACCAGGGAAACCTACAAAAAAGTGATAAGTGTGATACATGTGCACGGAACAAAAGGGCAAATAAACATTGAAAAGGACACCAACAAAAAATCCAAAAAACATAATCAAGCTGGGCAACAGTGATAGTAATGGGAAACATCAAAAAACACTCCCAAGAAAGCTCCAAAAAAAAGATATGAATTTTGGAAGGGTCCACGCTCCGTCCCCATACAAGGTGAATGATTCCACAGTGAAATAGCACTGATCAGGGTTTCCCTCTCCATTGGACAGGTTTCCTAGGGCATGCACATGTTCCACAACAGCAGGGCGGGCATGTCGGAATAGACAACTGGACAGATGCTGGGAAAGGGGATACAGAGGGCTGCAGGCGGCACATGCTGTGGTGCAGCTGGGGCACAGTGCGGACTAGGCAGATGCCTAGGTGGCACTTAGGAATGCTGAAACTGTACAGCAGCCAGACAGCAACTGATGAGGGCCCAACATGGGCATGAGAGTGTTTATCACAGTGTCACAGGGGATAGTACCCAGCAGGTACCTCCAAGGGCACAGAACATTGGCAGGCGGTGTTGGGGGGAAGCGTGGACGTCTATGCAGGCACCCCTACAACAGAACACGCACCATAGGCAGCCGCCTACCTGCACACTGGGTGGCTTGAGACTGCACACCACCAGCACCACCAACAGAAGGGCATGTCAGCATGGTGGCAGAGGGGTACTGGTGGTGGAGGGGGGCAGTGGCAGCTGTCCAGAGCAGACCATGGCCTAGCCCTGTGTAGGTGGGTGCCATGCACTGCAACAGACAGGCCCTGCCGGACAAACAGTCATGGTATCACCAGTGAATGCACTGTCTCTGTGGCAACACGGTGGTGCAGTGCACACAACCAGTGTGTTTGGAGGCAGAAGGTCACAGGTTCAAGTCCCAGCTATGGTGCCTGCCAACCCAGTCCCCATATTTTACCCACTACTACAACGTGCTAATACAGAAAGAGCCTTTATTGCAGATGACGTAAACATGCCCAAAACACCTACATTTTACCCTACAGAGCACAGACACCATAAGCGGGCGCATTACCTAGAGCAGAGTCTCCCAAATGCAGTCCTGGAGGGCCAAACACCATTCAGGTTTCATGCTGCCTCTAATAAAGATGCCTGTGCTGCATATCTATGCACCACCCCCATGGTATGCAGATGTATCTCATGCATATTCATGAGGGACAGCATGAAAACCCGTACAGTGTTTGGCACACCAGGACTGGAGTTGGGAACCTCTGCCGTAAAGCAGCAGCCAACAGGCGCAGACACACCCACACCCACAGGCTCCATTAGCCAATGCCTCCTGGAGAGCATCGGGAATTACTTCTTTCACCTGTGATAAACAGTTTGAAAAATTGTTTTTTAAAAAAAAGATCAATAAATTAAAGAAGATAAAAAACTACTGTCTAACATGTGTTAAAAGAATAATTGGAGTATTTACTACAATTACGTTAAGTTACTATTGAACGTGTGACTTCATACTAAAGTCCTGGAGAGGCAGGACATTGGGCCCGGCGTGCATCTCCCAATACTAGCACTTGCATACCTTAGTAATGCCACCCTACACCTGGGAATACGGTACACAGCTATCAAAAGGTTGCTATGATTACTGGCAGATAGCAATTCCTACGTTAAACACAGTTTGCTGATTGAGTTCCATCATAGAAGCCTTTCTGATGTCTGTGGAGTGTGCTTCAGGTCTGGTCTCTGGCAGTGTTTACCACCCTGGGGAGTGACCCCCATCAGTATTGCGTACCATATCCATGCCTGCACTGTGCCTAGGACTGGTGTGTTGGCCAGGGCTGCTAAACACCTCTATAGTAGCACAATGCTGGCATAGGTGTGGGAGTGTGTGTCTGTCTATCCAGTGTGTGGTGGCTGCAAACACCATCCACAGCCCACACTGCCAGCACTGTTGCCAGTATTGGCCTGCCAATGTGCATAATGAGGAGCAAGGTACCATGGGTATAGCCTGGACATGGTGGCCTGGCCAGGATGCATCTGCACAGGGCATAGGGCACTGGCTGGGAAATTGTAGTGCCCGGCCACCACCTGCACAGACAGGGTGGCCACAGCATGTTCTGCTGGGAGATCACTCTCACCCTGACTGAGCAGTGACCATGGCATGGCTAGGCTCCCCCATAGTGCTATATGGTATTTCTCTCATGTGATATTTATGGGTTCCCTTTTGCGGCTCAGTCACTGACTTATCTGCTTGGTGTGTATGTTGACGTCCTAGCTCTGGGTGCACGCATTTCCATCAGGAACATGCACTATGGACTAGCTAGCAGACTGTCTGCAGCTGATATGTGTCTTGATGGAATGCCTTGCAGGGTGCAGTGGCTGAAGGCTTGCTGCAGGAGAATATCAGATAGTGGTGGGGTGCAGCTTAGCATATCCAGGCCTAATGTCTGTCTGCTATTGCGTTATGGCTGTGTACATAGCTGCATGGACTGCCCTGTAGGGTGTCTGTTCCCCAGCAGGACTGGGGTTGATGTCCTCTCTACTGCCACCATTGCAGGGAGGTAGAATGTGGATCTGTTGGTGGGAGACCCTGTTTACCACCCTCAGCCCTGGATGAGGAGGGTGGTGGTACATAAGCCTCCTAGGGGTCCGTAGGGTTAACACCTGACTGAGACATACAGATATAACCAAGGTGTGTCTGCAGAAACTACCTATCTCACACATTAGCACTGCTGGGGACCTGCAGCATGGCCTATCTCTGCTGTGGACCTGGTGCTGGGCGCCCCACCTCACCCTCAGGGTGAGTGAAGTACCTGCACAATGTGACGGTGTGTAGCTACTCTGTGCCAGTACCACACACGGTCAGTTCCCCCTACCAGGCCGAGGTGCTGTGGGGGTGCGTACCCCATCTTGTGATCATCTGTAGACTGCTGATTTGCATGTGCAGTGCATCATGGGTATGGGTGGGTTAACCCTATCCTGGTGACCACAGCAGACTGTTTGTGTGGTGACGTGCAGTCCTTCTGCAGCCAGCCAGGGGTTTACTAGCAGCTATGGAGCTGTAGCCCACTGGTTACATCACTACTTGTGGAGCCAGAGGTCATGGGTTCAAACCCACAGTAGGGGTTATTTGATAGGGCTGTCCAAAGCATTGTCTTTTTTTAATGTACATTAGTGCTGCCAGCAAAACACCCTCAGGGTACTGTAACCATAAGGTGCCTCAGAAGGCACCCTATAAGGCGCCTTATAGGGCACCCTATAAAGCACCTTCTGAGGCACCTTATAGTTACAGTCCATATAAGGTGCCTTATAAGGTGTCCTATGGAGCGCCTTATAGGGTGCCCTATAGGGGACATTATAGGGTGCCGTGGCGGACAGTGCACTTTATAATGTGCCCTATGGGGTGCCTTATAGGGTGCCTTATGCGGTACCTTAGGTTACGGCACGTGAGGGTGTGTTTGCTGGCAGCAATAATTAAAATGCCTCAGGAAACAATACTTACATGTCAAAGCTGATGCCTCAGCCAGCCTTATGTATTAGGCACACTGGGGGATCGAACTCATGACCCCTGTATCATCAGTCAGTGTATTAACCATTGTGCTACACTTCTGTCTCTATGTTTGGATGTCTCTGCGCCTACTTAAGATTACCGTGCGGTAACACGCTTAGCTGCGCTTTGCCCGATAATGTGCGCAGCAGCGCGCGTTATCGCGCGCTAATCCCGTTTTGCTACTTTAAACTGAAACGCCCACTCCTTATATGGCATCCTGCACACTAACTCTGGGCGCACATTAAGAAGGTTTAGTAAACATACCCCTTACAGAAAATTAATCTCTAGCATGATGACATACTGTACCTTCCATAACAGATCTGTACAGCCAGATCAGGTATCCTGACCTGACTTTACATTTTCCAAAAATAGTTCAACTCCATTAAAAGCAGAACAGTTTCATCTAACATAGTATTTAATCTACATAATGCTATCCCATAGTTTTGCTTAAAGCAAGACTTTCTAAACCATCACCCCCATCTTACAGGAACTTCACTGGCTCCCAATGATGGCCAGACCAAAATTTAAAAGAGTCCTGATCATCTTTAAAATCATTCATCATCTCTCGGCAGATGCACTCCAAGATATCATAACAAGGGATATCAGCAATAGACCAAGAAGGACCAATAATGACAACATGATCGGCACACCTGCAGGATATCACAAGACTAAACAAACAACTTCAAGAAGAGCTCCTTCACTACTGGCGTCCACACTATGGAACTCCCTCCCAACGAGCCTGAGGGCATTAAATGACATCATAGACTTCCGCAAGGCCCTTAAAACCCTGCTCTTTACAGAAGCCTATGAGCAGACAGACAACAGTCTCCACCCAAACGGTAATGCAACTACCTCCGCCATCTCGATACCCACTCATCCCAATTAGACATACGAGTTCATTATTTAATGTTGTTAAGTACCCTCATGTTAAATGTAACCCTCCAATTGTACTGTCTAAACGTTGTTAAGTACCCTCATGCTAAATGTAACACTCCAATTGTGAAGTGACCACTTTGATTGTAGGATAAGGTGGTATACAAATCTGTCTAAATAAAATAAATAAATAAATGTTGTCATAATCAGTTAGGTTTCCAGAATACTGATAATGAATACATTTTCACACATTGGAATAGCAATTTGTACAAATTTATCTCATGCAAAACCTGACTGACTGCTGGGTCACTAGGAAACCCTGCTTTGCAGTTCTCCAGAAATCAAAACACAATGCATGGTGGTGCATTATGAAAAAGCTGCTGAGTGGTGACTTAGTTGGCTAAGGTAAAAGACATTTTAAGCGCAACTTAATTGGTTAAGTTGTGGATGAATATTGTCCTAAATTGATCTAACTATAATATACAGTTGTGGTCAACATTATTGACACGCTTGCAGTTCAGCCCCTTAATGTCCAATATCTCCTAAAAGAAAATGGCCAGTGAAATGGCTTTGGACTATATATGCACAGATATTTGACAAACATAAAAGAATCAAATAAAATAAGACCAATTAACAAAGGAAATAGTATAAAAACTGGGATATTGTCAGGACATGATTATTCTCAAACACAAGGGGATGTGTATTATAAAGCCCTAAATTTTTGACGGAACTAATACCTTGAAGATATACCATCTTCTCATAGCATGAATGTTCCTTTTTTTCTTTTTAATAAAATGGGGACGCAACCCCTACCAACCATACCCATAAGATATCCATTTCAGCCAATATTCCGCTAGTTAGTATGTTGCAAGGGCTATGAATATTGGGAGCCCGAAACACAACATTGGGTCAACAGTATGTAATGTTGCAAACAAAAAAGACACTCTGCGGTCTGGTTTCAAAGCCATTGATGGAAGCATTTAGTTTCGTTCCTCTCTCCCCTGGTTTGAGTTCCTTTGGCGGTATCGTTAGTAATTGAAATATCGCATTGGGACATCGGGGCATTGGTTGGGGGTTGTTTTGGAAGTTAGGTACACCTTTATTGTGACATACTAACTAGCAGAATATTGGCTGAAATTTGAACGAGGTCGCGTTGCTTTTGGATTTATTCCTTATACTAAATCGAGGCTACCCAAGGATTTGGATATCTTACGGGTATAGCTGGTAGGGGTTGCGTCCCCAATTTCACTAAATCGAGGCCACCCTAGGATTTGGATATCTTATGGGTATGGTTGGTAGGAGTTGCGTCCCTATTTTATAAAAAAGAAAAAAAAGGAACATTCATGCTACGAGAAGATGGTATATCTCACTGGTCAACAAAGTTTTACAAAAGTCATGTTACTGAAATAAAAATAGTCATTTCTTATCAATTTTTATATGCTGAACACGAATATGACAGTGAAATTGCAAAGTTGGCTCTAGTTTTTTTGTAATCTACAAGAATTTATGTTTACATCACGAAATGCATGTCAATAGTAAATATAATAGGCCTTTGGTTAATACCTGTAAAAAACCAAGTCATAGACTACTTCTTCGATTTTTTCGCCTGTCTCTTGTACAGCTGTTCAGGAGCTTCTCTGGGGAGTGTCCAGCAGTAGTCAGCCAGCATTGTAGTGGACCATCTTCCCTGGTATCTTTGCTCCATCGTTGCGATATCCTGGTGAAAGCGTTCGCCCTGTTCATCACTAACCATACCACAGTTGTCAGGAAAGAAATTGAGATGGGAATCAAGGAAATGGATCTTTAGAGACATATTGCAGCCAAGCTTCTGATACTGCATCAGCATGTCTTCTACTAGTTCCTTGTAGTTTTCTGCCCTAACATTCCCGAGAAAGTTTGTTAACACTAGGCGAAAAGCATTCCATGCTTGTTTCGCATCACCCTGCAGCAAGTTGTTGAACCGGTCATCTTTGAAGAGCTCTCGAATCTGAGGACCCACAAAAACTCCCTCTTTAATCTTTGCTTCGCTGAGTCGAGAGAATTTTTCATGCAGGTATCGGAAAGCTGACGAAGTGTGGTCCATGGCTTTCACGAAGTTTTTCATCAAACCTAGTTTGATGTGAAGGGGTGGTAGCAGGATTTTGTGAGCCTCAACCAGAGCTGGGTGCTGGATATTCTTCTCTCCAACTGTTACATTTTGTCTGCGATTCCATTCCTTCCGCAAGTAGTGCCAATCCCTTGCTCGGCTATCCCACTTACATAAGAAACACATGTATTTTATATATCCCTGCTGCAGTCCCATTAAAAGGGCAACTACCTTTAAGTCACCGCAGAGGTGCCAGCTGTATATTTATGTTTATGTTTATTTGATATACTGCCCTACTTTATCAATCAGAGCGGTTTACAATTCACAAACAATTAGAAACAGGCACAGGGCCAGAAAGGAGGAAAGGAAGTTACAATTGTTGATATAATTGTACAAGAGAAAGGATACAGGACTATACGTAGGGGACAGGATCAGACAAGAGGGGAGGGAAGATCATAGGCCAAGGAAAAGAGGTGGGTTTTTAGGTCTCGCTTGAAGGTGGCGTGATGGAGTTCTAACCGGAGGGAGGTGGGGAGTGAATTCCAGAGTGCGGGGCCGATGAAAAAGAAAGCAGAGGAGCGGGTGGATTGAAGGTGACCGAGGGAGGGGGAAGGGAGATTAAGGCGGTTAAGGTGGAAGGAGCGGGGAGTGTGTCTGGGGGTGTGGAATGCAATAAGGTCTGCCAGGTATTGTGGAGTACTAGTGTGAAGAGCCCTGTGAACTAGAGTAAGTAACTTAAACTGAGTGCGAAAGGAGTGGAAGTCAGTAGATGCTTTAAGTTATCGTATGTCTCTTTCATGTGGACGGCATGCGCTACTGGAATAGATGGAAGACGGTTTCCATTGTTCAAAAGCACAGCCTTCAGACTCAGTTTTGAAAAGTCTATAAATAGTCTCCAGTCTTGTAGTTCATGAGTGATTTTTAAGGCATTCATTAGGCTTTCAATATCGGAATAGAATACCAGATTACTTTCCTTTCCGACTGCCTATAGTACACTGCTGACGTCACTGCTGCTGTCTGGCAGTAGTATTGCATTGCATCAGAAAATGATGCAATCAACTCTGGATGATGTGTGCATGCTGGTATTATGCTATGTGATGCAATATTACATCATTCAAGGCTTATTTGGGATGTTATTGATGTCCTACTGGATAAATTTACACGGTGAAACGTCAAAAATGAACTACATGCAATATCTTCAAAACGAGAGTCAATAAAATTTGTTTAATGTTATATTCATGTTCAGTTCACCAAGATACTACAGATTAGGGCCTTTTAATGTCAGTAACGATTTCAGTGTTGACCAGTGGCATTAGTTCTGACAAAAATTTAGGGCTTTATTTATAATACACATCCCCTTGTGTTTGAGCATATTGTATAGGTGGGGCATGTGGGTAGGGTTTCAATAGGATTGATAGGACATGATTATTGGCACCCTTATAAACAATTCAAATCAGTTTGAACAGAAGAACCACATTTCCACTGCAGTAAAATTAGAGGTACCTGTGATCAATTGTCAGTACTCACATGACATAAATCAATGAATGAATGATCACTCTAATGTTTAAAATGGCCAGATTTACTCCCTGTTCCATTTTCACAATGGTGAAGACAAGAGAGCTGCCTGAGACCATCAGAAAAGCCATTATCAACTCATCTCAAACTTCAAAGGGGTATAAGGCCATCTCCAAAGACCTTGGAATTCCTATGTCTACAGTTCACAATGTTACTAAGAGGTTTTCTGCTCATGGAACTGTCAAGAACCTCCCAGGAGGTGGTGGGAAGAGGAAAATTAATCCATTTGAAAGTTAGTGCGAACTATTGGAAAAACACCACATACAACATCCAGAGAGCATAAGGCTGACCTGGAGCAATCTGGAGTGGTGGTTTCAACTCGCACCATATGCTGCGCACTAAACAAAGAAGGATTTCATTGGAGAAGACCAAGGAAGACGCCACTGCTCAGACATACATTAAAAAAACACCCTTCCCATGGTTACAAATGGTGGAGGTTTGATAATATTGTGGGGCTGTTTTGCTGCCTCAGGAACTGGAGGCCTGGAACATATTAAAGGTCAGAGGACTACCAAGGTATTTTGGAGTGAAATTTGCTACCTAGTTTATATTTATGTTTATTCAGGCATTTGATATACCGCCCCCCCCCCCCCCATTACATCAGGGTGGATTACAATACAATAAAGTACATAGTGAAAAGGAAAAGAAATTACAATCAATGTAGAGGAAAGGGGAGAGAGGAGAAAACTTCAGACATGAAATTCAGCAGAGGTAGGAAATCGGGAATGGGAAAGTCAGGGGGGAAGGTTAAAGGCAGAGGAAAAGAGGTGGGTTTTCAGAAGAGAGCGGAACTTGGGGTAGGACTCCTCCAGTTGAAGGGCGGTGGGCAGAGAGTTCCACAGGGAGGGACCGAGGTAAAAAAAGGCTGACTGGTTGATTGGAGGTGCATCTGTGAAGGGGAAGGGAGGTATAGGCGGTTGACGTGGACAGAGCGGAGACTGAAATGTTAGCAGATCGGCCAGGTACTGAGGTCTGTGAGAATAGATAGCGTGGTGCACCAAAATGAGGATCTTAAATTGTATCCGGAAATCTAACGGCAGCCAGTGAAGGTGTTACAGAATTGGAGCGATATGATCCCGAAAAGAGGTATGAGATGCCATCCGGGCTGCAGTGTTCTGTAGTAATTGTAGCCAGCAGCGTTGATTTTGAGGAATGGAGTTGGAGTTGCAGAAATCTAATCTAGTGATAACCAATGAGAGAAGAAGAGTGATCAAGGCCTGTGAGGAGAGAAATGGTCTGAAGGTAGAAGAAGGAGCGCCGGGAGACCTGAGAGATGTGGTCATTGAAAGAGAGAGCACTATCGAGAAGGACACCCAGATAACGGAGCTTAGACACCAGTGAAATTGGAATACCTGAGAAAGAAGGAGCGAGCGATGGGCAAGTAGAACTGTGAGGGAACCAAATAGCGGCAGTTTTGGAGATATTGAGAATGAGACAGTTTGTAGAGAGCCATGCAGAGACCAAAGACAGACATTCGTTGAGAGGGGTGATGTCCGGATGAGAGGAAGAGGTATGGTGCAAGAGGAAAATATCATCGGCATAGTAGTATGCTGAAATGCCTGATTGCTGAATTAACAGAGCCAAAGGGGCTAGGAATATGTTAATCAATAGAGGAGCCAGCACTGAGCCCTGTGGGACACCACAAACCAGAGGGAAATGATCTGTGGTAGAGGAGCCAGAGGTGACAACAAAGGATCTGGAGTACAGGAAAGAGTGAAACCAATGATAGACAGTGCCCCGAAGACCCGCATCCCGCAGCCTAGAGAGAAGGAGAGAGTGGTACACCAGGTCAAAGGCAGCAGAGAGATCTAGAGACACTGCTACCGAGATATCACCATGGTCGTGCGAGGAATGTATTTAGTTCATAACAGCAGTGGTAATGGATTCTACGCTGTGGCCCAGCCGAAAGTCAGACTGACGGGGTGGAGGACTGACAGGGGTGGAAGACTGACGGGGGTAGTTTCAGAAAACTAGGTCTGCGTCAAAGGTCACGGGTCCTCCAGCAGGACAGTGACCCAAAATATACATCCAAAAGTACTAAAGGATGGTTAAAAAGGAACAAATTGACTGTTTTAAACTGGCCAGCAATGAGTCCTGGTCTCAATCCAATCGAGAAAGTTTGGAAAGAGTTTGAATCTGGCAATGGTAAAAGGAATCATGGAAACATTCATGAGTTGGAACAAATCACAGTTGAAGAGTGTGAGAATCTATCCACAGACAATATACAAAACTTATAGATGGCTACAAGAAACGTTTGGCGGCTGTCATCACTGCCAAGGGTTGTGCAACCAAATATTAGTGAAGGGTGTCATTAATCCTGTCCAGGTCATATTTTGTTTTTCTCTCAGAAATTACTACGTCTAAGTTGTACAGACATCTTTTTTTTTTGTTATATACCTTTGAACATACAATTAAAATATCATGATGACATACAGTTAGGATTTCCAGTTATTTCTCAAGATATTGTACATAACATACCTATAATGTACTGTAAGGGTGCCAATAACTTTGACCACAACTGTAGCTACTTAACCAGCTAGACTTAAGATGGCTAGCATTGCAAACAAGGTCTATTATGTAACTTTAATTGCATGGAAATTTTAGTGCCAACTAAGTTCTTTCTCTTTCCCTACTCAACCATACCTCCCAGAATGCTCATTTTTATTGTGCAGCTAATAAGGAGTGTGCTTTTGTTATTGTACATTTGGTTCAGTAATGTGCCTTTAAAAATTTAGGGGATTATTTTAGAAATTTTATTTGTGATTTACACTTGTAAAGATGACTGCTTACAGATGTAAATCACATCCACACGGTAAAGGCTATTTTAGAAAGGACCCATTTTACATAAGAATGTCCATATCGTGTTTATGTTGCCGGGGGGGGCTTGTCAGGGGTGTGACCAGGATGGCACCAGAATGTACATGTGTATCCCCAATATTATATAGGGGATGCGCATGTCAGACAAAAATTGTCCACATCTAGATTTATACTGTATCTGCTCCCTGATATGAATAGGTAAAGGAAGTGCTCGTTTTACTCTTCCCTTTGCAGGTAGGATTAAAGGGGCTATCTATCTTCACCCCCAGTGCTTATTTCCCTCTCTTATTCGCAACCAGGGACAGAAAGATGCTTCTATAGTTAAGTAGTGGCATCTACATGTCTAGATTTGCAAAATGCCAAAGATACCTGTGTAAGTGCCGGCATTTGCATGTGCCAGTTGTAAAATGTTGACACGTTCATGAGTAAGATGGCAGGTTTCCGATGGTGATTTTTCCCATATGTATTTTTGTGAAGTGGCTCCTCCCACTGCATGTGTCATCCTTGTGTTGTTCTGCCCTTCGTTCTTTAATATAAAGCACACGTCCAGAGCAAGGAAGAGAAATATGTCAATTTTACATCATAATTATCTTCTCCTCTAAAGCTGACATCCATTTGCAGACATTTACACTTGGACATTGCTGCAACCACATAAACAGCCTTTCTAAAATATGCCTTAACGTGTGCTCAATTGATTCAACTCACACTAATTGGCAGTGTGACATAATGCATTGATTAGTGCATATTAAAACAATTTAGCAAACACTAAAAATTCCCTAAAATGGAAGAATAGCCTAGTGGTTAGAGCAACTGCCTAGTACCGAAAAGATCAAGGATTCAATTCCCACTGGTACTCCTTGTGACCTTGGGCAAGTCACTTTACCCTCCATTGCCTTGGAAGAAAAGGCCTGGCAATCTACTTCTGGTGATACATTGCCAAGAAAACCCAGAAGCAGCTAGGTCGCCAGGAGTCAGCACTGACTTGATGGCATAAAAAAAATATTCCCTATTAAAACCAATGTGTGAATGTAAACAAAAACTCCCAAAAAGTGAAAAGAATTTGCATAAAAATGAAAACTAATTAAATTTCTCTTGCATGTGCACAGCCCTAGAATCTAAATATAGTGAGGCTAGGTTTAGCTGTTCTATTGGGAGAGGGAACATTTCATCCTGACAAATCTAGGTGACCAATCCTTACACAACTAGGTCATTTTGGTAATCGACCCTGTGGTATTTCATGAAACCTGCCCCATTCACAACAATATTTCTTCTTCAAAACCATTAATTAAGAGCCTCAGATAGAAAAGTGAGTAGATTCTGGATGTAACTGTGCTGGTAACTGGAGGAATTCTTATTACTTTAAATATCTTTTTTTTACTACTTTGCTTTTATTGATTTTTCAGTGAAACCATAACACAAATGAAAATATTCTGGGTATATCCTCATTACCAAATGGCCATTACAATAGAAGTAACTGATTATACTTCCAAGCACCAATCCAAAGAAAGCACAAGACACAAAGAAGAAAATTTGAATAAAAAATACCACTGTTTCCAGGTCATACTGCTAGACCAGTCCAGACAAATGGGTTGTGTCCCCCTGCCAGCAGATCTTGGAGACAGAGAATTCTACCAGAGCTCTGATAGACTGGACTCTAGTGATATGGTCCTACCCCTAGGGGTCTCCCTCAGTATTTCTCTGTCTCCAGCAGATCTGGTTGCTTTTGTTGTTTTTCCCTCAAAATCTTTAAAATTATTTAGAATCCCTTTGGGGATTGATATTTCCACTTGCCTGTTGCTGCCAGTATAGTTTCACTGTGCACCAGGGTGTTTGCAGCTGAGCTCCTGTTTCTGACACAGTAGAGCTCGCTGACAGGAAGAATCCCCAGCATCTGGCCATGAGGGCTTGTTAGCTGGACGAAGGCCTCCCTAAAATCAGGTTTCTCTGTATCTTGAGGCTCCTGGATGCACCCAGATTTCACAAGAGGTGTTACTCTGGGTTTCACAGCAACTTGATTCCCCAGATAAACTTGTGGAGCTCCTGGGCCTGGCTTCAGTAGAGCTCCTGATTTTCTTTAAGCAGCGCTGAGTCTTTGCCACGAGAGCTTAGACAGCAGGAGGATCAGGTATCAATTTGTGAGAGAAACTGTAAGTAAACTGTTTTTCTTACTTGCCTCAGCTGCCCTGGGTTTATTTCAACTGCATTGGGACCGGCTGTCTTTGACCTGATTCCTTCACTTCCGGTTTCATCAGGGTCTGTTCAACTGGGTTTGAAGTTCCTATTTTCTTCATTTTAATTTCCTGGATGCACCCAGAGCACACAAGAGGTGTTTCTCTGGGTTTCCCAGGCTTCCCTCCTTAACAGCTGTATTTTCTGTAATCAGCAATACAACAGGGTTTGAGCTTCTGATTTCACTGTCTGTGCAGCTCCCCTTTTCTCCAGAAACACCTTCCAGCCCCTGCCATGAGGGTCTAAGTGGCTGCAGAGGGATCAAACTCTAATTTCCCTACCTTTCAGTCGCTGTAATTACATTACACTGACTTTGAAAGTTTCTCTTCTCCTCCATGGGAGCTCAGCTCCTCTGTACCAGCACAGTGAATAACTGACAGTTTCCTTCTCCCCTCTGTTTCTGGTGATTCAGGGTTCGTCAGGATTTGAATTTTTAAGTTGCTAGCAGCACTCCTTGCCTCTTCCCCAGCGATTTCGCTGCATTTTTAAGGTTTTTAGAGCTTAGGGAACTTTTATTTTGCAGTTTTTCTGTGCCAGCGACCATTTTGAAAATCAGGAGGGATTTCTCTTCAGTGTTCTTTTTTGGAGGGAACAGCTCTGGGCAGCCATTTCAAAACATTTAAACATGCTGTGAAGGCACAGGGAGTTTCAAAATCCCTTTTCTTTGAAGAGTCTTCTGTTTCCCTAAGCCTACCTTGATTTTTGTTTACAAAAAAAGGGTTTAAGCCTCTGCAATGCCTGTTTCTCTGCACAGCTGTATTATATGTAATAATAAGAAAAAGGAGTTAATAGATTGCTTGTGTTCCACCTGCATGCTGCATCCAGGAGAATCTTCTTCCTCCATTCCCTCTGCGCTGCCAGCTGGGGACATCAGCGCCTTAACTCCTCCCTCCTTAGAGCCCCTGCCGCAGGATCTTCCTGCAGAAAAGATTCAGTCAGCTCTCATTTTGCTTCCACAGCCGCTGGAAGCCACAGCAGCCTTGGCTGACAGGGAGTTCCTGACGCTCTTCCGCCAGGCATGGCACCTGTGGCGTTCTGAGTCTGTTGGTATACCTTCAGCACCTGCCCGGTAGCACACAAGGATATGGTGGGGTCTCGCAAGCGGTCCCGAAAGTCCTCAGACCTTAAAGCAGTAAGTCCTTCCAGGAACGTTGCATGTGGCTTGCGGGACACTACGGATATTCCAGAAGACTTTAAATCGTCGGAGGTGAGCCCTGACTCATTGGAGAAAGAAGATGGGGAATATTCTCCGTCTGATTCTTCGCTGACAGTTCACGAGGACTCTCAAGATATCAGACTTTTTCGGAAAGAAGAGTTGCTGGCCCTAATCACACAGGTGATGGAGTCGCTATGCCTAGTCGACACGCCTGATCCTCAGAGTTCTCAAACCCTGTTGCAGCCGGATCCCATTTTACAGGGCATTTGTAAGCCTTCCAAAGCTTTTTCCTTTCCAGCTGAGTTACAGCATATGGTATCTCGAGAGTGGGACTCTCCAGAGTCCTCTCTATGTACAACACGCAGTATTGGTCAGTTATACCCTTGGTCTCCTTCTGACTTGGACCGTTGGCTGACATACCCGAAAGTTGATGCGTTAGTGACCGGGGTCACCAAGCATACCACAATTCCGGTTGAGGGCGGAGCGGCACTCCGCGACCAGCAACACCAAAAAAAGTTGAGAGTCTGCTAAAGATGGGTTTTTCGTTGTCTGCTCTTTTCCTTCAAGCAGGGGTGTGCGCAGGTCTAGCAGCACGGGCCTCCCTTCGATGGATGCTGCAGCTTCCAGGTGATCCCGAGTTGGCTCATTTAGAATCCATCGCTGCATTCCTGGCAGAGGCCTTCTCTGATCTCTTGCGGCTGTCAGCTCGCTCCGTAGCACCGGTGACAGTAGCTCGGAGATGGTTCTGGCTGTGTCAATGGGCAGCGGATGTTGATTCGTTCAAAGACTCCAGCGTTTAGCTGCCATTCGTCCAGTTCCACCGTTGGAAAGAGGACTAGGCCGTTACGCTGTCTATTTCGTGGTGCCAAAAAAAAAAAAAAAAAGACGGCTCCTTTCATCCTATCTTGGATCTCAAAGGTGTCAATCGCAATCTGCGGGTACCACACTTTCGAATGGAGACTCTGCGATCCGTTATTCAAGCAGTACGCAAGGGGGAATTCTAGCTTCCCTCAATCTCACAGAAGCATTCTTCACATTCCCATTCGAGAGGGGCATCAGCGACTCGTTCGATTCGCGGTACTCGGTCAACATTTCCAATTTCGTGCGATGCCCTTCGGTCTAGCTTCGGCGCGTCAAACCTTCTCCAAGGTAATGGTGGTAGTAGCTGCGGCCTTACGCAGCCGCGGCATCAGAGTTCATCCTTATCTGGATGTCTGGCTCATTCACGCAGACTCTCTCCCCAAGGCTTGCAGCACAGTCTCGGTGGTTGTTGCCTTTCTCGAAAGCCTCGGCTGGGTAATCAACCGCAACAAGAGTTGATACAGCCTTAGGTCAGGTCTATTTGTCAATGCCTCGATTCCTCAAGTTAACTTCTCAGGTTCGCAGTCTCCTAGCACAGGTCTCGCCTCGAGCATGGTGTCCAGAGGATTATCAAGTTCGGTTGCCTCTACTACCGGCGGTGTGA
The DNA here is from genome assembly GCA_033557465.1 of Ichthyophis bannanicus. Taxonomy (NCBI): domain Eukaryota; kingdom Metazoa; phylum Chordata; class Amphibia; order Gymnophiona; family Ichthyophiidae; genus Ichthyophis; species Ichthyophis bannanicus. The sequence continues at coordinate 516,248,476 of CM066031.1, read as the reverse complement.
CTTTGCCTCCGTTGGTGGCTCCGGCCCCGCAGTCTCGTCTCCTTCGAGGGGTTCCCTTGGAGACTCCGCACTGGGTGTTGGTAACGACAGATGCCAGTCTCTCCGGTTGGGGAGCGCATTGCGGCTCGCACTCAGCGCAGGGGATTTGGTCTCCTCGGGAGGCCAGGTGGTCCATCCGGAGTGGAGGAGTGGCCTAGTGGTTGGGGCAAGGTACTTCAGGCCGGAAGGTCGGGGGTTCAAATCCCAGTAGAGGACAGCAACCTTGGGCCGGAAGGACTGGGGTTTCTAGTCCCACAGGTGCTCCTTGTGGTCTTGGCAAGCCACTTAACCCTCCATAGTCCATGTTCCCTGTAAAATAGTTATCTCCAAGTTATAATGCCCTGTTCAATGTAATTTCAGTTTGTTCAATGTAAACCGCACTGATGGAAAATAGCGCGGTATATAAGAGAATGTAAATAAATAAATAAAAATAAAATCAATTGCCTTAAGACGCGAGCGGTGTGCTTAGCCTTGCGAAGGTTTCAGCCTCTTCTGCGGCGTCAGGCGGTTTGAATTCTGTCCGACAACGCTACGACAGTGGCATACCTCAACCGCCAAGGGGGCACAAAATGTCCAGGTGTATCGAAGGCAATGGGTCTTCTCCTTCCGTGGGCGGAGAGGCATCTGCAGGCGATCTCGGCGCAACACATCGCGGGGGTAGACAATGTAAAAGCCGATTTCCTCAGCCGACATGCTCTGGATCCGGGGGAGTGGGCTCTGGTGCCAGAGTCCTTTCAATCCATTGTTCGACGATGGGGTCTACCGGCAATGGATCTCATGGCTACGGCGCAGAATACCAAGGCACCGATCTACTTCAGCCGTTGGAGAGACAATGGGTCGCACAGGACAGATGCACTGTCTCAAGCGTGGCCAACCCATCTCCTTCTGTATGTCTTTCCTCCCTGGTCCATGATAGGCAAGATTCTCCAAAGAGTCAGGGAGCTTCGCGGCCCGGTGATCCTGGTGGCACCGGATTGGCCTCGCAGACCGTGGTATGCGCATCTCGTCCGGCTGTCTCGGGCATCTTCTCTACGCCTGGGAGCGTTCCCAGGGCTCCTGCTCCAAGGGCCGGTGGAAATGGGAAACCCGGCTCCTTACTCGCTTACGGCCTGGCTCTTGAACGCCGCAGGTTAGTTCAGAAGGGATATTCGTCGAGTGTGGTGGCGACAATGCTTAAGGCACGGCGGTCTTAGATGGCGCTGGCTTATGCTCGTGTGTGGCATCTCTTTGACACTTGGTGTTCGCTACGTCACATCTCGCCCTGGCGTTGCAACATCCCGGATATTCTTTCCTTTCTGCAGGCCGGTCTAGATAAGGGTCTGGCGCTCGGGACCTTGCGCGTGCAGGTTGCCGCGCTAACTTGTTTTCGAGGGCCGATAGCGGGGCGTTCTCTCGCCTCGCATGTGGACGTTTCGCGTTATCTTAAAGGGGTTCAGACATTACGGCCCCCGATACGTCCTTTAGTTCCTTCTTGGGATCTCGCTCTCATTCTCCGTGCCCTTGTTGCTCCTCCCTTTGAGCCCCTGAAGGCATGTTCCCTTAAGGATTTAACGCTAAAGACGGTTTTCCTAGTGGCCATAACCTCGGCACGTCGGATTTCCGAACTTCAGGCTCTCTCTTGTCGAGACCCCAATCTCTCGTTTTCTTCGGCGGGAGTTTCTCTTCGAACTGTTCCATCCTTTTTACGTAAGGTGCTTACCCCGTTTCATGTCAACCAGCCTCTTTTCTTGCCTACCTTTGACAGAGAGCAGTGTTCCGGTCACCTTCGTCAATCGCGTGCTGTGGACCTGAAGAGAGTGCTTTATCGGTATCTTAAGATCACGAACGCCTTACGTAAGACTGATCATCTTTTTGTCCTGTTTGCGGGCCCTCGACGGGGGTCTGCAGCTTCCAAATCCGCCATTTCTAGATGGTTGCGAGGAGCTATTGAGGCAGCTTATATACTGCAAGGCAAGCAGGTTCCAGCAGGGCTCCGAGCTCACTCCACTTGGGCTCAGGCTTCGTCTTGGGCTGAGCGGTCTCAAGTAGCCCCTCTCGACATTTGCCGGGCAGTGACTTGGTCATCGTTGTTCACGTTTGTCTGTCAGTATAGATTGGACGTTCACGCTCAGCAGGAGGGTCAGTTTGGAGCTGCAGTGCTGTCATTGGCATTGACCCCCCCTTGAAAGCAGGTAGCTTGGGTACTGCCCGTTTGTCTGGACTGGTCTAGCAGTATGACCTGGAAGGAGAAATTTCACTTACCGTTAATTTCCTTTCCTGGAATACTGCTAGACCAGTCCAGGACCCACCCTGCTGTCAGTTACGGTGCTGCTAGTGTGGTGAAGCCGCTGGCCTCTGTTCCTTCCTTGTCAGTATGCCTCACCATGGGGGCCCGATAGCTGCGTTATCAGTCTTAGCAGCCTTCAGTTCTGGGGATACTTTCAGCTCCCTTGTACATAGTTGAATTAAACGTCCACTATGTGTGGTCTTATGGTTTAGTTGCGTTACATGTTTGGGTTCGCTTTACAGACAATACTGAGGGAGACCCCTAGGGGTAAGACCATATCACCAGAGTCCAGCCTATCAGAGCTCTGGTAGAATTCTCTGTATCCAAGATCTGCTGGCAGGGGGACACAACCCGCTTGTCTGGACTGGTCTAGCAGTATTCCAGGAAAGGAAATTAACGGAAAGTGAAATTTCTCCATCCAACTTGACCCAGGATACTCAAAAGCAGGAATGCATATCCTGTATGCTTTGAAAAGTTCCCACAGTCATTCATATTGGGAGAGTTTGCCTCTCAAACGAGCTGAAAATCTTTCCAAATCCATGATCTGATGAATTTTCTTTAGCCAGTCCCACTTCATCAGCACATTAGGGTCCTTCCAGCGAGCCACAGGAACCAATCTGCCTGTTATCAAGAAAAAATTAGTTAAATCGGCAGTTTATCAACATTTCTGCTGGAGTCATCCGTGTATCCTAACAAGAGAGTAGGACAGAGGTATTTCACTTTTAGTCACCTCCCTTTTGACTGCTATTATCTTTCTTCAAAAATACTGAAACAAAGAAATGCAAAAAGACAAAATGCTGGCAGATACAGTAAGACTGCTTGATTCACCAAATGTACCTAATATTTGTCTACCTCAAACTTTATTCAATCTCTGGTTTCCTCCTTTCCATTTCATACCACTAAAGTCCCATCTCAAGCATACGGCGCCAACTCAGACGGGAACAAGTGGGAGTTGCTACTTTTTAGGTACTACTAGACCACCAGGCTGAACTAGAGGTACGTCCAGCGAGGCTTTAGGGGACTGGAGAACTTCAGATCAGGGTCTGGGTGGTCTTAAGTGAGGGCTTGGATTGTGGCTTTGGTGGAAATTGGAGTCATGAGAGGGGAGAGAGTGGGGTATTTGGGGGAGCCCTGACTCCTTGGTGGTGGGTAGGGGAATTCTGGACCATCAATTGACTTCTTACAATGCAGCCTCTTTAAGATTAGGGCCTGGAGCATCGGGCCATATGTTAGTGGTCCAGTGTTCACGGCGGAGAAAAATAATGCCATCATTGATCTGGTATTATTTTTCCCTTGGAATAAACGTAACTTCCATATCATCCTGCTAGACCAGTCCAGATAAGTGGGTTATGTTCTCCTACCAACAGGTTGGAGATGAAGAATCAATGAAAAGCCCAGATTTCAATGACATCACTCCCATGCCTATATTCACCTGAGCCACCAGAGGTCCCTTCAGTATTTCTTTGTCTCCAGCAGATGGTGGATGGATTTTTTCCACATTGAAGAAAATCTGAAGAACTGAGAGGAAAAAATTGATAAAATGCTTGTGACAGACCACTTTGAGGGTACCTCTCTCTCTCGAGCGTGTCATGGGAGGCTCCACTAGACTGCGGTCTTTTTGGTAGCCATAGGCAGCTTGTCGTGCTGTGAGGGCTTGTGTGCATCAGTGATGCTGAGAGCTAAACTATCGGTAGTTTAACTACTGGCAGGGTCTCCCAAGATGGACAGGTCTCAGCTGAGGTGCCAAACCAAGACAAACCACCCATCTGGGCAGCAGCAGAATGGGATACTGTTGACGGCGGAGGATCACATTTCTGTGTCAACAACACCAAACTTAAACTGCGCGGAAGAAAGGCTCGGCAATCTACTTCTGTATCTTGCCATGAAAACCCAATGGATAGTTACAACAAAACAAATTGTGCTATAGTGCTGGAAGATGAGATCCCCAGGCTGGAAGGCACTCAACTACAGTGGTGTGCAAAAGTCTGGAATCACTTGTGAGTTTTGCGTTTTTTGTACTTTCTAACTTTTTCTTTTTTAAATTTTGCGTTAGCCCAGCATATTCATCTTTCTACCACATTAAAAGGGATAAATTTGGCTATTAGAGTTTACTTTTTTGCATTCCTTGCTTCCAATTTAAATACTTTACAGCCACTGGGAGATAGCTACTGCGGTTTTTGTGGATCCTGCGTCAAAACTGTATCGAGATTATACAATATGCACATGTTATTTCTGACCAATCAGGAGGCTGGTTTCACTAACCAATCACAATGCAGATATCTAGCCAACAGTGCAGCTATAAAAACGTGCAGAATATTTGAATTTCATACGCTTTCTGGATCGACCATGAAGATGACTCGGACACTGACATTGAAGGAGCGTGTTCGTGTGTCCTTTATGAGCAAGTAAGGATTTTCAAACCGTGAGATAGCCAGGAAAGTTGGCTGCAGTCAGAGCGCTGTTGTTAAGATTGTACAGAAGAAGAAAGAAATGGGTTCAGCAGTTGACAAGCCTCGTTCAGGTCATCCACGTGCATCAACATCACACCAGGACCACACATTATGATGCATTTCACTGACTAATCGCAAGTTGACCTCTCCTCAGCTACTTCGACAGTGGTCAGACAAGAGTGAGGTCAGTGTCAGCTCATCAACAGTTCATCGCCGGTGCCTGCAGTTTGGTTTCCGGGGCTGCAAAGCACCGAATAAGCCACTGATGACTGACATACAAAGGCGCAATCGGATCGTGTGGGTGAGAAAGCACTCAACCTGGTCGACTGAAAGGTGGGAAATGGTGCTCTTCAGCGATGAAAGCACCTTCTGCATGTTAGGTGTGGGCCTGGTTACCAATGTGAGGAGATTTCCTGGAGAGGATTCAAGCCTGAGTGTCTCAACCTCACTGCGAAGCATCCTTTGAAGGTCATGGTCTGGGGATGCATGGCTTCAGGTGGCGTTGGACATCTTCACATCGTCGATGGAATGGTCAATGGGGCCAAGTACATCACCATACTGCAAAAGTGCATGGTGCCATCAGCACACCAGCTATTTCCTGGCCAGTTCCTGTTCCAAGATGACAATGCACCCTGCCATCGCTTCAGACAGGTGATCAGCTGGAAGCAGCGGAACAACATCAAGTCAATGGACTGGCCTGCCCAGTCTCCAGATCTGAATCCAATCGAGAACCTGTGGCACAAGGTGGCCTTGGAAATATCCAAGAGGCATCCGACATCAAAGCATGAGCTGATTGAGTCACTCATTGCAGCTTGGAACCGTGTTGTCACCAACGATCACCTTGTCAGAGACTGGTTCATTCAATGCCGACAAGGTGCAGTCAGGTGATCAAGAACAAAGGGTGGCCCATCAAATACTGAGCCATCACTGAAACATAAAAACGGCCCTTTCCAAGGCCACATACATTAATTTGAAGGAAACCTGGCGTGAGTCCATAATAATTTAAAGCATACTTGCAATAATATATCATTGGCCAACGATGTACATTACACGATTTTCACATAAAATCTATCAACAGGACAACTATGGGCAACAAACTCAGAAAATAAGGGCCAAACCAATACTAAAAGTTGGCCCTAATTGCCAAATCTATCACTTATCATGAGATACACAGAAAAAGCCACTGGGAGGAAAAAGAAATTATAAGGTCATGAAGTTGAAAAAAACATCAAATTTACAAGTGGTTCCAGACTTTTGCACACCACTGTAGCTACTGGGGAAGAGCTGAAGACTTTTCAGAGTAAAGCCAGTATTTATGATGTGGTTGGATCAAAGCCCTCAGGACGTCTGACTGCTGATGTAGCTGTGCATGAAATGAGAGTCAGAAGCTGTAAAGATGTCTTACACATTGGAACATGGAACGTACGAAGCATGAACCAAGGGAAGTTGGAGGCGGTCAAGAATGAAATGGTACGTGTACAACTTGATCTGTTGGGTGTCAGTAAACTGAAATGTACTGGCATCGGGCACTTTGCATCAGATGATCACATGGGGGTATGTTTACTAAACCGTCTTAACGTGCGCCTGGCGATAGTGTGCAGGATGCAATAAAAGGAGTGGGCGTTTCGGTCTTAACGTAGCAAAACGGGATTATCACGCGATAACGCGCGCTGCGCACATTATTGGGTGAAACGCCGCTAAGCACGTTAGCGCGCGCTAATCTTAAGTAGGCGCGGAGACATACAAACAAAAAAGCAGAGGTGTAGCACAATGGTTAATACACTGACTGATGGGATGGGGTCATGAGTTCAATCCCTCAGTGTGCCTAATGCAAGAGGCATCACTCTGTATTTTTAAGTAGTGCTTTTGAGGCATTTTACTTTTATTTTAATTAGTGCTGACAGCAAACACACCCTCACGGTGGCGTAACCTAAGATGCTGCATAAGGCACCCCATAACGCACTCCATAGGGCACATTATAAAGTGTACTGTCCGCCAAGGCACCCTATAATGTCCCCTATAGGACACCTTATAAGGCACCTTATAAGGCGTTTGATAGGGCACCTTATAAAGCGCCCTACAAGACGCCCTAAGGTTACAGTACTCTGAGGGTGTTTTTGCTGGCAGCACTAATGTACATTAAAAATAGACAATGCCTCAGACAGCCCTATCAAATAACCCCACCATGGGTTTGAACCCATGACCTCTGGCTTCACAGGCAGTGAAGTAACCAGTGGGCTACAGCTGCTAACAAGCTCCTGGCTGGCTGCAGAAGGACTGCACATCACCACACAAACTGTCTGCTGTGGTTACCAGGATAGGGTTAACACACCCGTACCCATGATGCACTGCACATGCAAATCAGCAGTTGACAGATGGGCACAAGATGGGGTATGCACCCCCACAGCACCTCGGCCTGGTAGGGGGAACTGACCGTGTGTGGTACTGGCACAGAGTAGCCGCAGACCGTCACATTGTGCGGGTACTGTGCCACCCTGAGGGTGAGGTGGGGTGCCCAGCACCAGGTCCACAGCACCGTTCATGGCAGAAATACACCATGCTGCAGGTCCCCATCAGTGCTACTGTGTGTGATAGATAGTTCCTGCAGACACACCTAGGTTACAGCTGTGTCCTTCTATATTTCTCAGTCATGACTAGCCCTTATGGGCTATGATGCACCCAGAATAGTGCATATCCTGTGTTGGTGCCATGGTTACATGATGTAGGTGAAGGAGGGGGGGTGTGTTTGGACCCATAGGCAGATTATGTACCACCACACAACCCACCCTCTGGGGCTCAGGGTGGGAAACAGGATTACCCACCAATAGATCCACATTCTACCTCCCTGCAATGGTGAAAGTAGAGGAGACCATCAACCCCAGTCCTGCTGGAGAACAGACACCCTACAGGGCAGGCAATGCAGAGCTGTACACATCCATAAAGCAACAGCAGACAGACAGTAGGCCTGGAAATGCTCAGCTGCCCCCCACCACTATCTGACATTCTCCAGCAGCAAGCTTCTAACCACTGCACCCTGCAAGGTGTTCCAACAAGACACATACTAGCTGCAGACAGTCTGCTAGCTAGTCCATAATGCATGGTCCTGAAGGAGATGCATGTACCCAGAACTGGGATGTCAGCATACACACCAAGCAGATGTCAGTGATTGGGCTCCAAAATAAAACCCATAAATACCACATGAAAGAAACACTACATAGCCCTTTGGGGGAACCTAGCCATGCCGTGGTCACTGCTCAGTCAGGGTGAGAGTGACCTCCCAGCAGGACATGCTGTGGCCACCCTGTCCGTGCAGGTGGTGGCCGGGCACTACAATGTCCGAGCCATTGCCCTATGCTCTGTACAGATGACTCCAGGCCAGGCCACCCTATCCAGGCTATTCCCACAGTACCTTGCTCCTCATTATGCACATTGGCAGGCCGATATTGGCAACAGTGCTAGCAGTGTGGGCTGAGGAAGGTGTTAGCAGCCACCACACACTGGATAGACAGACACACACTCCCCACACCTATGCCAGCATTGTGCAACTATAGAGGTGTGTGGCAGCCCTGGCCACCACCCCAGTCCTGGGCACAGTTCAGGCATGGCTCTGGTACGCAATACTGCTGGGGTCACTCTGTCAGACACCAGAACTGAGGCACACTCCACAGATATCAGAAAGGTTGCTATGATGCAGATCAATCAGCCAATTGTGCTTAACGTAGGAATTGCTATCTGCCAGTTATCATAGCAACCTTTTGATAGCTGTGTACAGTTTTTCCATGTTTAGGGTGGCATTGCTAAGGTATGCAAGTGCTAGTATTGGGAGGTGCACGCAAGGTCCAACATCCTGCCTCTCCAGGAGGCTTCGGATAATGGAGCCTGCGGGTGCGTGTGTGTCTGCCCCTGTTGGCCGCTGCTCTAGGGCAGAGGTTCCCAACTCCGGTCCTGGAGGGCCAAACACTGTTCAGGTTTTCATGCTGTCCCTAATGAATATGCATGAGATACATCTGCATACCATGGGGGTGGTGCATAGAAATGCAGCACAGGCATCTTTATTAGAGGCAGCATGGAACCTGAATGGTGTTTGGCCCTTCAGGACTGCATTTGGGAGACTCTGCTCTAGGTAATGCACATGTTTATGGTGTCTGTGCTCTGTAGGGTAAAATGTAGGTGTTTTGGGCATGTTTACGTCATCAGAAATAAAGGTTCTGTCTGTATTAGCACGTTTCAGTAGTGGGTAAAATATGGGGACTGGGTTGGCAGGAACCACAGCTGGGACTTGAACCTGTGACCTTTGGCTTCTGAGCATACTGGCTGTGTGCATTGCACCACCTTGTTGCCAGAGAGAGGGTGCATTCCCTGGTGATACCATGACTGTTCGTCAGACAGGGCCTGTCTGTTGCAGTGCATGGCAACCACCTACACAGGGCTAGGCAATGGTCTGCTCTGGGCAGCTGCCACTGCCCCCTCCCCCACCAGTACCCCTCTGCCACCCTACTGACATGCACTTCTGCTGGTGGTGCTGGTGGAGCGCAGTCTGCCTATGGTGCGGGTTCTGGGGTAGGGGTGCCTGCATAGCTGTCCACGCTTCTCCCCAGCACTGCCTGCCAATGTTCTGTGCCCTTGGGGGTACCTGCTGGGTACTATCCCCTGTGACACTGTGGGAAGCACACTTGTGCCCATGTTGGGCCCTCAGTTGCTGTCTGGCTGCACTACTGTTTCAGCATTCCTATGGGCCACCTAGTCATCACCCTAGTCCATACTGTGGCCCAGCATGTGCCGCCTGCAGCCCTCTGTGTCCCCTTTTCAAGCATCTGTCCAGTTGCCCGTTCTGACATGCCTGTCCTGCTGTTGTGGAACATGTGCACACCATAGGAAACCTGCCCAATGGAGAGGGAAAACCCTGCTCAGTGCAGTTTCAATGTGGGCTCATTCACCTTGTATGGGGACGGAGCATAGACCCTTCCAAAATTCATATCTTTTTTTGGAGCTTTCTCGGGGCGGGGGGGGGGGGTTGATGTTTCCCATTAATATCACTATTGCCCAGCTTGGTTATGTTTTTTTTCAATTTTGTTCAGGTCATTTTCACTGTTTATTTGCCCTTTTGTTCCATGCACATGTATCACACCTATCACTTTTGTAGGTTTCCCTGGTTCTGCTGTACATTGCTGAATGAAATGGTTTCTTTTCCCTTTAAATCAGCTCTAACGCCAGGGTTTCACTGGTGTTAGTTATCAGCCTCGAATTTGACAGCGTTAGTGTGCAGGGAGCCTCTCCCCTCCCACTCTCCGCCAATTGACCCTCTCTCTCCGCCCCTCGGGAGCCTTACTCTGCCCTCCGGGAGCCTTTCCCCGCCTTCAGCGCTTGTTTGCACTGCTGCGCGTGTTATCGCGCGCTAAGGTACCTATGCGCCCGATAAAGCGCCATTATTGCGCGATAAGGTACCTTATCACGCGATAACGTGTCAGAGCGCACATTAAGATGGTTTAGTAAACATACCCCATGGTCTACTATGCTGGAAATGAAAGACAAAGAAAAATGGTGTTGCATTTATAATAAAGAAGAAACTTGCAAGAACTGTAATGAAATACAATGCAGTCAGCGAACACTTAATCTCTATTCTTCTATGAGGAATGCCTATCAACACAATTATAATTCAAGTATATACCCCAACAACAGCTGCAGAAGAGAATGAAATTGAAGAGTTGAACAAGTACAAGCTGAAATTGACAGAACATGCAAACAGGATATCCTGATAGTCATGGGTGACCGGAACGCAAAACTTGGCAACAAAGAAGAAGGCAAAGAAGTTGGAAAATATGGACTTGGCAACAGAAATGAAGCTGGAGAAAGACTGATAGAATTCTGCAAGACCAACGATCTATTCATCTCAAACACCTTCTTCCAGCAACACAAGCGGCAACTGTACACATGGACGTCACCCAGTGGATTGCATAAAAATCAAATTGACTACATCTGTGGAAGTCAACGAAGGAAAAGCTCTGTAACATCAACAAAGACAAAACCTGGAGCTGACTGTGGTACAGATCATCAACTACTAGTATGCAAACTCAAGCTAAAGTTGAAAAAGAGGAAACCACTCATGAATGCAGCAAAATATGACCTTGAGAATATACCACTGGAATTTAAAGACTGCCTGAAAAATCGATTTGCTGCTTTAGATACAAATGACAGAGCTCCAGAAAAGTTATGGAATGACATCAAGAAGGTTGTGTTGGAAGAAAGCGAGAAGTCTCTACAAAAGGTGAAAAAGCAAAAACGGCTAAAATGGATGACGGAAGAAACTCTGAAAATTGCCCCGAAATGCAGAGAAGCTAAAGCCAGAGGAGAAAGAAAGACAATTGCAGAACTCAACAGAGATTTCCAACGTGCAGCAAGAAAGGACAAGGAAAAGTACTACAATAATGCATGCAAGGAAATAGAAACAGAAACTATTAGAGGAAGAACAAGATTGGCTTTCCTTAAGCTACGAGAGTTAAAGAAAAAGTTCCAGCCTCGAATTGGAATGTTACAAGATGCTCAAGGTTCTATGTTGAATGATGCTGAGAAGATCAAGAATAGGTGGAAGGAATATACAGAGTTTTTATATAAAGATCAAGTGGACCAACAGCCGTTTCAACCTGTACCTTATGATCGGGAACCATTGGTGATGAAAGAAGAGGGAGGAGTGGTCTAGTGGTTAGAACAAGGTACTTCAGGCCAGAGGGCTGGGGGTTCAAGTCCCACCTGGGGACAGCAATCCCATGTTGGAGGGACTAGGATTTCTAGTCCTATAGGCACTCCTTGTGGTCTTGAGCAAGCCACTTAACCCTCCATTGCCCATGTTCCCTGTAAGTATTAGCATATGTGTCTCATATCCCCCAATTGACCACCTTGACCCAGTGAAAAGCAGGATATAAACACAGCTAAATAAATATGTTAAAGCAGCATTGAAAGCCTTAACAAAGCACCATTGATAACATTCCCATATTTATTTATTTACATTCTCTTATATACTGCGCTATTCTGCATCAGTGCGGTTTACATTGAACAAACTGAAATTACATTGAACAGGGCATTATAACTTGGAGATAACTATTTTAAAGGGAACATGGGCTATGGAGGGTTAAGTGGCTTGGCCAAGACCACAAGGAGCACCTGTGGGACTAGAAACCCCAGTCCTTCCAGCCCAAGATTGCTGTCCTCTAGTGGGATTTGAACTCCTGACCTTCTGGCCTGAAGTACCTTGCCCCAACCACTAGGCCACTCCACTCAATAGAATTATTACAGCAATTTGATGCAGCTGTTACCGTACTTACAAGGCTCTGCCAAGAAATATGGAATACAACATCATGGCCAACTGACTGGAAAAGATCTGTGTTTATACCAATACTAAAGAAAGGTGATCCAACTGACTGTGGAAATTATCGCACAATCGCTCTGATCCCACATGCCAGCAAGATTCTACTGAAGATTATTCAAAAGAGACTACAACCATACCTGGAACAAGAACTACCTGAAGTACAAGCAGGGTTCAGGAAAGGGTGAGGAACGAGAGACATCATTGCGGATGTGAGATGGATCCTTGAAAAGACTAAAGAATACCAAAAGGATATCTATTTGTGCTTTATCGACTATAGCAAGGCTTTTGAGTGTGTAAACCATGAGAAACTCTGGGCCACATTAAGAAGCATGGGTATACCAGAACACCTGGTCATTCTTTTGCACAATCTGTACATTGATCAAGAAGCAACAGTTCAAATGGAACAAGGAGAAACAATGGTTTAAAATAAGCAAAGGTGTAAGACAAGGCTGCATACTTTCCCCCTACCTATTTAATTTATATGCAGAACAAATCATCATAGAAGCAGGAGTGTATGAAGACAACAGAGGTGTGAAGATTGGTGGAAGACTCATCAACAACCTTCGCTATGCTGATGATACCACATTACTGGCTGAAAGTGAAGATGATCTGAAACATTTGCTTCTCACAATCAAAGAACATAGTCTCAAAATGGGCCTGCACCTTAATATAAAGAAGACAAAGATCATGACTACTGGCATAATCAACAGGTTCATCGTTGAAGGAGAAGAAATTGAAATTGTGAACAACTTTAACCTACTTGGATCAACTATCAATAAAGAAGCAACAAGCAGTCAAGAAATCAGATGACGCATTGCTCTTGGCAGAATGGCTATGAAAGACCTAGATAAGATTTTCAAGAGCAGAGATGTCTCTCTCCATACAGAGATTTGACTTGTTCAAGCCATAGTATTTTCAATAACATCATATGGATGTGAAAGCTGGACAGTGAAAAAGATAGACAGGAAGAAAATTGATGCCTTTGAATTATGGTGCTGACGGCGAATACTGTGTATACCATGGACTGCCCGAAGAACAAACCAGTCGGTACTAGAGGAGATCAAACCTAAGCTTTCTTTAGAAGCTCAGATGACAAGACTTACATACTTTGGACACATTATGCGAAGAGAGAGATCATTAGAGAAAGACATCATGCTTGGCAGGATAGAAGGTCAACACAAAAGAGGAAGGCCAGCAATGAGATGGATCGATACAATAACAGCAGCTAAGGGTACCAGTCTGTCAACAATGAGCCGCCTGACTGAAGACCGAACACAATTTAGGATAGCTATCCAGATGGTCGCTATGAGTCGACTCCGACTCGACGGCACTTAACAACTACAATAGGTGGACAGAAAATTGGTTCAGCTCACTGCTCTTACCCTGGATAGCAGCCTGCTGAGCAGCCAGAAAATTGGAGGAATGGAAGAATTCAGCAGCTTCACACAACCTCTTCGCCGCCCCCCCCCCCTTCCTCTGTCCCCCATGCTGTCTCTTGGATTGCAGACAGCTCTGAAAGGAATCTGCCTGCCAGCCACCTGAAACACAGTGCTGCCAAGTCAGAGAAACAGTTTCAGGGGAGCAGAGCTGAGCCTGGCATGGATCTTCTGCCTGGGGCTCTCAGGAGATGAGTGCCAAGATTTGACCTTGTCATTATCCTTGTTGGGGGCTCCCGATTCAGTCTGCGTAGGACACAATTCAGGATGGACTGCTGGAGACCATTGGTGCTTTGCAGGGGTTTCCCGCCATTTTCTGCACACGCTGGTAGTGTTTTTAATATAGTGCACCTGGCATTCGCACAGTCATTGTGCACATTCTGCCTGAGCGTCTCCAATGTGCTTTCCTACCCTAGCATCTGTAACACGCATTGCAATAGAAGCACAATTAATGCACACCTTCTGGGCGGCTGCAGCCTTAGCACCCACTGTTGTGATACTTGCCTTAACTCTCTATGTCTTCTTCCAGGAAATGTTGTTTAGCCTGTGGTAAGAAAGATGCCATCTCCAGCTTCTGGACTCTGCTCGTGCATGGCTGCTTCTGAGTCATCCCTGGAGGGCCTACTCCCCCTCTTTCAGCCAGGGGTGGCTGTTAGTCCGACCTTGCCGGCCTCAAGGCAGGAGGTAGTGGATGGCGCTACGGGTAAGGATATTCAGGCGGTTAGAGGCTCTGGTGACTGTGCTGAGTGCCTCTCCCCATCCTCTAGGGGATTGACAGTGACTATGCCCCCTAGTGTGGGGGGTCATTTCCGCGATGAGAACCTCCAGAGTCTGGACTGTCCTTCCCAGGATTCCTTTCCTTTTACAGCAAGCCTGATCATTCTGGCATGGAAATTCAGACCCTGCGGCCTCTGGTTTCCCTCGAGCACAGTCTCATGAGGGGCAGGCTGAGAGTGGAAGCCCTATTCAACTGAAGGCTAAGCATCCCTGGCAAAGTGTGCCCCCCTGGAGATGAGGATCGGCTAGGATCTCTCTGAGATTTGGACTGTGACTTGGATTGAGATGTTTGATGTGGATGAAGAAGTACTCTCACCTTCACAGAATTGTGAGGAGGCCAATATTATCTGCCTGTTCCAAGAGTAGGAACTGGAGGCGGTAGTCCCAGGGTCTTATCCACCTTGAGCTGAACAGATGCTGCAGGAACTGAATAGGCATCCAACTCCTGCAAGGGATGCAGAAATCCACTACTGTTTCCCATTCCCAGAGGTGCTCAAAGGCTTGTTCCAGTCAGAGTGGGATTCCTCCAACTCCCTGCCTAAGGGGCTAAGGGTGTATAAGAAGATGCACGCTCTCCCGGAAGAGAGTGCATTGTGTGGTTTGATATTTACAAGGTGGATGCAGAGGTCACGGCGGTTAGCAGATGGACCACCATTCCTGTGGAAGGTGGATTGGCCTTGAAGGACACTCTGGACCAAAAGGTGGATTTGTATTGAAGAACCAGTTCACTGCAGTGGCTGCTGTTCTTCAGTCGTAGATATGTGCAAACCTGACGTGTTGGGCTCTGCCCCAGTGAATTCAGTCTCTTCCACCAGATGATTCTACCCCTTTTTTTGGAGTCTGCTACGACCTTCCTTTCTGATGCCATGTACAACCTGGTACATTTAGTGGCTAGCGGACTCCTCTTCCAAAGCCTGGTTGCCCATCTGGCTTTAGAGGGGTGCTTCTGTTGGGTCTGATTGGGAGAAGCATGTAAAGGACCTGGGCAAGACAAAATCGTACACCTTCCAAAGGACAGGTCCAAGGGGCCTGTGTAATGAGCAGGAGTTTCTTTTCCATCAGCCTCCGTCCACTCCTTGCGGGAGCGCTTGTTGGTCTTCTGGGGAGTCTCGGGAATTCCAGCGCTACTGGCCTTGAAAACCTTTCTTCCCCTTAAGGATTTCAGGCTCATTCTCAGTTCTTTCGTGGAGCGTGTTGACCCAGGGACATAAAAATCTGAATCAGCTGATAAGATACTAATCCAGTTGTCACAACAAACTCCACCAATCAATCTCCAAATTAAGATCCTCAGGAGAAACCATGCGGAGAATAAACATCCATCGCTGTTCAAAAAGTTGTAATTTGTATTCACGATCTCCACAGCGCAGGTCAACAGGGACATGATCAATGACCCTCCACTTAAGATCTGAAAATGAATTTTGAAATTGGACATAATGAGACACAACTGGTGCCGACATAGTTTTTGGTATGTATGCATGACTTATGTTCACTCAAACGTTGTTTGATTGTTCGAGTGGATCTGCCTATGTATTTTAAATTGCAGGGACATAGTATCAAATACACTACAAAAGAAGATAGACAAGTGGTATGCCAATGGGCCAAATACTTCTTGCCCATGGAACCATTGGTCCGACTAGAACCAGACAGAGCCGTGCCACAATATGAGCATTGAGAGCATTGAAAATGTCCAGGTGTATTATGAATGACTTGAGCATGAACACTGAGTGCTGCAGCACGTACTAATATGTCTCTAATATTGCGGCCTCTCTTATAAGCTATCATAAAGTCTTTCTGAAAGGAAGTATGTAGTGATAGTATATGCCAATATTTGTGAAGCAACATAGTCATTTGTGAGGCTCCAGCCATATATAAATTCTACTAATGATACACAAAACCCTCAATAAACAGTCATCCCCCCACTTCCAATCCCTCATCTTTCCACTGCAGATTAACAGACCACGCAGATCCTCCACAATGAACACCTTGACCACCCCCAAAGCAAAAACAAGTAGCACACAACAGGCTTGTGCCAGATCCTTTAAACTATACGCTCCCTCTTCCTGGAATTCCCTCTCTGATCTCATAAGAAACACCACATATCTCCCCACCTTCCGCAAGCCCTTCAAGACCCACCTAGTCACCCTACACTTTGGACACACTCCATCCTAATCCCGCCCCCCCCCTATGAAGAGCATTATGTAAATAGTTAAAGGCAACTGAACATGCACTATGCAAATAGTTAAAGGCATCTTAACATGCCAAAATTTGTAACAACCACTTCTGTTTTAATCATTATTGTATAAAGTTGATCTTTTTCATGTAAACGTTGTTTGAAATGTTCAATGTTCCATGTAAACCACTTTGACCACTGTGAAAAGCAATTTATAAGTCCAGCCAAATAAATAAATAAATATATGGAAGGGTTCCAACAATATTATCTGATGTAGATTGGAGTGAGTCAGCTGAAGGAGTAGGGCATTTATTTAATAACTAGTCTCTCTTATATGACTCTCTTATAGACTTTTTTGATGACTTGATCAGGGTATCCACATTCCCTCAGACGTTGTATCATATCCAATGTGTGAGCTGTAAATTCATCATGGGTCATGCATATTCTTCTAATATGGAGAAACTGGCTCAATGAGAGACCACATCTCAAAGGGCCAGGGTGATGACTATGGAAACATAATAATTGTTACATTGGACAGGCTTCCAATAAAGTGTTATATGTAATTGGTGTTGATGTTTGTACACTAGAACATCTAAAAATTCAATCTGTGTAGGATGATGTTTAGCGGTGAATTGAATGTCAGATTCAATCATATTCATCCAGTCCAAGAAAATCAACAAATTCTGTTTGGTGTCATTCCACAAGAAAAATATGTCATCCAAAATCTGACCCATAAAGATATATGAGAAAACCAAGGCGACATGTGTATAAAAGAAGATTCAAAATGCCATGTATATGGTGGCCACAGTAGCCCCCATAGCAATTCTGAATACTTGGAGATAGAACTGAGGGTCAAATATAAAATAATTATTCATTAACACTAAATGAAGAAACTGTATCAACAAGGATTTTGGAATTCTGTCAGGTAACTCAATTGGATAATCAGTTATGACTGCTAAAGCTTCCCTTTTATTTATTTTATTTATTTATTTATCCAGATTTGTATACCACCTTATCCTTCAATCAAAGTGGTAGTGGGGACGAGGTAGTACATTTAACATCGGGGACAAACATACATATAGTCTGGGGGGGTTTTGCCCCAGGAGGGGTGATGGTGCTAGATGCGTCTTATTGGCAGGGTGGGAGTTGAGGTTCTTGTTCAAAAGAGGCCCTGAACAGATAGGTTTTGAGGGATTTTCGGAAGTCCTTAAGATCCCCTTGTGCTCTTAGTTCTTCAGGGAGGGTGTTCCAAAGGTCCGGTGCTGAAAATTAGATGGCTCTTCTGGATGTTGATTGCTTCATTTTGTGGTATCCGGCAGGGGTGAGGAGTCTGTTGCTGCCTTGGGTCCTTCTGGGTCTACTGCTAGTGTCTCTAGTTACTGTGGTTTGTAGAATTTCTGCTGAGCATGGTGTATGATCTTGAATATGGTTAGTGTTGCTTTGAATTTTGCCCGTGTTGCTATGGGTAGCCAGTGCAGTTGACGGAGAACTGGTGTTATGTGATCGAATTTGGGCGTACCTGTGATTATGCGGGCCACAGTGTTTTGTACCATTTGAAGTGGGTGTTGTCACGCCCCAGCCCTCTGCCTAAGGCTTAGGGTTGCCTAAGGCTTAGGGTTGCCATTAACTTCTCTTATAAAAGGTTGAATAAACTATTTTTCTCCAGTGAAGCATGCTGGGAGTTGTAGTTTTGGCCTTCTAAGATGAAGTGTAGTCATGAAACCGAAAGTAAAGGCAAATGACAAAATTTATTCCCCAAACGCAAACAAAAGTCCATGTAGACTGTAACAGGATACTTCTCCATTCATTCGCTCAAGGTTATTTACAACTTAGGCTGAATGAGCTTCACAGTCATTAATTATATGCGGCTGCTTATCAATATAACGGATAAAGGAAACACAGCTTCTTCATTCAACAAAGTAAAAATATCTTCTTTTTACCTTTGTCTTCATTAAGCATTCAAATGTACATGCAACAGGTATCTTCCCCTTAAAAGAGCAAGTTCCTACCTTCAATCCAGGCTAGGTTTCAATACTCTACTTTTCAGGAGACTTTATCTTTTCAGCTATTCTTTAGCAAAGGGACTCAATGCAAACAGCTTGACATAGTCCATGAGTATTTCTGGAGGCAATAAATCCTGCTCAATAGGCTCAACCTGCATTTCCTCTGGCTACGGTAATGCAGTGCCCTGCTCTGAGCTTTTAACGTATGCCTCAGGGTCTATTCTCTCTGAGGATCCCTGTGTCTCTCTTGAGCACAGCTCCACCCGGTAAGGATAAATTGTACCTGAAGCTGTGGACCCTTCTCCCTGGCTGTGTTCACCAGTTTCCCTCCAGCTTCTGGGAAACAGTCCCTGGTTCACTTCCCTGAGTTCCTTCCTGGAGCTCTGCCACGGCTCCCTGTTCCAGGCTTGGCTCCTTTGACTCCTGTGTAGGGTTGCCAACTGGCTCCAGATGCGCCCGACACACTTGATCCAGTCCTAGGTTTACCCCACTGCAAGCAGGGACATGTAGTTCTGATTTTTCCATTGCATTCCATAAGAAAAGCAAGACTACATGTCCCTGCATGCAATGGGGTAAACCCAGGACTGGATCAAGCCTGTCGGGCTCATCTGGAGCCAGTTGGCAACCCTACTCCTGTGCTGAGTCCTGGGCTCCCACCTCTGAACTTTCTGAACCTTCTGATCAGGAACTGGGGTTTGAAGCCTTCTCTGCTCTCTCCTTCCATGCTCTCTCCTTCCGGGCTCTGCTCCTCCTCCGGGCTCTCCTCCCTGCTTGCTCTCTAGCCAAGGTTTATATCCCAGCTTCCCGGGCAGTGTCTCTCCCTCTCTGGACAGGTGCTTGCAATTATCTTCCAAGCATGCAACTACGTCAGCAGAGCTTGGTTGAGGCAGCCTAGGTTCAGTTTCTCTCTGTTTGCTTTCTTTATGCCAACACTGAAACCTTTGCACTGCAGGGATGTCACTTTTCTTAAAGGCAAAATCATTAGTTTCTCCTATTTCCATAGGCTCACTACAAGCTTCCTTATCACAGTGTACAGCGTTCTTGGGGAGTCCTTGATATAATGATTTTCCATAGTCCAGTATGGGGGTGATGACTGCTTGGCACACTGTGCGGAAATGTTCTTGGCTGAGGACTGGCTTGCGTCGTCTGATGATCTTTAAACGCTGGTGTGCTTTCACTGCAGTTTTGTTTATGTGAGATTGTAGGTTTAGGTACATGTCTATGGTGATGCCGAGATACTTTACTTCTTGCTTTTTTGCAATTGTCCTGTTTAGTACGTTGATCTCTTGGGGTGGGTTGAAAGTGGTGCTCCTGGTAACGAACATTGCTTTGGTTTTATGATCTAGTGCAAGAGAAAAGGGTGTTGGGGCCACTTGGCAATAGTGATCATAGCATGATCACATTTGGTTTAATTAGTGGAGGAGGGATAGTAAGGAAATCCACAGTACTACCTTTTAACTTTCAAAAGGGAGACTATGATGAAATAAGGAAAGTAGTTAAGAAAAAACTAAAAGGAGCAGTTGCAAAGGTTAAAGACGTACATCAAGCTTGGGTGTTGTTGAAAAATACTATCTTGGAAGCCCAGACCAGCTGTATTCCACGCTTTAAGAAAAGTTGAAGGAAGTCCAAAAAACTGCCAGCATGGTTTAAAGGTGAGGTCAGAGAGACTGTTGTTGCCAAAAAAGCATCTTTCAGGAAATGGAAAAAAGAGCCAAACGACGAAACCTGGAAACAGCACAAGCATTGGCAAGTTGAATGCAAGGCATTGATAAGGCAGGCAAAGGGAGAATTTGAGAAGAGGCTTGCTGCGGAAGCAAAAATGCGAAATAAAGACTTTTTCAAGTACATTCGTAGCAAAAAAACCTGTGAGAGAGTCAGTTGGTCCATTATATGTTAAAGGGGTTAAAGGGGCACTAAGAGGTGACAAGGCAATAGCGGAGAGACTGAATGAATTATTTGCTTCAGTCTTTACTGAGGAAGATGTAGGGATGTTACCTATGACTGAAGTGGTATTTAAAGGTGCGGAAGAATTGAAGGAAATATCAATAAATCGGGAAGATGTATTACAACTATTAGATAAACTGAAGAGTAGCAAATCACCTGGGCTGGATGGTATACATCCAAGGGTGTTGAAAGAACTGAAATATGAGATTGCAGACCTGCTATTAGTAATCTGTGAATTTTCATTAAAATCATCTGTAATACCTGAAGATTGGAGGATCGCCAATGTAACGCTAATTTTTAAAAAGGGTTCCAGGGGTGATCCGGGAAACTACAGACTGGTGAGCCTGACGTCAGTACCGGGAAAAATGGTAGAAATTATCATAAAGAACAAAATTACTCAGCATGTAGATAGTCATGGCATAATGGGAGACAGCCAACATGGCTTTAAGGTCCTTCATCAGAGACTTTTGGCAAAACTAGAGTCATGGGATAGGAGGCAGTGTACTATTGTGGATCAGGAACTTGTTAAAAGATAGAAAGCAGAGGGTAGGGCTAAATGGCCAATTTTCCCAATGGAAAAAGGTGAATAGTGGTGTACCCCAGGGATCTGTGCTGGGTCCGCTGCTTTTTGACATATTCATAAATGACCTGGAAAAGGGAATAACGAGTGAGGTTATCAAATTTGCAGATGACACAAAACTATTTAAAGTTGTTAAAACCCAAGAGGATTGTGGAAAATTGCAAGAGGATCTTGATAAATTGGAAGACTGGGCATCAAAATGGCAGATGAAATTTAATGTGGACAAGTTCTAGGGAAGAACAACCCAAACTATGGTTACACGATGCAAGGTTCCACATTAGGAACCACCACCCAGGAAAAAGATTTAGGCGTCATTGTGGATAACATGTTAAAACCCTCGGCCCAGTGTGCAGCGGCGGCCAAGAGAGCAAATAGAACACTAGGTATCATAAGGAAAGGAATGGAAAATAAAACAAAATATATTATAATGCCTCTGTATCGTTCCATGGTGAGACCGCACCTTGAACATTGTGTGCAATTCTGGTCGCCGTATCTTAAAAAGGATATAACGTTATTAGAAAAGGTTCAGAGAAGAGCCACCAAAATGGTAAAGGGGATGGAAGGATACTCCTATGAAGAAAGGCTAAAAAGGTTAGGACTCTTTAACCTGGAAAAGAGACGGCTGAGGGGAGATATGATAGAAGTCTATAAATTAATGAACGGAGTGGAACGGGTAAACATAGATCAATTGTTTACTTTATCAGAATATAGAAAGACTAGGGGACATGCAATGAAGCTACAGGGTGAACTATTTAAGAATAATAAAAGAAAATATTTTTTCACTCAACGTGTAATCAAACTCTGGAATTTGTTACCGGAGGATGTAGTAAAGGCTGTTAGTGTAGCTGGCTTTAAAAAAGGTTTGGACAAGTTCCTGGAGGAAAGGTCCATAACCCATTATTAAGAAGAGACCCAGGATATCAATGCTTGACCCAGTACAAGCATTGTGGAACCTGTGTCTTTTGGGGGAAACTGATAGGTACGTATGACCTAGATTGGCCACTGTTGGAAAAAGGATACTGGGCTTGATGGACCTTGATCTGACCCAGTATGGCATATCTTATGTTCTTGAGTTCTTATGAAAGTTTACTCTGAGGTTGTTGTTGGTGAGCCAAGTGTTCATATATTCGAGAAAGTTGGTCATTGCTGTTACATCAGGGGTGCTCAGGTCAATTGGGGTGATATCATCTGCGTATATGTGATATTGGATGTTGTATTGTTTGATGATATTGCATATGGGTTGGATATAGATGTTGAAAAGTATGGATGATAGGGCAGATCCCTGTGGTATTCCTTGCATGCCGGGAAACTGTATTGATTTCTTCTGCCCGCATTTTACTTGCTGTGTGCGGTTGCTTAGGTAGGAGGTGAACCATTTCATGGTGGTGTTGTGTAGTCCAATTTCTTGAAGTCGTCGTAGGAGTATGGGTTGTGATACCGTGTCAAAGGCAGCAGAGATGTCGAGGAAGATTAGTAAGAATCCTTTCTTTATGTTGTCTATCCCCTTCAGTAGGTTGTCGAAGAGGGATGTGAGCAGAGTCTCCACGTTGTGCTGTGGTTTAAGGCTGTGTTGATGCAAGTCTAGTGGGGCATGGAGGTCCACGTGGTCCTGTAGTTGTCTTTGCACTGCTTTCTTGATGATTTTGGAGATGAATGGCTGGCTGGAGATTGGACGGTGTAAGACTTCGGATCCGAGATATCCAGTGAGTTGTTTTTAAGGATTGGTCGTATGGTAGCTTGCTTTAGCGTCTGTGGGAGGTGCCCTTGTTGGAGTGACTGTTGTACTATTTTGTGTAGGTGGTGGCTTAGTTGGCTCTTGAATGCTTTGATCCACTCCACTGGGCATGGGTCTGCTGGAGTGGTTGTTGTTTTGAGGTAGCCCATAATGTTTTCTATTTGCTGTATTGTTGGTACAGAGAAGTCATTCCATGTCTGGTGGGTTTCTTCGAAGGGTTGGTTGTGAGTCGTCGACGTTGGGATGTAGTCTGTGTTGGTCATGTTGTTTGTTGGGTTCTCATTCTTGGTTATCAGGTAGTTTGCAAATTCTTGGGGGTGTAACTGGTGTCCAGCAGATGGTGGGGTTTCGTTGGTTAATATTAGTGTATAATGACACCACATCTACTGTGACCAAAATCATGGTGTAAGAATACACTTGATCATGAGCCAAGAGTGACAAAAAGTGAGAGGTGTCCCTAATATAAGATCATACTTGAGTAGCTGTCCTCTTTAAATTTGTCCCCATATGGTTTATAAATAAGACTACTGACCATTTCAGTAGCCACCCTCTGCACCAACTCCATCCTGTTTATATCCTTTTTAAGGTGTAGTCTGCAGAACTGCAAACTGTACTCCATATGAGGTTGCACCAGAGACTTATACAGAGGCACTATCACTTCTTTTTTTCTGCTGTCCATTCTTCTCCCTAGGCTCCCAAGCATTCTTCTGACTTTCACTGTCATCTTTTCTAGCCATTTTAAGATCATCAGAAACAAACATGCACAGGTCCTGCTCTTCTTTCGTGGACAAAAGTACTTCACCCTCTAGTCTAGGCCCTCTTGGATTTTTGCAGCCCAAATGCATGACCCTGCATTTTTTAGCATTAAATCTCAGCTGCCAAATTCTTGACCATTATTCAAGCTTAGCTAGATTCCTGTTCGTTATCTACTGCTTCCTGGGTGCCTACTCTATTGCAGATTTTGGTATCATCCACAAACAGGCAAACCTTACCTGATAGCCCTTCTGCAATATTACTAATAAAGATGCGAAAAAGAATTGGACCCAAGATAGACCCTCGTGGCACACTACTGGTAGCTTTCTTCTCCTCAGAGTGAGCTCCATCTGCCTGTACACTTTGTTGCCTCCTACTCAACCAATTTTTAACCCAGCCAGTCACTTTAGGGTCCATTCCTAAGGCGCTCCATTTATTTATAAGTCGCCTGTGCAGAATGGTGTCAAAGGCTTTACAGAAATCCAAGTACACTACATCAAGGGCTCTTCCTCGGTCCAACTCTCTGTTCACCCAGTCAAAGAAATTAATCTGATTTGTCTGACAAGACTTGCGTCTGGTAAAACCCATGCTGCAGGTCTTGTCAAGCATGCTACAGGTCTTGTCAACCCATGCTGCAGGTCTTGTTAAGTATTACCGCCTGGCTATCCACACGAGGGTGGACACAGCCTTGGTTCAAGGGTTTTTGTGAGCTGCTGTGTCTCTTTCTTGCCCAGCGGAGTTGTAGTTTTGGTACATCCCTCTTGACCGAACTGGTCTAGCAAGATGATACGGAAGGTGACATTTTACTTACCAATTAATATCCTTTTCTTGAACTTAATTCAGTACAGGGCCCACCCTTGGAAGTATATTGCTCTGTTCTTCTGCTGCAGTACCCTTGAATCCACTATGATTTTTATATTTGGCTCTGTAGGTTCATTGTCTACTGACAGCCTTATGTTTATGCTTTCCTGTACATAGTTATCTAGTGTTGATCATTCATTTTTACCCATGGTTGAGGTTGTGTGAGGCTTGCTATGTTTCTCCCATATGGTTTTGGACAAATACTGAAGGAACCTCTGGTGGCTGAGGCAAAGAGAGGCATGGGAGTGATGTAATTGAAATCTGGGCTTTTCATTGGTTCTTTGTTTCCACCAATCTGCTGGTAGTAGAACACAACCCACTTTCTGGACTGGTCTAGCAGGACTCAAGGAAAGGACATAAACAGGTAAGTAAAATGTCATCTTGTGCTGCTCACTGCAAGCTGCATTTTTCCTTTACTACAGATGTTACTAATCTGCAATTCCAAGTTATTGAAAGTTAGTGATTCCCACAGTAAACTGTGGTAAAATTCAAGATTTTACCATAACTTAGTAACTACCCACCCTAAGGGGGTCATTCCAGAACACAAATAAGCAGTTTGTATGTGCGTTGGGGACGTTTATGTGCCGAAAACATCCCAGACTGTATTCTGAAACACTGCTGGCAAGCACGTCCATGGTGTTAGCACGGGGATCTCAGAACATGGGCAGGAGAGGGCAGAAAGGGGGTGTCATCAGCTGCGGAGACATAGAAAGCATATTCAGGAAATGCTTGTGTGCGTATTAAGTGTTTCCCGGAAACATCCACGTTATTTCTGCTGAAACGTGGAAGAAGGCTAGGACTTAGAAAAAATTCTGCTCTTCTCTGCAATGCAGCCCATTTTGAAGAATGTTTTGAAATGGTGTGACTGCAGTCTGGAAAAACTCAAGATGCAGTCTTAAGGTACAGGAAGCAGAGGTGAGGGAATGTTGTAAGGTCTAGACACATTAATAAATAAATACCCTTACAGAAATATTAAGAAGAGCAATAATGTTTGTTCAGGCTAGGCACTAATGTGCTGTTTGTGCTAAAGGAGTGAATCTATGGGATCCTAACAATTCCCATTTTCTGAAAAATG
Organism: Ichthyophis bannanicus; assembly: GCA_033557465.1. Taxonomy (NCBI): domain Eukaryota; kingdom Metazoa; phylum Chordata; class Amphibia; order Gymnophiona; family Ichthyophiidae; genus Ichthyophis; species Ichthyophis bannanicus. The sequence goes on along the minus strand of CM066031.1, from coordinate 516,223,024 downwards.
GGACTGATGATGCAGGGATGGTATGGGTGTGAGCAGGAAAAGGATTCTTTTTGGGCGAGAAACAGAAAAAATATTTGTAGTCCTGGTACCACATGCTATTATGTTATGTCATAGCTGTTATGTATAGGTTCAGGGCAATTTTTTGCCAGAACCACGTTTTTGTGACAGAAAGTAAGTGTGTGTGTGGGGGGGGGGGGTAGGGGGGTGTTGAGTGGTGCATGGGGGGATATGGTGTGCTCATCTGCAATTCAGGGGGGACATGAAAGCCTGGCCAGTCCCTGGACCGTATGGATGACCACAGCGTCACCAGGTACCAGTGTGACTGGGCAGTCAAACAGAGAGGATTTACTATAGCTAAAAGTCAAAACATATCCCTGTCAATTTATAAGGAACTTCAGAATAAGGGCATTCAACAGTGAAAACAGCACTAATATATGCCCATAATGCACATCTTGTGGGACCAATAGTGTTGCTGTTGAGCATATATCAGTGCTGCTTGCACTACTGAATGCCCTTATTCTGAGGGTCCCTTATTATTGACAGGGATATGTTTTGACATTTAGCTGTAGGGAACCTATGCTGATTCCTTCTGGATTATGTTACATAGGGTATTCTAATAAGATCAGATATTGTTGGCAGTGTGATAGGGTAGCCATATATCCACTGTGCCAGGCACTGGGAGACATGACTGATGTAGTGCCAACATTCCTCGGATTGCCCCATGCGGCCTATATCCCTGCCCAGGCCTGGATTAATGAGAGCTGCGAGAGTGGTGACATATCTGGAGTTTGGCTACTTGGTGTGATAGCACAGGGATCTCCCCTCCCATGCCCACACAGGCCTGACCAGGGGAGCAGTGTCACAAAGCTGGCTGTGGAAGGCAGACAGGTGTAGCTGCTGTGAGAAATGCCAGTACCCAGTTAGGTGGGCCTCATATGCCATGCCCTACTATAACTACTACTGATCATTTCTATAGCACTACAAGGCATATGCAGCACTGCACAAACCTGCATAAAAGATGGTCCCTGCTCAGCAGAGCTTACAATCTAGACAGACAACACAGCAGCTGTGGAGAGGATACATCCAGAGGGAATGGTCAGGAAACACAAGGGAGCTTAGGCAGATCAGATCCAACAGCAGCAGCAATGAGGTGAGTGTTCAGCCTGGATTTGAGAGGCACCAGAGACAAAGCCTGACGTATAGACTCAGGTAGATTGTTCCAGGCTTACAGAGCAGCAAAGTGAAGGGAGTGACGTCTAGATTTGGCAGTAGAAGAGAAGTGCACAGATAGAAGCAATCTGACAGAAGAGCGGAGTTCACGGGGAGGGGTGTAGGGAGAGATAAGAGGTGAATGGCAGTGCAGAACAGCAGAATGAGTGCACTTATAGGCCATAGGCACAAAAAGGGCGTGCATTTGTTGCTCAGCAATATTATGTATCCTTTGGGGATCTGCAAAGTGAATTCAGGGTTTTGTGCACTTGGTGAGGGTTCATCCCTGGCAGTTTAAGGTGTGTTTGTAGAGATGACCAGGGCAGGAATCACTGGGGCCAGTTCCCAATGCCACGTACTATTTCATGCTAGGTATGTCCTGACATACATGTTCACATTTACATGCTCGTATACTATATTGGGTTGCACTGGGCTGACCTATTTTCAGGGCATGAGAATGACTGGTATATGGTCCAGGTTGCAGCAGTTGTCATTTCTCATTACTATTTATGTCTAGTGTGCATCAACAAACTACTGCCTGTGATGAGCAGCTTAGGAGATGCACGTTTTTCCTGAGGGGTGTGGTGTCCACGGGTGCTTCACAGGGACGGGCAGAATCCGAAATGTGTAATGTTTCAGAATACAGTGAGCATGGGGATATCCAAAATGTTTACCTGCGTCCGAGGCCTGTGGCTGGTGTAATAGCGCTTACATGTGCCTGCCAAACACATCTATTTCCCTGAATCTGGACCTATAGGCACATCCAGACCCATGGATGCGGAATTAGGTTCAAAGGGGACCCGTTTTCGATTTAGATGTGTCAGCGGGCTGGACATGCATGCTATGGAATCATGCTCCATGTCTAGTTGGTTAGTTCAGATCCATGCTTAAATTGTTCCTTTTCCAAATAGCCTTTGACTTACTGGCTTCAGACTCTTAGGGGTATGTTTACTAAACTGCGGTAATCATACATAACGCGCGTTATGTAACGTTAACGATTGTAAGCGCATCATAACGCGTGTTATGATGCGCTTACAATCGTTAACGTTACATAACGCGCGTTATGATGCGCTAACGATCGTAAACTCCCGCGGCGCGGTAAAACACCGCAGAAGGTGGAGAGAGGGCGGAAAGAAGGGGTCAATGGGCGAAGAGTGGGCGGGGAGAGGCTCCCTTCACACTTACGCGCTGATCTGAAGAGCTCAATTCCAACGCGAATGAAAACCTGCCGTTAAATGCACATTACAAGGGAGAGAAACCATTTCAGTGTCAGCAATGTACAGCCCAGGCAGGGAAACCTAAAAAATGTGATACATGTGATACATGTGCACAGAACAAAAGGGCACATAAACACTGAAAATGACCCCAACAAACTGGAAAAAACCATAACCAAGCTGGCCAATAGTGGTATCAATGAGAAACATCAACCTCTCCCCCCCCCCCCCAGAGTAAGCTCCATAGAACAGATATAAATCGTGGAAGGGTCTATACTCCGTCCCCATACAAGGTGAATGAGCCCACAGTGAAATAGCACTGCTCAGGGTTTTCCCCACCATCGGACAGGGTTACTATGGCGTGCACATGTCCCACAACATCAGGGTGGACATGTCGGAACGGCAACTGGACAGATGCCGGAGAAGGGGATACAGAGGGCCGCAGGCGGCATATGCTGTGGTGCAGCTGGGCCACAGTGCGGACTAGGGTGATGCCTAGGTGGCCCATACGAATGCTGAAACAGCAGAGCGGCCAGACAGCAACTGCTGAAGGCCCAACATGGGCACGAGTGTGTTTCCCACAGTGTCACAGGGGATAGTACCCAACAGCTACCCCCAAGGGCACGGAACATTGGCATGCGGGGCTGGGGGGAGCATGGACGTCTATGCAGCACCCCTATCCCAGAACCCGAACCATAGGCAGCCGCCTACCTGCACACTGGATGGCCTGAGACTGCGCACCACCAGCAGAAGGGCATGCCAGCATGGTGGCTGAGGGATACTGGTGGTGGAGGGGGCAGTGGCAGCTGCCCAGAGCAGACCGTGGCCTAGCCCTGTGTAGGTGGGTGCCGTGTACTGCAACAGACGGGCCCTGTCTGACGAACAGTCATGGTATCACCAAGGAATATACTGACTCTGTGACAACAAGGTGGTGCAGTGCACAAAACCAGTGTATTCAGAAGCAGAGGGTCACAGGTTCAAGTCCCAGCTGTGGCTCCTGCCAACCCAGTCCCCATATTTTACCCACTACTACAACGTGCTAATACAGACAGCACCTTTATTGCAGATGACGTACACATGCCCAAGACACCTACATTTTACCCTACAGAGCACAGACACCATAAACATGCACATTACCTAGAGCAGAGCCTCCCAAATGCAGTCCTGGAGGGCCAAACACCATTCCGGTTCCATGCTGCCTCTGATAAAGATGCCTGTGCTGCATTTTTATGCGCCACCCCCATGGTATGCAGATGTATCTCATGCATATTCATGAGGGACAGCATGAAAACCCGAACAGTGTTTGGCACCGCAGGACTGGAGTTGGGAACCTCTGCCATAAAGCAGCAGCCAACAGGGGCAGACACACCCGCACCCACAGGCCCCATTATCCAAAGCCTCCTGGAGAGGCAGGACTTTGGGCTCTGCGTGCATCTCCCAATACTAGCACTTGCATACCTTAGTAATACCACCCTAAACCGGGGAATATGGTACACATCTATCAAAAGGTTGCTATGATTACTGGCAGATAGCAATTCCTAGGTTAAGTACACTTTTCTGAGTGAGCTGCATCATAGCAACCTTTCTGATGTCTGTGGAGTGTGCTACAGGTCTTGTGTCTGACAGTGTTTACCAACCTGGGGAGTGACTCCTACAGTATTGCGGACCATAGCCATGCCTGCACTGTGCCCAGGACTGGTGTGGTGGCCTGGGCTGCCCAACACCTCTATAGTTGCACAATGCTGGCATAGGTGTGGGGAGTGTGTGTCTGTCTATCCAGTGTGTGGTGGCTGCCAACACCCTCCACAGCCCACACTGCTAGCACTGTTGCCAGTATTGGCCTTCCAATGTGCATAATGAGGAGCAAGGTACCGTGGGAATAGCCTGGATAGGGTGGCCTGGCCTGGATGCATCTGCACACGGCATAGGGCAATGGCTCAGACATTGTAGTGCCTGGCCACCACCTGCACGGACAGGGTGGCCATAACATGTCCTGCTGGGATGTCACTCTCACCCTGACTGAGCAGTGACCATGGCATGGCTAGGTTCCCCCATAGTGCTATATAGCATTTCTCTTATGTGATATTTATGGGTTTTCTTTTGGGGCCCAATCACTGACTTATCTGCTTGGTGTGTATGCTGACATCCCCGTTCTGGGTACATGCATCTCCTCCAGGACCATGCACTACAGACTAGCTGGCAGACTGTCCGCAGCTAGTATGTGTCTTGCTGGAACACCTTGCAGGGTGCAGCGGCTGGAGGCTTGCTGCTGGAGAATGTCAGATAATGGTGGGGGCAGCTGAGCATTTCCAGGCCTGCCGTCTGTCTGCTATTGCGTTATGGATGTGTACTGCTCTGTCTGTTCCCCAGCAGGACTGAGGTTGCTGGTCCCCTCTACTGCTACCATTGCAGGGAGGTATACTGTGGATCTATTGGTGGGTGATCCTGTTACCCACCCTGAGCCCCAGAGGGTGGGTTGTGTGGTGGTACATAATCTGCCTATGGGTCCATACACCCCCCCCCCCTTCACCTACAGCAGGTAACGATGGCACCAACACAGGATATGCACTATTCTGAGTGCAGCATTGCCCATAAGGACTAGACATGACCGAGACATACAGCAGGACCCAGATGTATCCTAGGTGTGTCTAACGGAACTACCTATCACACACTGATGGGGACCTGCAGCATGGTGTATTTTCAGCCATGAAAGGTGCTGTGGACCTGGTGCTGGGCGCCCCACCTCAACCTCAGGGTGGGCACAGTACCCACACAATGTGACTGTCTGTGGCAGTGCCACACATGGTCTGTTCCCCCCTACCAGGCCGAGGTGCTGTGGGGGTGCATACCCAATCTTGTGTCCATCTGTCGACTGCTGATTTGCATGTGCAGTGCATCATGGGTACGGGTGGGTTAACCCTATCCTGGTAACCACAGCAGACAGTTTGTGTGGTGTCCTGTAGGAGACATTATAGAGTGCCTTGGCGGACAGTACACTTTATAATGTGCCCTATGGAGTGCGTTATGGGGTGCCTTATGCGGCACCTTAGGTTATGCCACCGTGAGGGTGTGTTTGCTGGCAGCACTAATTAAAATACACGTCAAATGCCTCAAGAATCACTACTTAAATGTAAAGGGTGCTGCCTCAGCCAGCCTTATACATAAGGCCCACTGGGGAATCAAACCCATGACCCCTGTACCATCAGTCAGTGTTGTAACCATTGTGCTACAGCTCTGTTGCTGTGCTTGTCTGCCTGCGCGCCTTCTTAAGATTAATGCGCGGTAACATGCCCTGTAGCACTCGTTTATTTATGGCGCCTTGTAACGCGCGTTATTGGTAACGATGTACCGCTCATGTCCTTATTTGGGGTTTCTGTCTCTACCGCGGCTCCTAATGCGAATCGCACTAATGCAGTTTAGTAAACATACCCCTTAGTTCTCCTACCCCTGCCTTCCTCTGATCTGCTATCCCCTTCGTATGACTACACTCCCTTTCCTGTCAAACTATGGTGTTCCTTTTCCATTTCCTTGCTGTTTATTAGTAATTGTACACCATCCTGCTGCGTTTGTGAAGGAGCGGTATATCAATCATAAGAAAACATAAACATAAAACATAATTAGCACTGAACATACATATTAATCGGCCATTATAATGCTACCCTGGAAATGGCTCTGGTCCTGCCCCTTTTCTGATGTCTAAATTTGCCTGCCTTGTGATTTTGTGCTGGGTGAGAAAGTAGGAATTGTGATGCTTAGGTGTACAGATTAACATGCTGCCATGCCACATGCACTAACTGAGCACTGAAAATGACTTGGATACACTGGAGTTTGAAGGCCTAAAGTTGAGAGGCGCTGTTAAACTTATGCACATGATGCAAGAAGAGAAGCTCAATACTTCAACTTCCTCTGCAGGGACATGCTGAAAGCATTCTGAGCTATTGATAGACAGGCAAACATCAGTTATGAAAACGCACTGCTTAGCACCTGTCTTATGGCCCAAAAATAGCATGGCAGACACTTCATGCTTTCTTATCATTTTCCATAGTTTAGAAAAGGGCAAAAAGAGACACATAAAGGGAAGGAGTGGTGATTCTGAAGACTAATACCTGAAGTACAATTCTGTTTCCAAATCCTTTTATGCTCCTCTGTATGCAGGAATTTATATTAACAGTTTCTGTCTACCAGTAGTTTCCCATTTGGTACTATTATATGAATGGCTGAAATGAATATTTGACTGCTCACTAATTATTGTGTCCAATCCTCTGGGATATCATCTCTTAGAGATGAGCAGGTGTGTCTTCATGTAAACTAGATTAATAAAAGAAAACCATTTGAGTATGTAGGCCAGACACACAAAGAAATGAGCTGAATAGCGGTGCGTCCTCACATTTTCATGCAAATGAAACTGGAGATTTATGGCTGAGAAAAATACTGGGGGGGATATTCAGTGGCAAAAGCTAGCCATCGCCGCTGAAAACTAACCCCAGATATTAAATGTCAGGACCACATCTGGCCACCGGCATTGAATATCCAGGTTGACGCAGAAGCTGGAAGCTAACCAGGCAACGGTGATATTGAGCTGCTGCCTGGTTAGCTTCCACGGATAAAGTTAGGCCAGACTTTGCCAGGGGTCATTAACCAAGCAGCAGCTCAATGCCACCGCTGCCCAGTCAGTGACGGGTGTCACCTATGCATCAGGGACAGGCAAATCGCTACACTAAATTAGCAAAAATCAGCTGCTGTTCACTGTCCCGATATTGCAAAAATGGTGATGATCAATCAATGGTTATGTCGGCCACAGCAACTCTTATCATGCTGGCATGACATTAGCACATGCTAAAACGCTTGGTATTTGCCCATCGTACATTATTACAATGGGGTAGGGAATGGGTGGGTTGGGGCGGAGTGTGGAGAGCACATTGCATTGAGCACAGAAGTACATATGTGCTTACTGTCATGTGGTCATTAATGTTGCTGAACTTAATGATACCTCTATAAGCGGCATTAGGTGCATCTGCATTAATTGCGGATGCTGCTGCCATACATAACCAGGTAGCCGGACCCGGCGCTTTCCTCCTGCCATTAACCCCCACCTCCACCACTTCAAATCCTCTTTCACCCCTTCCCACAAATTACACATACTACTTATTCATGGTAAGAACTGGTCGCAGCTTTATTTCCAACAACATACTGAACATTAACAGTAACAATGCCCAAACAAACCCCCTGCGGAGCGATGCGTCACCAGCCATACAACTAGCAAGGCAACCTCACCTCCGCTCCAGCCATGGTCACACCACCGGCAACATTCCAACCACCCCTTTCCGACTTTGCCATATTACTAGCAAAAGTCTTCCAGGGGTAGTCCGGGTCGAGGGCACCCCGCCCCCGTCCCAAGTCGCCTAAGGCTCCGGACCCCGGAAACCTCCGGGATCCCGCTATACATCCCCCCCCAGCTGCGACACCCCCATAATGAGCCCAACACCTCCCATTAATGAAGGGCGGGCGGGTGGGCTGCTTGCCCCGCCGACTCGCTGCATGTGCTCCGTCTCAGATCACGCACACCGGAGCACATGGCTTGTCCTCCCTCTGATTGGCTCCGCTCGCTTCCCCTTAGAGCGGAGCCAATCCTTTCAAAAGATGCACCCAGCGTCTTCACGCTGCGGCAACTTCGGCCCTCCCTCTTCCCCCATGCAAGCAGGGTCCTCGCGCCGGGCCGCGCACCTGGTTACGCGCGGGCGCCGGGACCCTGCCCGCGCCCTTATTATTAACCAGGTAGCCGGACCCGGCGCTTTCCTCCTGCCATTAACCCCCACCTCCACCACTTCAAATCCTCTTTCACCCCTTCCCACAAATTACACATACTACGTATTCATGGTAAGAACTGGTCGCAGCTTTATTTCCAACAACATACTGAACATTAACAGTAACAATGCCCAAACAAACCCCCTGCGGAGCGATGCGTCGCCAGCCATACAACTAGCAAGGCAACCTCGCCTCTGCTCCAGCCATGGTCACACCACCGGCAACATTCCAACCACCCCTTTCCGACTTTGCCATATTACTAGCAAAAGTCTTCCAGGGGTAGTCTGGGTCGAGGGCACCCCGCCCCCGTCCCAAGTCACCTAAGGCTCCGGACCCCGGAAACCTCCGGGATCCCGCCACCAGCACAGGCACACAGCCTTACCTGTGCCGCCCCCCCAGCCCGACAGGAAGCTGCGACCAGTGAGCCTCTCCATGAACGACCCTCTCCAGCACCTCCTGCCAGTCGTTCAGGAGTAAATCCATCCCGACGGGAGATAGGTGCACACCGTCTGCCCTATATAACCCAGCACAGGCTACATCGACCCAATCATGCTGCACGTGATACCCTCCCTGCTCAACTACCCACCTCCCAATCTGCCTGTTTATCTTAGTCAGTCCCCGGGACCATCTCCTCTGCCCCCAGGATGCTGGCCTGGGAATGATATCGGACCATATTAACATGATACCAACAAACAAACGCAGGAGTGCAGCAAAGTCCCTCTTGGCAGCTCTGATCAGCTGCTTGCAGGACCACGCAACCAGATCATTGCCTCCCAAATGCATGAGAACAATCGCAGGTGGATTCCTGACACGCCGATGATGACGAAGCAAAGGCATCAGCTGAGGCCATCGCAGCCCCCGCTCGCCCAGCCATGAAACAGTCACTAACGCCGGATCCAGTCCAAGATTCCGCCCGATAGGACACACAGCCGCTCGCTGCGCAGCCAAAAAGACGAAGGAGTGCCCCATCATCCAGCAACCCCTCGCTATCCGCCCCCCATCTGCAACAGAAAGTAACATCATTAATATCCCACCCCCACCGTCGTCATGCAGTGCACAGTCACAGATATGCGCGTCACAGTCGCACATATCCCCGGAAAACTTTGGACCGCCATCTTCCGATACTCTGGATCTGCTCCCCTGACAAACCCACAGCAGCTGCACTGGTGGCCGCCCCGATGCGAAAATAGTGCGCGGAAAACCGCCGCAGATTCTCCCCGATCTGACGCAATACCATATGCAACACCGCAGTTACCTGAAATCGCGTCACCAAACGGGTATCCTCATGCACAAAAAGCCCCTCTCCGCCCTTAGGCCTCACCCCCAGGTAAGCCGCCATGGCGGATACTGGGCAGGTCAACCCCCCAATCCTTTTTAGCACCACCCACAATCCTTTCCCTTTCTGGTCTGTTTTAGATTTTGCCAGCAACATGCGGACGAGCATCTGGTCACTCCACACATGCCGTAGGCGCAAACAATGACCCAAACCAGCCTTCGCCAAATCGACTGCCAATTCACCGACCCTAAAAGCCCCAAAGAATGCCAAACAGAAGACCGCACGAAATAGAACGGCTTCATATGGCGACGTCGCCACACCCGGCAACTCGTGGCACAGCCGTGTTAGCAAGTCGTGCGTAATCGGCAGTCGACGGTCGAGCAGCCGTGGCTGCAAACGATCCCAACCCATCAATAACCGCTGAGCCAGGCGCCTGTGACCCGAGACTCCCCATCCCACTGCCCTGGCAAAAAAGTTAAACCCCGCCAGATTAATCCTGACGGCCGATCTTGCCACCCCTCTTGCCTTCGCCCACCCAACATACTGCCCCAACAGGTACTCCAGCAACTCCCCTCCAGCCCATCCGTTACCATACAAATAAGCCAGCACTCGCTCGCACCCACGGCAGTAGGCCGACCAAGTGCGTTCCGCAATCGAATTCTTTAGTAGGTTCCTCATCTCAGCAGGCCACAGCTCCACAAGCTCCAAGGGACTCCGAGCCCCTCTTTGTCTGCCTCCGGCGCCAACTGCCGGAACCGCTCCCACTGCAAATGGGAAAGAGCATCCGCGATTTCATTAGCAATCCCTGGTATATGTCGCGCCTTCAAATCAACATTCATCCGCAAGCATGCGAGTATGACACGACGCATCAACGATGCTACCTTACCACAACGCGGAGAGTAACAATTAACGACTGCCACTACCGCCTCGTTATCGCACCACCAAACCACCTTACGGTTGGCCAATTTGTCCGGCCATAACTCCAAAGCAACCAATATAGGAAAAAGCTCCAAAAAGGTGATATTACTTAATAACCCCTCGTCCCGCCAGGACTGCGGCCATTTGTCAACGCACCATGCCCCACCGAAGTAGATCCCGAGTCCGACACCTCCGGCCGCGTCTGTGTACAGCTGCAATTCAGCACTGGAGATCTCTGGCTCCCGCAACACAGTAATGCCGTTGAAGTTCCTCAAAAAGACGTCCCAAACCGACAAATCCTCCCGCAGCACTTGGGACACCCGTATTCGGTGATGAGGCATGCGCACCCCAGCCGTCGATGCCACCAAACGCCGAATGAACACCCGCCCCATTGGAATCACCCTACAAGCGAAGTTCAGCGAGCCGATTAGCGCCTGCATCTCCCTCAGGGTCAACTTAGTAGAGGCCAAGGCATTCGCCACCAGAACCCTCAATTTTTCAACCTTTTCAGACGGCAATCTCGCCACAAAACTCTGCGTGTCCAACTCAATTCCCAAAAAGGTAAGATTCGTCGTGGGGCCTACCATCTTACTCTCAGCTAATGGTACCCCCAACTCACTGGCTAGACCGATAAAACCCTCCAAAAGAGTGCTACAACATGTCGACCCAGCCGCACCGACAAACAAGAAGTCATCAAGGTAATGCACCACCTCCGAGCACCCCACCCTCTGTACCACCATCCAGTGCAGGAAAGTGCTAAACTTCTCGAAGTAGGAGTAAGATACAGCACAGCCCATCGGCATGCACTTATCAAAATACAACTCCCCGTCAAATTGGAAACCCAACAACCGAAAGGACGACGGATGCACCAGCAACAAGCGAAAAGCTGATTCTATATCCACTTTCGCCAGTAACGAACCCCTCCCGGCCTTCCTAACTAAGTCAACCGCCCTGTCGAAAAAGGCATAACGAACAGTACACAACTCGCGTGGGATACCATCATTCACGGAGGCCCCGACAGGAGAAGACAAGTTGTGGATCAACCTGAATTTCCCCTGTTCCTTCTTAGGGATTATTCCTAAAGGAGATACCACGAAATTCCGAAAAGGAGGATGACGAAAAGGACCCGCTATTCTGCCCAATCGTAACTCGACCGCCAGCTTTTCTCTAGCTATCAACGCCCAGCGCCGCACACTTGGAGAATTCCGCGCTGTCGAACCTGCCACCATCCCTTGAACTGGAACAACAAAGCCAAACTGAAACCCCAACTGCAAAATTAACCCATCCTTTTTCCTCGGATAACCGCGAAGCCAGCTGCAAAGCACAGTTACCCGAATGGGCGAAGGAGCCAACTCCCACAGAACCCGCTTACTTAGGTCCCGGCCCCGGCGGAGCAACTGACCCCTTCTTGACACATTTTGCTGCCGAGTGGGGACCACTACAGACCGAACACGCGTGATGGAATTTACAGTCCGGAAAGGGACACATAGATCTATTAAACCTCCAACAAACGTCTCCACCCCCGCTGGGAGGCAGTCTAGATTGCACCGGGGAGACGCCACCGCGAAAGGAACGACCTGTACCTGACGCAACCCCTGTCCCGACCTTTCCCACACTCCCCCCTCCAGCGCCACCCTTGACCGACATCTGGGTCAACCACAAGTTAATGTCCTGCGTACCCCAAGTCAGCAACTTGTTCTCCTCCATTTTATCCCGGAACCTTTCGTCATAATTAAGCCACGACCAACCCTCGTGTACTTGTGACGCTTCCAGAATCGCATCAGCGTATGACAACAACATCCCATATTGCTCCGGAAAATGCTGACCCCACACACTCGCCAACCGCAGGAAAGACCTCATCCAATTGACCACATTCCGCGAGACCTTGCGAAGCCGACCGGCCTTCTCGTCCTCCCTACGCTTTTTCTTACTATCGCCTGAACGCTTTCTCCCTTCTAGCAAACGAAAAATATCAATATACTTCCTCTTACGAATCTTCCGCCTCAACTTCTTTGGGACCCCCTCCCACAATTCTGATAAGGCCGACAAAGAAGAGCTAGCACCTACTCGCCGACCGTCCGACCCACGCCCGCCGGTGCCCCCCTCCCCCCGACCGCGCCACCAGATGACTCTGACGAATCCGAAGACGACGAAGAGGACGACGAAGAACTATGTCGATGAATACACGTGTGCTTCCTTTTTCGGCACGCCTTTCCAGACCGATCGACTCGCGACCCGCGCCGATCAAAATCGTCCCCCGCAGCTGTCGGCAACTCACCCGTCCCGTCGTCATCTGCTCTCCCGTCTGCCGATGGCGTCACGCCAACCAGGGAACTCTCCGTTCGCTGCTGATCATCCACACCATTCATACGGTCGCCGTCCATCGATGTCGCCTCCGCTGCAGTGGCTCTCAGCTCCGAGGTGGTCACACCCGCAGTCGCCTCAACCGAAGGCGCACCTCCAGGGGCGGACATATAGGGGACCTGCGGAGACAAAAACGGGAAACCCAAGGAAGGGACACCTGGAACCCAAGACGGATGCCATGCTCCTGTCCAGTCCGACCTCGATGAGCCTTGCCCCCCGCTCGACCAATGCTCCCATAATGCCCTCTGCCGCGGTAGGCCATATCCCCTTGAAGAGGACGAGCTCCCACCGGGAGATCCCCAGCCGCCCCCCTCCCCTCCCCCCGCCCCAAACCCCGGCGAAGCCCCTTCACCCCATTGGCACCACGGGTTTATACCCCACCCCTGCCCTTGCTGCGCTCCATGCCAACCCGCTGCCCCTTGAGCCACCCCCGTCTGGTCCCCCCTCTGCCCGACTACTCCTGTAGGGAGCTCCACCGCCTGCTCTGAAGGGCCGGGCATTGGCCTCTGGGCCCCAGCACCCCTGACCCGCAAGCTACCCCCCTGCTCGCTCTCCTACCAGGCACAGAAGACCCTCCACGCCCCGTCCCTGCATGCCGGGCACCCCCAACCCCCTCCTTGCATTACCACCCTCCGCTCTAGGCCGCGGCCCGGGCCTCCCCCCCTTGTCAGACCCCCGCCCCTTCTGCCTGCCTAACTGCCTGCCTACAGCAGCCCTGCCAGCTCCCCGGCCTCTGTGAGACTGCTTCCCGGCCATGGCCTGCCCTTCAGCAATTGAGTCTCTTACCGAGTCCTGAGGCCTTCTTATCCACCCGTTACTGTTTGTCGTGTATTTTTTTTTTTAAGCTGTTCTTCTTTCTTCCTCTTCTTTCTTTTTTTTTTTTTTAAAAACACACGCCGCCAACCTAACAAGCACCCCACTGATCAGCACAACCCGCCACTTGCCTGCTCCCGGATCCGGAGAATGCTCCCGCCGACGATCCAAAGCACACCACTCCTGCTCCAAAGACGCCGACTCCGGGATCCCGACACCGATAAAAGCAACCGAATGCCTCGCCGGTCCAGCACACAGCTCCTGCTTGCCCCGCCGACTCGCTGCATGTGCTCCGGCTCAGACCACGCACACCGGAGCACATGGCTTGTCCTCCCTCTGATTGGCTCCGCTCGCTTCCCCTTAGAGCGGAGCCAATCCTTTGAAAAGATGCACCCAGCATCTTCACGCTGCGGCGACTTCGGCCCTCCCTCTTCCTCCATGCAAGCAGGGTCCTCGCGCCGGGCCGCGCAACCGGTTACGCGCGGGCGCCGGGACCCTGCCCGCGCCCTTATTATTTAGGGTACAGTTCTATGTGCTAACTGCTGGAGACATGCTAGAAGCACTGCCGATAGCGCTCCATGGTTGCATTTACCACGCATTACCCTTTGCTCTCAACACACAATAAATGCAGATAGTAGCTGGTGCTTTAGTAAAACGACCCCTAAAATTTGTTGCCATATTATTATTCCTTTCTATTGTTGTTTATAATTTATCTGTACTCATCAATACCCATGACCCCGCCCCCTACAAAGAGGTGAATAATTTAGAGATTTGGAGAGTAATGGCTAAGATGGAGGCTACTCTGATTGTCTCTCCAAATTGTGTACATTTTCTGATGAGGCAGTTAATAAGCTGTCCTTATTAGATGGAGAGTTACGGGGTCATGAAGGCACCTTAGCAGAGCGTTGCAAAAAGGATTGTGACATTAGAGGGGACAAACGATGCTTTAATGAAGGGGAATTTGATGTTGCAAAATAAAGTAGAAAGGCTGGAAAATGTTTTGAGGTCATGTAATTTGAGATTTGTTAATTTTCCATATTGTAATATGATCTCTGCCAAAGAAATGTTATGTTTGAATTTCCTGAATATCTTCCATCTTGACTGATGTTTTGCCTAACTTGTTAAAAGCTTACTGTGTTCCTTCTTCAGTTAAGAATATTTCAGGTGGTAATACATAGGATTAAGGTGAAAGAGGATAGACTCAGGAGTAATATGCAGAAATATTTCTTTACGTAAAAAGTGGTAGATGCATGGAATAGTCTCCCAGTGGAGATTGTAGAGACAAGGACAGTATCTGTATTCAAGAAAGCATGGGACAAACACAGAAGATCCCTAAAGGAAAAAAAGGGACTGTAGCAGTTGATATGGAAGGGCAGACTAGATAGGTCATATAGTCTTTTTTTGCCGTCATGTTTCTAAATAATACAGTTCAGGCTCAGGAGGAAGAGTTAACGGCTCTTTTAGAGACTTCTGTGGAAGAGACCGCCAACAGGGGAACTGTGGTTTGCTACTTTTCAGAGTCTCTTGGATAAAGAAAGAATAATTTCTTATTTTCTCAAAGAACGATTGACACCCTTTCATGGTCATATTATTTATGTTTATCCTGATGTTTCTCTGAGAACACAGGCGATTGAGAGGCTTTCTCAAACTAAAATCAAGGACTTTAACTTTGGGAATGACTTTTTATTTGAAATTCCATAGGAAAGGCTTAGTTAAGCACCAAGGGAAGGATTATATATTTTTTGAACACTCTCATTTACAAGCATTGGTTCAGTCCCAGGAAGATCACTCAAATGATTGAATACTTGTTTTGAATGTTAATGATGTCCCTTATACTGCTTCGCTGCAGATATAGAAGGTATTAAATAATTTTCAGATTGAGATAAGAATAGAATACTTGTTATTCTTGATTTCTTTTCCTCATTCTTGTTTTCCTTTTTTGTTTGTTCGCCTCCTCCAACTTTATTGATTATGTGGATATGATATAGTTTCCTTTTGTTTATTTTTAAGTGATGCTGTATTATATCCTTTTTCCTTGTTCATTGTCTATGAAAAGAGTTTGTTATGTTATTTGTTCCATTTTGAAAAAAATTCATAAATATAAAATTGAAAAAAAAGTTCTCTGTACTTCTCAGATCTCTGTACACCTTATAAAATTTCAACATAATCATTCATTTTCTTAAATTCACATCTTCTAAAGCAGGCATGTCCAACACGTAGATCGTGATCTACCTGTAGATTGCGGAGGGGTCAGAAGTAGATTGCCAGCCCCACTTGGCTCCATCTCTCCAGCAGCTCACCCCATCACTAGGAGAGAGCTTGTGCCAGCAGGTCATCTGCCGAGGGCTTGCCGCCGCTGCTGATCCTTTGCCTGTCTTTTTTCCCTGCCTGCGGGAATCTTCCCTGTGGGTGTATTGGGGCGCTTGTTGTTTTTGTGCCAATAGTTTGTGGGTACCCCAGGGGGCCGCCGCCCATGCCCCGCGACGAGACGCCACAGGCCCGATGTCATACCTGGTCTTCTGCCTCTCAGAATCACCCATTCCTGCCCCCGCCCCAACACCCCTTAGAAGTGTGTTATATACCGGGCAATATCCATTCGCCCGGGCTTTACCTGAATACACTTACTGTATTAGTTGTGTCGTGTGCTGGTCGTTGGTCGCTTTATAGTTCACTTTCATTAAACGTTTTCGGGCAGACACAACAAAGTGTCAAGAATTTGGTGATTTTAGCGGGCTTTTCTAATTTTGTTCTAACTTGCCTATGCCTTGCCTTCGAATTGGTTCAAACCACTGTGACTTTTGCTTGCCTCTGCAATTTTATTTTGCCTAGCCTTTACGTTGATTCTACACTGCAATTTTATTTTGCCTTGCCTTTGCGTTGATTCTACACTGTGTGCAGAATTTATTAAATCGCGTGTGGTGGTATTTGAACTTGTTTGGCGGTATTCGATTTTATCTGGTTTGCTGGACAGGTGTTTTTTTGATGACTGTTTGGTGGTATTTTATTTTTGGTGCCAGTATGATGAATTATTATTTTTACTTTTAGAACTGCATATGTGGTTTTGGCATCTCCAGTCCTTGTATTGCACATCATCCGGAGGTCTTCAGTTCCTGTTGATCTTCAATACTTTGGGACAGTGACAGTTTTGGACCAGATTCAGCCAGTGTTTATACTAACTTAGCAGATTTGGCCTTCTTACATCCAGCCATCCCAGTATAACGAAGATGAGTGTTCCAAAGAAGAGCAAAACCTACCACTTTCATGATGAATGGGAAATGGACTAATTCTTCATCATGGTGAAAGACAAGTGTTGTTGTCTAATTTGTAACGCCCCAGTATCCTTGCCCAAAAAGGGTAATCTGAAACGTCATTATAAGGCTCTGCATAGCAATAAGTTTGATGCTGATTTTCCACCCAAAAGTGAAATTCGTAAACTGAAGCTCAAAGAACAAAAATCAAAATTGGCTACTCAGCAACAGTTGATGGCAAAGCCAAGGTCACATTTGGTCAATGCAACCATAGCATCCTTCAAGGTCAGCAACCTGATCGCAAAGAAATGCAAACCTTTCACTGAAGGGGAATTTGTAAAAGATTGTTTTCTTGAAGCAGCTGACAATCTTTTTGAAGGATTTAAAAATAAGAAAGAGATTATAGCTGCTATTCAAGATGTACAATTGTCAAGAAACACCGTTGTGCGGCAAATAGAAAAGATGTGTGGAGACACAACTGAACAATTGTTGGAGGATGTTTCAAACTGTGTTGCTTTCTCACTCCAACTGGATGAATCTACAGACATAAGAGACATAGCCCAGCTACTAGTCTTTATCCGGATGGTTTTTGAAGACTTCAGTGTTAAAGAAGAACTACTTGGAATGATTTCTTTAAAAGGGAGAACTACCGATCAGGAAATATTCCGTTTTTTCCATTCTTTTGTGACAAAGTATAATCTTCCATTGCATAGACTTGTTTCTGTCACTACTGATGGAGCAAGAGCAATGACAGGTGAGGTTAACGGTTTCATAGCCCTCTGTAGACAGCATGACGACTTCCCAGATTTCCTTTCTTACCACTTAATCATTCACCAGCAAGTTTTGGCAAGCAAGAGACTCAATACAAAGACTGTCATGGACATCACTTTCAAAATTGTAAATTCAGTTTGTGGAAGATCACTTCAAGGACGGCTTTTCAATCTTACTCTTGATGAAGGGGCAGCGGAAATAATTTTGAACACAGATGTAAGGTGGCTAAGTAGGCACAAATTTCTGCAAAGACTTTTTGATTTGCTGAATAAAATAAGACGTTTTTTGAAGGAGAGGGGAGATGACCAAGCAGAGCTGGAAGATGAGGAGTGGTTATGTGATATGGCATTTCTCGCTGACTTTACAGGCAAACTAAGTGATATGAACCTTGAACTACAAGGTAAAAACAAATGTATTGGTGAGATGATGAGTACAGTTTCATCCTACAAGAGCAAATTTGAGCTAATGATGACTGACCTTGCAAATAACACTTTTGATCATTTTCCTAATACGCAGGACCATCTGGGACAATATCCAAATTTTGTTTTTCAGAACGAGAAATATGTGACAGAAATCTGTTCTGTTATCCAGGAATTTGAAAATAGATTCTGTGACTTCCAAAAAATTGGAACAGTTGTGGAGTACTTGTCATACCCTTTCAAAAAGATGTGGACATTAAAAAACTGCAGCTGCTATCAATAAAAATTACTCATTGAACAAGCCATCTCTTGAGAACGAAATATTAACCCTTAAAAATGACATTTTTCTCAAGGTCCGTGCTGAGCAAGAATCGTTTTGGAAGCTAGTGCCTAGAAACAAATTTCCCAACTTGAGAAGATGCAGTGAAGCTGTACACACCTGTTTCGGTTCAACTTATTTGTGCGAATCTGCGTTTTCCCATCTGAAAATGACAAAGAGTACACAACATTCCAACAGGCATGGAGGAGTAGCCTAGTGGTTGGGGCAAGGTACTTCAGGCCGGAAGGTCAGTGGTTCAAATCCCACTAGAGGACAGCAACCTTGGGCCGGAAGGACTGGGGTTTCTAGTCCCACAGGCACTCCTTGTGGTCTTGGGCAAGCCACTTAACCCTCCATAGCTCATGTTCCCTGTAAAATAGTTATCTCCAAGTTATAATGTCCTGTTCAATGTAATTTCAGTTTGTTCAATGTAAACTGCACTGATGCAGAATAGCACGGTATATAAGAGAATGTAAATAAATAAATAACATGACAGATGAACATCTCCAGGATTCCCTGAGACTGGCCCTCATGCAATATTCACCCAACTTCAAAAAGCTGGTGGATGAAATTCAGGCTCAGACATCTCACTAATGAGCAAGAGCGAAATATTAAAGATTGTGCAAGATCAGCCTGGATCAATACTTGACCTAAATTTAAAACAAATTACTCAGTAAAAGTTAAAGAAAGTTATTAAGACAGTTAAAGAAAGTTATTACTCAATAAAACTTTAAGAAAATATGTACTTTCCATTTCCCCTCGCAGTTCTTACTCCATCTTCGTCTCTCTGTTTTGTTTTTGCTTAATTTGCTTAACAGCTGATCACATCCAAGTAAATGACAGAAGGTTCATTAAAAATGGGGGGGGGGGGGAATCCTCCAACTTTATTGGGTTAAAAGTAAATTTGAAACTAATTTGAAACTTAATTTTCATGGTGGTAGATGACCGGCACTTTTGACCAGAAAAAGTAGATCACGACCTGTTCAAAGTTGGACATGCCTGTTCTAAAGTAATACTCAGAGGATAATGTTATACAGGATTTTGTGTGTGTAAAAAGTTTTTATAAAGCTATCTCAAGGATTACATGCATAAAAGTACATACAGTGACAAGAAGGCATGCACTTTTATGCACCCCGCATACAGGTATGTACAGGGGCAGAATATGGGCAGACCATGAGTGGAGTTGTGATTTATGCATGTATTTTATAAAATAAAGGGATACGTCTATACTTTATCTGTAAACGTCTATACCAGTTCCGGAGCAAATGTCCATGGCTTCAATCTAGCCACAATTTCTGCCACTTTTCCCCTGTTTTTTTATAAAGGCAAATAGGTGCCTATGGGGCTTGTTTACAAAGCTGCGGTAGCGGTTTGCGATCGTAATCGGAGCCGCGGCCCCATTGATTTCAATGGGGCCGCGGCTGCGATCGCGATCGCGAACCACTACCGCGGCTTTGTAAACAAGCCCCTGTGTCTTTTTAAGGCAGTCACAAAATAGGTGCCTACCTGGCCGTCACACATTGGCAGCCTTTATAAATGTACCGTCCACAAGTGCAGTTTAATTTGATCCAGGGTTTACATTGTAAAACACAGTATAATAGTTTCTTGTCCACAAATTGTCCTCCACCATAACCTCTGTGCCACTATGTTCATATATCAGTACTAGATCCAGTGACCAGTACTAGACCCAGACCTTGCCAGAAGTGGGTTCCTCAAATGGTTGCTAGAGTAAACGTCCTTCAAGACTTCTACAAACGCCAATAATTATTGGGGCGGAGGGGGAGACAAGGCTACTGAAGGGAGTGCTAGAGAGTTGAGAAAGGGTACTCTGGTTGGAGGTGGTGGAGTTAAATGAAGTATGACAGCTGAAGGCACATTTGAAGGCTAGTGGTTCTATGTATACAGCTCTGATACTATGGAAGAGTGGTCTATTAAGTTTTAATCATAAACCATATATTTATTTAAAATTTTCTGAATTTATACATACATATCAAGAATACATCTTGAAACGGTAATTGGGTGAATACCATGAAATCAATATAAAACATTAATTCCAAATATATCACAGGAAACAATCTTATATATCCAACCCACTCTAGCCCTCAAATAAAGGGGATACAACGATTAGAAATTTATAACAACCAATATTCTGAAAAAAATTCAGGTGGGCTAAACAGTGGCACAAATAAATGCTCAAACCGGAACAGACAAAGGATCAGCACCCCCTTCAGAAAGTCAGGCATTGATGAAATACAGTGGTTGGGAGGGCTCATAAAATATATAGGAATTTGATTGATACTTAATCAAACATTTGCAAAGAAATTTCAAGAAAAAAAGCCCTCCCAATTGCTGAATCCCAAGACGTAACAGGAGGAAATCTCGTCGTCTCTTCTGGGTCTCCCTGGATAGATCAGCAAACATTCGGACCGACAGACCCTTAAACAGCATATAACATTAAAAAAAAAACAGCTTCATAAACCATTCTTTATCTGATAATAATGCTAAAGTAATTAATAAATTAGAAGGTGTAACCTGCTCTTCTTGTGATGACTCCAAAATATCAGTAACATTTAAAACATCCACGTTAGATAATCCTCTAACTACTCCCTGCCCCTCCACTTTTTTCCCAGTTGGCAAATAATACATTTTAACTACCGGGGGATGGGATTCAGGGGGAATACCCAAATTCTCAATCATATAATTCCGAAACATATCCCTTGCAGATATTAATGATACTTTAGGAAAATTAACCAAACAAACATTTGACATACGAACTGCATTCTCCAACATTTCCAACTTAAACCGTATAGGTAAAGAAACTTTTTTAAGCGATTCTACTTCATTTTCAACAGACACAACTTTAGCCTGATATTGAAAAACTTCAGTCTGTAAGTCAGTTATTTTAAGCACAGTTTCCTTAAGATCTTCAGTGTTAAGAGAAACCTGTGACGCCAAAGATGTCATCCGCGGGGCCAACTCCTCTCGAAGCTACATTATAGCTGCCCAAATCACCTCCAGTGTTACCACCTCCAGGAGAGCCATAGATGCTGACGAAACAGTCTCCAACGCAGGAACAGTCTCCAAAACCTCGGCCCCTGATGAACCAGGGGCTGATAGGCTATGAATTAAGCCTTCACCACCATCTGCCCTTCTGGTCGGGACCTCTGCCCTCTGCTGCTGACCACAGGGAGTTCCAGAGCTTAGGCCACACTCCGTGCCCAAGCTCTGTCTTTCGGCGGAGTCCAATGAATCAACGCTCACCAGTTGATTTCCCAGGACGCCGCTGTTCTGTCGAGGCACCTTCAAAGCCCGAATAGAGCTCGGGGACGAAAGATCAACGCCCGAAGCAGACGACGAGATTACCTCCTCCAAACGCTGCACAGCCGGGCTTTTCTCCCACTCCTCTTCAGTCCACTGTTGTGGCACCGGCGAAAAAAAGGAATCAAGTGGACCAACCACTGCAGCAGGTAATGGCATCGAGACTAGAGGGGCTACAGGCTGTTTTGCCCCTCTAGCCTTTCGCTTCTTCCCCATAAGAAACGTATCATAAACCATTTTAAGTTGGTTTCATGTCATTTGATGTAATGGACCAAACACTGAAGAAAGGGCTTGCAATATCCTTTGGGTCACTATGGATGAGGGCTTTTTGCCCCAGAGAGACAGTTTATAATTTTGTGAATAATAAATAAATAACAAGAGTCTCATGTCCTAATATGTTCTCAGTTAGAGATCCCTATCCGCTCACTCTGCTTTCCTTCTGCCCTGAGAGGGAACAGTCTTGAGTTACGCTGCTGAGGCAGTGCTCTTGTGTCATCATAAAATTAGAGCTTGGATACTGGCATATGCTGTCTCAGGCACTATTTTTTCATATTCTGAGTGGCTAATTTGCACTAAAATGCAATCATTAATCTAAAAGGCCTTTTGTTTCCATGATTAAGCATTCTTTCTTAGATGGAGAAACCAGCTTTTTCTGGATTCTCGCAAGAAAACCCCTATCAAGCAAGATCATGAAGCCTGCTCCTGATAAAAGTATTTTGTTAAGCTGGGATGTGCATTTGGTTTCAAATTTTTTTTTTTAAATTGTATGTGCGTAAAGAATGTACAGTCAATCAAATTACACACATACAGTGCAACTTCCAAACTGATGCATGTAAAGTTAATTTATGGAAGTGTTGGAGGTAAGGCCTGAGGAAGAGGGGATTGAGGTTCCATGGGAGGATACTATCAGGTCTTTGGGAGTGATGTTAGAGAGTGAAGACACTGGACAGAGACAAATCTCAAGGGAGGGGGGAGGGGTCTTTTACTATAAGGTGCTAAGATGTTGCACCTAACTCACTCGTACCTCCAAAACTATGGTGCATTAGGTGCAACACTACCGCAATAATTGTCAGGGGTGTGGACAGCATTTTCCTGGCAGTTTATGTGGAGCCCTGTCCCCCCTAACATGTGCCACATTAGTGCAGGTGTACTTAAATCCACCTGTGTGGGATGCAGTTATCATGCGATTTGTACCCTGCACTAATTGCACAGAGCTCAACACGCCCACTCTGCAACCCTTATCCACCCGCTCACATCCCTAACATGGGATGCACAGCTAGCGCAGGAATTAGCCCGCACTGTCATGGCTCCTTGCTAGCTGGCAATGCTTGTCCAAGGTGCACTTTTAGCATGCACGGCCACCATAGTGAGGGTAGCATTCAAGAAGTTATGGTTAATTAAACATTTCAGCCCATATTTGGAGGAGAGAGCTTTAAGGACAGTAATCCAAGCTATGATATGGAATACATTATATCAGTGATTTCCAAAGTGGGCAGCACCACCCCCCGGGGGAGTTGGGCTAATCTAGGGGGGGCATTGTACTGCCCTAAGAAGCGCTGGAGGAATAAGCACAATATAGCAGTGCGAACAACTAAGAAGTAAGAAAGTATACGCATTGTGCAATATAAATTGACTGTATACTAGAAACATGGAAATATGACGGCAGAAAAAGAACACATGGCCTATCTAATCTGCCCTTCCATATCAACCACTACAAAAGTCCCCTTTTTCCCTTTAGAGATCCTCTGTGTTGTCCCATGTTTTTTTGTAATTCAGATACTGTCGTCATCTCTACCACCTCCACTGGGAGACTATTCCATGTTTCTACCATTCTTTCCGTAAAGAAATATTTCCACATATTACTCCTAAGTCTATCCCCTTTCACCCTCATCCTATGTCCCCTCATAGCAGAGCTTGCTTTCAATTGAAAGAGGCTCTCCTCCTGTGCATTTATGCCACAGAGGTATTTAAACATCTCAATCATATCACCACTATCCGCCTTTCGTCTAAAGTGTTTGCATCACTGTGAGAGAACCAGCGGTGCGTATGTTTACATTACTAGGGCTATATATAACAAAATTAGAATGCTCCAGCACCTGAAACCTCTACTATAGAGTAATGAATTCAGAACAGTATCGCAAGCAATGATATTCCCTCACATAGACTACGATAACATTCTACTACACGGTCTACCCAAGCAAACTCTTCACAGCCTTCAAATGACCCAACATATGGCAGCCCGTATGGTCTACAAGCCACGCAAATCTGAACATATAACACCTATAATACATGCACTCCATTAGTTATCAGTCCACAGCAGAATCAAATACAAAATAATAATGACCACATTCAAAACTATAAAAAATTTAGCTCCCATAACCCTAACATAGTTAATCAAGATTACACCTAATGACCACCAATGTAGAGGAAAAATGACAAATACACTCATAATTCCATCTGACTACCACAAACCAAAACACAAACTAGCAATAGGGCCTTTGAATATTTAGCACCATCTCTATGGAACACCTTACCAGATAGAATAAGAGATATATCCGACCTATCCACCTTCCGAACCCAGCTCAAAACATTCCTCTTTATTGAGCACTTTGGAGACAATGAAAAATATAATAACACAGACCCAACATGAATACCAGAATCAATCTCATCTCAAGCAAATTCCGCCCCGTCTCCCCCTTTTTCCTTGCCATGGTACACTATGCAACAAGCAAAGAATATAAATTTGAAATACCATCCGAAATCCAATATTACATATGAAAATTGTAAATAAGTTTTAAAGCGTTAAAACCTAATCGTATGTATTTTAGCGATTGTATAATATACCCTCACTTGTTAAATGTAAAACTTCTCAACAAATAGGGGTGTCCTACATGGAGTGGTGGGTCCACCCCGAAACAAAGACATGGGGAGGGGTGGCCTGCACAGAGGGGCAGACTGGATGGACCATGCTGGTCTTTATCTGTCGTCATTTACTATGTTACTATGTTAATACTGTTGTTCATAATGTAAATCACCCTGATTACATGATAGGGCGGTATAAAAAACTCACAAATAAATAAATAAACAGCATGATTACACCAGGGGGATTTCACTAGCATATTTGATGGGAATAAGCAGTAAGTTGCATCCAGCATGTCAGATTTGTATGCACAGATGAAATATACCGAAAGCGAAATGCGATAGATAAATTTGTAAAACAGTCAATAGCCAGTCTTGGATGTGGGAAGAAATAATCTATGCCAGGAATGACATTATTGAAATTGTTTTTAAAATGTTAATTGCTTTTGTGTTGTAAATTAAATAAAAATGTCAATTTCATTATTAATGTTATTAAATGATGCTATTTCTGTTATTAATTAAATAAAACCATTTATCAAAATTTTGAATGATTTGTTTTGAGTAATAGCTTCACTGGGTGAGGAGAGGATGCTATAGGAAATTTATGGAACCAAGGGGGCAGCGGGCCAAAAAATATTGGGAATCACTGCATTAGATTATTGTAAAGATTTATATATAAGCTTACGAGGGAAATTAATGAAGTTGCAAATGATCCAGAATATGGCAGCAAGACTAATTACAAGATGCACAGATGTGAAAGCACAATGCCACTGTTAAGAAAGTTACATTTTTAGATGTTGACAATGAGTTTTAAATGTTTTAAGTTTGGAGGCCAGATATTTCATTGACCATCTGAAGGTTATGTGGCAAATAGATCATTCCATTCATCACAGAGGCATCTAACCATGGTCCCTACAATGAAAATCATGAAAAAAGAGACTTGGAGAAGTAGAGCATTGAGGGTGGCAGCCCCAGAGCACTAGAAAAAGCTGCCAGAGGAGCTCAGGGGAGAGACTCAATTCAGGAAGCCTTTGGAAACTTATCACATTTCAAAGTGTGCAGGAAGACAAGACAAAAAGACGTACTACAATGACACATGCAAGGAAATAGAATCAGAAACTATTAGAGAAAAACAAGATTGGTTTTCCTAAAGCTACAAGAGTTAAAGAGAAAATGTCAGCCTCAAATTGGAATGGTAAGAAATGCCAAATGATCCATGTTGAATTATGCTCAGAAAATAAATAAAATGTATAAAGAATACACAGAGTCATTGTACCATAAAGACCAAGAGGACCAAGAGCCATTTCAACCTGTACTTTATAATCAGGAACCATTGGTGATGAAAGAAGAAGTCGAAGCAGCAAAGCATCGGGCATAGATGGCATTACCATTGAAGTATTACAACCATCAGATGCAGCTGTTCCAATACTTACAAGGCTCTGCCAGGAAATTTGGAAGACATCATCATGGCCAACTGACTGGAAAAGATCTGAGTTCATACCAATACCGAAGAAAGGTGATCTGACTGACTGTGGAAATTATCGCACAATCACTTTGATCACACATGCCAGCAAAATTCTACTCGAGATCATTCAGTGGAGACTACAACCATACCTGAAACGAGAACTGCCTGAAATACAAGAAGGGTCCAGGAAAGGGTGAGGAATGTGAGACATCATTGCAGATGTGAGATGGATCCTTGAAAAGACAAAATATATCTACTATATATGTGTTTTATTGACTACAGCAAGGCCTTTGATTGGATAAATCATGAAAAACTCTAGGCCACATTAAGAAACATGGGTATATTAGAATATCTTATAGTTTTCATGGATAACCTTAACTACAGGACAGGTCAACCACTCAACTGAAGAGGAGGAAGAAAGGGAGGAGAAAGATCCAGAGGTGGAGGAATTCAAGATTGAGCTCCATGGAAAAAGATGAATATGATGGGTTTCAAGCAAGGGAAAGATTACCCAAGTTAAATTCAACATCTAAGGTTAAAAGTATGATTATAAAGATAAACAAGGCATATTCAGTATAAAGGGACCATTAATTGACACCGCTAAAATAAATTGAATAAAGTATTGTGCAGCTAAAATCATTACTGCAAGAATAATACCAGCTGAAATGCAGGGCCAAAAGAAAAAGAAAACAATAACAGTTACTCCTTGGAACAAAGCGCATCGAGGGAAAAATATAGTCATTGCATGCAGAGCTACTCCTGATAGATGGGTATCTAAAAGGATTAAAAGTGCTGTATTAACAGAAGAAGACCTGACATTTATATTTTCCAACAATAAATTGAAATTAGCAGCAGAAGCGCAAAAACTGCAAGGATATGAAGAAAAAAAAAAAAGATACCAATATATCCTTGGAGACAGGAGTCGTTCCACATGACTGGCGGTGGCTGATGTGGTGCCTCATCACAAAAGTGGTAATAAGGAAGAAGTGACAAACTACAGGCCAGGAAGCCTTACCTCAGTGGTGGGAAAAGTAATGAAGGCTCTCTTGAAAGAGCAAATAGTGGACTTTCTCAAAACCAACAGGTTGCATGATCCGAGGCAACATGTTTTTACCAAAGGACAATCTTGCCAAACAAATCTGATTGAGTTCTTTGACTGGGTGACCAGAGAACTAGGGCATGCAATGGATGTGATCTACCTAGATTTCATCAAAGCCTTTGATACTGTTCCTCATAGGAGGCTTATCAATAAACTCAACAGCTTGGGGATGGATCGTGAACTGGATCAGAAATTGGTTGACCAATAGGCGACAGAAGGTGATGGTAAACGGAAGTCACTCGAATGAAAGGAAGGTGATTAGCAGTGTGCCCAAAGGTTCGGTCCTGGGGCCGGTACTGTTCAAAGTATTTGGGAGTGATATTGCTGAAGGACTGAATGGAAAAGTCTGTCTTGACATGAAAATTTGCAAGAGTGGACTCCCTTGAAGGAGTGGATAACATGAGGAAAGCTCTACAAAAGCTGGAAGAATAATCTAATGCTTGGCAGTTGAGATTTAATATGAAAAAGTGCAGTGTCATGGACTTGGGAAGCAGAAATACAAGGGAATTATATGCGATAGGGTGTGAAAGGTTGATGTGCATGGACAGGGAGAAGGACCTCGGAGTGATTGTTTCTGAGGCTCAAGGTGATGAAACAGTGTGACAAGGCGGTGGCAAAAGCCAGAAGGATGCTGGGTTGCATACACAGAGAAATTAGCAGCAGAAAGGAAGAGGTACTAATGCCACTCTACAAGTTGCTGGTGAGGCCTCACTTGGAATATTGTGTTCAGTTTTGGAGACCAGATCTCGCAAAGGATATAAAAAGACTGGAAACGGTTCAGAGAAAGGTGATTTGGAGCCTGCATCAGAAGACTTATGAGAAGAGACTTGAAGACTTAAATATGTACACTCTGGAGAAGAGGAGCGACAGGAGAAATTGATTTAGACCTTTAAATACTTGAAGAGTATTAATGAACAAACAAACCTCTTCCAAAAAGATGGGGAATCTGTAAAACTAGAGGGCATAACATGAAGCTGCAAGGGGGTAAACTGAAAGGCAATGTCAGGAAATACTTTTTCACTGAAAGAGTGGTGGATGCTTGGAATGCCCTCCTGATGGAAGTGGCGGGGGCAAATACAGTGACAGAATTCAAAATGGCATTGGACAGGCACAGTGGATCCCTTTATAGCAACACGATAAAATCAAAATAAACATAACTATCTCTTATATCTCAACAAACAGGGGTGACCTACATGGAACGGTGGGTACACCCCTAAAACAAAGGCATGGGGAGCGGTGACCTGCACATACTAGATGGACCATATTGATATTTATCTGCCCTCATATACTATATTACTATGTTAAATAAGCTATTTAGAGGGAACCCAAAAACAATTTTACAGGGAACTGGAAAAGAGCATTAAGATAATAAAAGCACCACCAACCAAATTCAAAACAGAAAGCTTCTGGAGGACCCTATAAAGCACAATCAAGAAGCAGAATGGTTACCCTGCATACAGAAACATTTAGAAAAAACAAATATCATATCTATGGAATGGCCTGCAGTAACAACAAAAGAGCTGGAAAACAGGTTAAAGTGAGCCCCAAACTGGAAGAGCCCTGGCCCAGAAGGAGTAACCAACTTTTGGATCAAACAGTTAACATCACTCGACCCAGACCTGGTGAATTGCAAAAATCAATTGTTTACGCAGCCAGACTTAACACCACAATGGCTTACTACAGGAAGAACATTTTTCCTTCCAAAAGGAGACCAAGTAACACTCCCAACAATTATAGTCCAATACCTTGTCTCCTTACAATCTATAAGCTGTTCACTGCCATAGATGCAGACAGAATATATGATCATATCAAGTCAAATAACATCATGGCAAGAGAGCAAAAGGGTAACAAGAGAGGGGCATATGGCACTATCATGGCCAGCGCTAAGATAAGAAGAAATCTCAGTTTAGCATGGATTGATTATAAGAAAGCTTTTGACAGCGTCCCATACTCATGGATAATAAATTGCCTTGAAATGTATAAAATAAATCCTGGTTTGCTAGAGTACATTAAGTTCACCACGACAATATGGCAAAACCATACTTTTTTTGAAATATGAAGATGGTCAGTATATCATTCCTAACATCAGGATCCAGCGAAGAATATTTCAGAGGGATTCCCTGTCACCCCTTCTGTTTTGTGTGGCGCTTAATCCAATGAGTACTCTCATCAACTCTTTGGGATATGGATTTAGCATGAATCCTAAAGAAGGTGACAACCCAGAAACATTTCATTTATTATTTGTAGATGATCTGAAGCTCTATAGTTCCAGCGACCAACAATTAGCAGAACAACTCTGTGTGGTAAAAAGCTTTTCTGATGACATCAGGATGGCCTTTGGCCTTGACAAATGTGCTAAGGCAACTTTTTTTTAAAGGAAAATTGAACAAAACAGAAAACATTTCTCTGGCTGATCGCTGTGACATCAAAGACCTTGAACAGGAAGGTGTATATAAGAATCTCGGAGTAGAAGAAGGAGGGACACGCAAGCAGAAATTACTGAGAGAAAAGATAAAGAATACTACAGGAGATTAAAATCATTATTGAAACGTGCTTTAACATCATGGAATAAGATACAAGCCATCAATCAGCCGGAAATTCCTGTACTTTCATACAGCTTTGGGGTTGTGGACTGGCCTCTTAAAGATCTTGAAAATGGATGTTCGAACATGAAAACTCCTCCATGCTCATGAAGTGATTTACAAGAATCAGTGTATGCCAAGACTGTACATCCCTAGAACTGAAGGAGAACTACGACTGAGAGATTAATTACACATACACAGCTACTATCATAGGCCTCCAGGCCTACTTAACTACATTCCTTGGTTCCAAATACGCAAAAAGTGCTGAAATATGAGAGTAAACATCCAGAATCTGTCTCCATCATCAAACTTGGACAAACATTCCAACGACTAGAAGGAATGAGTGAAAATCCACAAGCATGCACAGGGAAGGCAATAACAGAATTTGCAAAACAAGAGAAAAAACTCTTCAAGAAATTATATCAACAAACAAGGTAAAGACAAGTAGAAGATGCACAAATACAGTGGGAAATACAGAGTGTTACTCCAGGAACCCTTTGTCGATCAAGAACAGACACATGAATGGTTAAGGAGGGATGAACTGAAACCGAAGGATGAAAGGTTGGTAGTTGCAGCTGAGGACAGCGGCTTACAGACAAGAAGGTTTACAGCGAACATTGAAAAAACTGGTAATACAAACATATGTCGATTTTGTAAGAAAGACCTGGACATGGTGACTCACCTCATAGCTGGCTGTGAAGTTCTGATGACAGAAAAGTCCTATACAGAAAGACATAACCGTGCCTCATCTATTGAAAATTCTGTAAACACTACATCACTGTGCCCAAAAAGCACTGGGATCATGACCCTAAGAGAATTACAGAGAATGAGGAGGTTATGATCACCTGGAATGCTCCCATTCCAACTGATAAAAAGCTGAATACAAGGAAGCTGGATATAGTGGTTAAGGAGAAAAACACCAGAACATTGATAATAGAGATGTCAGTTCCAAATGACTACTCTGTGAATCGTGTGGAGAGGCAGAAGATCCTGAAGTACCAGGAAATGCAGTCAGAGACCAAGAAAATGTGGCAGAAAGATACAGAAATATTTTCCATCGTGTTGAGTGTCACTTGCTTGATAAAGAAGAATTTCCAAGCACATCTTGACAAACTATCCATATATGTTACAGCTCTTTGGCATAATGCAAGTATTACAATGAACCTTAGCAGTAAATTTGAGAGACTGAGATCATACTCCCCATGCCTTGGCTAAGAAGTGAAGTTCACAGTTGTCATGGTATGTGCAAAAATAAATAATGAAAAAAAAACCCTTAGTTAATGAAACATTTCTTCCCTCACCTTCACTTAACCCTAAATGGATACAAAGTATGTCAAAATACTCACATAAACCAATGGATACTCCAAATACCAGAAATATTCACTACAGGGGAGAAAAAGACCTCAATACGACCAATGCTCCCTCTATGTGGCAAAATGAATTACTATAGGGAAAATCTCATCTCTCACATCACTGGTCTTAAAAAAAATTCCCCTAATTCATTAAATTCAAAAATTATATCCCTCTACCTGTAACATCAAAAAGTATTTTGTAAATATTTTTTTCAATTATTCATTAAGCTAATTTTATAAAAAATGTCAGCAATTCTAAGACGTAACCACCTACATGCAGTATGTTGCGCAAAAGTAACCCATTTGGAGAAACTGCCCTGAGATAACCTTTACTTTGATCAAGAAGCAGCAGTTAGAATGGAACAAGAAGAAACAGAATGGTTTAAAATCAGCAAAGCTGCATACTTTCCCTCTACCTGTTTAATTTATGTGACAAACAAATCATCAGAGAAGCAAGACTGTATGAAGACAACTGAGATATGACTCAAAAACAACCTTCACTATGCTGATGATACCAAATTATTGGCTAGAAGTGAAGAAAACATTTGCTTTTCAAGATCAAGGAAGATAGTCTTAAAATGGGCCTGCACCTTAACATGAAGAAGACAAAGATCCTGACAACTGGCAAAATCAATAATTTCATCCTTGATGGAGAAGAAATTGAAATAATGGACAAGTTGAACCTGCTTGATTTAATAGCTATAAAGAAAAGACAAGCAGTCAAGAAATCTGATGACGCATTGCTCTTGGCAGAATGGCTATGAAGGACCTAGACGAGATTCCCAAGTGCAGAGATGAATTTCTGCATTCAAAGATTCAACTTGTCTAATCCATGGTATTTTCAATAACATCATATGGATGCGAAAATTGGATAGTGAAGAAGAAAGACAGGACATTTTGATGCCTTTGAATTATGCTGCTGGTGAAGAATACTGTGTATACCATGGACTGCCCGAAGAACAAACCAATCAGTACTAAAGGAAATTGTTTTATTAAGAAGCTCAGATGCCAAGACTTCGAATTTCCTACTTTGGAAACGTCATGCGAAGAGAGAGATCATTTAAGAAAGACATCATGCTTGGCAAAGTTGAAGGTCAGCGCAAAAGAGGAGGCCAACAATTCGATGGATGGATACAATAACAGCAGATATGGATGTTAACTCTGTCAATAATTTGGTACCCTGACTGAAGACGAAATGCAGGTTAGGACAGCTATCCAAAGCTTCACCATGAATTGACACCCACTCAACGGCACTTAACTGCAACTACAATATTGTTTAAATACTTTCTTTTATGCTTGAGTTGTGAATCATTTTAAATGACGTAATAATCAGGAATATGATATATAAAACTTTTATAACTATATACAAACATATATGAATCAATTTTTCATGCAATAATTTCTGAAACAAACCATAAAGAAGGTAATTTTATGAGAAGTCACATAAAGTTATGTGCCATTCACATGCGTAAATCACATATTTTCAGTGACTTTCATATGTGGATAGACGTTTACCCATATTGCTATTCTGTAAGTATGTGTGTCACAGTATTCTATGAACATGTACAGGGGCAAAGCTTGGTCAGAGCACAAATCTACACACATGACTTATAAAATAATATATCTTACCATGCTCCTTCAGAATCTAGGTGTAGGCATTTACACCAACCCTCGGACTGAATCTAGCTGGATTTGCCACATGTACCTAAATACTTATGCCCTATAAAAATAGGTGCAATAGGTGCGTGGCAAGCTGTGTGTTAACTAGGCACAACTTTATAAAATTACCTTCACTAAGGGGTATGTTTACTAAACGGCAGTAAAGAAGCATCGATAACGTTAACGCACAGTAACGTTACCTAATGTAACGTTAATGTGCGGTAATGTTACCGGCAGCGATAAATGTCCCAGAGGGTGGAGAGAAGGGGTCAATGGGGGGGAGTGGGCAGGGAGAAGCTCCTGCTACCTTAATGCTGGAACAGTAATCCCGGACTTTACCGCCAGTGAAAACCTGTTGGTAAAAGCACATTTGCAGGAGAGAGAGACCATTTCAGTGTCAGCAATGTGATGCACAGACAGGGAGCCCAAGGAAAGTGATAATGTTGGGTTGTTATACAGCAGCACGGTATCTCGGCATACTTTTATGCCAATGATATTCTTCTTCTTTTTCACACCTGTTCACTCTCTCCAGATATTGGTCCTCTTGATGCTTGTCTTTCTGCAGTTTCTACCTGGTTTGCGGACAACCTTTTGCACATTAATTTGGCTAAGACTTTGGCGATCTGGTTCACTGCAGGTGCCCCCATTCCCTCTTTGTCCCCTTCTCTTCCTGCTGGGCCTATTCCCTTGGTCACCTCTCTGCATTATCTCGGGGTTACGTTGGATTCTGCCTTAACTTTCAGAGACCATGTCTCTTCCGTTGTACAATGTTCTTTTCACACTTTACGTCAACTTCGAGCAATCCGGCCTTTTCTTTCCCCCACTTCTATGACTACACTTCTTCTTGCTTTGGTGGTTTCCCGTTTGGACTATTGTAATGCATCTCTAGCCGGTCTTCCACTTACCCAGCTTCGTCGCCTTCAACTAGTTCACCACACTGCTGCTCGTCTTCTGACTCACTCTCCCGATCAGCACACGTCACCCCTTTGCTTCTTCGTCTGCACTGGTTGCCTGTCCCTTTTCGCATACAGTACAAAATTCTGATTTTCGTGCACCGGTCTTTGCACACTGGTATTCCACTCTATCTCTCCAATCTGGTCCATTTTTCTTGCCCTTCCAGAGTGCTTCGATCTCTCCATCTGAATCGTCTTTTTCTCCCACCTCCTTCCCAGGCTCATCTCGAATCCACACGTTCTTCTGCTTTCTTTTTTCTCGGTCCCCGTCTTTGGAACTCACTGCCACTTTCGTTACGATTGGAATCCTCCTTCTCTGCTTTCAAAGCTTGTCTCAAAACCTACCTTTTTTGCACAGCTTTTGACCTTCCTTTCCCCCCTCCCCCCGCTACGACTGCATGACTGTCTGTCTGTTTTTCATCTCTCTTTTATTTTTTCTATACTTTATTGCTTTATCTCTGCACTGTTCTTTACTCTACATGAATGGCGTTCCTTTCCATTTCTTTCCCAGTAGTTCCGTTTTGTTTTTATTGTAAACCGCTGTATGCCAATTGGTTCAAGCGGTATATTAAATTTTAAATAAAGATAAAGATAAAAATAAAGATAATAGTGCTACATTTGCAGCAACAGCATAGTGCCCAAGTATGAAAGGGCACTATGTTGATGGTGCAAATGGGGGCAAAGGAGGTGGCACATGGATCATGCAGTGGGACGGCTGGTGCACAGGGGGAACCAGGCAGCTGCCTAGATGGCACATAGGAACATAAGACTACAAAATATGCCAAACTGTGTCAGACCAAGGTTCATCATGCCCAGTATCCTGTGTCCAACTGTGTACAGTCTAGGTCACAAGTACCTAGCAGTTTCCCCAAAAACGACACACAGGATCCCCAATAACTGTAATGGGGCAAGCAGGGCATAGCTCAGATCCTATTTAGCAATGGTTTATGGACTGTTACCCAGAAACCCGTCCAAACTATTTTAAACCCAGCTACACTGATAGCTTTTACCACATCTTCTGGTATGATTACGTGTGGACTGAAAAAGTATTTTCACCTAGAGGACCCAAATGGGTTACACCATAGCTACATTGCAGGTCTCCTAGTCTGTCCACAGTCTGATGACAAAAAGTGACTTACATTTACCTGTTTCACTCCAGTCAATAATCTATAGACCTCTATCATATCTCCCCTCAGCTGTCTCTTCTCCAGGCTGATGAGCCCCAACCTTTTTAGCCTCTCCACAAAGGGGTATTCTGCCATCCGCAGAACCATCTGTGATATTCGTCATTATCCCACAGTGACAGTGGCAGCACACAGTCCTGCTACTGCTGCGGAAAGGCAATGTACCACATAAGGTGGTCCAAGGGTCCTGGCACCCCAGGCAGATATCTAGGCTGCCTCCGCCCCTGCTGCTGCAGAACCCAGCAATGGGGGAAGAGGCCAATAGTGCCAGATGCTATAGCCCTCCAGGTAGCTGGAAAATACAGTTGCCGGGTGAAATACTACAGCAGTGGCTGCCATCCTCCCCCCGAGACGTATCGGTGGCAGACGGTGTTCGGGCCCCTGCATGGGCAGCTGGTTTTATGTTTACATTCATAAAATTTTCTGTAAAGCTTCACAGCCATACTTGACATTTTTGAACATGTAGCATATCTAAAGCATGTGGCCCACATGCTCTTTCCAACAAGAAGAATATCAACTAAGGTGGAGGTAGGGTGGCATAGTGTGGAGAAGGTTCTACTGCTATATGTAAAGGCCGCGGGGCTCAGTCCATGCCGGCCGCCGGTAACCATGTGGCGCGGCGCGCGACGAGTTAGGAGCAAGGGGGGGTAGCTGGGGGAGAGGAGACGGCATTGGGCATCCTTTAAACTCATTGGCTCCCGTCCCACGTGATCGCGGGGGAGCGAATGAGGGAGAAGAAAGAAGAGGCGGGAGTTCAGCTGTGCTAGAGGGCCCCGGGCTAACAGTCACAGAGCTGGGGAGCGGTGTCCCACCCGCCCACCCTCTGTTATTTGTTGGGTTGTTATGATAGAGATAGTTTGGGGTGTCGCAGTTGGAGGGGGGTTTGGTGTAGGCGGGATCCCAGAGGTTTCCGGGGTCCGGATGCTTAGGATAAGCTTGGGACGGGGGTTGGCTGGGCTTTTGCTAATAACATGGCGAAGCCAGGGGCTAAGGGGGGGGAAGAAGAGGAAAAGCGGAGGCGCCATCACTTTGCTAGTGATATGGCGGGTGATGGATTAGTCCGCTGGGTTATGTTATGTGATGTTATGTTCATGCATTTATAAGTTAATAAAGCTGCGACCAGTTGGTTGTCCAAACTCTTGATTGTCTTTGTGCCTTTGTGCCCATTTTGGGAAATGGGATGGAGGGGGGTACAGAAAAAGAGGAAGGGAAGGAATTAAGTTTGGGGTTAATGAGGAGCGGTGAGTCCGCGCTCCATCGGTTACCAATGCTATTATTATTTTTTACCACGCACACCGCCGTAATAGATGTATGCGTGGATACATAGCAAGATAGTTACTGTAATATGGATGGATCTGGCAAGAAAACGTTATACCCCTGAAACAGAAATTATATGTTTATACGAGTTTCAAAACACACTGTAGTGCTATGTTGGGTGTTATATGAAGATGCTAACAGGATAGTTTATATTGAAAATGCATAGGAATTGTATTTGAGCTCACATTAAAAAAATGAACCGATGATGAGATTTTGAGCAGAGACATATTTTAGTCTTTGGTTTTGGTGCTTGATGGCCTACAAAAGATTGTTTGAGTATTTTCAATAGAGCTATTTATATGATGATTATTTTTTAAGCATATCTTGTGCTACGCTTCTTTTACAAGATATTACTCTATAATCTTTTTCCACTTCATAATATACACTAGTTGCTTTTAGTACTACAACTCTACAGTAACATTCAGCCAATATTCAAAGTACTACAACTCTATAGTAACATTCAGCCAATATTCAAAGGCTTTAGGCACCTGTCGGGAAAAGCACCTAAACTGGCACCTTTAAAATCTGATGAGGGCTAACTTCTTAAATTTAACCACTTACATTTATTATAAGTGGAGGAGTAGCCTAGTGGTTAGAGCAACTGCCTCGTACCCAGAAGATCAAGGGTTCAATTCCCACTGGCACTCCTTGTGACTTTGGGCAAGTCACTTTATCCTCCATTGCTTCAGAAGAAAAGGCTGGTAATCTACTTCCAGTGATACATTGCCAAGAAAACCCAGAGGTAGCTGGGTCGCTATGAGTCAACACTGACTTGATGGCACTAAAAAAATATATATATTTATTATATATTCCTAAATTTAAACACCTTAAAAATCGTTTTCGCACAGCTTTCTCACCATCTTGACTCCACTAATTTCCTCCACCCACGTCAATCAGGATTCCGTCAGGGCCACAGCGTTGAAACTGTTCTGCTTGCTTTCACCAATGCACTGCATGTGGCCCACGATCGCGGTGATATCTCAGTGGCGGTAGCCTTGGATCTGTCTGCTGCCTTTGACCTAGTGGATCACTCCCTTCTTCTTCTTCGCCTACGGGAAGCAGGTCTCCGTAGCACTGTTTTATCACTGGTTCCACTCCTTTCTCTCCTCTCGATCTTGTGCAGTTCTCTCCTCATCTCCTTCCGTCCCTTCTTCTGAGCCATTTCCTTTACCCTGTGGGGTCCCTCAAGGTTCTGTACTTGCTCCTCTCCTCTTCAACCTCTTCCTTGCTCCACTCGCCCTACTGATACAACAAACTGGAATTTCTGCTTTCTATTATGCAGATGACAGTCCTCCTTCATCACACTTCCCCTTCTCACCCAGACCTCTCCGCACTCAACTCCTGTCTCTCTATTTTTGCATCCTGGCTAACCCAGAACTGCCTTCACCTCAACCTAACTAAAACCATCGCAATTTGGTTCTCCCATGGCAGCCCGCCCCCTTTGCTTGCTCCATCTTTTTCCGACTCTCCCATACCCTTGGTTTCCACTTTTCGCTATTTGGGTGTGCTTTTTGACTCCAACCTTTCCTTTCAAGCTCATGTTTCACATATCACCAAGACCTCTTTCTTTTTTCTTCGCCAAATTCGTGCGATTCGCCCCTTTCTCTCTCCATCTGCCCTTACCACACTGCTACTATCACTAGTTATGTCACGCCTTGACTTCTCTAACTCTGCTTTCATCGGTCTCACCAAATCCCAACTTAACAGACTACAGAGGATCCAAAATACTGCTGCCCGCATCATCACCGACTCTTCCCTATGAGATCACGTGTCACCTCTACTTGTTCATCTTCACTGGCTACCTGTTCCCTTTTTACTCCCGATTTAAGCTCCTCACCCTTATTCACAGAGCTCTTCACACCAACACCCCACAGTACTTGGCAGATCTCATCACCTTTCACACTCCCAGACACACTCCTTGTTCATTTCATCTCAACCGCCTCAATCTTCCCTCCCCTTCCCTTGCTCACCTTCAGTCCACCCGCTCCTCAGCCTTCTTCTTCGCAAGCCCTGCCCTTTGGAATTCGCTTTCTGCCTCCCTTCGACTTGAGCCCCATCACCCTTCCTTTAAGCATGACCTAAAGACCCACCTCTTTTCCCTAGCCTTTGACCTTCCCTCCCCTTTTGTGTGATCCCAGCCTCTGCGTCTTGTCCTGTATCCCTTTTCTCTCCTGTTTTCCTATCAACAATTGTAACTTCTTTTTCCTCCTCTCCAGCCTTGTGCCTTCTTTAAAATGTTTGTACACTGTAAACCGCTCTGTCTCCCCAGAAGGGCGGTATATCAAATGAAATAAACATAAACATAAAAATGAGTGGACTCAGGTCAAGGGAAGTACTATAAGTTATGCACCTAGCATTAATTCCAGCACTGCATATCTTAAGTGCCTAACAGCTAGAGTTACCGACATGCACTGCCATGTTAGCATGCATTAACACTGTTAACACTTATTATTTGACTGCAGGTTCCATTTAAATGGGAACTAGTTCCTAATAATGCATTTTAAATGCCATTAGTGTGTGGTAATTAATGCATGAACTAACATTCATAACACTAGTTGCCAGTAGGGATGCATAAATACAGTGCCTTGCAAAAGGATCCATTCCTTCGGTTTTTGTCCTGTTTTTGTCGCATTATAACCTGGAATGAAAATGGAGGTTCATTTGGATGTTAGGTAATGGACCTAACGATATAGTCCAAATTGGTGAAGTGGAATGACAATAAAATACCTTGTATATATAAAAAAGCAAGTAAAATCTGAAAAGTTGTGAGTGTATATGTATTCATCCCATTTGCTATGAAACCTCTAAATAAGATCTGGTCCAATCAATTAACCTCAGAAGTCACATAATTAGTTGATTAGGGTCCTCCTGTGTACAATCAGTGTCACATGATGCCTGTATAAATATACCTGTTCTAAAAGGCCCCTGACTCTGAAACACCACTAAGCAAGCAACATGAAGACCAAGGAGCACTCCAAACAGATCAGAGACAAAGTTGTGGAGAAGTATAGATTAGGGTTGGGTTATAAAAAAAAATCCCAAATTCTGAATATCCCACGGAACACCATGAAATCCATTATAACAAAATGGAAAGAATATGGCACCACTACATACCTGACTAGAGAAGGCCTCCTACCAAAACTCACAGACCGGGCAAGGAGGGCATTAATCAGAGATGCCACAAAGACACCAAGGATAACATTTAAGGAGTTGCAAAGATTCACAGCAGAGTTGGGAGTATCTGTCCATAGGACCACTTTAAGCCATACACTCTACAGAGTGGGGCTTTATGAAAGAGTGGCCAGAAAAAAAGCCATTGCTTAAAGAAAGAAATAAGAAAACAGTTTGGAGTTTGCACAACAGCATGTGGCAGACCCCCCAAACATATGGAAGAAGGTTCTCTGGTCGGATGAGACGAAAATTTAACTATTTGCCTATTATGGGAAATCCCGAGAACACCATTCCCACAGTGAAACATGGTGGTGGCAGCATCATGCTGTGGGGATGTTTTTCATTGGCAGAGACAGGAAAACTGGTCAGGATTGAAGAACGATGTATGGCACTAAAGACAGGGCAGTTATTGAGGAAAATCTATTTCAGTCTGGGACAAAGTTTCACCTTCCAGCGGGACAATGACCCTAAACATACTGCTAAAGCTACACTGGAGTGGTTTAAAGGGAAACATTTAAATGTCTTGGAATGGCCTAGTCTTGGAATGGCCTAGTCAAAGCCCAGACCTCAATCCAAATGAGAATCTGTGGCATTTTTATTATTTATTTATTTAACATTTCTTATATACCGCCTTTTATGATATCAAGGCGGTTTACATTGAACAAACTGAAATTACATTGAACAGGACATTATAACTTGGAGATAACTATTTTACAGGGAACATGGGCTATGGAGGGTTAAGTGGCTTGCCCAAGACCACAAGGAGCACCTGTGGCATGACTTGAAGATTGCTGTATACCAACGCAACTCATCTAACTTGAAGGAGTTGGAGCAGTTTTGCCTTGAGGAATGGGTGAAAATTCCAGTGGCAAGATGTGCTAAGCTAATAGAGACATATCCCAAGAGACTTGAGGCTGTAATTGCAGCAAAAGGTGGCTGTACAACGTATTGACTTTGGGGGGGGGGGGGGGATACCTATGCACACTCCTGATTTCTGTTGATTTTTTTGTCTTAATTATTTTTGTGTTACAATAAAGGATATTTTGCACCTTCAAAGTAGTAGGCAGGTTGTGTAAATAACACAATGCTAACCCCTAAGTCTCCATTTTAATTCCAGGTTGTAATGCGACAAAACAGGATAAACACCGAGGGGATGAATACTTTCACAAGGCACTGTAGTGTTCCTAAATTTAGGATGCTCAAAGCAAGAGAAAAGAAAGTTTTGGGTCAGCCAGTGCCATTTTGGATTATAGCTTCGTAGGATTACTCTTGTTCCATTACCACTCAGGGGCCCCTGCTGGTAGAAGGGACAGTTATGGGATACGTCTTTGGGTGTCAATGTTGGGGTAAAGAATCATTTGTAATTTTAGCAGGAGGAGGAAACAGGATTTCTACACTTGTTGATGGGGTTACCTGGGGGGGGGGGGGAGTCCTTAGGGGAATGTGATGTGGGGAAGGAGTTGTTTAAGAACATAAAATATGCCATACTGGGTCAGTCCAAGGTCCATCAAGCCCAGTATCCTGTTTCCAACAGTGGCCAATCCAGGTCACAAGTACCTAGCAGGTTCCCAAAACCATTGCTTATCCTGGGGCAAGCAGTGGATTTCCTGGGTCTTCTTTAATAATGGTTTATGGACTTTTCCTACAGGAACTTATCCAAACTTTTTTTAAACCCAGCTACAGTAACAGCTTTTACTACATCCTCCGGTAATGAATTCCAGAGTTTGATTACACATTGAGTGAAAAAATATTTTCTCTTATTAGTCTTAAACAGGTTACCCTGTAGCTTCATT
Source organism: Ichthyophis bannanicus (assembly GCA_033557465.1). NCBI lineage: Eukaryota > Metazoa > Chordata > Amphibia > Gymnophiona > Ichthyophiidae > Ichthyophis > Ichthyophis bannanicus. Next base: position 516,181,916 of record CM066031.1, on the reverse strand, counting down.
GTGTGTCCCCTAGTCTTTCTACTTTTTGATGGCTTAAACAATCGATCTACATTTACCCGTTCCACTCCATTCATTAATTTATAGACCTCTATCATATCTCCCCTCAGCCGTCTCTTTTCCAGGTTGAAAAGCCCTAACCTTTTAAGCCTCTTCTCATAGGGGTATCTTTCCATCCCCTTTACCATTTTGGTGGCTCTTCTCTGTACCTTTTCTAAATCCGCTATATCCTTTTTAAGATACAGCAACCAGAATTGCACACAATATTTGAGATGCGGTCAGTTTATGTACCAGGGGGCATGTGCTTCATGCCTCATTATGCGCTGAGGTGGAGTTAGGGACACACATTCCCATAAGCAATAACATATGGACAGTACAACCATTGATAACATCAGCAAGTTAGGGGTATGTCTACTAAAGGACGTTAGCTGCCATCATAGCACTAATACAGGGCTATCAAGCTACGGTAGCATCTAATGCAGGAAAAATGTTGATATCATGATGATTTTCCACGATGTCTGCATTTCACACTTTAAGTGCAGGGCAGAGTGGAAGTGCTTGCAATGCATGCTTACCATGGTTGTGAACATCTCACAGTAATCACCAAAGTTGCAGACATGATGGGTACACCTAATGCCACCTCAATGGGTGGCAATAGCTGCATCTGCTGTGCTGGCTGACTGTGATCTCTGCAATTTGCACCACGGTATCTGCTGAGGAAATACTGTGCACACTCCCATTAGCTGCAAAAGCCAATTGCGCTTTAGTAGACATACCCCTTAGTGTCCAAGGGAACCAATTAGCAATGTATTCCTAAAACCGAGATACCACAGCTCAAATGGGTATTAATGGTTTAATAAATAGGCCTTCAGGTGAGGAACTTTAGCATTTTAATTCTTCTACTTCCATGTCTATATTTTGTTTATTTAACATACTTATTAACCACTCACCACATGTAGTTCTAAGCTGTGTACAATAAACACATGATATAATCATTCAAAACAAACTGCCAACACAAGACATAACATCACATATAAAACAAATAATAACTACAATTATCCATTTACAGACTGTAACATAATTATTAATACTGTATGTCAACTGAAAGAAATGGACCTTCACCCAGTTTCTAAATTCCATCATATCACGAACAAGATATATAAAGTCATTGATACATCATTTGGGCCATTTATTAAAATTTTTCTCAGAGATTTGAGATTTAAGGGGATAATTTCATATATGGGTGCCTATGTGAAAAGTCCAAAAAGGTGCTTATGTGCCTTTATAAAATAAGCTCCCAGAGCCAACCCTAAGAGGTATGTTGACTAAACTATGCTAGGCTTTTATAACTAATGCCGGGCGATAGTTGCAAAAGACCTACAGTGGATGCAGGGGGCGTTCTCATCATTTCCTCTGCAGATATCGCAGAGGAAATGCGAGGATTGCTGGGGGGAGGAGGGCAAGCTTCACAAATGCAGCTATCGCCATCCACTGAGGTAGTGATAGTTGCATCTGCAAAGCCTGCAAATGTTTTGATTACCACGTGATAATAACATCCGTGGCAATCACCCATTGCAAGCACGTCCAGTCCCCTCCTCCTCTTGCCCTAATTCCGCCTAAGCCTGCACCTACTGCATGAAATGCAGACATTGGGGAAAAGCACCGCAATTTCTGCATTTTTCCCATGTTAGCTGTCTTTGTGGCATAACAATCCCGCATTACTGCCACGAAGACAACTAAGGCCTTTTAGTAAACGTACGCCAAGCGTGCACAAGTCCTAAGCATAAATTTACACCTGTTCTGAAAAAAGAATACACCATCCCTCTAAAACATGGTACCTTCCTATAAAATCATTCATCATGAAATGACTAGACAAACTAGGATAGTCACCCCTATTATATGGAACTCTCTGTCCTTGGATATCCAAGCCTTCCTTAGCTATTTTCCTGTACCCTCAGGGGCAGTTTGCCTCTTTTATGCACAGGGCCACTGCTGATCAATGAATCAGATTGAGAACAATATTCCTTTTTCCTCACCTTACTTCTTCCTCTGCTCTAATTTGTGAATGTATTGCCATTTTTCTACTCTTCCGCATCCTCTGCTTTGAATTTTTCTCTTTCTGCTTAGACTGCTTTTAAGTAACACATATAAACTGAGTTATTATTTTTATGATCAGTGATATATTCAATTTAATAAACGTAAACAAGCATATTTTATAAAATGCGTACATACATCCCAACTCTGCCTACACTCCACCCAAAAAACATTCCCTAAGAATGACTGTGCACAGATCACATAAAAGAGCACGCTGTCTAACTGATTTCACAGCATAATTGAAGACTTTCTTTTCACTCAGGTGTTCAGTCAACATAGATACAAGAAAAGTAACTTAAGATGTAGGTAATTCAGAGCTTGTTCTTTTGGTTTTATTAGTATGTATAAGAGAGAGTGAGTTAGTTTATTTATTTATTTATTAGTATTTATATACCGCCACTTCCAAAGATCAGTGACAATTTACAAGGAACAAAACAGGAACGTTACATTATAACATCAGAGAACTTATGTACAAGGCAATTGTGGTAACTGCAACACAGTTAATGTAACTATGTACAAAACTTAGTTACTGTATAAAAAACGTATAGGTGCATAAGAAAGAAGAATAAGGCAAAAGAGGTTAGTAAGGGGATTGGAATACTTGTGGCTGCTGATTGTTGGTGAAGGAACCATGGGGGTATGTTTACTAAACCGCGAAATTGTGCAGGGCGCACTTGAGCATGCGCTAAGGTACCTTAGCGCATGCTAATAGCGCATTTTTGGTGCCCTGCACGCGTGCGCGCCGCCCGCACAAGAGCGCGGCGCGCTGATGTGCGATAGAGGCGTGGAAAGGCATTTCGAGGGTGGAGGAAGGCTCCCGAGGGGCGGGGGACGGGGTCAATGGGTGGAGAGTGGGAGGGAAGAGGCTCCCCGCACAGGAGCGGGGCTGAATTTCGGCAAAAAAAATACCGCGAGTGAAACCCTCGCGTTAGAGCCGATTTAAAGGGAAGAGAAACCATTTCCGTCAGCAATGTACAGCAAAACCGGGGAAACCTGAAAAACGTGAGCAGTGTGATACATGTGCACAGAACAAAATAGCAAATATAAATTGAAAATGACCACAACAAATTCCTAAAAAATTATAATCCAGCTGGGAAACAGTGATATTAATGGGCAACCATAAAAAATACTCCCAGGAAAGCTCCAAAAAAAGGAAATGATTTTTGGAAGGGTCTACGTTCCGTAGACCCTTTCAAAAATCATTTCATTTTATTGGAGCTTTCCTGGGAGTGTTTTTTATGGTTGCCCAGTGATATCACTGTTGCCCAGCTTGGTCATGGGTTTTTTGCCCCTTTTTTTCGAGGTCATTTTTGAGGCTTATTTGCACTTTTGTCTCCGTACACGGTAAATGAGCCCACAGTAAAATTGTGCAGAGCAGGGTTTCTGACTCGTCCAGCCAGGATTCCTATCACCAGGGACTGCACTGTCTCTGTGGCCACAGTGTGGTGTAACAGACACAGCCAGTGCCTGTAAAACCAGCGGGTCACAGGTTCAAATCCCAGCTGGGGCTCCTGCCAACCCAGTCCCCATAGTTTTACCCACCACTAAACAGTGATAGTAAGGATACTCCTTTATTGCAGAGAACATAAGCATGGTTCAAACACCCATATTTTACCCTACACCACACACAAACCATAACAATGGGCATTACCTACAGCCGAGTCCCCCAAATGCAGTCCTGGAGTGCCACAACTCAATCAGGTCATATGCTTCTCCAAGATAAGGACATGTCTGCATGTTGGCGGAAGGGTACAAGTGGTGGAGGGGCCAATGGCTGCAAGCCACAGCACACAATGGCCTAGGCCTGTGCAGGCTGGCACCGTCCACCGCAACAGACAGGCTCTGTCAGATGTACAGTCATGGACTCACCAGGGAATGCAGCATATCTGTGGCAACACGGTGGTGCAGTGCACACAGACAGTGTGTGCAAGAACAGAAGGTCACAGGTTCAAAGGCCAGCTGGGGCCACTGCCAATCCTGTCCACATATATTTCCCACAACTAACCCGTGATAGTAAGGACAACCCTTTATTGCTGAGAACATACGCATGGTTAATACGCCTATATTTTACCACACCAAACACAGACACCATAAACAGGCGCATTACCTAGAGCAGAGTCTCCCAAATGCAGTCCTGGAGGGCCCCACACCATTCAGGTTCCATGCTGCCTCTAATAAAGATGCCTGGGCTGCATATCTATGCACTACCCCCATGGTATGCAGATGTAGCTCATGCATAATTATGAGGGACAGCATGAAAACCCGAACAGTGTTTGGAATACCAGGACTGGAGTTGGGGAACTCTGCCGTAAAGCAGCAGCCAACAGGGCCAGACACACCCACACCCCCCCCCCCCCACAGGCCCCATTGGCCAATGCCTCCTGGAGAGGCAGGACATTGGGCCCTGCCTGTATCTCCCAATACTAGCAGTTGCATACCTTAGCAATGCCACCCTACACCTGGGTATACGGTACACAGCTAGCAAACGTTTCCTATGATAACTGGCAGATATCAATTCCTACGTTAAGCACAGTTTGCTGATTGAGCTCCATCACAACAATCATTCTGATGTCTGCGGTGTGTGCTTCAGGTCTGGTCTCTGACAGTGTTTACCACCCTGGGGAGTGACCCCCAACAGTATTGCGTACCATATCCATGCCTGTACTGTGCCCAGGACTGGTGTGGTGGGTATGGCTGCTGAACTTCTCTATAGTAGCACAATGCTGGCATAGGTGTGGGGGTGGCTGTCTGTATATCCAGTGTGTGGTGGCTGCAACAATGTTGCCAGTATTGGGCTGCCAATGTGCATAATGAGGAGCAAGGTACCATGGGTATAGGCCGGACAGGGTGGCCTGGCCAGGGTGCATCTGCACAGGGCATAGGGCACTGACTGGGACATTTTAGTGCCTGGCCACCACCTACACGGACAGGGTGACCTCAGTATGTCCTGCTGAGAGATCACTCTCACCCTGACTGTGCAGTGACCACAGCATGGCTAGGCACCCCCATAGTGCTATATAGTATTTCTCTCATGTGATAGATATGGGTTTCCTTTTGGGGCCTAGTCACTGATTTATCTGCTTGCTGTGTATGCTGACATCCCAGTTTGGGGTGCATGCATCTCCACTAGGAACATGCACTATGGACTAGCTAGCAGACTGTTTGCAGCTGGTATGTGTCTTGATGGAGTGGCTTGCAGCGTGCAGTGGCTGATGGCTTTTTGCAGGAGAATATCAGATAGTGGTGGGGTGCAGCTTACCATATCCTGGCCTAATGTCTGTCTACTATTGTGTTATGGATGTGTATAGAGCTGCATTGACTGCCCTGTGGGGTATCTGTTCCTCAGCAGGACCGGGGTTGATGTTCCCCTCTACTGCCACCTTTGCAGGGAGGTAGAATGTGGATCTATTGATGGGAGACTGTGTTTGCCACCCTCGGCCCTGGAGAAGGAGGGTGGTGGTACATAATCCTCATAGGGGGCTACACCTGACTGAGACAGACAGAGATATCCAAGGTGTTTGTGCAGAAACTACCTATCTCACACATTAACACTGCTTTGGACCTCCAGCACGGCCTCTTTCAGCCATGGAAGGTGTTGTGGACCTGGTCCTGGGCGCCTCATCGCACACTCAGGGTGAGCACAGTACCCGCACAATGTGACGGTGTGTAGCTACTCCGTGCCAGTAAAACACCCGGTCAGTACCCCCTACCAGGCCAAGGTGCTGTGTGGGTGCACCCGGTCACTTCCCCCTACCAGGCCGAGGTGCTGTGGGGGTGCATTCCCCATCTTGTGTTCATCTGTGGACAGCTGATTTGCATGTGCAGTGCATCATGGGTACGGGTGGGCAAACCCTATCCTGGTGACCACAGCAGACTGTCTGTGTGGTGACGTGCAGGCTCTGCAGCCAGCCAGGGACTTGCTAGTAGCTATAGAGCTGTAGCCCAATGGTTACGTCACTGCCTGTGAAGCCAGAGATCATGGGTTCAAACCCACAGTGGTGTTATTTGATAGGGTTGTCCAAAGCATTATCTGTTTTTTGATGTACATATTTTGATGCCAGCAAAAACACCCTAGGTGTACTGTACCCATAAGATGTCTATGAGGGCGCTTTATAGGGCGCCCTATAGGGCACCTTATGGTTTCTGTCCATATAAGGGGCACTATACATTTTCCTGTGATGCAACTTATAGGGTGCCCTATAAGCAACATTCTAGGGTGCCTTGGTGGACAGTGCACTTTAAAATGTGCCTTATAGGGCACCTTATGTTAACACGATTTGAGAGTGCGTTTGCTATTAATGATAATTAAAATAGAAATAAAATGCCTCCTAAAGCAATCTTCCCCATAATATGCAATGCTTCAGCCAGCCTTGTTCATTGGGCACTGTGGGGGATTGAACCCCTGATCCCTGCACCATTGGTCAGTGTCTTAACCACTGTGCTGTGGCTTTGTTCCTGTGCTTGCACATCAGCTCGCCACCTGATGCCGCCCAATATTAAAAAGCTTCCTAAATCAATAGCACACCACCTAATGCCCATCAGCGCGCCACCTTATGCTGCCCCCTATTAGACTGGCTCCTAAAGTAACACCCCAGCCAGCCTTGTTCATTGAGCACTGTAGGGGATCAAGCCCCTGATCCCTGCACCATTGGCAAGTGCCTTAACCATTGTGCTGTGGCTCTGCTCTTTGGTTTGCTCATCAGCGCGCCGCCTTATGCCTCCCCATATTGAAATGCCTCCTAAAAAATTAGTGTGCCGCCTTATGCCGCCCATTATTTCAATGCCTCCTAAAATGATGCTGCAGGCAGCCATCTTCATTGAGTACTGTGGGGGATTGAACCCCTGATCCCTGCACCATTGGTCAGTGTCTTAACCATTGTGCTGTGGCTCTGCTTTTCTGTGTGCACATCAGCACGCCACTTATACCGCCCAGTATTATAATGCCTCCATAAACATCAGCGCGCCACCTTATGCTGCCCAGTATTAATATGCCGCCAAAAACATTAGCGTGCTGCTTTATGCATGTGCCTCATAAATTAACACCTCAGCCAGCTCTCTTCATTGGGCACTGTGGGGGATTGAACTCCTGATCCATGCACCATTGGTAAGTGCCTTGACCATTGTGCTGTGGCTCTGCTCCTCTGTATACACATCAGCGCGCCACTTATGCCTCCTGCGCAGCTATCTGATGCACTAATGTGCAGGGTGCACAAGGGCGCCGCGCACCTTAGCGCATATGTAAATTCCGGATTTTCTTCTTCAGCAGGAAACGCCCACTCCTTATATGGCACCCACACACTATCGCAGCCCGCACTTTAACAGGGTTTTAGTAAACATGCCCCATAGTGTTTGACAAACTGGTGAGTTTTAAGCTATTTGCGGAAGGATTGGAGGTCTTTAATAACTCTTAAGTTGTCTGGTAGTACATTCCAAATGGATGGAGCAACATAGGTGAAAGTTCTATTGCTGATGATTTTGTTGGCATTGTGGATGTGAGTAGGGATTGTTAGAGTGTTTTGGGAACAAATCCTCCTGGTTCTTGTAGTGCTGGGTGAGCTGAGAAAGGAGCTGAGGAATGAAGGGGCAATTTTGTTGTGTAATTTGAAGATTATTGTGAGGTATTTGTATTTAGTCCTAGTTGCAATGGGTAGCCAGTGGAGGGAGTGGAGCAGCGGAGAGATGTGGTTAGAGTAGTGGGCCTTGTGTATAATGCAGGCAGCTAGGTTTTGTGCTAGTTGAAGCTGATGGATGTTTTTTTTTGAGTAGGTCATACAGAATGCTATTACAGTAGTCAAGGTGGGGTGTAATCGAGGCTTGCAGGACTGATCTAAAATTATGATTATCCAATAAGGGTCAGAGATGCTGCAATATTTTTAGTTTGAGATATATGATTTTTGTGATGGCTTTGATGTTAGGGACCACAGAGAGGAATTGATCTAAGATTATTCTTAAATATTTGATTTCTTGTTTGACTTCTAGCTCTGAGTTACTTAGATGAAGTTTTGATGGGAGGTTGAAGTTTTGATTTCGGGTAACATATAGTACATCTATTTTCTTGTTGTTAATTTTTAAGTTGTGTATTTTAAGCCAGTTGGTTAAGTCAGTAAGGCAAACTTGGATTTGAGGGCAGATGGAGTTACTGATGTCTATTGGATGATGTAGCATAATATCGTCCGCATAGAGGAGATAGTATACTTTGTGTTGCTTGAAAATCTCACATGTTGGTTGCATATAGAGATTAAATAGAAGTGATGAGTTTTTTTTCATTTTGTATTGTTGCTTCTGGTCAGAATTGTTTTTGGGTCAACATTCAACTTCTGGTTCATGATCTTTTTTAAATATCACTCGCAGCACTTAAATAAAATATCTATATTCAGCACCGCTATCGGAAATAACAAGTGGTGTTGAATATTTGTAAAGAGTAGCCAACACTGGAGTTATCTAGATAACAGTGATATTTGCATGGAGGCCGATTCTGTTTCCCACACATCCGGCCGCTTTGGCTGTGCAAAAAACAGACATGCAGGAAATGGATGTACTCGTGATGGCAGAATCAGGGACTTGGATGTCCTGTCAGGCAACCCATTCTGGTGCAGGGGATGTCTACTGGCCTGCCCATCCAGCCACAGCACGCTGGTGTGCTAGTGCATTGGCATCCCGTCATCATGGCACCAGCACATCCAGCCAGGGCCAGCCTATCCAGTGTGCGAGAATGTTGTTGGCACAGGGCCCTGCTCACCTCTGACAGCCACTGAAGTGAAGAGCACCATTTTTCTTCACTTTGGCAGCTGTGTTCTAATACAGACCACTGACACGCTGGAGGTCAAAGGGAATTTCCTGTTTCCTGGTCCTCAGTGGGCTGTGACATGACTCTCAAGGCTCAACCCGGGCAGAGAATACGCAGGAGTGATGCAGTCCACTAGCCACTGTGAAAAAACATTTGAAGAACAATGGACTGGTTGAGGTGGAAAGCCAAGACCACCCTCGGCAGAAAGCGGGGGTGTGTATGGAGCACCACTCAGTTCTGGTGAAACCTGATATATGCAGAGTGAGTGACCAGAGCTTGGAGCTCACTGACACATCACGCCGATGTGATGGCAACCAGGAAGAGAACCTTCCAGGTCACAAATTTTAGCGGGCATGAGTCCAGTGGCTTCAAATGAGCCCGCATCAGCTGGCTGAGGACCACATTGAGGTCCCAAGTGACTGTAGGGGGCTGGAGCAGCGGCCCACGAGAGGCTGGGCCAAAATGGGCTTCCCCTCACAGCCGCGATGATATGGCCCAGTCACGCTGAGGTCCACTTGCATCAAGTTAGACTTCAGCTCGGTGTCACAGAGGTGCAAGACATACTCTAGCAGCTGGTCCACAGGGCAGGAGAAAGGGTCCAGTGCTCTATCCGTGCATCAGATTGCAAACTGCCGCCACTTGTGTGCGTAGACCTTTGTGTGTTTAATTCTTGCGGGATATCAGCAGGATGTTGGGAACGCCCTCGGGGAGATCAAGCTCCTTGAGGACTACCCTCTTGGCATCCATGCTGTGAGTGCTAGGGAGTGGACATTGGGGTGCAACAAGGAGCCGCCCTCCTGCAAGATGAGATCTAGGTTGGAGCCCAGGTGAAGAGGCTCCCTCAGCGTGAGCTGTTGCAGCAGGGGGAACCATGGCTGCCAGGGCCAGTAAGGGGCGATGAGAATCATGGAACCCCTCTCGGCTTAGAGCTTCAGGAGCATTTTCACCGGAAATGGTATCAGAGGGTAGGCATACAGCAGGCTGTTCCCCCAGTGGAGAAAGAAGGCATCCAAGGCCAGGTGACCACTTGCTGGCCTTCAAGAGCAGAACCGGACTACCTGGGCATTTTGCGCTGTAGCGAAAAGATCCATCACCAGGGTGCCCCATTCTTGGAAGATCCAGGCCACTATCTCCCTCTTGAGTGTCCATTTGTGTGGTAGAAGCACCTAGCTGAGGTGATCCGCCAGGCCGTTGAGCTTACCAGGCAGATAAGTAAGCCTGAGGTCCATGTCTTGGAACAGGACGAACTTCCAGAGGTGAGCCACCTGTCAGCACGAGGTACGATCCCGTGCCCCACTGTTTGTTCACTTAGAACATTGCCACCTGGTTGTCTGTTTGAATCAGGGCCACCTGATTTGCCAAATGTGCATGAAAGAAACGGAAGGCATCTGCTCAAGGAAGTTGATTTGATGGAGACTCTCCTGCTTGGACCACAGATCCTGGGTGCTCAGGCCATCCTGGTGCGTACCGTAGCCGAGCTTGGATGCATTCGTCATGAGCATCTTGTGGGGGGCCACTGGCTTGAACAGAAGGCCCTGAAGCAGGCCGTCTGGCGCGAACCACCATGCCAACGACTGCAACAGTGGTTGGGTGACAACTATCCTGTCCTGCAGATAGCCCGATGCCTACTTCCATTGCATGCACAAGGTCCACTGAGCCTGCCACATAGAGAGGCAGGCCTGAGGAGTGACATTTACCATGGCAGCCATGTGTCCAAAGGCTCTCAATAGCTTGTGGGCTGTGGTGTGACACTGGTGCTGTAATGCGCCCACCACCTCGAAGAGGCATTGCAGACGGTCCACCAGCAGAAAATCTCATGTCCAAATGGTATCGAGGAGGGCCCCAATAAACTCCAGCTGCTGCATTGGTTGGAGATGGGACTTCAGGTAGTTTACCACAAATCTGAGGCCCTTGAGCTCTTGAATTGTGAGTGCAGCAGACTGCCAAATGCTGGCCAGTGTGGTACCCTTGATAAGCCAATCATCCAGGTATGGGAAGACAGAGACCCCCTGGGTTCGGAGGAAGCTGGCTATGATCACCAGACACTTTGTGAAGCACCGAAGGGAAGCACCCAGTACTGATTGTGCCAGCCACCCAGCATGAACCGAAGGTACTGCCTGTGATGTGGGTGGATCGGAATAAACGTGTGCACATCTTTCAGATCCAAGGAGCACAGCCAATTGTCCTATATAAGGTGTGGGAGCTGTGTCCCCACAGGAGCATTTTGAACTTTTCACGCACCAGGAACCAGTTAAGGTTTCACAGATCCAGAATTGGACGGAACCAGACAGTCTTTTTGGGAACCAGGAAGTACCTGGAGTAGAAGCTGTGCCTGATCTGAGTCAGGAGTACAGACCGAGGTCAGACAGCAAAGCCTCGAGTGCGTGAGGTCCATGGGGTAGTCTCTGGGGTCGTATAGAGGCAGCAGCTGGGTGAAGTGCAGCCGATATCTGCTTTGGACAATCTGTAGCATCCAGGTATCCAAGGTGACGAGGGGCCACTGGTGGGCAAAGTGGACAAGCCGCCCCGATCTGCGGGGAGACCGACAGACAACAGTTCGCTGGTTATGCTCCTGAGGAACCCATCAAAATTCCGCACCCAGCTTGGGCTGGGGGGAAGATTGTGCCTTCAGGGTCTTCTCCCTCCGCTGCGGGTGGGGAGTCTGCATCTTGGGCTGTACCTGCCCTTAGTTCGTCCTCCAATTCTAGAGAAAAGGGGATGGCCTTGGCCATGTCCCTAATGAAGTCCTGGAAAGACATGTTCTCCTGGGGTGACTTATGCCGTTCAGATGGAAGCGATGGGTCTGATAGGAGGTCCGGGGACCAGAGATCCATTGCTGTTGATTCTGCCTCAGTCTCCCATTCCTATTTGGATTCCAAGAGGAAGTCAAAATAGTACCGAGTCTCCTCCTCCCACAGCTTAGAGGGAGGACACTGATGGCCCTCATGCAGCTCAGCATGCCGATGGCAATGCCCCTGGGCCTCGGACTCAGATACACTGGAGAGGGAGATTGCTCCGGCAACCAGAGTCAATATCGATCTCCCATCTGATGTCCCCACCTTGGTGGGTAGGGCATGGGTCTCCAGGATAGGTTGGAAGAAGTGCAGTGATGGTGCATTCTGTGCCATGAACCTTGACTTCCATAAGACTTCCACCACCACCAAGTGAGTTTCTAGGGCTCAAAGGCATTCCTCCTGAACCGTCACTTCTGTGGGGGCCGATGCCAAAGTTGCGGACACTAGCGTCGACATCTTGGATGTGGACTCCAGGATTATTGGTGTCTTGAGTCCTCCCACTGGGGAAGCTTGACCGTCCACTCCCAGCCATCACTCTCCACATCATGTAGAGAATGGCTAAGATGACGCTGCACCCGAAACTTCTCCCGGTGCTTACCCTTCAACGTCAATAGGATCTCTGCAGGGAGTCTGCCCTCACCACTCAGGCCCCTGGGCTGCTCCTTCCCCTAGGCTGCCTCAGGACCTTTTGCAGGTGTAGACGAGGGAGTTGGGGCTGTGGATGCTGAATCAGATGAGCTGAAGAGGGACTCCTTCTGCTTTCCCGACCCTTCAGCCCTCGATGTGTCATGTGCAAGCAGAGCTCACAGGACGTCAGCTCATGGTCGGGCCCAAGGTATTGCAAGCACTGATTATGTCAGTTGATGGCAGAAATGGTCTTGCCACACTTGATGCATTTCTTCAAGCCACTAACAGGCTTAGACATGCTGAAAAACACCGCCTTGGAAAGTCAAACTGAAAAACTGCCATGGGCAGAAAAAACACCCTGAAAGGGGAAAATACGCAAAAGCATAGAAAAACATACCAAAAAAAACCCAAAGGGCAAAATAAAATCAGCTAACTAGCGACAGGCAGAAAAGAAATGAAGAGGAAAAAATACTGGCCACGAGGGCCAGATAGAAAACATTTTTCCAGACTACAGGAAAGCATCCAAGGGGCTCTACGGAAAAAGAAGACTTTAGAATAAGGCGCCATGGTGGGCAGGAAGGCAGGTGCGCATGCATGGTGTACCTCCCAAAAACTTCCTTGGAAGCTGGGGAACATTCCATGCGGGGCTCCTTCAGTGAAACCCATACATGAGGACTTATTTCTTGCTTGTTCACAGAGAAAATATTTTTTCACTCAATATGTAATCAACTCTGGAATTCATTACCAGAGGTTATAGCAAGGACTGTTAGTGTAGCTGGGTTTAAAAGAGGTTTGGTCAAGTTCCTGGAGGAAAAGTCCATAAACCATTATTAAAGAGGACCATGGAAATTCACTGTTTACCCCGGGATAAGCAACGTGGAATCTGTGTTTCTTTTTGAGAACCTGACAGGTACTTGTGACCTGGATTGGCCACTGTTGAAAACAGGATACTGGGCTTGATGGACCTTTGGTCTGACCCAGCATGGCACATCTTATGTTCTTAAGGCTGCCCTTATCCAGATAATTTCCTCTAAATATTGACCCACGTATGTTTCCATTGTTTTCCCACTTAGAATGTTAAATACTGTGGTTAATAAATCTTTTCAATAACTAACTAAATAAACTTATCACCAAAGGAGACTTATTTCACCCACAAATAATTCAGATGACCAGGTAGAAAGGAAGCACCATGTCATCTGGGAAATGGCTTGTTCCTTTCCATATATAACAACTGATCTCCCTGATTATAGCAATTAGTGCTCAGTTACATTTGCATGAGTAAACTGCAAAATATATATGCCCAACTGGAAAAGATTGAAGAAACAGTACACACTCTTACGTTGGGTATTTAACCTAGCAACTCCATTTTTATAGCAATGATTTGCTAGCTTCTATCTATCTTGACAAAGAAAATGAACAATTGGCGTGCAATTCAGTTATGGGGCCCTTTTACTAAAGTACGCTGTGCATTTAGCGTGGATTTCAGCACATGGTAACCATATGCTGTAGTCCCTAGTAACTGTGAGCATGGGACCATTACAGTTAGTGCGGGACAATTTCCACACAAACTGTGAATCACATAGTGAAATGGTGAATGAATGGGTTATGGGCAGACAGTAGGTGTAGCGAGTGCAGTGCAGTCAGCATAGGGGTAAACACCACGCACTGTGACTCCTGCAATTACAGTAACACTGTGCAATTACCTCCACCTGAATAGGTGAAATGAAGTACACCCATGGCAACAGCGCCCTGCATTACTGTTCTGCACAGCGTGTTTACTGCCGGGAAGAAGCTGTCCATGCCCCCAACAGTTAACGCAGTGCTTTTGTGTTTAATGCACCTGGATTCTGCATGCTGTTGGTGCATTAGGTGCAAAATCACAGCACACTTTATTAAACAGGCCCCTATGCTTGTAAAAATGGCTCTGGCAGATCTTTTACGATGCTTCGCCATGTAGAAATCTGGGATGTCTACTACCCTTCCAGTGTAATAACTCATGAGACGCTGTCTTATTCTTTCTCATTGGCAGAATGACTATTCATGACTATTACTACTTACCATGAACAACTGGAAAGATAATTTAAGCAGTTAAAGTAAACATTTGTCTTATCCCAGCTTGTCCATATAGATCAACAGAGAGAATCAGAATAGATCGTTTTTGGAATGTAGGTCAGGGGGGGTAAGATTTGCTTTGAGCTGTTTGAAGGCACAGTCAAAGAAGCTTCGATTATCAGAGCCACTAAGGGGGTATGTCTGCTAGGCTGGGCTATCTGCAACTAGATCCCATGTTATTCAGTGGGACCTAGTTGCAGATAGCCTGGGGTTAATCTTTAACCCAGCTTAGTAGACATATCCCTAAGACTTCCCTCTTATCCTCCATCCCCAATTAGAACATCTTGCAATCTAATCCAAACCTGCTCACTTATCTACTAGTAGCATTGTATTGCTCTTACATCTTACCATTACAGTTTACTCAGTTAGAAGCACACCGATTTTAGATTTGTTGTCATTTATATGATATGATTTTCATAAAATAACAATTAGCTGAACTTTGTGAATTGAGAAACCAGGATCAAAAATCTCCAGACCAAAGACAGGGTGTGGTTTGAAAGACCTGATTTACTAGTTTCTTTTTGCATGGACTCAGAATGAGTTAAAAAGCCTTAATCCAGGCCTTGACAAATTTTCGTTGGATTTAGGCGCCAGCAGCTGAGACCTCTGCTCGCCCCCCCCCCCCCCACCCAGTTGCCTCGACTGAAGTTTAGGATCAGGGAAGGGAGAAGTTCTTTCTCAGGTCGGCCACAACTCCTTTAGGGCCTGATTTCCTAAGGCTTTTTCCCATTCCTTGCCCAAGGAAAAAAAGAAAGTTTAGTAAAACAGGCCCTTAATGCACCCCAGCTAGCCCTCATCATCCAGCAAGCCAGTCAGACCCTTTCCCTCAACCCCTAGCCTGCCTTCATAAGCCAGTCAGTCCCTTCCCCTTAAGCCATTACCCCCACAAGCCAGTCAGCCACCCCCCAGCTATACACCAGTAACCCAGTTAGCTCACCTCCCCAGCCCCTACCCTGCCCCCTGCAAGTCAGTCAGTGCCCACCCCAGATTCTACTCCCCCATCCCTACAAGCCAATTAATGATTCTCCCTACTGTAAGCCTTACCCCCATACTTGCAAGCCAGTCAACCTCCCTCCTTCCTCCAGCTACCCCTCAGAGGCACTCACCCTGCTTTCTGGGATCATCAGAGAAGGAATTTCCTTCTCCCTGCATGATGGATACCAGTTTATTGATTGTGTTCCGTTGTATCTGCTTGCTGTGCAACCTCTGCTGTATATGTTTGCTGAGTCCTTTCTTTCTTCTTTCACTTTTACCCTGTCCTATCTATGATTTAAAGTTCTTTTTCATGTTTTTATAGTTTTAATTTAAAGAATTTTTGCATACCATGGAAAAGGCACTGTAGTAAATAAATGAAACCATAGCTATAACCATAACCATGTAGCTCTGTGTAAGTCTAAGCTACACATTGCAGTAACTCCCGCGTTGGTTTCTGCTTCTTAAATCTCATGAGAATAGAATGAGAGTTCCTGCATCATGCATGGAGTGTAGATAGGAGGAAGTTCCTGCTTTGGTGGCAGCTGCAATCACTAAACTTAAAAAAAAGGGAAAAGGGTGCAAAAATCCCAGGCGCCAACAGAAAATGTGTAGGCACAATGGCAAATTGGTATCTGGGATTTGTTGAGCCTTGCCTTAGGCCATCAGGCCCTAAATTATTAATTGGTACAAAACACTGCAGCTAAAATAATCAAAGGGCTGGGAAAATGTGATCATGTCAACCCTATTTTAAGGGAGTCACACTGGTTGCCAGTATCATTCTTGATTTTAATGTTTAAGTCTTTATATGAGCTGGCACTAGTTTATTTACGACAGCTTCTGCAGCAGTATATCCCCAGTTCAAATTTGTGCTCTGCGGATGTTTGCTATTCCAGGTTTGAGGGACATTCAGGGGATGAGGAATTGGTTTTGGGTATACCAAGTGCAGGCTCCTGTGCTCTGGAATTCCCTTCCGCATCAATTGCGAGTCTTTTAAAGTTTAATTGAAAACATATTTGCGCAACCTTTTGTGGGGGGAATTGTGAGGAAATCTGTGATTTGCTGTTTTTATTCATGTATTGTATTTTTTTATGAAAACTGCAACAAATGTTCTTAGATGTGCGGTATAAATATGTAATAAAATAAATAATCAGGAAATGATAAGTTATTATAATGAGGAAATAAATATATACTCTTTGATTCCTAGATCAAATCTTGTCTAGCACTGTGAGGGCACGAGTAGTAAGAGATTTCTCCTAATTTGTGTCTCTGGGGAAAATGCTTATTATATCTGGTCCTAAAGGATCTTTATGTAGCTTATCTTATTTGCTCGGCGCTTTGGAAATGGGCTTACTGATCAGAATAAATAGACAGTGAGATATTTTTCTAAGTCCTTAACATTTTAATTGATGCTATTTTTATAAAATGAAGAACCTTAAAATATGTAATACAAAAACTAGCATCAGAAGGGCTAAGCAGCCCTGAAAATAAGTTTCTTAGAAAATAGATGCAATTCTTGAAAATAAACACAATGCAGTAGGTTCCCACTTAATAACTGTATCATACTTAGCATACCAGTCACTAATAATAACATACAGCACAGAGGGAAAATATAAAAATCTCTGAGCAATGGAGACTTTCACCGATCAAATTCTACTTATAAACATTAAAGAGATGGGTCAGAGTTTCACCTATCATGAATATTTGCTGTCCACATGAACACACACTCCATGGAAACAGCATAAACTTTCCAGTGCCTCTCGTATCGCTTCCCAACCCGTGATTATCAGAGTCTTCCTTAAAATAAATCAGCCCTAGAATCTCGCTGGTGTATGCTCCCAGAGAAATGCTCAACTGGAGGTTGCATATTTCTCAACCTATTTAAGCAACAGCTTAATCATCACTCTGTGAGACCGAAATGCTTAAACAACTTGGCAACTACAGGAAAGGAAGCTGAGCTACTGTATCATGCCAACATGCAGACAGACGTAATAGATCAGGCCATAATTGCTGATTTAGAAATAACTGCTAATTCTAGCACGCCTAACATATCCCTCACTTTCTATTTACATTCTCTCTCTTTCCTTTTTACACTGTCTCAAGCATGGTGTGCAGTGCTGTAGACAGCAGGGGATGGAAGGCTGGAGGAAAGGGAATAAATACTAAAGGGGATATTCAGAGATTGACATAGTTTGCAGATAGGTGACGGGCTGTCCTAAGTTTAGATGTTTTAGCTAGCTGGTTAGCGGCGCAATATCGCTGCTGACTGGCTAGCTAAAGATGCTGCCCCAAGAATGCCCCATCGCTATGCAGTTACCATCAATGTTCCCTCTAATTTTCTGTAGGCTGTGTGCGCATAAAATATCAGCTGTGTGCAGCTTTTGAAGGAAGGTTAAATTTTTGTGCGCCACATAACGACACTCTGAGTTATATACTTTAAAATTTGACTACACATCAGAATACAGTATGTACACCACATTGATTTTAATCAAATTAAATGAAAATAGACGATTACTAAATGAAGCGGGAAATTTCTAGTAATTACAATCATAACTTTTAAATTTTAAGACGTCTGTGTTGTTTTCTATCAGAATCAGAGCCGTAATTTTAGTGCACTCTGTTGTAAAGTATGTGCACTCGCTCGGCGAGGTGTGTGCGCGCGCACACGCGCACAGCTTAGAGGGAACAGTGGTTACCATCGGGGCATTTAGCCAGGTTAGGAGAGGATATTCAGCGGCACTAATGCGATTAGTGCCGCTGAATATCCCAGTGAAGTGCAATCCGGGCTAACCGGTTATTCAGTGCCGATCTCCAGATATGGCCCAGAATGGAATATCCTGCTTTAGATTAAAGCTACTTTCTCAGTACAGGCCACTGCCACTGAATATGCCCCCCTCTAAATTTCATTTCATTTCAAATGTGCATATTCCAGTTATATACTAGATGGATTACAAGATAAGTAATTACAAACAACAAAAGACCAGACCATATCCATTTCAAAAACTTTCCTATCACAGGTTTTTAAACTAGCGACCAAGACAGTTCACTGCCCAGAATGTGCTAGAAAGGGTATTATGAATTCACTGTAGTGGCTACAGGATCTTCTGACAATGTAGCCCAATTTGCAGATTTTTTTTGCCCTCCTCCCTCTCTTCTCGCTCTCAATTTTCCATCCAGGGTTCTTAATATAACTTTAGAAAGCGAAGACATCCACGGCCATCTTCATACCACTTTCCTGTCACTAACATTTATCCGGGTCATGGTTCAGTACCTGTTTTTCCCTCATGGCTACTGTTCACAGAATCCAAGCCAAGTTCACATTTGAAGCATCTGAGTTTGACCACTAGAGGAAATAGTCTGTGAAAGGTCTTTCTCTTATTTATTACCACTGTAATGCTGCCTGTGACTACGCACTGTGATTTTTGTAGCTAAACATGTCATTTAAAATCTGAAGTCAGTGCTAAATCTGCAGCATGTAAGTTGCTTTCTCTGACCTGTCACATTAATTTAACCCTGAGTTAAAGTGTTAGTCTGTTGAAATGGTGTAATCTAATACGGTCTGTGTTTACCTCAGGCACTTTTAAAATGTTTAAATATTATTCTTACCCTTTTCAGCTCACTTTGTACTTGTACAGAAACATAGAGAACTCTCTGTAAGGATAAATAGCTGTGTAGGCAAAGTGCCTGCTCCACAACCACATCAAAAGAATACTGTAGCTTTAATAATGAAATATTGTAATGAATTAAATTCTCTCATTATGGGGGTTACTTTAGAAGACTTATTACAATTGTTACATGTAAAATCAAGTGTTTACATGTGGACACGTTATCGACATGTAAATAGTGATTTGAGAAATGGCTGAATTTGCACATGGATGCCCTGTTACATAGAAATTACAAGGGGGCATGGTTAGGGAGTAGCCTGGGCAGGTCAAAAATCTACATGTATTCCCCATTTCATATAAGGATGGCTGCAGCTGTCAACATCAAGATTTGCAGCTGCTCCCTGACACATTTAGGTTTTTAAAAAGTGCTCGTTTCAGCTGGCTGTTTTCAGGACAAATAAAGGTAGTTATCCATTGTTTGTTTCCCCATCTAAATTGGAATTAGATAAAGATAGAGACTTCTGTAGTTCATTTGTGACATATGTATGTGTAGGCTTGCAAAAAGGCCAGATGCACATGTACAGTAAGAGCCAGCATCTACATGTGGAAGTTGACAAATTTCCTCTGTTGATTTTTTCCAAAATTTGAAAAATGGGTTCTCCAGCTCCATGTATTGGCAAATACACATGTACTGCACTATCTTAGAATATTTAACAGAGCCTTTTCTAACATATTGCTCGAATTGTGTATGTCACGAATTCAATGTCTCAATTCTGATCTCCACATAATATCTAAAATGTATCATTCCAGATGTTTATCCATGCTTGTTGAAGCATTTACATTTAGAGGCCAATTCTGTACTGACTGTCCAGCCCCTTGTGCGGCTGATCAGAATCGGGGCATACAAAGGTAAACCTGATTCTGATTCCGCGTGGGCTAGATGTGCCTGCAGGATCAGAATAATGTCTACAACCTGGACGAGCACGCCGGGCCCCAATTCTGATACGTCCAGACGCATACCCTGCTAACTCAGCCAGGCCCCTGAAAGGAGCCGCAGTGCCATGGCTTCCCGTCGCCATGGTACTGTTGATCCATTCAGGGGCTGCACTCAAGATGCTGCTTTCCCCACAGCCCTATCCCCGATCCGACCTCCCATGGCCAGGGTCAGGCTGCAGGGATCCCCCTGTGCCCCTGGCTTCTGCTACCCCCATCTAAATGGCTGACCTCAGCATTGGCCCTGTATGTCCTGGGTCAGTTGCTGCCCATTGCCTACCCTCACTCCTCCCACAGCCCTCCCCCTCCCACTCGTGAACAGAGCTCCCTCTATAAACCAGCACTACATGTAGGGAGCTCTGTTGCAGGCAGGATGACCCAGGAATTTATTGAGTTTGGATGTCCAGACCCACTAAACATGGCTCAGAATGACCCCCTTAGTGTATGAATCCTCATGACACATCCATTTGATATAGTTAAGGGTAAAACAAGCTAGTGGAAAGCACTGTTCACTCTTTAGGTTGGGATCTATTTTCTATTTTAGTTGACAGACAGACATATAGTAGTTGCAGTGAGATTGGAGAGAACAAATGTGTTAGATCTTCAAAAAGTGCTTTCCCATTTATGACTGAGACATGATAGCCCAAAGACCATTACTATCTCATAAAAGTCATTCTTGCTACTCCAGCAATGTTCTTGTGAAGCTGTGCGGGAGTCTTCCTGCCAGTAGAGGACGTACTGTGATATCTCCTTTTTAGTCATGAGGAGCAGGTGCGATATCGCAGCACTTCCCCCTACCAGCAGCAGCACAGGTAAAGGGTTCTATCTAGCCTCATGGGAATGACCTACACTGCAAGCCTGCTAAAAAAAGCTGCTCTTGCTAGGAAGGATTCTGCAATTGTATTTACCAACTGGCAATTTCTCAGACTCTTAGGTTAAAGGGAACTCTTTCGGTTTAAAATGATAAAATCTCTGTCTAGTTTTAAGTTCTGTGTTTTATAAAATCACACGGCACTATTTTAGCATGCCAGCTTCTATTAAGTGCTGCTTTTCCTCCAACCCACCCCAGGCATAATCTTAGATTATAGGCTCTTACAGCAACAGAGACAGTCAAATTCACTTTCAGGTATAGATGGTTATCCTCAACAGGTATAGCTTGATTAAGGCCCTGAAATTAATCCTGACGTGAACAAAGCCCCTTAAATCTACTAGGTATACTTGTGTTTGTACAACTCTCCATAGCAACTTTAAGTAAGTAAACAACTTATACATCTTAACAAAACCTTAAAACTAAGATTACAGAAAGCACTCCAGCAGCAAGATGGGGGCTATGCAGTATTTTGCATTGAGTGTCATATGTACGATTTTTTCCAGTTGGTGAGGGATCTTACGGGTGCCCTAGGTGCCAAGGTGCTCTCAGGTAATGGGTCCGATATCTGGAGGCTAGAGTAGAAGACTTGGAGGACATAAGGAAGACAGTAAGGTATATAGACCAGACCTACAGAGACATAGTGCTGAAGTCCCACCTCCAGTCTGGCAGCTTCTCTGTTGCCATGGAAGAGAGGCTAACATGTGAAAGGAGAGAATCAGCTTGATGTAGCAAAAAGTGATCCTGCAGCTAGAACCTGTTCTCCAGCCAATGTAAAACCCTCTCGCAAGGACGAGGTTTCTCCAGTGACATGTGCCCATGAGGGAAGGGTTAGGACTGCCGTTATATTTGGTGATTCTTATCCACTCCTTAATCACCTCCCGTCTTGACTACTGTAACCTTCTCCTTGCTGGTCTCCCTTTGAATCATCTCTCTCCCCTTCAATCTGTTCAACACTCTGCTGCGCGGCTAATCTTCACCAGCCTCGTCATGCCCCATATTACCTCTCTTCTCAAGTGATTTCATTGGCTCCCTATCCATTTCTGCTTCCAGTTCAAACTTCTCCTGCTGACCTATAAATGCATTCACTCTGCAGCTCCTCACTACCTTTCTTCTCTTATCTCTGACGTTGCTGCCTGGATGTCTCACCACCGCTTGAAGCTGAACATGGCCAAGACTGAACTTTTTATCTTTCCCCCTACAACCTCCCCTCCTCTTCCTCTCTTCTCAACTCTGTAATCCTTCCTGTTCCCACGGCCCGCAATCTGGGGGTAGTCTTTGACTCCTCTCTCTCTTTCTCCTCACACATCCAGCTCATAGCCAAGACCTGCCGTTTCTTTCTCTACAATATTAGCAAAATCTGCTCCTTCCTCTCTGAACACACTACTAAAATGCTTATCCACTCCTTGATCACCTCCCGTCTCGACTACTGTAACCTGCTCCTTGCTGGTCTCCCTCTGAGTCACCTCTTTCCCCTTCAATCTGTTCAACACTCTGCTGCACGTCTAATCTTCCGCCAGCCTCGTCGTGCCCATGTTACGCCTCTTCTCAGGTCACTTCATTGGTTCCCTATCTGCTTCCACATGCAATTCAAACTTCTCCTGCTGACCTATAAGTGCATTCACTCTGCGGCTCCTCAGTACCTTTCATCTCTTATCTCTCCTTATAACCCCCCTCGGGTACTCCACCCTTCTAGGAAATTGCTTCTATTTATGCCCCACGCTCCTACTGCTAACTCCAGACTTCGCTCCTTTCACCTTGCTGCACCTTATGCCTGGAACAAACTAACTGTGTCTGTACGCCAGGCACCTTCTCTGACCCTCTTCAAATCCAGGTTGAAAGCTCACCTCTTTGCTGCTGCTTTTGGATCTTGACTCACATGATCTCCTTTTCTCCCCCTTGTTCCACCCCTGCCTACACCTTCCGTGTTTTTGTGTTTTGTCTTGACTAGATTGCAAGCACTGATGAGCAGGGATTGTCTCTTGCATGTCTGTGCTGTACAGCGCTGTGTATGACTGGTAGCGCTATATAAATGCCAAATAGTAGTAGTAGTAGTAATCTCTCCTTACACCCCACCTTGGGAACTCCACTCTTCTGGCAAATTGCTTATATCTGTGCCCTTCTCTTCTATTGCTAACTCCAGACTTCGCTCCTTTCACCTTGCTGCACCTTACACCTGGCTGAAAACTCACCAGTTTGCTGCTGTTTTTGGATCTTGACTCACATGTTTTCTTTATTTCTTTACCTTCCTCCTTGTTATATCCCTGTCTACACCTTCTGTGTTGTCTGTCTTGATTAGATGGTAAGCTCTGATGAGCAGGGACTGTCTCTTACATGTCTGTACAGCGCTGCGTATGACTTGTAGCGCTATACAAATGCTCAGTAGTAGTAGGATGGCAGGTGGATGTGAGGATCGCTTAATAACATGCTTGCCTGGTGTGGACCTCACACGCCACCTAGACAAGGAGCCTGCTGTCTTGGTACATGTTGGTACCAATGACATAAGAAAGTGTGGGAGGGAGGTTCAGGAAGCCAGATTTAGGATTTTAGATAGAAAGTTGAAATCCAGAACTTCAATGATAGCATTCTCTAAATGCTTCCCGTTCCATGCGCAGGATCCCAAAGGCAGGCAAAGCTCTGGATTCCCAATGCGTGGAAGAGACGATGGTTCAAGGAAGAGGGTTATAGATTTGTTCAGAACTGGGCAAAATTCTGGGAAAGGGAGGTGCTTTTCCAAAAGGATGGACTCCACCTTAAACCATGATGGAACTAGGCTGCTGGCATTAACCTTTAAAAAGGAGACAGAGCAGCTTTAAAACTAGATAATAGGGGAAAGCTGACAGTTGCCCAAGAGCACATGGATGTATCTTGAAGGATACTAGCAAAAGGACATCCTGAGAGAGAGGTTCCAATTAAGATAAAAGTAACCCAGATGCCCTTAAATACAGAGCAGACAGAGCTGAAAGATTCCAAAATACCCCTATCAAATGATAATCAGATCAATATGAATAAGATACAACTTCTAAACTGCCTATATGCAAATGCTAGAAATCTAAAAAATAAGATGGGAGAGTTAGAATATATAGCACTAAATGAAAGGTTAGATATAATTAGCATCTCTGAGACCTGGTGGAAGGAGGACACCCAATAGAACACTGTGATACTGGGGTACTATATCACAATAATAGGGTAGATAAGATTGGTGGAGGGATTGCACTTTAAGTTAGAGAGGTCATTGAGTCACACAGGATTAAAGTTTTGCATGAAACAAAATACACTGTAGAATATCTGTGGATAGAAATGCCATGTTAAAAGGGGAAGGCGATGGCTGTGAGGGTGTACGACCATCCACCTGGCCAGAATGAACAGATGGATGATGAAATGCTAAAGAAATCAGAGAAACTAACAAATGTTACAACACAGTAACTATGAGTCATTTCAATTACCCCAGTATCGACTGGTCAATGTCACAGCAGGAGGTGCTAGAGAGAGAAAATTTCTAGATTAAATAAATGCCTGCTTCTTGGAGCAGCTGGTTCATGAACCGGCAAGAAGGAAAGCTATTTTGTACTTAGTCCTTAGTGGAACACAGGATCTGGTGCAAGAGATAAGGGTGTTGGGGCATTGTTTGAAAATACTATCTTGGAAGCCCAGACCAGCTGTATTCCTTCCACTTTTCTAAAAGCATGGAAGGCCAAAAATCTGCTATCATGGTTTAAAGGTGAGGTCAGAGAGGCTGTTGTAGCCGAAAAAGCATCTTTCAGGAAATGGAAAATGGAGCCAAATGATGAAAAGAAGAAACAACATAAGCACTGACAAGTTAGATGCAAGGCATTGATAAGACGGTCAAAGAGAAAATTTGAAAAAAATCTTGTGTGGAAGCAAAAACGCACCATAAAACCTTTTTCAAATACATTCGTAGCAAAAAACCTGCGAGAGAGTAGGTTGGACCATTGGATGCTAGAGTGGTAAAAGAGGGGTGGCTAAAAGAAGACAAAGCCATAGTGGAGAGACTAAATAAATTTTTTGCTTCGCTCTTTACTAAAGAAGATGTAGGAAAGTCAGCCATGTCTGAAATGATATTTAAAGGTGATGAGAAGAATTGAAAGAAATAGCGATAAATTGGGAAGATGAATTACAACTATTGATAAACTGAAGAGTTGCAAATCAATTGAACTGGATGTTATACCTCCAAGGGTATTGAAAGAACTGAAATATGAGATTGCAAACCTACTATTCATAATCCTTGAATTATTAAAATCATCTGCAGTACCTGAAGATTGAAGAATGGCCAGTGTAAGACCAATTTTAAAAGGGGTTCCAGGGCTGATCCAGGAAACTACAAACTGGTGACTCTGATGTCAGTATCAGGCAAAATGGTAGAAACAATTATAAAGAATAGAATTATTGAACATTGTAGATAGTCATGGTTTAATGGGATAAAGCCAACATGATTTTTTTTGAAGGTGTGAATAAACAGGTAGACAAAGCTGAGCCAGTCAATATAGTATATCTGGATTTTCAGAAAGCTTTTGACAAGGTCCCTTCATGAGAGACTCTTGGCGAAATTAAAAAGTAATGGGATAGAAAGCATTGTACTGGTGTGGATCAGGAGTTGGTTAAAAGATAGAAAACAGAGAGTAGGGCTAAATGGGCAATTTTCTCAATGGAGAAAGGTGAATAGTGGAGTACCCCAGGGATCTGTGCTGGGCCCGTTGCTTTCTAACATCTTCATAAATGACCCAGAAATGGGAATAATGAGTGAAATGATCAAATTTGTAGATGACACAAAATTATTCAAAGTTATTTAAAACACAAGAGGATTGTGAAAAGTTGCAAGAGGACCTTGAAAAATTGGAAGACTGGACGTCCAAATAGCAAATGAAATTTAATGTAGACAAGTGCAAAGTTATGCACTTAGGGAAAAACAACCCAAACTATGGTTACACAATGCAAGGTTGCACATTAGGAACCACCACCCAGGAAAAGGATTTAGGCGTCATCCTGGATATGTTGAAACCCTCTGCCCAGTGTGTAGCGGCAGCCATGAAAGCAAATATAGTGCTAGGAATCATAATGAAAGGAATGGAGAACAAAACCAAGGATATTATAATGCCTCTGTATCATTCCATGGTGTGACCGCACCTTGAATATTGTGTTCAATTCTGGTTGCCATATCTTAAAAAGGATATAGCAAAATTAGAAAAGGTACAGAAACAAGCCACCAAAATGGTAAAGGGGGATGGGAGGATACCTCTATGAGGAGAGGCTTAAAAGGTTAGGGCTCTTCAACTTGGAAAAGGGATTGCTGAGGGGAGATATGAGGTCTATTAATTAATAAACCTAACAGGTAAACATAAACCAATTGTTTACTTCTTCAGAAAGTAGAATGACTAGAGGATGCTCAATGAAGCTACAATATAGTCCATTTGGGACCAATAAGAGAACATATTTTTTCACTCAACGAATAATCAAACTCTGTAATTTATTACCGGAGAATGTAGTAAAAGCTGTTAGTGTAGCTATATTTAAAAAATGTTTGGACAAATTCCTGGAGGAAAAGTCCATAAACCATTATTAAAGGGAACCAGGGAAATCCACTGCTTACCCCGGGATAAGCATTGTGGAATCTAGAGATGTTTGCGAATATCGATAGCTCAGGTTGGCGGTCATGATGTTGGATTGTTCTCCCAGCTTGATAGTTTGATTGCAGATGTGACAAACACATTTCATCACATCTGCAATCAAACTATCAAGCTGGGAGAACAATCCAATATCATTGTGGAATCTGTGTACCTTTGTGGGAACCTGACAGGTACAGGACTTGTGACCTGGATTGACCATTGTTGGAAACAGGATACTAGGCTTGATGGACCTTGTTCTGACCCCAGTATGGCATTTCTTATGTTCTTATATAATAGCACCTTCACTGCAGGCAAGGGAAATGATGTGCCTGGTTTCCCCTGAAAACTGTCTACAGTGTACACCGACTCAAACTGTCTATATGCATTGACCCTTCAATTTTTAGAAACAAATTTGTCACTGTTTTGCACCGCTATGCTTAACTAAGCTTCTTATCTCCATTGCTTTCTTGGTAAATAATATTATTGCGGATATTTTGCTCCCACATCTTATTTCTCACAGTTGCCACATGGTATTATTGCTACAGATCTTATTACAATTAGGAAATACTTTCCTTTTGTCCACTCTTCAGTTCTTTATGCTTTTTCTTGTTTTACAGGAGTTAATGTGATGAATCCATGGCTTTGAATCAACATGAGCATAGGAATAATAGAGCATACTACAGCGAGCATTAGCGTTAATTTGAAAGACTGGGGTCATACTCAACATACCCTGCTTAGAAGTGAAATCCACCACTGCGACATAGGGGCTAGTGACTAAGGTGTGCTAATGATGATGTGCGTTAATTCACTGTCCATGCTCATTATAAGTAGGTCCCATTAAATAACATTGGACCTGCACTAAAATAACATGTTAGCGCATCTTAAAAACTAGGCCCCACATTAAGCACAAAATTCACTGCATTCTTTTATCAGATAAGCTATATTGTCTCAGAGACTCAAATGCTGAAATATCTTGATTTCTGGTGCACCACAAGGCATCACAACCCATAAAGATTGCTGTTTCTTCCAAGCCTCATATAGCCACAAGAACTCATTCTGTGCCTATGCGAGAAAATTCTTAGGGAATTATAACCCTGCTATGCGTCTTAACCGGAAAACAATAACACTTGCATATTTTCTTGAACATTAAAGATTCTGAACATTTTTGAGCCTTAAAAGGCATGAATACTGCATGCTCCATTTTGCAAAAACACACCCAACTGATGCAGCATGGCAGTGAGCACTGAAGATTTATTTTTTGTTTCCTTTTAATTTTCATATGGTTGAAGGTCATTTTACAAGCTTTGCACAGCTTTTACATGTGTAAATAGCAGAGTTTACATGTGTAAAAGCTGACACAAAGAAATAGCTATTTTACAGATAGACACATAGGTTAGAAGAGGGAGTGCTGTAGGCGTGGTTTGGGTGGGAACTAAAAGTATGTCTATAGTTATGATTTTATAAAGAGAATACATATTGTGGTACTGCAGACCCTCTGCAGACAGAAGAAAATGCTTTTAACTTAGAAAAAAGAGGCAGACACCAGCTGCAGCATCGCGAGGAGCCATATAGGGGGAGCAAGAGGGACCTCTTGAGGACTGAGGAGCCACACCCCAGAGCCAATGATGCAATACCAGCCTGCACCCAATCCAGAAAGGGAAGAATTCCTTTTAAAAGCCCAGACACAGGAGATACAAGGGACACAGGAAGGAAGCTAACCCTGGAAGGAGAAAGGAGAGCTTTCCTGGAAGGAGAGAAGGACCAGGGAATAGGAGTCCTGACAGAAGGAACCGGCCCAGCAGATTCAACAGAACCAGGTGAAGGAATCCGCTTCAAATATCCCAAGAGGGGAGAGGATACACTTTCCAAGTGGGAAAGATACAAAGAAGAAGCTAACCCTGGAAGGAGAAGGACTGTGCCAGAGAGTCCTGGACCTGAGTCTGGCAGAGGCCAGCAACCTTTGAAAGACACAACGAGGAGTAACCAAGAAGGAGGTGAAAGAGTTACTTTGAAAGGTAACATTCTTGGCCCAGAGAGAAAGAAGCTGTGGTGCAAGTGTGGCTTAACCCCAGCAGAAGGCCGGCCGGAGAACTGGAGGCCTACCTTGGTGTCAGAGAAGCCAAACCACAGCAGGAACAAGCATCAACCCTCACTTGGCCGTGATAAACCCAAAAGGAAAGGTAATCACTATTTTACTGATTGTGATTTTATGAATGCTGTGACGCAGGAGGAGCAGGGCCCAGAGGAATGCTGTCCTTCTAGAACTATTTGTGCTACAAAATACAAACCTGTGCCAAACAAGAAACTCTCTAGTATAAGAGCAGTAGGCAAGAGAAACTGTCCTCACTCTAGAGGTGTACAAAACCAAGGCTTACCTTTGGATGCAGCGCATTGGGACATCGTACATTGTATAAAAAGCCTGAATGCGAGCCACTAGATATTCCTGACTGTGAACCAATGCAGGTGGAATTCCCGGATGACTTTTCGGACCCCGAGATGGATTGCAGCTATTGTCTGGCAGAAAGCTTTGAGCCCTTAGCCGAGGAGTAGAGCTGTGGTCTGGGGGAAGGTTTGAATCTGTGTTTCTTATAGTACTGCTGTGAAGTTAACAGGTCTAACTCAGTTCATGTTTCTTTTTCTTTCAACCTTAAGCAAGGACATTTTTGTGTTGATGTAAATTCTGAGCTATTGAACCTATTTGCAATACGGGAAATAAAAGCCTTTATTCTCCCTACCCTTGGACTGTTATATTCTTTGGAGCTTTGGTTACCCAGAAGGCTACCAGGACTATAAAAACCTGGGCCCTGTCTTTGAGCTAAACTCCACCATAAAATATTTTTGTGTCCACCCTCCCTGCTGTGACATCCCAGTGCCACCAGGGTGTGTTGTGACATAAAATGGCGTAGTTATTGGATTTTTGCCCAGAACGTACGTCAGCGCCAAAAAGAAAAGAAGCGTAAAACTCCTGAAAAAAAAGGAAAAGTCTTGGTTGTGCTGCTGAAAAAAAAAAAAAATCCCTAAAACCCGGAGTGGATCAGCTGGAGAAACTGGACCGGAGGAGAAAAGGCCCGGAGCGGAGTAGCTGAAAACCCGGAACGGATTGGGGAAATCCTGAACAAGGAAAATCCTGTTGCCGATTCCTCAAGCAGAGAGCTGTGGCGAGCAACAGCAACTTCCATTCCCATGCTGATTACACACTAAACTCAGGTAAAATGTAATTGAGCCTGTCTAGTGTCGGACACCAGAGGAAGTTTAAAAAAAAAAAAAAAAAAAGGGGAAAAAGTTTAGGGAACCGCACTTGGTTGTTTCTCTTTTTCTATCCTTGCAGGTGCACCATGGAGCCAAGAGAGCTATGCGCATGGATGGCCCACCAGTTTGACAAACAAGCAGAGGTGGCGCTGAAGAATCAGGCCCAAGCGTTGCAGGCCATGCAAGCCCAGCAAGCACCAGTTTTACAAACTATGGAAAGCTGGCTGGCTCAGCAAAAGGAAGAGATGGCAAGGGTCAATGCCGAGAAGTCGAGTGCGACTGGTCTAAACAACCAAGGGGTTGGATAATGGACATTTCATGATTTGGTGGTAGGAAAATTGAGTCCTGATGATAATGTGGACGATTTTCTAGACTCCTTTACAAGAATAGCTAGTTCAGCTAATTGGCCGCCTGAACAATGGTCAATACGTCTCACAGCGTCCCTTACGGGCGAGGCACTGGCTGCTTACCGGTCAATGCCACCTGCCTTAGCCAACACCTATGAAGAGGTAGTGCTAGCAATTAGGGATCGCCTAGGGCTTACCCCATTGACCTACAATAAAATGTTCAGGGCTACTACCCTTAGGGCGGATGAAACGCCAAAAGCCCTTGGTTACAGAATCAGCATACAAGTGGCTACAGCCAGAAAGGAAAAACATAGAGACACTAATGGACGCCGTGGTATTAGAACAATACATGACAGCGGTGCCCAGTAGGGTACAGAACTACCTAATGTTACAAAATTGCTGTACCACTACAGAGGCAATAACCCTTACCGAGAGGTACCTAGAGGCTGAGAAAGTCACCCAACATAGGATGGGTAACCCTAAAGCAGCAATAGGTATGGAAGCCCGGAAAGTAGGGAGCCCTTCCCGACCAGTATATGGCAATGTAAGAATTAATAACCCTCCAGATAGGGAAAAGGTTAAGCGCTGTTTTTCCTGTGGTAAAATGGGACATTTAAGGAATGATTGTTATGCTCGCACTGCTCTTGTGGGGGAGGCCCCAAAGACAGTCCGAGAAGGATTTGTGTTAACTGTACAAATACATGGAGTGGATGTAAGGGCGCTTCTGGATTCAGGCGCTGATCAAACGATGATGTCCCAAAAGTTATGGTCTGTGATCAGAGGCCAGGGAGGATCCGTTCCTGAATATCCAGAAGGCCGTGTTAAGATAAAATGTATTCACGGGGCAGCCACAAGCTATCCTCTCTATAGGCTATGGGTCAAAGGCTTGGGAATAAAGAAAGAAATGCTGGTAGCAGTCGTGCCGAAATTGCCCCAAGAATTAGTATTGGGTCGCGACTGGCCGCAGTTCCGGAGGAGCCTTAAAGAGGGCTTATCTCCACCAATAATCCCACATTCCACCTGTAGTTGGCATGAGTCTGTGGATAACCCGGAGTCCCGGTCTAAGCCGTCCGATCGCTCCATCGCCCAGCGAAACAGCCTAGCTGCGACTACGAACCCCATGGTTCCTAGCCCTCTGTGGGAAAAACCGAAGAAAAATCAAGAAAAGGAATGGCGGGAGGTGCCTAAAAGGTTTGTGATGAAATTTTGCAGAACTTCCGAAAAAGCCCGTTGCCTGCAAAGAGCTTCAGCACAAGCCGCCGGCTACGACCTTTATAGCGCTGAAAGCCAGCTCATCCCGCGGCAAGGACGCAAGTTAGTTAGTACAGATCTACAAATAGAAATACCTCCGGGGTATTATGGAAGAATAGCTCCACGATCAGGACTGGCTGCTAAACACAGCCTGGATGTAGCTGCAGGAGTAGTGGACCCTGACTACAGGGGCGTCTTGAAAGTACTCCTCTGCAACTTTTCGGAGGAAGATTTCAAAATTCAAGTAGGGGACAGGATAGCTCAATTAATTTGTGAGCGAGTGGGTTTCCCCAGCCTGGAAGAAGTCGCCATGCTGGCTCCCACTAGCCGAGGAACGGATGGTTTCGGCTCCACCGGGAGGGCAGAGATGGAAGGCTTCGTGGCCGTAGGAAACGACCACCCAGAAGAGGACCTTGGCCCTCAAATAGAGGATTGTAAGGAAGGCTCCATACCCAAGATGGGGGAAGAACTCTCCGTACGCCAACGGAAGGAATTAGTCCAATTACTGGAGGAGTATACAGATGTCCTCACTCCGATACCGGGAGAAACGTCATTAGTGGCTCATGAAATTCTTACGCCACCGGGAAAAATCATCCGACAACGTCCTTATCGCTTGCCAGAGGCCAAGAGGCAAGAAATTATCAATCAAGTGGAAGAAATGCTGCAATTAGGAGTCATCGAGGAGTTGCACAGTCCGTGGTGTAGCCCAGTGGTACTGGTACCAAAACCAGACGGGTCTCTACGTTTCTGTATTGACTTTCGCCAACTGAATGCCGTATCCACTTTTGATGCTTACCCCATGCCCCGAATTGAGGAGTTGCTTGACCGGCTCGGCCAAGCAAAATTTCTGACGACATTAGATATGACGAAAGGGTATTGGCAGGTCCCTTTGACGCGGGATGCCAAACCCAAGACTGCCTTCAGTACGCCCTCAGGTCTCTTCCAATTCCGTAGAATGCCGTTTGGTCTACATGGGGCAGTGGCCACGTGCCAACGCTTAATGGATATCATTGTACGACCCTACCAAGCGTTCGCTACTGCCTACATGGATGAGGTGGTAATCCACAGTACCACCTGGAAGGACCACCTACACCAAGTGGGCATTATATTAGCAGCTATGAGAAAAGCGGGCCTCACGTTGAACCCAAAAAAGTGTACCTTCGCGGCAAAGGAAGTGAAGTACTTGGGTCACCTCGTGGGCCGCGGAACAGTACGTCCTCTACAAGATAAGGTAGAAAGCGTCAGGAACTTTCCTGTCCCATGACATAAGAAGCAGTTACGGAGCTTCCTTGGCCTAATTGGCTATTACCGACGCTTCATACCACACTTTGCGGAGGAAAGCAATATTTTCACTGAAATGCTGAGGAAAAATGCCCCAAATTTGATAAAGTGGACACCAACGGCGGAGACAGCTTTCCAACGATTGAAGGGAAAGCTATGCCAAGCACCTGTGTTACGCGGGGTAGACTTCCATCAGACCTTCTTGTTGCAAACCGATGCTTCGGAGATGGGCCTCGGTGCCGTGCTGTCCCAGATACAGGATGGGGCAGAACATCCTATTCTGTTCCTGAGTAGAAAACTATCGCTGGCGGAACAAAAGTACGCTACGATTGAGAGAGAATGTCTCGCTATTAAGTGGGCCATAGAGGCACTAAAATTCTATCTAACGGGGAGGAAATTTGTCCTCATAACCGACCATGCCCCTCTGAAGTGGTTACATACCATGAAGAATGAAAATAACAGATTGACCAGATGGTATATGGCTTTGCAGCCTTATGATTTCCGAATAGAGCACCGAGCTGGGAAACTACACTTTAATGCAGACGCAATGTCGCGTATTCCGTGCTGTGTGGAAGAGGCTTCACCAGCCCGTCATATTTTAAGAGGGGGGATATGTGGTACTGCAGACCCTCTGCAGACAGAAGAGAATGCTTTTAACTTAGAAAAAAGAGGCAGACACCGGCTGCAGCATCGCGAGGAGCCATATAGGGGGAGCAAGAGGGACCTCTGGAGGACTGAGGAGCCACACCCCAGAGCCAATGATGCAATACCGGCCTGCACCCAATCCAGAAAGGGAAGAATTCCTTTTAAAAGCCCAGACACAGGAGATACAAGGGACACAGGAAGGAAGCTAACCCTGGAAGGAGAAAGGAGAGCTTTCCTGGAAGGAGAGAAGGACCAGGGAATAGGAGTCCTGACAGAAGGAACCGGCCCAGCAGATTCAACAGAACCAGGTGAAGGAATCCGCTTCAAATATCCCAAGAGGGGAGAGGATACACTTTCCAAGTGGGAAAGATACAAAGAAGAAGCTAACCCTGGAAGGAGAAGGACTGTGCCAGAGAGTCCTGGACCTGAGTCTGGCAGAGGCCAGCAACCTTTGAAAGACACAACGAGGAGTAACCAAGAAGGAGGTGAAAGAGTTACTTTGAAAGGTAACATTCCTGGCCCAGAGAGAAAGAAGCTGTGGTGCAAGTGTGGCTTAACCCCAGCAGAAGGCCGGCTGGAGAACTGGAGGCCTATCTTGGTGTCAGAGAAGCCAAACCACAGCAGGAACAAGCATCAACCCTCACTTGGCCGTGATAAACCCAAAAGGAAAGGTAATCACTATTTTACTGATCGTGATTTTATGAATGCTGTGACGCAGGAGGAGCAGGGCCCAGAGGAATGCTGTCCTTCTAGAACTATTTGTGCTACAAAATACAAACCTGTGCCAAACAAGAAACTCTCTAGTATAAGAGCAGTAGGCAAGAGAAACTGTCCTCACTCTAGAGGTGTACAAAACCAAGGCTTACCTTTGGATGCAGCGCATTGGGACATCGTACAAACATTGTATAAAAAGCCTGAATGCGAGCCACTAGATATTCCTGACTGTGAACCAATGCAGGTGGAATTCCCGGATGACCTTTCGGACCCCGAGATGGATTGCAGCTATTGTCTGGCAGAAAGCTTTGAGCCCTTAGCCGAGGAGTAGAGCTGTGGTCTGGGGGAAGGTTTGAATCTGTGTTTCTTATAGTACTGCTGTGAAGTTAACAGGTCTAACTCACTTCATGTTTCTTTTTCTTTCAACCTGAAGCAAGGACATTTTTGTGTTGATGTAAATTCTGAGCTATTGAACCTATTTGCAATACGGGAAATAGAAGCCATTATTCTCCCTACCCTCGGACTGTTATATTCTTTGGAGCTTTGGTTACCCAGAAGGCTACCAGGACTATAAAAACCTGGGTCCTTTCTTTGAGCTAAACTCCACCATAAAATATTTTTGTGTCCACTCTCCCTGCTGTGACATCCCAGTGCCACCAGGGGGGCGTTGTGACAATATGCATTAGAAAAGTGAATATTGGCATTTGCAAGCATGTTGATTAAGTGTTCATTTGAATCTGTGATTCACACTAGTCATTCAGGGGCCAATTGTGCTTACCTTTCTGGTGTGTAAAAGCATGTCTAGATTTCAAAATATATTGCTATTTAGTTTGGCTCCTTACTTTGCCCATTCTGGATGTCCAGTTGTCTATAAGGGATGCCCTTCGATTTAGCTGAGAGCAGAAAAACGTGACTGAGCCTGCTCCCAGTGAGAGGGGAGAAGGAGAGGGGGCATGATGTTGGGTAGTAAGGGGGGAATAGAGCAGGTCATAAAGAGCGGTGGCCAGTTCTTTAGTTAGCAGGCTGGAGAGCAGGACTAGGCTGAAGAAGGGCTCTTTCCTGCCCACTCATCTCATTGACATGTGGGGGGGGGGACAGAGGGGGCTTGTGGAGAGATTGAAAGGGAGACTGGGGTAGGTTTGCAGTCACAACCAGGGTGGGCGTTTAGGAGGCTAGTTGCCACATAGGTCAAATGTATATGGGGGAGATAAAGATGAAGGGACGGGGGGAGGGAGGGTGCAGTATGCGACACCACCACGAGCCACATTGTCTATTGACACTGTAGGCTATGTGGGCATAGGACACCGCAATTAAATTGGCACTGACTAGCCAGTTCAAGTGAAGTGATCACTGATCAGCAGGGAAAAAAGACCGACCTGGTGGGGGGAGGTTGATGAGATGTGTTTGTTGAGTTTGTGTAGTTTAATAAAGGCTGTGGCCATATGTTCTGCCATATTGGTCTTTTATGAGTCATTTGTTGGGGGAGAGGCGAGAGAGGTGTGATTATCTATGCTAAGCACCATTTACACGTGTACATATTTTTACCCATATACCTAAGAGGCCTTTTACATACATAAATCAGGGTTTGCACACAACAAATTCTTTATAAAGTGATCCCCTTCAAGTATATTTGAAATGTTGCCTTTGTTGTTGTGCTCTTGTCATCAGCATTAATTACACTTTTTTGTCCTGTGATTAATAAAACCACCGAAGAGAAAAGCAGCTCTCTTTCCAACTGTGGGCTAACCATCTCTTTTCTCCTCATTTTGTTTTCCAAGGTGAAAGTGTGGTTCCAGAACCGGCGCATGAAATGGAAGCGCGTGAAGGGAGGTCAACAGGGGGCCGCCGCCCGTGAAAAAGAACTGGTGAATGTCAAAAAAGGAACACTACTCCCCTCTGAGCTGTCTGGAATTGGTGCAACCGGCCTCCAACACACAGCTGACTCACTAGCAAATGACGACAGCCATGACAGTGATCAAAGCTCAGAGCACACACACTTATGATACACAAGGAGACTAACAGCACAACTCCATTCTCAGGAAAGAAATGCTACAACAGCAGGCCTTATACACAAATATTGCCTATGTGCACAAATAACTGTGGAAAAGTGCTCTGTTCTTTTTAGTTGTTGCTGTTTTTAATTAAAATCCAAGCTTATTTTTGTCTGTTTTATGACTTTCACAAGAACAATATTACAAGCCATGTCTTAAAAGTGCCTCAACGAACAAGATATAGAAGTGGAGCTAGCTCAGAACATTCCAGATTTTTTTGGCTGGCCATCTGAATAACAGCGGACCGATACTGTTGCTTTTGCTTGCACAGAAAATTACCTCGCTCTCAATAGCAAAACACTTTTTATTCAGAAAAGTGTAGTGACACAGCTTGCTGTTTCATGGATAAGAAATGTATTTTAAGTCTGTATATAGTTATCTTGCCTTATTTTCCCATTCTCATTAAGTTTAGTAACGCATTCATGTTATTCATTGACAGAAGTCATTCTAGATCACAACTGACCCCTCATTTCTTTCCTCAGCATCCTGGCCAAATATAAAACAATCTAACAATGTTCAATAAAGCGCATCCTTGTACAACAGAGAAAAACAATCATTTTTGTTACATTTGCAGTCAATTGCTACTAATAGGGTTTTATTTATCTTTGCCTAGTTCTTCAATTTTCTTTTTATCTTAAAAAAAAACAGTTGTTAGAATCTAATCACACAAATAGCTACCTAGTGCTACCATTCATTGAATTTTCTGTTATCAGATTAAACTAAACGGCTTAAATATATGACTGATGTAATTACATGAATAAGATAAACATTGTGTTCTGCATGAGTTCAGTCTGACCACCTTCATGCTTTGAAACAGGCAACTGTGGTAGATCAGCTTTAAATGCAACAGGCTTGATATATCAGTGTTTTTCTCCCTTTCTACTTTTGTGGGGGAACACTCAGACCAATCAGAACCAAAGTTGCCTAAATATGTTGAAAGAGCTTTGCTCTAGCATTATGCCTACAGGGTACTCACGTTCTAATTTCCTTACAGGCGCTCATGCTTTTCTTGCTTGTCCTCCTATAGCTCTTCATCTCCTCTTTGTATCTTTACATCCTATAGTCTTCTGTATCCCATCCCCACCACAATCCTCCTCCGCCATTATGTACGTGCCCCTCTCTGTTTCTACTACCCCCCACTTGTATCCCTCCCCTCACCACAGTTCTACATGTCTTCCTCTCCCTCTAGGGCAGCCACAGCAGTGTGCGCCACTAGGACACCGTGAGGGTAATTTTATGAAGGATTTTCCATGTGTAAGCCTGTTTTACATGCAGAAAAGAGCTTTTATAAAATCGTGCAATCACATACAAGTGTAAAAAGTAGGCACATGGAAAAAGTGCTTTTACCTTTGCACAGAGTGGAGCAGTAAACATGAAAGACTGAGGTCATACTCCACATCATGGTATGCCCAAAACTAACCTGTTTGGAGAAATTGCCCTTGGAGAATCATTTTAAACCTTTTCTCATGGCTTTTTTGAGGGGGTATGAAATGGTATGGAGTATTGGTACTACCTTTTTCATTGCCTGCTAAAATTGACCGATGGTCCTCATGTACTAACGAAAGAGCCCTGCATGTGAGTACAGGCACCTTTTTTTTTCTAGGAAAAATATGCTGCATTTTCTGCATATAAAGAGGGTAATTTTATAAGGGTGTGCCCATTGCGCCTATTTTATAAAGTCAAGTGCACACATACTTAATAAAATAGGGGCATAAGTGGTGGGATGTGCATGGCAAATCTAGACATGATAAATTATACCATCCTTAGGGCTTCTGTAAATATCTGCATCTAGAGTTCTCAAGAATGCCCATATATTATACAGTAGTATTTTATAATTTCCATGCGTAAATTTGCACGCCTTTGGCCTTACATGTGTACTTATAGAATAGTGGCTGGATAAAGTACACTGGCACTACTTACAGAATAGTGGAGGAGTAGCCTAGTACCTAAGTGATCAGGGTTCAGTTCCCACTGGTACTCCTTGTGACCTTGGACAAGTTGCTTTACCCTCCATTGCCTCAGAAGAAAAGGCCTGGTAAACTACTTCTGGTCATATTTTGCCAAGAAAATCCAGGGGCTGCTGGGTTGCCAGGAGTCACTATTGACTTGACGGCACTTAAAAAAAGAAAAAGAAAAGTATATGCATATAGACCCTTTAATATGTGTAAGTCACTGAAAACATGTGATTTATGTGTATTGATGGTGTGTAACTTTCTGTGGCTGCTTATAAAATTATCTCCAAAATGCCTATAATAAAATTAAGCATAAACCACAACACCCCACATCAATTCAGTCAGCAAACCTCAGCAATATGCACACTCAAATACTCCCAGACTAACTTATATAAATAAGAATGTGTGAGCATGAGTGTCAGAATAGGGACTTTGCAGTTCTCTTGAATGGAAGATCCCTGAAGCATTCATTGCATATGACAAACCTGAGTCAGGGAAGAGCGGCTGGTCTCGAGCAATGACACTAAACTGTTTTTTAAGAAGACACATGGAAGAAAATTTCATAAGCACCTGCAAAACTATTATACATTAGCACACAAGTATTTGAGGCCTATTTTATAAAGTGAAGTACGCATGCAGTTTATAACATAGGGGCATACATGTTACAAAGATGTGTGCAAACTATGCATGAGCGCGTACGCCCGCACTATGTCACGTGTCAATACCTGTGTCTAGATTTTTGAAGCACGCGCTGAAGTTATAGTATTTTGTAATTTGCATGCCTAAATTTGCATTCCACCCCCTGTGTACGCCCACACAGAGTTTGCACAATTGGACTTATGTGCGTGCTTACAGAATGGCGACCGCCTAAAGTCCATTCCCACACGTAAAACCTTGGAAATAGTTGACTTACATATGTAAATGGCACATACCTTTACTGTACATGGCCCCCTATAAAATTAGACCCTTGATGTGCAGTAATAAAGGTTTATTTTATGGGGACAGTATATATAAGCATAATGAACAGATTAAGGAAGTGGAGATGAAAGAGTCATATTCAATACAGTACTGTCCCTTCCTCCTGCGATCCTCACACACACTCATAGGTATAGAAGTTAATTTCAAAGTATTTGATGAGTGCGCATAATATTGAAGTTTGCTGACACTATTGATGTGGGGTGTTCTTATAGATTATATATTTCTACACGCCTATAAAGGCATCTTTTGAATAAGTGTTTTTATCCACATATATTAGGTCATGCCTGAAAACACACAAGGTGCAAGGCAGCATATGCTTGTAGAAAAGGCATGCTTGGGGGAGGAGTTTGGGCGAAGCATGGATGATGCTGCGATTTATGCACATCCGCGTGTAACGTTCCAGCTAACATTTATGAAAGCTGTAGAGCAGGTACATTGTCTGTGCTTTCAATAGAGACACACTTCCTGCAGGGTTTGTGCCTGCATTGAAGACACACCGATGTCCCTGTCTAAAAAATAGGCATCTTCCTATCCTATTAACCTGGGCGCCCTGTAATAAAACTACCCCCATGTGTGTAGGCATTCCTGGGGATGTAGTGTGGGCAGAGCAGAAGCAGAGTTGTGCTGTATGCACGTATTTTATAAAATATAGAGTAAGCACGCATATTTATACCTTTTTTGGAGCAGGTGTAGATTTGTGTGCAGGCATTTACATGCTATTGGTGCTGGTTCTAGGGGCCTATTTTATAAAGGCATGTAGATCCATATGTTGCCTTATAAAACAGATAAAATAGGTGCCTTTTTGGACTTCTCACATAGCTGCCCTGTTAAAAAATAACCCCACACGAGGACATTACAATACATAGCTTACCTCAGAGACTGCCCCTCCATCCTCCCCTATCTCTAGTGGGCTCTTCCACTCTAAACAGGAAGTGCATAGGTAAGTGAGGAGGAGGGGCGGCTGCAGAAACTGAGGGTAGAGTGTTTCCTAAGCATCTCCACATTCTGCTTCTCCAGAAAGGAGATCAAAGGGAGATAAGGGGAAGCTGCAGCTCATTTGTGTGGGGAAGGGACACAGTATTTCTGCATCTAGATTGTTAATGCCCATCACAGTAAGACACAATTTCTGTTACAGGCCCTCTAGTAAGTAAAAGAGAATGTCAAAAATAAAGCATAATGAATATTGCTTGTACTTTGTATAAAATGAACTTTAATAAATGATTCTTTCTAACAGATAATTTTCCTAACAAAGTCTCAAATATTCTTTAAAATGTACAGTATTTTATCATGGTCCTTTCAAGCTATCTTGATTTTCTGAGTTAAAATACAGTGTTTACAGCCTTCTCTTGTTGATACTGGATGAATTCTCTACCTCGATCGATTGGGAAAATCCTTCCCTCTAGCAAGAGAGAGCAACCATTGACTTATTAAAAGCCTCAGCCAAGAACAACAAGAAATACACAGAAACATTTTCCTAGATCGAAGTCTAACAATGCAATTGATTAGCTGTTGTTGAGCCATGTGGAAAAAATAATACATTACAAAACTGCTGTGCACAGCACTATAAACTCCTAAATATTAGTCTCATCATTGCAAAGGTCTTTAAAGCTACCTGGCAGCAATCCTCTCCATGAAAAGATGCTTCCAAAAATAATAAAATCTTAACTGAAGCATTGTAAACTGTCTACATATCCTATTTACCATCTGTAAAATTACAATATAACCCCCCTCCCCCACCTAATTTACAGACTGATCTATCAACCAGTAGAGAAATGCTTTTTAGATAGCCTTATTACTGCATTAATACTTGCTTCTCATTTTAAATTATTACGCAAGCTATAGAACGGTTGGTTTCCATAGGCATGTGTCTTTAACCAGGAAAAATGGCAGCTTGGGATTTAGGAGTATATAAAACATTTTTCAGAGCACAAAATCTTGTCTTCTGTACATTGCATCATATGCAAAAATAAAGTAAAATAAAATAAATATAATTTAATGGAAAACTTTTCTAGGGGTAGAAAACTTGTGTGGATGGCAATCTACACGAATAGTCAAAAATGCAATGAGATGCTTACATTACTCATGCAATAATGTAAAGTAAGTGGCTTTAGGACTAGATTTACTAAAATAGGCCACTGCATTAGCATGCACTAATAGTGTTATCAAGCATTATTAGTAAATAGGTCCCACTGCATAAAGTGGGACCCTCAGTAAATAGCGAGAGTCCAGGAGTAGCTTAATAGAGCAGCGGGCTGAGAACCAGGGAAGCTAACTTCAAATCCCTTTGCCACTCTTTGTAATCTTTGGGAAGTCACTTAAACCTCCATTGCCTCAGGTAGAAGCTTAGAGATCATTTTACTAAAGTGCACTAAGCAGTTGACATGCACTTTTCTGCACAGTACCTGTTTGCGGGGGCCCACGGTGACTGTTACCACATACTAATTCCCATGCTACCTACAAATCACATGCTGGAATGGGGAATGAGCGGGTTAAGGGGCAAATAGATGGCACGGAGAGCACATTACAATTAGTGTGGGGGAACATATCATGTGCTGTCAATGTTGCAGTTAGTAGGGGTGCATCTAACGTCACTTCAATAGACAGAGAGTTAGGTGCACCAATTGTAACTGTGCTGTGCATTAAGCTATGCATCCTCATGTTAATCGCTGGGAACATACTGGCCATGCCCCTGACAGTTACCGTGGAAGCTTTGCACTTAATGTGAGCTAGTTTTAGGTGCAAAAACCTAATGCACTTCAGTAAAAGGGCCCCTTAGATTGTAAGCCCTCCAGGGACAGGAAAAATATCTACTGTATTTGAATGTAACTCACCTTTAACTTCTGAGAAAAGGCATGAGCCAAACCCAAATGTGCATTAATGCATGTTAATGTGCACTAGTGCAGCAGCGCTTTATTTATAAAATGTATAACCTACTCAGCCAAAAGCCTTGATCAAGACAGTGTACAGAATAAGCACAACAATGAAACATAATAAAACTAAAAACACATACACATACCTAAATACAAATACAAAAATGTACAACCTCAAAGATTTAAAGACTTACATCAAGCTTGGGTATTGTTGAGAAATACTATCTTGGAAGCCCAGACCAGCTGTATTCCACGCTTTAAGAAAAGTGGAAGGAAGCCCAAATAACTGCCAGCATGGTTTAAAGGTCAGGTCAGAGAGGCTGTTGCCAAAAAATCATCTTTCAGGAAATGGAAAAAAGAGCCAAATGACGAAACCTGGAAACAGCACAAGCACTGGCAAGTCAAAATGCAAGGCATTGATAAGGCAGGCAAAGGGAGAATTTGAGAAGAAGCTTGCTGCAGAAGCAAAAATGCAAAATAAAGACTTTTTCAAGTACATTCGTAGCACAAAAACCTGTGAGAGAGTCAGTTGGTCCATTAGATGATAGAGGGGTTAAAGGGGAACTAATAGGCGACAAGGCAATAGGGGAGAGACTGAATGAATTCTTTGCTTCGGTCTTTACTGAGGAAGATGTAGGGATGTTACCCATGACTGAAGTGGTATTTAAAGGTGCAGAAGAATTGAAGGAAATATCGATACATCGGGAAGATGTATTACAACTATTAGATAAATTGAAGAGTAGCAAATCACCTGGACCGGATGGTTTACATCCAAGGGGGTTGAAAGAACTGAAATATGAGATTGCAGACCTGCTATTAGTAATCTGTGAATTTTCATTAAGATCATCTGTAATACCTGAAGATTGGAGGATCGCCAATGTAACGCCAATTTTTAAAAAGGGTTTCAGGGGTGATCCGGGAAACTACAGACTGGTGAGCCTGACGTCAGTACCGGGAAAAATGGTAGAAACCATCATAAAGAACAAAATTACTCAGCTTGTAGATACTCATGGCTTAATGGGAGACAGCCAATATGACTTTAGACAAGGAAGATCTTGTCTTACTAATCTGTTATGTTTTTTTTAAAGGTGAAAATAAACAGGTGGACAAAGGTGAGTCGGATGATATAGTGTATCTGGACTTTCAGAAAGCCTTTGACAAGGTCCCTCATCAGAGACGTTTGGCAAAACTAAAGAGTCATGGGATAGGAGGCAATGTACTATTGTGGATCAGGAACTGGTTAAAAGATAGAAAGCAGAGGGTAGGGCTAAATGGCCAATTTTCCCAATGGAGAAAGGTGAATAGTGGTGTACCCCAGGGATCTGTGCTGGGTCCGCTGCTTTTTGAAATATTCATAAATGACCTGGAAAAGGGAATAACGTGTAAGGTTATCAATTTGCAGATGACACATAACTATTTAAAGTTGTTAAAACCCAAGAGGATTGTGGAAAATTGCAAGAGGATCTTGATAAATTGGAAGACTGGGCATCCAAATGGCAGATGAAATTTAATGTGGACAAGTGCAAAGTTATGCACCTAGGGAAGAACAACCCAAACTATGGTTACAAGATGCAAGGTTCCACATTGGGAACCACCACCCAGGAAAAAGATTTAGGCGTCATTGTGGATAACATGTTAAAACCCTCTGCCCAGTGTGCAGCAGCGGCCAAGAGAGCAAATAGAATGCTAGGTATCATAAGGAAAGGAATGGAAAATAAAACAAAAGATATTATAATGCCTCTATATCATTCCATGGTGAGACCACACCTTGAATATTGTGTGCAATTCTGGTCGCCGTATCTTAAAAAGATTCTGGTCGCCGTATCTTAAAAAGGATATAGCATTATTAGAAAAGGTTCAGAGAAG
Organism: Ichthyophis bannanicus; assembly: GCA_033557465.1. Classification (NCBI taxonomy): domain Eukaryota; kingdom Metazoa; phylum Chordata; class Amphibia; order Gymnophiona; family Ichthyophiidae; genus Ichthyophis; species Ichthyophis bannanicus. The sequence continues at coordinate 516,138,238 of CM066031.1, read as the reverse complement.
AGCCACCAAAATGGTAAAGGGGATGGAAGGATACTCCTATGAAGAAAGGCTAAAAAGGTTAGGGCTGTTTAACCTGGAAAAGAGATGGCTGAGGGGAGATATGATAAAAGTCTATAAATTAATGAACAGAGTGGAACGGGTAAACGTAGATCGATTGTTTACATTATCAGAATATAGAAAGACTAGGGGACATGCAATGAAGCTACAGGGTAAACTATTTAAGACTAATAAAAGAAAATATTTTTTCACTCAATGTGTAATCAAACTCTGGAATTTGTTACCGGAGGATGTAGTAAAAGCCGTTAGTGTAGCTGGGTTTAAAAAAGGTTTGGACAAGTTCCTGGAGGAAAGATCCATACACCATTAATAAGAAGGGACCCAGGATATCAATGCTTGACCCAGTACAAGCATTGTGGAACCTGTGTCTTTTGGGGAAACTGCTAGGTACTTATGACCTAGATTGGCCACTGTTGGAAACAGGATACTGGGCTTGATGGACCTTGGTCTGACCCAGTATGGCATATCTTATGTTCTTATGTTCATCTGGACCCATGCCAATCCAACTCGCAATATCACAAAAGCTAATCTCTTCACTCCTCAAAAACCTCTCTAAAATGGAAAGTTTTTACACTCATCTGAATTCCAAATAATCCATCTACAAATGGAGAATAGGCAGTCAGGAATCCACATCTCAGGCCCCTCAAGGACCACACCTGCATCCAAGCTGCGGCAGACTGCTACCCATAAAGGCATCAACAATTAATTAATTGATCTTGCCTTTAGCTTATAGAAATCATTTCTATGCTACACCTATAAAAGCGTAAACAGCATGATGTTATTAGCCTTCAGAACTTTCTGAACCAGTGTGGCTGTTATAATTTTAGGGGATAACTTTCAAAACCATTTAAGCACATAAGTCATACTTTTACCTGCATCCAGTGAACAGAGGTATTCTTGGGGCTTGAGACCGGATGGGGTTTGGACTTATGTACATACTTTTGGATTTTCAAAACTATGCACACAATTTTCTTTTCTAACATCAAGTTGTTTGATTTGTCTGTGGCTATTTCTCTGGACAGCATATTCCAGAAATTTGCCAGTTGTTTAAGTGGTGCACCCCATGCAACCATATCTATCACAGACATGCATAGATGGTGCTTGCAGTGCTTGGAGCCCAACCATGAACCCTGTCATAGTGTTCTGTGTTCACAGATGACAAAGAGAGGACTCAAAGGTGGTGAAGTACAGAACAGGTTTTTGGTGGAGATAAGTCTGGACCATCAACCTCAGCGCTGGTCACCATGGCCTCAGGAGCTGCATTGGACACCAAAGGTACATCGATATCAAGGGGTCCTCATGCATCAACAGGGTCTCTTAGGAGTGGTGGTCTACCAATTCCCGTCAGAAAAAGCAGCAGCATTCGCCTGGCTTCATCGACATCGAGGACTCGAAACGTAGAGCATCAGATGGAGGTCAAGGTGCATCTGCATCACAGTTCATTGGCACGCGATGTCCTCAACATCAAGGTACTAGAGGAACCAGTATCCTTGAAGTAACCCTAATGCGAGGCAAGCTTATCCTGGAGGAGCACACCAGACTCCAAGAGGCTGAGACCAGCCTGCTGATACTCCCCAACAGATTCAGCATACATCAGTCAATTCTGCTGTAGCCCCTATACGTTTGTCAATGACATCACTCAAGATGTCTCTCATGGGGATCTTCGAGGAAAGGATGAAGATCTTCTTGCAAGGCTGCTGCTTTGACTGCATTGAGGTAGTTGCTTCAAGACATTGAGCTGATTCTCAAATCCCTTCATCTTCCTGCAGGAGAGTCACTGTCAAAGGGACTTCAAAGAGTTTCAATGACAGTGATTGCCTGGATGGTGTATATTTTGAATGCATTGGTGCACCAATGCTCTAGAAGGCCATCTTCATCCCATTAGGAGTAGAGGTTGGCCCAAGTACTGGATCAGATTCCTTTCAAGTACTTATTCTAAGTCTACATCAGAGTGCTCATAGGAATTTGAGTATGTCGTGAGAGTATTTCTTAGAGGAGAGGTATTCTGAATTACCCTCAGACATTTCACCTCCTTGAAAGATGGAAACCTCCTTCATTGATTTTGTATGGATAATGGCTAAGTCCATTCCATTTCCTTTAGAGACAGAAGAGAATCCATGGCCAAACAGTTGAAAAAGTCTCCAGTTCTATGACCCCCTATGGAAGCTGTGACCTTGCCCATTCACAGGATCCTTCAAAGACTACAGATGAGAACATGGGAGATCCTCCTCTCTGTACAAGCACCTTAACCAGAAAGCTGACTTCATGTATAAAGTTCAAAAGGCTCCCGGATTTGAAAAACTACAGCTGCTGCACTACTCTATGGTCATCGACTCTGCTATCCAAAGAGTCAAAAGCACCAAGAATCACTCTTCAGTGCCCCTGGGAGGGAAGTTAGGACACTAAATTCATTTGGGAGATAATTATTTTAAAACACTATGCTCACATCCTATATAGCATCCTATTAGTTCTTCATGGGCATGAACTTATAGAACATAGTAAATGACGGCAGATAAAGACCAGCATGGTCCATCTAGTCTGCCCAGCACGATGGCAAGAATAGGTGCACCTGCCGCTTCCTGTTTAGGAGTGAACCAACCACTCCATGCAGGACACCCCTATTTGTTGAGAAATTAGATGGTTCAGTTTATTTTGATTTTATCCTTTTGCTGTAAAGGGATCCACTGTGTCTGTCCCATGCTATTTCGAATTCCGTCACCGTGTTTGCCCCCACCATTTCCATCGGGAGGGCATTCCAAGCATCCACCACCCTTTCTGTGAAAAAGTATTTCCTGACATTGCCTTTCAATTTACCACCTTGCAGTTTCCTGTTATGCCCTCTAGTTTTACAGCTTCCCCGTCTTTGGAAGAGGTTTGTTTGCTCATTATTTCCCTTTAAGTATTTAAAGGTCTGAATCATATCTCCCCTGTCCCTCCTCTCCTCCAGAGTGTACATGTTTAGTTCTTCAAGTCTCTTCTCATAAGGCTTCTGACACAGGCTCCAAATCATTTTAGTCGCCTTCCTCTGAACAGTTTCCAGTCTTTTTACATCCTTTGCAAGATACGGTCTCCAAAACTGAACACAGTATTCCAAGTGAGGCCTCACCAGTGACTTGTACAGTGGCATAAGTACCTCGTCCTTTCTTCTGGTGATTCCTCTTTGTATGCAGCCCAACATCCTCCTGGCTTTTGCACTGTCGCACTGTTTTGCCACCTTGAGATCTTCATAAATAATCACACCAAGGTCTTTCTCCTGATCCGTGCACACCAACCTCTCGCCCCCTATCGCGTACAATTCCCTTGGATTTCTGCTACCCAAGTGCATGACTCTGCACGTCTTTGCATTAAATCTTAATTGTCAAGCATTAGACCATTCTTCCAGATTTTGTAGATCTTTCCTCATGTTACCCACTCCCTCGGGGGAGTCCACTCTGTTGCAAATTTTCGTGTCATCTGCAAAAAGACAGACTTTTCCATTCAGTCCTTCAGCAATATCACTCACAAATACATTGAACAGTGCCAGGCCCAGGACCGACCCCTGGGGCACCCCGCTAATCACCTTCCCTTCATCTGAGTGAGCTCCATTTATCATCACCCTCTGTCGTCTGTCAATCAACCAATTTCTGATTCAATTTACCATCTTAGGATCCATCCCTAAGCTACCAAGTTTATTGATAAGCCTCCTATGAGGAACAGTATTGAAGGCTTTGCCGAAATCCAGGTAGATGAACTATGCCACACACTTCGAGTGAATAAATTCTTTTTTTTTCCAGGTAGAGTACATCCATCGCATGCCCCTGATCTAGCTCCCTGGTCACCCAGTCAAAGAACTCAATCAGATTTGTTTGGCAAGATCATCCTTCGTTAAAACCACATTGCCTCAGGTCTTGCAACCTGTTGGTTTTGAGAAAGTTCACTATTTGCTCTTCCAGGAGCACCTCCATGACTTTTCCCGTCACCGAGGTAAGGCTCACAGGCCTGTAGTTTGACATTTCTTCCCTGTCACCACTTTTGTGTAAAGGTACGACATCAGCCATTTTCCAGTCCTGAGGAACCTCTCCTTTTCCAAGGATCTGTTGAAAACATCCTTTAATGGCCCTGCAAGAACCTCTCTGAGCTCTTTCAGTATCCTGGGATGTATCCCATCCGGCCCCATGGCCTTGTCCACTTTCAGTTTTGCAAGTTGTTCTAACACCTCATCTTCTGTGAATGGTGTGGTAACTACTTCTTTCCCATTTTTATATTTGGGAGTCACAGGTGGTCCTTCTCCAGGATTTTCTTTAGTAAAAACAGAGCAGAAGTATTTGTTTAGCAATTTTGCTTTTTCAATGTCACGAGTCCGTTCGCAGCACTTCTGAGTCCTGCAATTGCACCTCTGATCTTCTTCCTTTCCCGAATATACCTGAAAAAGGTTTTGTCACCACACTTCACATCTTTAGCCATCTTTTCCTCTGCCTTTGATTTTACTATCCTTATTTCTCTCTTTGTCTCTTTGAGTTTGATCCTGTATCCATTTCTGTGTTCCTCTGTTTGCGAGCTTTTGAATTTTGCGAAAGATGTGTTTTCTGCCTTTATTTGAGCAGCCACTTCTTTGGAAAACCAAATAGGTTTTCTTCTCCTCTTGTTTTTGTTTACTTTTGTTACATATTTATCTGTTGCCCCTTTTATTGCCACCTTTAGTTTAGACCATTGCAATTCCACTTCCCTTATCTCCTTCCACCCTGTCAGTTCCTCCTTTAGGTACTCGGCAATTTTATTGAAGTCGGTGTTTTTGAAGTTTAGGACTTTGAGCTTGCTATGGTTGGCCTGTGCCATGGCTTTTATCTCAAACCACACCGTGTGATGATCGCTGCTGCTCACAGGGGCACTCACGCAGACATTCGACATCCTATTGCCGTTGGTGAGCACTAAATCCAATGTTGAGCTTTCCCTGGTTGGTTCCATCACCATTTGTCTAAGTAACGCATCTTGGAGAGCATCCACAATTTTTTTGCTTCTTTCCAGATTTGCAGAAGGAATAATCCAATCCACATCAGGTAGATTAAAGTCACCCAATATGATCGCTTCCCCCTTTGTGGCTATCTTGGCAATATCTATAATCAATTCGTTATCTATCTCTTCAATTTGTGTCAGAGGTCTGTAGACTACAGCAGTATGGATGACAGTGCCATTTCCTCTTTCCAACACAATCCAGCGTGCTTCTTCTTTTCCCCATGCCCCCTGCATTTCAATGGCTTTAATATTGCTTTTTTTTTAAAAAGCAACCCGCTCAGTGTTAGCAAAATAGAACACAGTCTTCCACTGATCTCTTTTCACTTTCAATTATTCAAGAACATTTTGTATCACCGGAGGTCTCAGACTAGTCCGGCTTTCTGTTATGGACTCGCAACAAATTCAACTGATGTGCCTAATAGCATCAATGACCTCCCATGTGCGTTGCCTACTAATAATGAAGTAAAAGAGAGCCAGCCCCTAAGGTCACTGGACAAAACCTCAAAAGCCACCACTGTGAACTTTACTATTATCAAAACTTTTTTTCCCACCATAGGTTCACCGTCTAAACACAACACTCAGGGGCATGTTTACTAAACCGTCTTAATGTGCGCTCTGCAATGTTATGCGCGATAAGGTACCTTATCGCGCAATAATGGCGCTTTATCAGGCACACAGGTACCTTAGCGCGCGATAACGCACGCAGTGGCGCAAACGAGCGCTGAAGGCGGGGAAAGGCTCCCGGAGGGCGGAGGAAGGCTCCCCAGGGGCGGAGAGAGAGGGTCAATGGGCGGAGAGTGGGAGGGGAGAGGCTCCCCGCACACTAACACTGTGAAATCCGAGGCTCAAAACTAACACCAGTGAAACCCTGGCGTTAGAGCTGATTTAAAGGGAAAAGAAACCATTTCGGTCAGCAATGTACAGCAAAACCAGGGAAACCTACAAAAAGTGATAAGTGTGATACATGTGCACGGAACAAAAGGGCAAATAAACATTGAAAATGAACAGAAGAAAATGAAAAAAAAAACCATAACCAAGCTGGGCAATAGTGATATCATTGGGAAACATCAAAAAACACTCCCAAGAAAGCTTAAAAAAAAAAAGATTTTTGGAAGGGTCTATGCTCCGTCCCCATACAAGGTCAATGAGCCCACAGTGTAATTGCGCTGGTTTCCAACTCCATTGGCCAGGTTTCCTATGGCATGCACATGTTCCACAACAGCAGGGTGGGCATGTCGGAACGGGCAACTGGACAGATGCTGGAAAAGGGGACACAGAGGGCTGCAGGCGGCACATGCTGTGGTGCAGCTGGGCCACAGTGCGGACTAGGGTGATGCCTAGCTGGCCCATAGGAATGTTGAAACAGTAGAGCATCCAGACAGCAACTGCTGAGATCACAACATGGGCACAAGTGTGCTCCCCACACGGAACATTGGCATGCGGCGCTGGGGGGAAGCATGGACAGCTATGCAGGCACCCCTACCCCAGAACACGCACCATAAGCAGCCGCCTACCTGCCCACTGGATGGCCTGAGACTGAGGGGAGGGGGGTGTTTGGACCCATAGGCGGATTACGTACCACCACACAACCCACCCTCTGGGGCTCAGGGTGGGAAACAAGATTGCCCACCAACAGATCCACATTCTACCTCCCTGCATTGGGGGCAGTAGAGGGGACCATCAAACCCAGTCCTGCTGGGGAACAAACAACCTACAGTGCAGGCAATGCAGAGCTGTACACATCCATCAAGCAATAGTAGACAGACAGTAGGCCTACCAATGCACAGCTGCCCCCCACCACTATCTGACATTCTCCAGCAGCAAGCCTCCAGCCACTGCACCCTGCAATGTGTTCCAGCAAGACACATACTAGCTGCAGACAGTTTGCTAGCTAGTCCATAGTGCATGTTCCTGGAGGAGATGCATGTACCCATAACTGGGATGTCAGTATACACACCAAGCAGATAAGTCAGTGATTGGGCTCCAAAAGAGAACCCATAAATATCACATGCGAGGAATATTACATGGCACTATGGGGGCACCTAGCCATGCCATGGTCACTGCTCAGTCAGGGTGAGAGTGACCTCCCAGCAGGACATGCTGTGGCCACCCTGTCCGTGCAGGTGGTGGCCGGGCACTACAATGTCCGAGCCATTGTATGTACAGATGAATCCAGGTCAGGCCACCCTGTCCAGGCTATACCCACAGTACCTTGCTCCTCATTATGCACATTGGCAGCCCAATACTGAGAACAGTGCTAGCAGTGTGGGCTGAGGAAGGTGTTAGCAGCCACCACACACTGGATAGACAGACACACACTCCCCACACCTATGCCAGCATTGTGCAACTATAGAGGTGTTTGGCAGCCCTGGCCACCGCACCAGTCCTGGGCACAGTGCAGGCATGGCTATGGTACGCAATACTGTTGGGGTCACTCCCCAGGGTGGTAAACACTGTAAGACACCAGACCTGAAGCACATTCCACAGACATCAGAAAGGTTGCTATGATGCAGCTCAATCAGCAAATTGTGCTTAAGTTAGGAATTGCTATCTGCCAGTAATCATAGCAACCTTTTGATAGATGTGTACCGTATTCCCAGGTCTAGGTGGCATTGCTAAGGTCTGTAAGTGCTCGTATTGGGGGATGCACGTAGGGCCCAACATCCTGCCTCTCCAGGAGGCAATGGATAATGGAGCCTGTGGATGCGGGTGTCTGCCCCGTTGGCCGCTGCTTTAGGGCAAAGGTTCCCAACTCCAGTCCTGGTGGGCCAAACACTGTTCGGGTTTTCATGCTGTCCCTCATGAATATGCATGAGATACATCTGCATACCATGGGGGCGGCGCATAGACATGCAGCACAGGCATCTTTATTAGAGGCAGCATGGGACCTGAATGGTGTTTGGCCCTCCAGGACTGCATTTGGGAGACTCTGCTCTAGGTAATGCGCATGTTTATGGTGTCTGTGCTCTGTAGGGTAAAATGTAGGTGTTTTGGGCATGTTTACGTCATCTGCAATAAAGGTTTTGTCTGTATTAGCACGTTTTAGTGGTGGGTAAAATATGGAGACTGGGTTGGCAGGAACCAGAGCTGGGACTTGAACCTGTGACCTTTTCCTTCTGAGCACACTGGCTGTGTGCACTGCACCACCGTTTTGCCACAGAGACAGCACTTTTCCTGGTGATACCATGACTGTTCATCAGACAGGGCCTGTCTGTTGCAGTGCATGGCACCCACCTACACAGGGCTAAGCCATGGTCTGCTGTGGGCAGCTGCCACTGCCCCCTCCACCACCAGTACCCCTCTGCCACCATGCTGACATGCCCTTCTGCTGGTGGTGCGCAGTCTCAGGCCATCTAGTGTGCGTGTAGGTGGCTGCCTATGGTGCGGGTTCTGGGGTAGGGGTGCCTGCATAGCTGTCCACGCTTCCCCCCAGCACCACCTGCCAATGTTCTGTGCCCTTGGAGGTACCTGCTGGGTACTATCTCCTGTGACACTGTGGGGAACACACTTGTGCCCATGTTGAGTATCATCAGTTGCTGTCTGGCTGCTCTTGTGTTTCAGCATTCCTATGGGCCACCTAGGCATCACCCTAGTCCACACTGTCGCCCAGCTGCACCACAGCATGTGCCGCCTGCAGCTCTCTGTGTCCCCTTTTCCAGCATCTGTCCGGTTGCCCATTCCGACATGTCCGCCCTGCTGTTGTGGAACATGTGCATGCCATTGGAAACTTGTCCAGTGGAGAGGGGAAACCCTGATCAGCGCAATTTCACTGTGGACTCATTCACCTTGTATGGGGACGGAGCACAGACCCTTCCAAAATTCATAGCTTTTTCTTGGAGCTTTCTTGGGAGTGTTATTTGATGTTTCCCATTAATATCAATATTGCCCAGCTTGGTTATGTTTTTCTTACATTTTCTTCTGTTCATTTTTACTGTTTATTTGCCCTTTTGTTCCGTGCACATGTATCACACTTATCACTTTATGTAGGTTTCCCTAATTTTGCTGTACATTGTTGACGGAAATGGTTTCTTTTCCCTTTAAATCAGCTCTAACGCCAGGGTTTCACTGGCGTTAGTTTTGAGCCTCGGATTTCACAGCGTTAGTGTGCGGGGAGCCTCTCCCCTCCCACTCTCTGCCCGTTCACCCTCTCTCTCCGCCCCTGGGGAGCCTTCCTCTGCCCTCCATGAGCCTATCTCCGCCCTCAGCGCTCATTTGTGTGCGTTACCACACGCTAAGGTACCTTTTCACCCGATAAAGCGTCATTATTGCACGATAATGGACCTTATCGCACGATAACGTGGCAGAGCGCACGTTAAGACTGTTTAGTAAACATACCCCTATGTGTACTTTATCATACTTTGCCACCTACTGTTATCTCTGTTCAAATACATCAGCAAGGCTCTACAGCTTACTCTAGGATGTTGGCATCGGAGAGGGCAGGACCAGCTAGACTTTCATAGTACAGCATGCAGGGGTCAGAAGCAGCCAGCCACGAGGTCTCAAGCCATGCTTATGTCTGTTTTATTGATATTGATGTCACCAATCCTAGGGAGAAATGACAGCAGTGGCAGTGGGAAGAGTAGGTGTAGGAGCATGGGTGAAAGCCGGGGGGGGGGGGAGGGCATGAGATTAAGGGTTCACCTAGGGCACCAATTTCCTTGCACTGGCCCTGGAAGTGAAGGCTTTTGCTGTTCAGATCTCTGCAAACTCCTTCATGGTGACTGATCACTCTGAAGAGTTGGAACTGGGCTGCTCTTCTCCAGGATTAATTAGAAGTTCACTGGTAGAAGAGACTTCTCTGTAAGCCTGGTTTCTCCATTCCCATCTCCTTTACCAGCTGAGTTAAGGATTTTGGACTCTTCTCCCTATGCCATAGGATGAGGGGGGGGGGGGGAGCTAGCTGAAGGTTCAGATGGCATTATTGGGGATGAGGTAGCCAATGCTTCTAATTCTTCTATGAATCCTGGAGTTTTCGTGGCACTGAAATCTTATAGAAAAGTCCAGGTTAAGACCTATGCATGTTAGTATATGTAGTACATCAGCCAGCTCCTGTAAAGCCAGTGGTGCATTTCTACGATATTCTGTCAATTAAGAAATTTTCCCTTCTAGCTCACTTCACAAGTTTCCTAATTTGGGAAATTGAGAAGCTGTTGCTAAAATGGAAACATGATTGGGCTGCTTATCTTAGTTATATAAGTTCTCTGGGCAGCGTAACAATTTTCTTCCTTGGAGGGACTCAGCCCAGGTTCATGAAAGAAGGACTGGGCATTAGAAACCTCTAATATGCTTTGGTAAAGGGTAATGCAAATTGGAGAAGATGGAGAATGTATTAAGACTGAATCATTTATGTTTCTTAAAGTTACCTTTTTGTAGTATGATCTCTCCATTTGCGTTGCTTAAGCAATATATGGTGCATAAGAACATAAGATATGCCATACTGGGTCAGACCAAGGTCCATCAAGCCCAGTATCCTGTTTCCAACAGTGGTCAATCTAGGTCATATGTACCTAGCAGTTTCCCCAAAAGACACAAGTTCCACAATGCTTGTACTGGGTCAAGCATTGATATCCTGGGTCCCTTCTTAATAATGGTTTATGGACCTTTCCTCCAGGAACTTGTCCAAACCTTTTTTAAACCCAGCTACACTAACAGCCTTTACTACATCCTCCGGTAACAAATTCCAGAGTTTGATTACACGTTGAGTGAAAAAATATTTTCTTTTATTAGTCTTAAATAGTTTACCCTGTAGCTTCATTGCATTTCCCCTAGTCTTTCTATATTCTGATAACGTAAACAATCGATCTACGTTTACCCGTTCTACTCCGTTCATTAATTTATAGACTTCTATCATATCTCCCCTCAGCCGTCTCTTTTCCAGGTTAAAGAGCCCTAACCTTTTTAGCCTTTTTTTATAGGAGTATCCTTCCATCCCCTTTACCATTTTGGTGGCTCTTCCCTGAACCTTTTATAAAATCGTTATATCCTTTTTAAGATACGGCGACCAGAACTGCACACAATATTCAAGGTGCGGTCTCACCATGGAACGATATAGAGGCATTATAATATCTTTTGTTTTATTCTCCATTCCTTTCCTTATGATACCTAGCATTCTATTTGCTCTCTTGGCCGCCGCTGCACACTGGGCCGAGGGTTTTAACATGTTATCCATATTTTATGTCTGGACCCCAATTCACTCTCAACCATGTCCAAGTCCTAGTAAGACCAACTTCAGTCACGTGACTGTAGACGGATGGTAGATGACATGTTTTAGAACAAGTTAATTTGGAGACTTCTGTTCAAGAGACCACTAATAGAGCTCCTTTGCTGGCCTCCTTTGTCGTTCTCAGCCAGAGGTAGTATCTTAAGATTCTTTTTTAAGGAGAGGTCCATGCAGATAAGTTACATGTGTTTCCCCTTTTCTCCCCCAAGACTCCATGTGTGAGGAGGGAATTTTTGCAGCTTCAACTCAAGGCTATTGCCCTGGAGATGCCTTTATTTTTGAGGCGTTCTAGGAAATGTCTGATTAAACATAATGGGGAAGATTATGGTTGAGTCATCCCAGCCATTGCATTTTATTCAGACCCAGAAGACCCGCCAGAGTACTTGAGGATGATGTTATACCATCCTTATTTTCATCTGGTGCATATTTTGAAGATACTGTATTGTGAGGGCAGTTTTTGACTGTTTAGTCTATTTCCTTAAATTCTTTTTTTTATTTGTTTTTTCTCCAACCTGTGGACTTGCAGAACTATGGGGTATGTTTACTAAACTGCGGTAATGTCATTCGCAGTAGGTTCCGTGGTAGAGGTAGAGATGCCCATATAAAGGCATGGGCGATGCATCATTACAGCAAGCTGACAGCTAACATGCATTACAAGGCGCCTTAGAATAACGAGCGTTACAAGGCGCCTTGTAAAGCGCCTTGCAAGGCACCTTGTAAGGTGCCTTGTAAGGTGCCATGTAAGGTGCCCTGTAAGGTGCCTAGTAAGGTGCCCTGTAAGGTGCCTCAGAAGATGCCCTATAGGGCCCTCCTAGGCTAAGCGCCATATTAGGCCCCCTTGGTCAAGTCACCGAAGAAGGCACCCTGGGTTATGGAACCATAGGTTAAGGTGGCCTAACAAGGTTATGGTGTCCTAGGTTAGTGTGCCCTAGGACTGCAAGGTGCCTCAGGATGACATGCATGACCTGTGCGGAACAGAGACAGATGTAGCCCTAACACTAGATAGAGCACTCAGGAAAGGCAATGAACAGGTGAGTGAAGGAGGGAGAAGTGGGAGCTGCTGGACCTGCCATATCTGCGGGCATCCCATGTGCCTGCCAGTATTGATGACAAACATGGTGGGGCAGCTCTACCACAGCACAGGGTGTTGGCAATGTAAAGTACCGGAAAAACAGTTGGTGGCAGATGATGGGAATACGTGTCCCCAGTGGAGGCGGAGGTGGCAGGATAGTTACAATGATGGGTGGACAGAGCAGTGGTGGTGCCATGCAGATCAGGCACAGGCGAGGCAAGCACGATGAGGCGCAATGCAGGAAAGGGTAGCAGTGCAGGACATGGGCTGGCAGCCTGCACAGGCAGACAGGACTCTACACAGCTGACAGATGCAGATAGACGGACCGAGGGAATGTTGGCAATTGTGGCAAGGGTATTATGAGCTGGAAGCGCAGATCTGCAAAAATATGACCTCTACAGGCATGCACACTATTTGAGTTGGACAGGCATGAGAGGAGGGAACAATGAGGAACTGAACCCATGAACACTGCCAAGAATGGCAATGTATTAACCAGTAGGCTATACCTCCATGGTGTATGTCACAGCAATGTCTGGTTACAGAAGGCCTGCAGGTCACCGCACAAATTGTCTGCTCTGAGTGCCAGGATAGGGTAACCCCACCATACCCATGATGCAATGCACATGCTGAATAGCAGTCTACAGCTGATCATCAAATGGGGTCTGCACCTCTCCGGTACCTCAGCTGGGAAAGACGAAGTGTGTGATACTGGCACAGAGTAGCTACAGACCATGCCACTGTGCAGGTTCTGTGGTCACCCTGAGGGATAGGATTGGTGCCCAGCACTAGGTCTGCAATTACATGTGGTGCTAGAGATAGGTCCTGCTGTACATCCCCATCACTACCAGTGTGTGACAGGTGTTCCGTGCAGTACAGCCGAAAGTAATTTGGTGTCCATCTGTATCCTGAAGTCACATGTGGCCCTGTGGGAACAGACACCAGCCAGATTAGTGTGTACCCCGTGTGAGGGTCTGGCTGACATGGGCAACTGTTATCAGGGCAGAGGAGATCCTAGAATTGTATGAGGTGTGTGTGTAGCAGTGGCTGTCTAGGTCACAGTAGTATACACTACACACCCCAAAGGGCCCACATCACCCTTTTGTAGGTAAAGGACAGTGCCCCTGCCCCAGAGAAGCAACCCCCATCCTGTTTGTACGAGACAGCCCTCCAGGGTTGGTGGGCCAGAGCCATACCTATGACTGGGACAGTGGCAGACCAGCAGCAATGCTGGGGTTAGGTCTGGAAACCCCAAGTGCCTCCCACCACTGTCTGCCAGTCACCAGCAGACAGCACAGTCAGACTGTACCTTAAAGGTGTTCCAACCATGCACAGTCTAACTGCAGACAGTCCACCAGGAACTATGTGCAGCAAGCAGGCATCTCAGTGATTGGGACCCCCAGCACTGGGAAACACAAATATATTACTAGAGACAAATAGCATCGAGCGCTTTGTGGGAACCTAGACCTGCCATGGTCACTGCTTGTTCAGAGTGATTGCCCTCCCAGCATGCCATGCTGTGACCACCCTGTCCATGCAGGTGGTGGTCAGGCACTACAGTGTCCTAGCCATTGCCCCACACCCTGTGAAGATGCATCCTGGCCAATCTGCCCTGTCCAGGCCATACCCAGAATACCTTGCTCCTCATTATGCATCTAATCAGGCTAACGCTGGTAACAGTGGGGCATTTTGGGTCCAGTGAAGTGTGGGCAGCCACAGAACAATGGATAGACATACAAACACGCTCACTACTTTTGCAGCATTATACAAAGATACAGGTGGTTGGCAGCCCTGCCTGCCACACTAGTCCTGATCACAGTGCCGACATTGCTAAACTGTGCAAGGAGTAGTAGTAGTGCTCTGGTGATAACATCATCCCAATGCTGGGGCCAACAGCCTGCTGCTCCATGCATCATTGGATTGTGGAGCCTGTGTGCGTGGGTGTTTGCACCCATGTTCGCCGCTACTTTGGGCTTTGCACATGTTGCTGTTGTATCTGCATTGTAGGGTAAAATATAGGGACATGCTCTGCAGGAACCACAGCTGGGACTTGTACCTGTGACCCTCTGCTCCTGGACACACTGGCTGGGTGTACTGCACCACACTGTTGCCACAGATGCATGGTAGTCCCTGGGGCTACCTGCACTTTTCCTCAGCCAGACCTTTCATGTTGCACTGCACACCATGTACTGATGCAGAGCATGGCCTGGGTCCACTGCAGGGAGGTGGCACTGCCCCTCCAGTACGGGCACACGCCCCCTTGCCAAGCTGACGTGGCCATTTGCTGTCGGTGCTGGTAATGCGCAGTCCCAGGCCATCCACTGTGTAGGTAGGTGCCTGCCTAGGGAGCGGGTTCTGGTGGGGGGGGACATACATGGACATCCTCACATCCCCCCATCACTGCCTACCACTATTATGTCCCCTCCACATGGAGGCGGGATGGCTGGGGGGATGTCAGGTCTGTGCCCTAGCGACTATTGGCTAGGGTGGACCAGGTAGATATTGGTGGATTGTGTTTGGCCTTGGTTAACTGCTGTCTTGCTGATCTCCGGTGTCTATGTTCCTATGTGCCACCTAGGCGCCCGCCTGGTCCACCCTGTGCCCCAGCTGCCCATGCTACATGTCCCGCATGTGGCCCCCTATGCCCCATCGCCATAGTGGCCATTCATACTTTGGCACTATGGTATTGCTGTACATGGAGCACTACTATCACAGTTTTTGGACTCCCTGCCTGGGCTGTACATTGCTGACACGTAAATGGTTTCTCTCTCCTGCATATGTGCATCTAACGGCAGGTTTTCAATCGCGTTAGGATTCAGCTCTTCAGATCAGCGCGTTAGTGTGTATGGAGACTCTCCCCACCCACACTCCGCCCATTGACCCCTTCTCTCCGCCCTCTCTCCACCTTCTGCGGTGTTTACCGCACCGCGGAACATCAAAGATCGTTAACATTACATAAAGCGCGTTATGTAACGTTACCGCAGTTTAGTAAACATACCCCTATGTGTGTGACAATGAAGTTGTTGGTTTTGTTTCCTTGAAGAATGATACTGTATAGCTCTTTTTCCTGCTTCTCAGCTAAGAAATTTCTTACTTTGATTATTTTTTTACATGAGCAATAAATATTAAATAAAAAAAAAGATAATGGGTTTGCTGGGAACAAGTAAATGTTCGTAAGAACTTGAAGTCTGCCCAGATTCTTGCCACAGAACTTTGGTTCTCAAGTTCTACAGTGCCTCTGGACTGGTCCTGCTGATCTTTGACCCTCTTTACGCACTTGGACCAGGACTATGCATTAAGTCTTGGTTTGAGACTGACATTATTGTTTTCCTAGTGCCAAGATCAAAGCTGACCTGTTTGTATCTGTTACCTAGTGTAACCTGAAGTGAATACTTATACGAACTGTACTTGGCCTCCTTGTCTATCTGTTTCTTTGTGAAACTGTAAGTGACAGATTTTGGAAAGATACTTACACTACAGCCATTCTTCAGAGGTGACAACTGTGAAGAAATAAAGCAAATCATGGTGAAACTAGATATATTAAAATACCAAGCTTAGAAGCAACAAGCATAAGAACATAAGATATGCCATACTGGGACAGACCAAGGGTCCATCAAGCCCAGTATCCTGTTTTCAAAAGTGGCCAATCCAGGTCAGGTTCTCAAAAATATACACAGATTCCATGCTGCTTATCCGAGGTAAGCAGTGGATTTCCCTGGTCCTAATGATTTATGGACTTTTCCTCCAGGAACTTGTCCAAACCTCTTTTAAACCTAGCTATACTAATAGCTTTTACTAGATCCTCCGGTAACGAATTCCAGAGTTTGATTATGCATTGGTTAAAAAATATTTTCTCCGATTAGTCTTAAATGTGCTAACATTGTAGCTTCCTCTTGTGTCCCCTAGTCTTTCTACTTTTTGATGCAGTAATCAACCAATCTATGTTAGCCCGTTCCACTCCATTCATTCATTATTTTATAGACCACTATCATATCTCCCCTTAGCCGTCTCTTTTCCAAGTTGAAGAACCCTAACCTTTTAAGCCTTTCTTTGTAGGGATAACCTTCCATCCCCTTTACCATTTCTGGTCATTTTTCTCTGTATTTATTTGTTTCTCCATGGACCAGCAGGATTGCGTCAGCCACACTTGGTGACGTCCTCCAGGCAGCACCATGCATACGGAAGTGCTCTCCAGAGCTCAGAAAGGTGAGCCTTTCTGAGCATGCCTAGGTAGCCCATCCTACCGGTCCGCCCCCTAGTCCGGCCAGTTTTCGTTCTTCCGCCTTGACAGCAAGACGGATCCTGCTCTGCTCTCACACTTTGTTTATTTCTTTGTTTAAAATTTTTTCAGCGATGCCTAAACACTATGCAAAAAAGTGCCCATATTGTGGCAACAAAAATCATACCTCATCGCATGGCTGCACTCACTGTGGGGCAATGAAGAAAGGGTATCACACCACCAACAGAGCGTTTTCATTTATTGCACCAATACTCTGGAACCAACTGCCCTATGAACTGAGAGCAAACAAGGACTTGAAGGACTTCAGGAAGAAGCTTAAGACTCACCTCTTCCAGACCCTTTTCAACCTAACCTAGTCAGAGTGTCTTATTCTATTTGGGCACCTTGCCAGCTTAAATAACACACAGCAGTATAAAACACGTCCTGTAAAATGTAATATATGTGTATATGTATACATGTAAAGCCTCCTCTCAAACAATCAAATGTAGATATGTAAAGTCTCCTCTTATACAATCAAATGTAAATATGTGACTGATGTGCCTTTTACCCACCCCTGAAATCACAATGTATGTTCCAAATCCGGCCTGTACAGCTGCACCATTATGTATAGAAAACTGCTGCTGATCGCTGGAAGTAGCGGGATACAAGTGTACACTAAATAAATAAATAAAATCATGGGACATGCCCGGCTTCCGATCCGGGCCCTCCACACGCTGACCCTCCGCCGGCTCAGGATGTGCCTGAACGGGCCTCCATCCCCAGCCGAGCCTCCGTTGATGCTGACAATGCCTCCCATCCCCTTTACCATTTCTGGTCATTTTTCTCTGTATTTATTTGTTTATCTGGGTCTTCTATACTGCCCCTTCCAGAGATCGGGGCGGTTTACAATAAACAAAAACATCTTACATGGAGCAATTGAACTATTTACATAGTTACAGGTTACATTTTACAGAAAACGAGGGCATATTACATGGTACAGTGGCTGAACTATTTACAAAGAATTACATATTACAGTTCAACAGGTAGATAAACTGTTACATATATGTGGGGTAGTTACAGGAAACTAGGAACTTTATACAAGATATCTGATCAATAGAGGTCCTATATGGTAATGAGAGGAAAGTGTGTTGCATATTCTGCTATGCCAGGACAAACAGATCACATTAGACTTGTTGGCGTGGAGTAGTCTAATGGCTTGGGAACCAAGAGATCAGGGTTTGATTCCCACTAGCACTCCTTGTGGCCTTGGGCAAGTCACTTAACCCTCCATTGCCTCAGAAAAATCCAAGTTATCAATGTCCCTGTTTAATGTACATTACCAAGTTTAAGTTACAGTGTAATCGCTTTGATTGAAATGATAAAGCAGTATAAAAAAAAACTATAACTAAATCAATGACTACACTGAACTTACTTGGCAGTGTTCTGGCCGTCTAACAGACTAGTATATTTAGTCTTGTTGGCATCTGCATTTAGGTCTGATCAGTATTCATGTGTTATTTGCATGAACACAACACTGTCAGTGAGAGGAGCAGCTTAGGGGATGCACATTTTAACAGGAGAGGTGGAGGCAGGCAGCATTGTAGATGTTCCTCTTTTCAGAGTATCGCAAGGGCGTTCAAGCTGTTTAATAAGTCTTTGTTTCCAATTGCAGACACACAGGTATGTCCATACCAGAATTGGGTTTAAAACCTCCCTGTCTCTGATTTGGATGTGCCTGCGGCCTGGACGTGAATGTTCTGGAATCGGCCTCCGAGTGCATAACCTTGCACAAGTCCACATTAAATTTCATCTATCATTCGGATGCCCAGTCTCTTAATTTCTCAAGGTCCTCTTGCAATCTTTCATCTCACCCGTAATTCCCATCTCCGGGTCATCTATAAATACGTTAAAAAGCAGTTATACAGAGGCATTATCACCTCCTTTTTTCTGCTAGCCATTCCTCTCCGTATGCACCCAAGCATCCTTCTAGCTTTTGCCGTCGCCTTTTCTACCTGTTTAGCTACTTTAAGATCATCAGACACAACCACGCCTAGGTCCCGCTCTTCTTTAGTGGACAAAAGTACTTCACCTCCTATACTGTATTGCTCCCTTGGATTGCTGCAGCCCAAATGCATGACCTTACATTTTTTAACATTAAATCCCAGCTGCCAAATTCTAGACCATTCTTCAAGCTTAGCTAGATCCCTCCTCATGTTATCTACACCTTCCTGGGTATCTACTCTATTGCAGATTTTGGTATCATCCGCAAAGAGGCAAACCTTACCCGACAGCCCTCCCGCTATATCATTAACAAAGATGTTAAAAAGAATCGGACCAAGGACAGATCCCTGGGGCACACCACTGGTAACATCCTTCTCCTCAGAGTGAGCTCCATTTACTTGTACTCTTTGTCGCCTCCCACCCCACCAATTTCTAACCCAAGCAGTAACTTTAGGGTCCATCCCTAGGGTGCTCAGTTTGTTTATAAGTCGCCTGTGAGGAACAGTGTCAAAGGCTTTACTGAAATCTAAATGCACCACATTTAGAGCTCTCCCTCGGTCCAACTCCCTGGTCACCCAGTCAAAGAAATCAATCAGATTTGTCTGACAAGACCTGCCTCTGGTGAATCCATGCTGCCTCGGATCCTGTAATCCGCTGGACTCCAGAAACCTCACTATTTTCTCTTTCAGCAGCGTTTCCAATAATTTACTCACCACCGAAGTTAAACTAACTGGCCTGTAGTTTTCAACCACATCCTTACTTCCGTTTTTGTGTAAAGGCACCACATGAGCCTCTCTCCAGTCCTTTGGCACCACTCCCAACTCCAACGAGGCATTGAAAAGGTCAGTCAGTGAAGTTGCTAGAACGTCCCCAAGTTCCCTCAGTATTCTAGGCGGTATCCCATCCGGTCCCATCGCTTTGTCTACTTTAAGTTGAGCTAGTTTCTCACGAACACAGTCTTCTGAAAATTGTTCAAGATGTCCCTCGCTTCTGTTCCTATTTGTGGGTGTTTTCTGAGGTCCTGCTCCTGGTTCTTCATCTGTGAACACAGAACAAAAATATTTGTTAAGCAATTCCGCTTTATCCTTATCAGCTTCTACATATTCCCCCCCTACACCCTTGAGTCTGACAATACCACTTTTGCCCTTCCTCTTCTCACTAATATATCTGAAAAATGTCTTATCCCCCCATTTTATTGCATTGGCTATTTCCTCCTCCTTTTGAATCTTTGCCTTCTTGACTACTTTGCTAGCTTCTCCAAGTTTTTCCAAATACAGATGCCTGTCTTCTTCTCTCTGTGATCTCTTGTATTTCATGAAGGCCTCCCTCTTTTTCTTCACTTTCTCAGCTACTTCCTTAGAAAACCATAGCGGTCTCCTTTTCCTTTTGCCTTTATTTACCATTTTAACAAAAAGGTTGGTTGCCCTTAAAATATCCCCTTTCAGTTTTGCCCACTGTTTTTCTACATCCCCCAGCTGTTCCCATCCCACTAACGACTCCCTGAGATATTGGCCCATCTTCGCAAAGTTAGTCTTCCTAAAGTCTAAGATCCTCACCTTGGAATGGATTCTAACAGCCCTAGTCCTAATACTGAACCACACCATCTGGTGATCACTGGATGCAAAATGATCTCACACTACAACATCAGAAACACTTTCACCATTGGTAAACACCAAGTCCAGTATGGTCCCTTCACGTGTGGGGTCTGTTACCAATTGCCTGAATAGTTCTCCCTGTAGAGAATCCAGGATCTCCTTACTTCTAGATGATACTGCAGCAGGAATGTGCCAATCAACATCTGGCATATTGAAATCTCCTATCAGTAGCACTTCCCCTTTCCTAGCGATGCTGCGTATGTCTTCAATTAACTCTCTGTCCACCTCTTCCTCTTGTGAGGGAGGTCTGTATATCACACCAATGCAAATAGATTTCTCTTTCCCTCTTTCTAGTTTAACCCACAATGCCTCCTCTCTGCCTTTTAAGCTCTGTAATTCCAAAGCTTTAATAGTAGTTTTTACATATAGTGCCATAGTTACATCCCAGTCATGGTTTTCTGTGAACCATGTTTCTGTAACTGCCACTAAATCCAAGTCAGCCACTCCCACCAAAGCTTCAACATCAGGGATCTTATTTCCCATGCTACGGGCATTTAGACACACTGCTTTCCATATGTTACGCCTGTTACCCATTTCCATAAAGGTATTTAATGTATCACCTACCTGGGGGCTTTCACTTACCTGGGAGCTTTCTTTACCTATCCCCAACGAATCTAGTTTAAAGCCCTCTTCAGTAGATTAGTCCATCTTTCTCCATTGAGAAAATAGTCCATTTAGCTCTAGTCTGTTTTCTTTTAGCCAGTTCCAAATCCACAATAGGACACTGCTTCCTATCCCATGACATTTTAATTTCCTCAAGAGTCTCTCATGAGGGACTCTGTCAAGGCTTTCTGAAAATACAGATACACTAGGACCAGATGACATTCACCCAAGCGTTCTTAACCCTTTCCAGGCCGAGCCCAAAACTCTCGGGATCCAAAATTCTGACTAAATATTCCTATCAAATGGTATATAATACATGACCATAGCAGAAGGAAAATCACTATTAGAACATATTGAATAAGACGGGTACAATTTTCCTGAAATATGCAAAAATTAACCCTGCTGCAGAATGTGGATTAAAAATTTAAAGTAGGCCTTCAAAGGGTTAAAGAGCTAAAGTTAGAAACTGCAGACCTGCCATTAGGAGACTGCAATGTTGTACCATACCTAAAGACCTGAAGAAAACAAATGTAATAGTCATTTTCAAAAAGGATTCCAGGGTATTCGAAGAAACTCTAGACTGGTGAGTTTGATGTCAGTGCCAAGCAACCTATGGAGGTTATTGTGAAAACCAAAATCACTGGAAATATGGAAAGACTTGCTCAAACAGGAAAGAGGGAACAACAATTTAGGAGAGAGAACCAATGTCTTACCAATTTATTATCATTTTTAAAGGGTTAAATAAGCATATAGATGGAGAAAAGATATAGCATGCAGAATTTTCAGAAGGCATTTGACAATGTCTCTCATGCGACTCCTGAGGAAATTTAAAACACTGGTACAATATAAGAGCCAATGTCCTCTTGTGGATTGAAAACTGGTTAAAAGCTATCAAACAGAGAGCAAGATTAAATGGTCTGTTTTTCAAATGGAGAGGGGTAAACTGTAATGCCCCTGGCCCTGCAGCTCCAAAATGGTTAAATGGGGGTAAGGGAGGAGTAAAGTAGAGAAGGGAAGAACATTTTAAAGGGGCAGTGGGCTTTCAAAACAAGAAGTACTGGGCAGGGGATGGGGATACTAGAGAAGGTGAAAGAGTCTGGTTGTGGAATAGAGAAGGGGTGGGGTCAGCAGGAGAGAGCTTGGAGGGAGAGGGAAGAGTGCAAGGTATTGGAGGTTAAAGGGAAGAATAGAAGGGGACAAAAGGGCACAATATGTATATTCTGAAAGGTGTCAATCATCTGTGGAACACAAACACAAGCCCTACCTCCACACCAGACACTCATACATACAGGCACCCCAGCTCCTCACTACATACACACACTCACAAGCAGCTCACCCCCGCATCAAGACACATACACACACACAGGTACCACACACATAGGCACCTCACCTCCGCATCACAGGCGCCCCAGCTCCACACTACACACACAGATGCATACAGGCCCCTCACCTCCTCACCACACATTCACAGGTACCCCACCTCCGTACCACACATGCACACACAAGCACCCAAGCTCCACACTACATACACACACACTGGCACCTCACCTCCACACCACTCTCACACATACAGGTACTCCACCTTTGCATCACACTCACACACACTCATTCACATTGGCACACCACCTCCACACCATACACACACTCACACTCATATTCAGACACTCACAGGCAACCCATCTCCTTACCACACATGCAAATGCACCCTACCTTGTACCACACACACAAGCACCCCAGCTCTGCAGCACACACACATACAGAGGCTCCCACACTCTGCAACACACACCCCATGTACCACAGTACTGACCCCACCCACACAAAGATATCCAGTGCCGCATCCCACACCACCATTGCACCACACACACACACAGATACTAGCTATATGAATATATAACTGTTGATATCTATATATTTGTCTAAAGATGCCTCATACAACTCCTCCTACAATAGCAAGACACACTTTATCATGTCTTTGAACTCTTCACCCCACCCCCAACATATATTAGTTTGCAAACGGAGGAAGGAGAAATGCACTGTATTGTCACACTATCAGTGTGCACTTTTCAACTTTCTAAAAAAATACAGCAGCATTATATGCATAATGGAATATCAATATTCTGCTATATGTATATTACTATATGTAGAGAGGGGAGGGCAGTGTTGGGGTGTTCAAGGAATGAGACCTCAAATCCATATAAATTATATTTGTAGGTAGCAATATTCAGCTTATACTATACATTTGGCTCAGATGTGCCAAAACCCAAGTATAACTTGGGCCATCCAAGCCAAATGTATAATTAATAAGCCCTGACATCCAGATATTCTGCATATACATATATGTACACTTGTACTGAGTGGAGGAGTAGCCTAGTGGTTAGAGTAGCAGGTTCAATTCCCAC
Source organism: Ichthyophis bannanicus (assembly GCA_033557465.1). NCBI lineage: Eukaryota > Metazoa > Chordata > Amphibia > Gymnophiona > Ichthyophiidae > Ichthyophis > Ichthyophis bannanicus. The sequence goes on along the minus strand of CM066031.1, from coordinate 516,115,023 downwards.
TGGCACTCCTTGTGACCTTGGGCAAGTCACTTTACCCTCTGTTGCTTTGGAAGAAAAAGCCTGGCAATCTACTTCTGGTTTTACCTTGCCAAGAAAACCCAGGGGCTGCTGGGTTGCCAGGAGTCAGCATTAACTTGACAGCACTTACAAAAAGAAATACTTGTACTGTAATTTAGACTTCTAAATTCAATGGCACAAGCTATATGCACAGTGCTGTTGAATATAGGAATAATTTGAAACATCTAGAATAAATGTTCTATTGAATATTGACCTCTATGAATGTAACCAGAAAGAAAGATTAAATTATTAAATACCCGGAGAGTGTTTTTTTGTTTCCCTTCAGCAGCAGTGGGTTTTTGTTTTGTTTTAAGGCAGGAACAGCAGCTGTTTAAAGACTGTCGACCGCAGCCTCGTTGTATTTTGCTGTCAGGGCCGGCAGCCGCACTGTTTAAAAAAAAAAAAAACAACACAGCCAGGAGAGCCATGGGAGTGGGCCCAGGTAGGCTGCACTCCAAAGGCCGGCTCTGGGGCCCGTCCCAAGGCTCTGGGAGGCAGTCTGGGCAGGTGACACTGATCGAGAACAGCCATGGGTTTCAGTGCTCTCCCCGATCACAGGAGGAGGCAGTCTGTGGCAACGGGGAGGATCATGGAAGACCACGGCTCCCCGATGTTGGTTGAAGGGGGGTTGCAGGTGCCCGTCTTCTCTGGTGTAGGGGGGGGGGGGGAGACCCTTGGTGATAAACATTCCAAGGCCCTTGGGCAAAGCCTGGAGTGACATGAAATAGTGGGGGAGGAGGCGTTGGAATTGGGGCTGATTATCTTTTGGGCTCGAGTGGGTTGTAGAGAGGCCCTGAAGGGAATAAAATGGCGAGAGGAGACTTGGAAAGACACCTCGGGGCTAGTGGGAAATCCCAGAGGTGAAAAGGGCTGTCCCCCAGAGTGCCGGCATTGGGGCCGGAGATATATAAATAAAAAATATAAAAGGGACACTTGCTTCTGGTTGGCTTAAGGCTTATAATAGGCCTACATAAAGGGGGCTGAAATTAATACGTTTAAATAAAAATGTTTTAATGGTCCATAAAGTCTGGACAAGGGTTGGAAAGACCCAATATATGATTATTTTAATTTTTAAAGGGATAATCGCTATGTTTCTCAGCGTTTTTAGTACCACTGGTGAGAACAGCCCCAAAATAAAACTGGCTATTTTTAAAGTTTAAAGTATTTGGAGGATATGGGGAAGGTCAGGGGATGGGGTATTTTGGAGCTGATTTAGAGCTACAATTTGACTCGTAAAAAGTGCATGTTCAAGTTATGTAAAGTTTAAAAAGTGCTTAAAAGTGGTGCTATAGCTAAATAAAAGTAAACTGCAAAGAAACATTATGAAGGAATGTACTAGTACTGGTAGGAGAAGGGATCTCTTGGGTTACGCAGCTCAGACACTGGACGAGAGAAAGAACCGATTTAAAAAATGTAATAGGGCTCCACATAGATAGTAAAATAGGCGATTTGAAGGAAGAAGGAGAAAAATACATTTTATTCAGATTAGCGTGGAACTAGTTGTTGAGGTCATCGGGCGTAGCAGCGCTGTTCCACAATACATGGAGTTTTAGTGAGACTGGCTTTGTGTGGCAGGCAGTGTGGGGGCTTGAATGTATATGGATGCACACTGCTTGGAGTGACTGAAGAAGTCTCTGTTTGGATGAATTTTGGAGAGTTTGTAGGTTTTGTTTGAGACTGAGTGCATTTGAGCAAGAGGTGAATGAAATGATTTAAAGGTTTCAATTGGAAAATCGCAGAGGTTCAGGTGAAAGTTTAAAGAGAAGAGATTGAAGATTTAAGGAGAGGGTGAAAGCTTAAAAAGAGGTTTCAAAGAAGAAAACTAGTCAGATTATTTGGTTTAGAAAATTAAAAATGTTTTTCTTTCCTAATTAGAAGTGTATAAGGAGTTAGGGTGGAAATAACAGCAGAAGTAGTTGAAGGTATGTTAGTGAAGAACATAGAAGCTTATGGATAGAAACTAAAAAAAGGGGAAATAAAGGAAATTGGAAGGGTTTTTTTTGGAAAAATTTAAAAATCTTTTCCCTTGACACATCCAAATAAGTGAGCGCCCAAGTATATTAAAAGAAGTAAGATATTTTTAGGCCTTTAATACCGTCCAAGTGCTATCGTATTTAAAGTGGTTTACATTCAGGTTCTGCATATATTTCCCTTGTCCCTGAAGGACTTTCTTGTACCTGAGGCAATGGAGGGTTAAAGTGGTTGCCCAAGTCCATATGGAGCACCTATGGGACTAGAAACCCCAGTCCTTCTGGCCCAAGTTTGCTGTCCTCCAGTGGAAAGTAAAAGGAAAAATAGGATTTTATATAATCTATAAAGTTGGGCTATAAGCAAAGTTTTGAGGGGAGTTAAGATAGGAAAGATTAATGAATGAAGGGAGTGAATGTTGGTGTATGGTAGCATAACAGTGAAGGGGTGAGAAAATGGTACTTTGGCATGATTTAGGCTGAGGAGTTGGGTGGCAGAGGGAAAGTGAGCAATTGAAGGACGGACTGTGACTGAATGGGTATTAGAGATCTGAATGAGAGAATTTGTTTGTAAGACTTTTTTAATTTCTTTCCATCAAGCAAGTTTGCATAATTTCCTTTTTTAGTGATTTTTTTTTTTTTTAGTAAGGGTAAGGGGAAATAGTAGTAGGGAAGGGGGTACAGTCTCCTGATTAAAAGTCTGCTAAGAATTATCCGCTGAACCTGGAAGCTGCCAACAAGATCCTGAAGCTCCGGAGGAGTGTTGAACTGAAGCTATAACAGAAAAAAACTTTTATGGGCCCTAACGAACTACTTGCCATCGGATGTGGTAAGTATTATTCTCCCATGAACGTTATTTAACAATTATTTGAGTTCTTTAAAGGGTAGGTTTACTAAACAGCGGTAGCAGCTTTCATGCGATATCGGAACTGCGGCCCCATTGAAATCAATGGGGCCGCGGCTCTCATATCGCACGGAAAAAACGCTCTAAAAAAATAATAATATAATAAGGCCTATATCGCTAATGAAATGAACACTAGTAACTTGTGCTGGATTGTAGTGACTAAAATGGCTTAAAGAAATATGATGTGAATAATGTATTGTTTGTGAATTCATCTAAAGGAACGAAATGAAAAGGAATATTAGCTAAGCCTTATTATATTATTATTGTTTTAGAGCGCTTCTGCCTATTAATGGGATTTAATTTTCAACAATGTTCCTTTGGGTATATCTCCTTTGTGACATGCTCCTCCCCTTTTTGTTCTGATGCATCCACATTTGCTATTTGATCATTATATTTATTTATTTATTTTGTTTTTATTGAACGGCTTTATATACCGCCTTTCAGAAAAATCAAAGCGGTTTACAAAGAACAAAACTTGAACATTACACTGAAACTTATTCAAACAATTGAAATTACAGTGAACATTAAATTGTATATAATAAAAATAGTAATTTGAGGGTTACAATGCTGAGTAAATGCTGATTAGGTATATAGATAGTTTAAACATATATACAGATTTAAATATTTACAAATTTCAAAAATCTTATCTGAGCAAGGAAAAATGTATTGTAGTTCACTAGAATTATTAAAGAGTAAATGTGATAATGTGGAGAATTGGGTATTGTAAGATAGAGTAAGAAAAAGGAAAAAGTAAGTTGTGAATTAATGAATATGAGTACACATGAGTATAAAGTATTTTAAAGTATTATTACATAAGTTACCTTGTTTTATCTTTATTTTTATCTTTGGTTTTGAATTTTTAATGGCATTGACTTTTTTTATACATGGCAATACATTTATTTATTTACAAAATATTTTTTATTTATTATCAGCTTTTAGTGTACCACGTGACAGACTTAAGGTATTTATTCATTTTATATTTGGTTCTATGTCCTCCTCATCTCTCCCTTCTTGTGCTTCTACTTGATTTAGTGTTCACATGTTATTTTCCTTTTTGCTTTTATTCATGTTTATTGTTACATTCTTAGTTTAACACTATTATTTATGAATTTATAATCTTTTAATGATATTATATTTGTATATTCATATTTTTAATTAGGTGGCTACATCTTCTATATGTTTTTTAGGACTGTAGGTATTTGTTTGTTTGATTAATATGCCTAATGCACTAATTAAAGTTTATGGTTTTATTGTATTTATGTATATAGATGTTTATAATTGTTTAATATTATTATTATCTTTTTGAGGTGTGTTCTTTTAAGACCCCCTGAAGAAGGCTTTCTAGACGAAACGCGTCGGGGCGCAATAAACAAGGTTTTCACCTACAACTGTCGTCAGTCCTTGTGTATCTGCTTTGTTGGTCTCTCATGAATATAATAAAAGTCATGGGGGTATGTTTACTAAACAGCGCTAACATCGCAATGGCGACGTTATCGCACAATAAGTAGTGTTATATCCAGAGGGCGGAGAGAAGGGGTCAATGGGCGGAGAATGGGCAGGGAGAGGCTCCAGGCACACTAACGCTGTGAAATGAAGGTCTGAAAATTAATGCCAGTGAAAACCTCGCGTTAGAGGCACATTTGCAGGAGAGTGAAACCATTTTATCAGCAATGTACAGCAAAGGCAGGGAAACCAAGAAAAGTGATAGTAGTGATACATGTGCAGCAACAGCATAGTGCCCAAGTACGAAAGGGCACGACGGTGACACTGCAAATGGGGTACCGGGAGCTGAAGGCGGGACATGCAGTGGGGCAGCTGGAGCACAGGGTGGACTAGGCAGATGCCTAGGTGGTACATAGGAACGCAGAAACTGAAAATCAGCAGGACAGCAACTGACCAAAGTCAAACATGCCCATGAGTGTGTGTCCCACAGTGTCCCAGGGGACAGTACCCAGCAGGTACCCCAAAGGGCACATAACATGGACAGTCAGTGCCGGGGGGAAGCGCGGATGTCTATGTAGGCACCCCTACCCCAGATCCCACACCATAGGCAGCCACCTACCGGCACACTGGATGGCCTGGAACTGCGCACCACCAGCATAAGGGCATGTCAGCATGGTGGCAGAGGGGTGCTGGTGGTGGAGGGAGCAGTGGCACCTGCCCACAGCACACCAAGACCAAGCACTGTTTAGGTGGGTGGCGTGCAGTGCAACAGACAAGGGCTGTCTGATGAACAGTAATGGTATCCCCAGGGAATGACCTGCCTCTGTGGCAACAGTTTGGTGCGGTGCATACAACCAGTGTGTTCAGGGGCAGAAGGTCACAGGTTCAAGTCCCAGCTGTGGCTCCTGCAGACCATGTCCCTATATTTTACCCTACAGAGCACATACACCATAAACATGTGCAGTCCCTAGAGCAGAGGTTCCCAACTGCAGTCCTGGAAGGCTAAACACCATTCAGGAGTTCATGCTGTCCCTAATAAATATGCATGAGATGCATTGCTATGCAGTGCCCCCATTGAATGCAAATGTATCTCATGCATATTCATTAGGGACAGCCTGAAAACCTAAATGGTGTTTGGCCCTCCAGGGCCAGAGCTGGGAACCACTGCCCTAGAGTATCGGCCAACAGGGGCACAAACACCCACACGCTCTACTATCCAAAGCCTCATGGAGAGTCAGGCTGTTGGGCCCTGTGCGGAGCAGCAGCTACCAATACTAGCACCTGCATACCTTAGCAATGCCTGAACTGTGCCCAAGACTGGTGTGGCGGCCAGGGCTGCCAACCACTGCTATCTTTGCACAATGCTGAAATAGGTGTGGGAGTGTTTGTATGTCTATCCAGTGTTTTGTGGCTGCCTACACCTTACTGAGCCCCCAGTGCTTGCACTGTTTCCAGTGTTAGCCTGCTAATGTGCATAATGAAGAGCAAGGTATTGTGGGTATGGCCCTGACACGGCAGTCTGGGCAGGATGCATCTGCACAGGGCATAGGGCAATGGCTGGGACATCGTAGTGCCCGACCACCACCTGCACGGACAGGGTGGCCACAGCATGTCATGCTGGGAGGTCACTCTCACCCTGACTGAGCAGTGACCATGGCATGGCTAAGTTCCTCCATAGTGCTATACAGTGTTTCTCTCAAGTGATATCTATGAGTTCCCTTTTTTGGGGCCCAATCACTGACATACTTGCTTGCTGTGTGTGCTTACATCTCACTTTTGTGGGCACACAGTTTCTCCAGGAACATGCACTAGGTACTAACTAGCAGACTGTCTGCAGTTAGCATGTGTATGGCTGGAACACCTTGCAGGGTGCAGTGGGTGGAGACTGACTGTGCCCTCTGCTGGTGAATGTCAGATTGTGGTGGGGAGCAGCTGAGCTTTTCCAGGCCTACTGCCTGTCTGCCTGTGCCCTATGAGATACAAACAGATCTGCATTGACTGCCCTGGAGGGTGCCTCTTTCCCAGCAGAACTGGGGTGGTGGTCCCTTCTACTGTCTCTGGTTCTGTTGGTGGGAGATCCTACCCCCCCCACCCTGACCTGAAGAGGGCAGGTTGGGTGGTGCAACCTAATCCGCTTTTGGTCCACACAACACCCTTCCCTTATAACATGTGACCATGGCAACCACACAGATTATGCACTATTCTGGGTGCACCATAGTCCACAAGGGCTAGACGTGACTGGGAAATACAGATGGACACAGGTGTGTCTGCAAGGACTACCTGTCACACACTGGCACTGATGGGGACCTGCAGCACAGCCTATCTTAGCCAAGCCAGGTGCTGCGGACCTGGTGCTGGGCGCCCCACCTCACCCTCAGGGGGAGCACAGAAACCGCACAATGTCACGGTCTGTAGCTACTCCGTGCCAGTAACACACACAGTCAGTTCCCCATACCAGGCCGAGGTGCTGTGGAGGCGCATACCCCATTTTGTGATCAGATGTAGACTGCTGATGTGCATGTGCAGTGCATCATGGGTATGGACGAGTATACCCTATCCTGGTAACCACAGCAGACAGCTTGTGCAGTGATCTGCAGTCTTTCTGTAGCCAGCCAGTGCTGTGTTAGGAGCTGTAGCCCACTGGCTACTACAATGACTGTGGAGGCAAAGGTCATGGGTTCAATCCCACAGTGGTGTTCTTTATTAAGGCTCTCTGAGGGGTTTCCTTTTAATTTACATCAGTGCTGCCATCAAAACCACCCTCACAGTGCCGTAAACTTAAGGTGCCTCATAGGGTGCCCTATAAAGCGCCCTATAGGGCACATTATAAGGTGCCTTGGCGGACAGGGAACTTTATAATGTGCCCTATAGGACACCTTATGAGGCACCTTAGGTTACAGCACTGTGAGGATAGTTTTGCTGGCAGCACTGATTTATTTATTTTTTATTTTTATTTATTTATTTATTTATTTATTTCAATTTTTATATACCGCGCTATTTACAATCAGCGCGGTTTACAGAGAACCAAAGACCAGAACAACAGGCTGCTCGGTATTACATAAAACCGGAAAATAAACTTGGATAAGATAAACATGGATAATATGGGGTAAAACTATATACATAGAATATTGATCTGTTAATCCGATCACATAAGAGAGGTATTTATGTAAAATTATCAAAAATGTTTGGAAAAGGAGGGAATGTGGTTCGTTTGTAGTGAATATTATGCACTTTATGTAGGGTAGTGTTTAATGAATAGGTTATGTTTGAGGGCCTTTCTGAATTGGACTATGCCAGTTATGGCACGAATTTAAAAGGAAATCCCTTAGGCATCCTTATTAGACAACACCACTGTGGGATTGAACTCATGACCTCTGCTTCCACAGTCATTGTCATAACCAGTGGGCTACATCTCTACAGCTTCTAGCACAACGCTGGCATGGACTTAAGGATACCACGTGTTAATGAGCCAAGGCGCCCACTCTCGCGCGATACAGATTCTTGCTACCTTGCCGCCGGAACACCCACTACCTTATATGGCATTCCTCATATTAACGCTGCAACTAGCGCCGGTAACATTAGGACAGTTTAGTAAACATACCCCATGGTGTGACTACGTACAGCACTGTGTACAGTCTTGCTCCCGAAACCTAAAAAAATGGTAAACTAGAAAATGTATAGAGAAGGGCAACAAGAAAATTAAAGTGATGGAACTGTTCTTTTTTGCAAAATGGCTTGACAGATTAGTGCTCTTTAGTTTGGAGAAGGAGCGACTGAAAGGAAATATTACAATGGTTTATAAAATCATGAGTGGTGTGGAAGAAGTTGATGGGAAGTAGTTATTTACTCTTTTCAATAGTTTTAGGACTGGGCAGTATGCCATGACACTAACTAGTAGCAGACTTGAACAGCATAGTCTAGAAAGTATTTCTTCAGTCAACACATAATTAAACTGCGGAATTTGCTGCCAAAAAATGTGGTCAAGGCTAGCAATTTAGCTGATTCTAAAATGTTCAGATACATTTCTAGAAGACAGGTTCTTTAACCATTATTTAACAAGTAGCCTTTGTCACTTCTGGAAGCATTCAACATGGAATGAAACATATTTGGGATCTGGTGAATATTTCCAAGTGGTCCACACTGGCATAGTCAGGGGCAGGATGCGTGACTTGATCAGGGGCAGGATGCGTGACTTGATGGGCTATTGGTTTCATCCGGTTTTCACTTCTTATATTTTCAACAAGATTAAACTGCGAGATGTAAATGTCAACACTTACATGTACATTTGGCCTTTTTGTAAGGCCAGAAATATAGATTTAATTTATTTTATTTTATTTAGCGTACATTTGTATACCGCTACTTCCAGTGATCAGTAGCGGATTGGATTACATATTGGAAACTGACAAATCAGGACAGAAAAATTTGTAGTATATACAAGGTGATTTGAAAGGTAAGCACAACACACAGTAATTGTTTACATATTCACATTTTTACATATATACATTTTTGGTTCTTTGATGCAGCTAATGAACTACAGAGGATTCTATCTTTGCCCAATGCATTTTTCATAACAAAAAAAATGTTGGTACTCATATAAAGGGCTCTTTCATTAATACATTAGGACCATGGGTCAATTTTGGCAATGATAAAATGTGGCAGTACTCCGTACAACCACATATCCCCTCAAAAAAAGCCCTGCCTTTGCCTCATTTCAATTTGGAGGGAAAATAAACATTAGGGGATTAAGGGGGATATCCCCCTTAATCCTTATCCCCTGTAAAGGAATGGCCAAAAAGAACACTTCTCAAATAACTCTTCGTGTCAGAGAGAAGGTGTAAATGTGGATATGGGCAATTTCGGCTTGAATGTGCATTCCCTATATGAAATGGGGAATATATGTGCCGTGGCATACCAAGGCGAGGTGGTAGCTGTGGCCTGCCCTGGGTGCTGGCTGGGAGGGGGGGGTGCAACCCTGCTGGCCCCACAGAAGCAGCGTGGCAAACTTACAGTTATGCTGGTTTACTGCAGTGCCTGGAGCTCCAGGGACCGTTCGCTCTTCTATCCTGGTTGAAGGCTCACGATTCGTGATTCATGGCCTCAGAAAGTCACTCAGAGCATGCACTGGGTACAATCATGCTAGCAGAGAGCATTCTCACTTTGAACCTTGATGGGAGACTGAGGGGCATACACCTTGTGCATTCATGCTGTTAGAGGCCATCCTAGCTTGGAAGCACAGAGAGAGCTTGATGACAGAGAGATGCAGGGCCTCCTTTGCATAAAGGTCTGCAGAGGCTGAAAAACAGGGCAGAAAAGTGAGTATATTGCTAGGCTTCTCGATTAGATGCATACATCATAGTTTGAATTTTGTGATATCCTTTTGTTTCGCAGAGTATATACAAAAGACTTTTAACCCGTCTCAGGAAATCAGAGTGCTGCAGTATCGGGTAATGTCTGGTCCTGTTTCTTCACCCACATGAGTCATTTTTAGTTGCCTATGAATATTCTTCATCTATACATCTTGGGATTCTGCTTCTTTCTTTACTTATGGGTGCTTGACTATATATTTATTCCTTTTTTCTTTTCACTTTTACATGCTCTTATTTATTATTATTTTATAGGTTTTTACACATGTCTAATGTTAATTGTTTCAGAATGGCTACTTATTTAGTTTTTATACTTTTACTTATTATTATTTGTTTTAATTCTTATGTACAATGTTTTAAATTTTTTATTTTTAATTATTTGTTACTTATGGCCATATATATACGCTATGATGATTTGTTAATAGTGCCACTACACCCCTTAAGAAGGCAAGAGACCAAACAAGGCCTGTGTTGGGTGAGGCTACACTGTACCCCTCAATAAAGTTCCTGAACGTTTTTTGGTAGTCTCGCTCCTTGTTGTCCTGCTTAAAGAACATAGACTGGATGCAATAATAGAAGTAGAGAGCATCCTAGCTTGGGCGCATGGTTGGTTCCCATCAACTACATAGGCCACCTAGCTACCATGGCACAGCAGGTATTTTAGAGTTAGAAACAGGGAAATCATTCTGGTATCCAAGGAGTGCATATTTACTAAAAATAATGTGGTGACCCTTTTATTTTGACTATTTGACTGGTTGTTAAGGGCTGTCAATATTATTGCTATTAATCAAATCTGTATATCAAAAATATTAAACTCCACATGTATAAAACACAAAAACAGGATTCCAGAACAACTTTAAAAAAAATAGGTCTTGCTTTTCTCTTGTCCATTCATTTATTGTTCTTTTGGCTGTTATTGCTAATGAAGATTATGATTTCAGTGATGCAGTCAGAAGAAAATGCAGACTTTCACCAGAAGTGATTTTGATTCAGTCATCCTACTCAGGGCCGGCTCAACCATCATTTATTTATTTAACAGTTTTTATATACCGCACTATTCATCATCAGTGCGGTTTACATTAAACAACATATCACCTATCCAAGATAAAACTGACATAGGTTTACAGATAACAGGGAATATAAACTGGGTATGAACAGGGGAAAACTATATACAATTAAACAGGTAACATCGTGGCTTGATATTTACAGAAATGCAGCACTTTCCGCAGTTTTATTACCTCTGTTCTGGGTTATAGCTATGTGAGAGGCAGTTAAGGGTGTCAGGCGGAAGGCAATGCTAAGGTATGTATGGTAGGTTGAAGTGCAAAGTGAATAAATAGTGCTTAATGCCCTTTCTAGCTTGGACGCACAGAGAGAGCTTGATGAGAGAGGCCATCATGCAGACTAGGCAGTCACCTAGGGCGGCAACTTCTGAGGGGGCAGCAAAGAGTTGGGGCGTTCAAAACTAAACAATAGATTCTGACAGCCAGGGGGAGCGCAAGGCTTAAGGTTTGCTCTTAGGGCATCACCACACTGAATCAAAGCTGGGGCCGGTCTGATCCTACTAATACTTATTAATACATACTGTCCTTTTGCAGTCAATGCATTTAGTGAAAATATTTACAAGAAAAATGAAAATGGTGCAAAAGCAAAATGATTCTTTTTCCTATAAAGCAGCCTAACTATCATTCGTCTAACCAGAATGGCATTTCTTCCATTCTTATGGACTTAATGTTATCTAGATATCTTAGGCCTGCTATATCCATGGCCAAGGTAACCATATAAAGATGACTGGATTGGAGCTTTTTCAACATAATATAGAACAATAAGTATGAACAATTCTGTCATTGTTTTTCAGTATTACAAATAAGAATATGCTTTCTTTTTTAAATGAAGTGAAAGATGCAATGAAAAGTCTTGTTTGTTTCATTGCACCAAGAAATGTTCAGAAGAAATGAAGCAAAATTTGTTTCATTTCAGAAATAGGCTCAGTATTCCTGAAACGAAACAAAAACTAATCTCAAAAATGAAAACAACCCCCTTCCCCCAAATGAAAGCAACAAAACTAGCAAAAGGAAAGTAACGGCTGTGCACACCCCTAATTATCACCCGTAACTTTCTGAAGGACTTCCAAACTGTCAAATAATGAGGCATTACTATTACAATGAAGGCGTCAAAACAAAAAAATGGAAATTTGACTATGATGCTTTCAGTCACTTAAAAAAAATCCATATTAGATGAGCAATTATGGAAAAATGACTTTATGCCCTGGTAGGGTTCAACAGATGTTCATATATGGCTGGGGGATAAGAAAAAAAAAAAAGGTAAAAAGTTTCTTCCACTCACATATTTGTCTTGAGTTTCTCACAATTTTTCCAGACAGTTTGGCTGTTTTCCAGCAAATATGGTAGCTGTCATCTGGTATGAAAAATGTCACCTGTGATGTGTAGAAGTCCTTTCTGCTAAAAGTAAATGGCTAATTATGCTTTAGGCAAGTGCTCTTAAAATGTCAAGTGCCAAATAGCTTTTAAACTGTTTAAAATCACTGTTGGGTTAGGAAATTACAAAATAACCACAGTGGAGCATAAATTAGATGTGGTCTAGGGAAGACTGGATTTCAGCTGTATTCTTAAATTTTTTGAGACCTGACAAAATTATATAAGCCATTATGTGCATACAGAATGCATTTCTAAAATCCATTAAACGTAGGGTAATATATACTAGATTTTAGCTATAAAGGGGCAATATCTGGAAGAACAACCGTGATAGATGCATGTTCAGATTCTTCTCTTTAAAAAAGCTGGAGAGTGTAAAAATCTTCACACATTTGTACATTTTTCACATTCTGTTGTCTAAAAAAAATACATTTCTAAATGCATTAAAATAAGAGCTTGTTCAATTGATCTACACAATATATTCTACACTTTCAACATGGAAGAACAATTATGGAAATATTTAAAAAGTAATTTAGAATAATAAACCAAAAGTCTTAAATTGCATAGATCAAAATAGCCCTTGACTCAATTCTTATTGGAACCCCTTTTTGCAGCAATAATAGCCATGAGCTATTTTTAAGCATCTACCAACTTTGCACAGCAGAATGGTGCATTTTTTGCCATTCTTTTTGACAGAACATCTCAAGCACTATCAAGATGGTTGGGGGTCATCTATGGCCTGCGCTCTTCAGGGTTTGCTACAGATTTTCTATCAGAACCAGGTCTGGGATTTGACTAAGCCACAAGTAGGCATTCACTTTCTTCTTCCTATTATAGTTCCATTCTATCTGATTGTTTTTACAATTTAATTTAATTACATTGCTTACATTCCACCTTTGCTATCAAAAGACATACAAAGCGGCGTACAAACATAATAACAATAAAGAAAACAGATCCAATCAATTACACTTATAAAAATTTCCTCCATAACCATGTCTTTAGCGCTTTACGAAATTGGACATAGTACACAGGATCCTTAATCTCAGAAGGTAAATCATTCTACAATTTTGGTACCGCACCAGAAAAGCATCTGTCTCTAACACTCTTTTGCCAAAAAAAGAGGCAGAGGGCAGTACCCTCTTGAAAGACTACCAAAAGGGACTGTTACAGCTGGAAAAAGATCTGCACTTTTAAATATTTATCGTCTGGGAAATACTCTTAAGGGGAATATTTACTAAAGAGCATTAAGGTAACAAATGTTAACGGCAGTGATAAGGGGTGTTACATGCGTAAAGGGCGCTGGGCGGCTAGGAGGCATAAATGGCGCTATGAGCCATTTAATGTGCGTTAACAGGATATCGGGCGATAAGGTGTCAAGCATGCAACTTAACGTCCAAAAAGAGCTGTAACCCTAATGCTGGATAAAGGAGCACCTAGGAAAGTCATGATAACGCTGAAATCTTTTCCTGGGTGGTGGTTCCTAATGTGGAACCTTCCATTACATAGCCATAGTTTGGGTTGTTCTTTCCTAGGTGCATAACTTTGCATTTGTCCCAGTTAAATTTCATCTGCCATTTGAACATCCAGTATTCCAGTTTATTAAGATCCTCTTGCAATTTTTCAGAATCCTCTTGGGTTTTAACAACTTTGAATAATTTTGCGTCATCTCACTCATTATTCCCATTTCCAGGTCATTTATGAATAAGTTAAAAAAACAGCGGACCCAGCACAGATACCTTGGGTACTCTGCTATTCATCTTTCTCCATTGGAAAAAATGGCCATTTAAACCTACCCTCTGCTTTCTATCTTTTAACCAGTTCCTGATGCACAATAGTACATTGCCTCCTATCCCATGACTTTTTAATTTCGTCAAGAGTCTTATGAGAGACCTTGTCAAAGGCTTTCTGATATCTAGAAATACTACATCAACCAACCCACCTTTTTCTACCTGTTATTTACACCTCAAAAAAAATACAACAGTTTAGTAAGACAAGATTTTCCCTGGCTAAAGCCATGTTGGCTGTCTCCCAATAAATTATGACTATCTACATGTTCAGTAATTTTGTTCTTTATAATGGTTTCTACCATTTTTCCTGGTACTGACGTGTCAGGTTCACCGGTCTGTAGTTTCCTGGATCACCCCAGAACCCGTTTTAAAAATTGACGTTACATTGGCTATCCTACAATCTTCAGGTATTACAGATGATTTTAATGATAGTTCACAGATTACTAATAGCAGATCTGCAATCTCATATTTCAGTTCTTTCAACTCCCTTGGATGTATACCATCCAGTCCAGGTGATTAGCTACTCTTCAGTTTATCAAATAGTTGTAATACATCTTCCTGGTGTATGGATATTTCTTTCAATTCTTCCACAGTATCACCTTTAAATACCACTTCAGTCATGGGTAACAACCCTACATCTTCCTCAGTAAAGAATTCATTCAGTCTCTCTGCTATGGCCTTGTCCCCCTTAGTTCCCCTTTTACCCCTCTATCATCTAATGGTCCAACTGACTCTCTCACAGATTTTTGTTTGCTACAAATGTGCTTGAAAAGTCTTTATTATGCAATTTTGCTTCCACAGCAAACGTCTTCTCAAATTCTCTCTTTTCCTGCCTTATCAATGCCTTGCATCTAACTTGCCAGTGCTTATTTTGTTTCCATTTCCTGTAATATGCTGTTTTGGCAACAACAGCCTCTCTGACCTCACCTTTAAACCATGCTGGCAGTTTTTTGTACTTCCTTCCACTTTTCTTAAAGTATGGCATACAGTTGGGTCTTCACTTCCAAGATAGTATTTTTAAACAACGCCCATGGTTGATGCAAATCTTTCAACTTCATGGTTGATGCAAATCTTTAAACTTTGCAACTGCTCCTTTTAGTTTTTTCTTAACTATTTTCCTCATTTTACCATAGTCTGCCTTTTGAAAGTTAAAAGGTAGTACTGTGGATTTCCTTACCCTCCATCCTCCATTTATTAAATCTAACGCGATCATGCTATGATCACTTTTGCCAAGTGGCCCCAACACCTTTATCTCTTGCACCAGATCTTGTGTTCCACTAAGGACTAGGTCCAAAATGGCTTCTCCTCTGGTCAGTTCATGAACCAACTGCTCCAAGAAGCAGTCATTTATTTCATCTAGAAACTTTATCTCACTAGAAGTCCTATCATGACACTGACCCATTATTATTATTGTGCTGTAACTTTTGTTAGCTTCCCTGATTTCTTTGAGCATTTCATCATCCATTTGTTCATTCTGGCCAGGCGGTCGGTTTATTTATTTATTTAAAGTTTTTTATATACCGTCTTTCTACAATTCAAGACGGTTTACAGAGAACTTAACATAACATTGCAGATGCATCTGTTTTACAAAGAACATTTGAACAATATCTTAACAGTTGGCTAACGGCTGAGAATGGCAACTATGTACATTATACTAGGGGGGGAACTGAGTGTGAGTAGTGTATCAGCTGGTCTAGGTGGTGCAAGGTTGGGTGGGGGTATAGGGGGTGGTACTAAAATATTCCTGGAAAAGGAAGGTTTTTAGTTTTTTGTGAAATTCTGTATGATCAGGGCAATTCCTAAGGTCAGGTGGGAGGTCATTCCAATCCATAGGGGCATAGAGGGAGAATGTATGGTTGCATGTGGTTTGCTTGCTTTTTAATTTTTGGGATGGGATGTATAGGAGGTGTGATGTGTTAGATCTACGGGATCTAAGGCCGGTAGGCTTGGTTAGAAGTGAGTAAAGGCAGGGGGCAGATTTCTGGTAGATGACCTTATGAATGAGGGTAAGGGTTTTGAATTTTATTCTAGAAAGGATCGGGAGCCAGTGTAGAAGATGGAATATGGGGGTAATGTGGGTTCTTCTGGGGGTATTGGAGATTAGTCATGCTATCGTGTTTTATGCTAGTTGGAGGGGTAGAGGGTGTGTTTTAGGAGGCCATGGTAATATGTGGTTACAGTAATCGAGGGTGGGGGTAGTGAGGGCTTGACAAACATTACGGAAGGAGTCGGGGTTTAATAGTGGCCGGAGGTTTTTTAGGATTCGTATCTTAGAGTATATGGAATGAGTTGCTTTTTGTATGTGTTCTTGGAAGGTAAGGTTTTGATCTAGCGTTATTCTGAGGTATTTAACTTCAGTTTTAACAATGATCGTGTGGTTATCAATAACCAGGTTAGACGGGGGTGTATAAGAAGTGTCGGTGAAAAGGTGGAGGGTTTCAGTTTTGTTTAGGTTTATAAGAAGATTATGATTATGAAGCCAGTGTCCAATTTCCTTGAAGCAGTTGTAGATATTGGAGAGGTCAGGCTTTTTGATGTTAAATGGAGTGAGGAACATGATATCGTCCACATATATTTGGTAGTGGATTTTGTTGTATTGGAAGATTTTGCATATCACCTGCCATCGCCTTCCCCCTTCCCCTTGGCTCACTGGCACCCTCTTTAGCACGTTTGGTTTCTTTTTGGACAGCCTCATAGGAATGCCATTAGCAAGACAGTGCTCTGTGTATGATTTACACCACACACTCATATTAGTTAGCACTGAAGCCATAAAGTTTCAGTTTAGTCTCATTGGACCACAAAACCTTCTCCCGCATGCATACAGTGTCCCCTAAGGGGATCATTCCGGAACAGGAATAAACCCTTTAGATGTGTGGCATAGACGTTTTTCTAGCAAAAACATCTATGATCATATTCTGAAACACCCATGACCCTGCACATAAACAGTGCTAGCACAGGGATCTCAGAACATGGGTGGGAGGGGGCATGGTCAGAAGCGGAGAAATGCAATGTGTATTCAGGAAAGGCCCATATATGACTGCATGTTTCCCGTGGACATCCACATTATACCAGCGGAAACATGGAATAAGGCCAGGAGTTACATTCAGCTACAGTATTTTCCTTGTCCTTGGAGGGCTTACAATCCAACTTTGTCTCTGCGCAATGGCAGTTAAGTGACTTGCCCAAGGTCACAAGGGGTGTCAGTGGGATTTGAACTCTGGCTTCCCTGGTGCTCTAATTAATAGGCTACTCCTCCACTCCTTGGGGACTTGAGAGGCAAAAAAGAGAAGGGGATATAGATTGTTTAGTGCCTATGGAATTAGGAGCTTTACATTAGATATTATTTTATCCTTTTTTTTGCCTTAATATTAATTGAGGTACAAAAATATATTATCTTGGTCGATTATTGTATTAGTCATAAAAGTTATTAAATATATAAAAATATAGTTATCTTATGCAATCTTTAGATATTCATTGTAATCTACTTTGTACATCTGTCAGCTGAAAAGGCAGAATACAAGTACTTAAATTAAATTTAAAATCTAGAAATTAGAAATATTTATAGCAGAACTCTATTTGCCAACTTCAGTTAAAAAACAAATGCATTCAGTTTTTAAAAACATGGCCCAGAGGGACTGCATACCTCAGAAAAGCTGAATAAGGTCCTCTATACGGTTTTGTTTGGTTTCTTCTCTCAAATGCGGAGTAAATTGTCAGCTTTATTACAAAATGTGCAACCCTAATTATCCCCTTTTTGGATATGCAGAGTCACTCTCTTGCCGTCACCAATTACTGGAACTGGGTAAAGGAACCATACTAAGCATACCAAGCATGATGTCAACTGGAACTAAGGGCAAGAAGTTAAAACAGTTTGCAATGATTCCATTCACCATGCTGCCTCATTTAAATCTCTGCAAAAATAGTGTAAAAATTACTAATCTCAGTTTCTTGATGGAAAAATTGAAAACATTTCCCAAAATTAAAGACAGTGCAATAGAGAAGATAATAATGTTTCTATAATTTATTTATTTAAACAGATTTGTATACCACCTTATCCTACAATCAAAGTGGTCACATCACAATTGGAGGGTTACATTCAACATAGGGGTACTTAACCACATCTAGACAGTACAATTGGAGGGTTACATTTATCATATGGGTAACATTTAGATAATACGAGGTAATTAACAATGTTATATTATGTTTGTTTAGGGTGAGTGTTTGGGGTGAGTGGGTATTGAGTTGATGTTATGTCATTACCTTGAATGACTATTTGTGATGAGTGAGTATTGATTATCGGCAGTAGATGCATTACCGTTTGGGCGGGGACTGTTTTCTGTCTGCTGATAAGTTTTAATAAAGAGATAAGTTTTGAGGTCCCTTAGGAATTCTATTAGGTCATCTAATGCTCTCAGGCTTGTTGGGAGGGAATTCCAGAGTGTGGGCGCTAGTAAGGAGGGAGCTCTTTTTGAAGTTGTTTGTTTAGTCTTGTGGAATCCTGCAGGTGTGCCGATCATGTTGTCTTTATTGGTTCTTCTTGGTCTGTTGCAGGTATCCTTCATTATGATGTATAGGAGTGCCTCTGCTGAGAGCTGGTGGATGATTTTAAAAATGATTAGGATTATTTTGAATTTTGCTCTGGCCATCATGGATAGGTAGTGTAGTTGCTGTAAGACTGGGGTGATGTGCTCAGATCTTGGAGTGTCTAATGATGCATGCTGCAGTGTTTTGCACCATTTGGAGTGGATGTAGGGTTTGTTGAGGGAGGCCCTGGTATAATGAGTTTCCGTAGTCAATCAGAGGTGTAACTAGTGCTTGGCATACTGTGCGGAAGTGATCCTGGTGGAGTAATGGCTTGAGTTTTCTGATGATCCTTAAGCGTTGATAGGCCTTGTTTGCGGTTTTTGTGATGTGGGATTTCAGGTTTAGTGCTCTGTCCATTGTGATGCCCAGATATTTAACCTCAT
This sequence comes from Ichthyophis bannanicus, assembly GCA_033557465.1. Taxonomy (NCBI): domain Eukaryota; kingdom Metazoa; phylum Chordata; class Amphibia; order Gymnophiona; family Ichthyophiidae; genus Ichthyophis; species Ichthyophis bannanicus. Next base: position 516,096,100 of record CM066031.1, on the reverse strand, counting down.
CTTTAACTATTATAAGCTTATCTAAAATGCTGATGGTTTGTGGTGGAGTGAAGGTAGTGTTCCTGGTGATGAACATTGCCTCAGTTTTATCGTAGTTGACAGTCATATTATTGTCTGCGAACCAGGTGTTCATATCTTCAAGGCATCTGGTAATAGTAGTGATGTTGAGTGCTAGTAGGTTGACTGGGGCACACACCATGATCTCGTCAGTGTAAATGTGATATTGAAGCTTGTGACTTTTGATGATTTTACATATGGGCTGGATGTAAATATTAAAGAGCATTGATGATAGGGCTGAACCTTGTGGTATTCCCTGTGTGACGGGGAAGTGTGACGATTTCTTTTGTGCGCATTTGACTTGTTGCATTCTATTTTCCAAGTATGAAGTAAACCATTTTAGAGTATTTTTGCATAATGCTATTTGCTGCAGGTGTTGCAGTAGTCTGGCTGTAACACGGTGTCGAAGGCTGCCGAGATGTCCATGAATACAAGCAGGAATCCATTCTTTATGTTGTCTATGCCTTTTAAGAGATTGTCAAAGAGGGAGGTAAGTAGTGTTTCAACTCCGTGTTGGGGTTTAAAACCGTGATGATGGATGTCCAGTGGGGCATTGATGTCAATATGGTCTTGTAGTTGGCATTGTACTGTTTTTTCAATGATTTTTGCAAGGAAAGGTAGACTGGAGATAGGACGGTATGATTTTGGTTCAGAGAGGCTGAGGTTGTTGCCTTTAAGTATCAGTCTTATCATGGCGTGCTTCAGAGTTTGCGGCATGTATCCTTGTTGGAGTGATTCTTTGACGATTTTGTGAATGTGATGGGAGAGCTGGGTTTTAGTGGCTTTGATCCAAGCTACTGGACATGGGTCTGATGGTGAGGTTGTTGTGTTGAGGCCACTCATTATGTCCTCAATTTGTTGTTTTGATGGTATGCTGAAGTCTTCCCAGGTTTGATGCTCCTCTATCGTTTCGTGGTCATCTGTTTGCGGTGCGAAGGAGCATGTCAGGGTGGTGTTTTTCGATTTTATGTAGTCTGCATATTCCTGCGGGTTAAGATAGTGGGTATCATGCTTTGAGGTGTCCTTAGTTAGTGTTTGGACAATTCTAAATAGTTCTCTTGGTTTGTTGACAGAATTCATGATTAGGTTGGTATGGTGTTGCTGTTTACGTTCATTTATTAGGTTGTTGTATTCCATTTGTTTGTCTCTGTATTGAATTAGGGAGTCTTGTGACTTGTTTCTCCTCCATTTTCTCAACAGTTTTCGGAGGGTGCATTTTGCATCTCTAATATCAGTTGAGTACCAGGGGGCATTGGGTCTCATGCGTGTTTGTGCTTTTATACTTGTAGGGGTTGATGCTGCAGTTGATATTATGGAGTTCCATTTCTCTATGCCTATGTCAAGGGTTTCATAATCTTGCTGAAGTTGTGGTTCAATTTAGTCTATGAATGCTTCTTTTTTGAAGGCTCTAAATCTCCTGGTTATGGTCTCATTTTCCTTGTGTTGGATTAGGTCATTTAGGGTTAATGTGAATTCAATTAGATGGTGATCTGATCAAGGAACTGGTGTGATTGTTGGTGTTGTGGTCTTGCCTTGATCCACCAAGTGCTTTGGGATAAAAAACATATCTGGAGTTGTACCGTGTTGGTGTGTTGACAGCTTGGTAGTATTTTAGTGATTCCATGGCTTTTAGAAATGATGCAGCTTCCTTGGTGGATGTGGAGGTTAGGTTGTAGTCTCCTAGTGCAATGAGGGGTTTGAACTTTTTGCTGTGTGCACATATTGCTTCAAGTACTGTAGAGAGATATTCCGTTGTGGTTCCAGGGGGTCTGTAGGTGAGGGAGATGCTGAGGTGTTTGTTGGCTATGGTGATTGTGTTGGATTCTATCGTGTTTGCGGTAGAGATTGTTTTGAATCTGTATTCTTTTCTGGTCAGTATTAGCACTCCTCCACCTCTCGTTTGGGTCCTGATGCAATTAAATGCTGTGTAACCTTCTGGGATTATTTGATTTAATATTACTTGGTCAGAGTCATCTAGCTAGGTTTCTGTGATACATATTATTTCTAGTTTTTTGTCATTTATGAGGTCGAGGATAGTATTTAGTTTGTTCCTGATTGATCTGGTGTTTAGTAGGGCACATTTTATGTTGATTGTTGTGATTGGGTATACATATGGAAAGAAAAAGAAATCTTATCTTTTGTCTCATATTTTACACAATCAGTAAAGACAGTTTCCTTAATAAAAACATCAATTTCACCGTTCCACAACTAAGCATCAATTTCCATTTAAACTCTATGAGAGTAGCCTTAATAAAACATCTCTACAGAAGAACACTGAAAGACACTTTTTTTTTTAAAGTTTATTTTCATTTTATACAACAGAACATCTCAACAAGCATACAGTCACGCTATCTTGACCCCAATAACCCAGCTAACCATCCCTCCCACTAGTCCCACCCCCCACTGGCTCCTTATGGTAAGCCACCACGTGTTAACATTTGGACCTAGCAACAAAATCATCTATACATTGCCATTTATTCACATTATTCTGTCCCCTCCTCGCTGCCCGAACATTTATGCGTTGACAGTGGGTAGAGGTCCTGGCAGTCCTGGACCGACCTTGTCCTTTTTCAAATCCGATATATACACACAAAAGATTCCACCATAGGTTGAAGTCCAGCTTGGAGAGATCTTTCCAGCAGGTGAAAATCAGCTTCAGCGCAACAACCATCATAAAATCAAACAGATAAAACTTGTCATTAGTTAAGCCAACCGTTTCATCAGCTGACCGCAGTAAAATTGTCGGCCAGCGCAAGGGAGACCGAAACTTTAAAATACATTGTATCCTGTCCCATATCCGCGCCCAATAACCGCGAATGTGAGGGCACTCAAATAACATATGTTTCAGAGTGGCCAGGATAGTATTACACGTCCAACATGCATTCATAACAGCTTTATCCCACTTTGATACTTTTACCGGGGTGATATGAGCTCTGTGGGTCAAAAAAAAGAGGGATTGTAGAATAGCAGCACTATGCGCCGCTCTATTCGTCTTAAGCCAGAGTCGTTTCCAATCTATCAGTTGGAGTGGAATGGTTGAATCTGTTTCCCAAACCTTTTCAAGCCCCACTAAATAGTTCGGGGAGGCATCTCTCAGAAAAGCATAAAAGTGGGAGGCTACTCCCTTCCCACTACCACCAAATTCCACCCGTTTCAATAGGTCCCATTCCACAGTCAGATTTCCTACATACACCCCTGCCTTGGACAAACAGTGGATTAATTGCAGCCATTGAAAAAAGGAGGAAGCTGGAACTCACTTTGCAGTTCCTGGAAAGTCTTCCAACGCTGCGATATCGCTAGTTGCCCCAACGTCCAAATCCCTTTATTTTGCCACCCTTTCCAAGAAATAACTTTCTGCCCAATTTGAAACCTGCTGTTGTACCAAATAGGGATCTCACGGGATTGCGGTGAACCTTTGCATACTACCCGCTCAAACAGGTGGGCCGCATCCTGAGTGGCAGCGATGATTCTACCAGATGGGAAGGAATCAGGCCACCTCATGCCCAGCAACAATCCTGCTGGGATCGGATGGGCTATCCGCCTCTCCACCTCTAGCCACACAGGAGATCCCATCTGCTCGAACTCAGTCAGCCATAGCGCCCCCTGCTTAAAGCGGAAGGCGATATGATATTTCTGAAAATCAGGAAATTGGACTCCCCCTGCCTCCTTTGATGCCTTCAGCTTACGCGTAGCAATTCTGGGGGGTTTGCCCTGCCAAAGAAAATTGATTAGACATCTCTCCAGGGAACGGTATACCTGGGGGGGGGGGGGGGGGAAACCCAATGGCAACATTTCTAAGATATAATTAATCTTGGGGGCCAACACCATTTTGATTGATTCCACTCTACCCCACCAGGATATGTGCAAGGGAGACCATCGCTTTGTAAACTCTTGTACCATCTTGCTGAGGACTGTCCCATTCAATGCGATGGTTTCATCCAAATTTCTCACATACCGAACTCCAAGATATTTAACATCCTCGGTAGCCCAAACAAAGGGGTGGGGCTCTATCAAAGACTTGAAGGCATACTTATTTAGTGGAAAAGCGACCGATTTCGACCAATTGATTTTATATCCTGACAAACCAGAGAATTGACCAATCGTTTCCAAAAGGGAATCTAACGAAGAAGGACGTACAAACACCAACAGATCATCGGCATATGCGGTAATTTTAACCTCTAGATCTCGGATCCGAACTCCACCAATCCCAGGGTGAGAACGAACAAGAAGCAAGAGGGGTTCAAGGGCCAAATCAAATAATAAAGGTGATAGGGGGCAGCCCTGTCTCGTTCCCCTATGCAAAGCCACAGAAGCGGACAGGGCCCCATTAGCTAGGATACGCACAGAGGGGTTGGCATACAAAATATGAATAAGACGCAAGAAGGGATCCCCAAAACCAAACCACTGCAAGGTACGGGACAAAAAGGCCCACTCCAATCGGTCAAAGGCTTTCTCTGCATCTAAGGCAAGGCCAACCATCGGGTTCTCCTGATCTTCCACCACCGCCAGTATATCTAAAAGGAGCCGCGCATTATCCGACGTGGCCCTACCGGTGATAAAACCACACTGAGTGGGGTGAATCAAGTCCACTACAACCCTGGAAAGCCTTTGAGCCAGGACAGCAGCAAAAATCTTGTAGTCCGCATTTAATAAGGAGATAGGGCGGTAATTCTCCACCTTTTGCGGATCCCTACCTGGCTTGGGGAGAACTACTACCGTGGCTTCATTGAATGAGCCAACTGAGGGAGATTGGGCCATGAGAAGTCTGTAATACTCCAATAGTTGAGGCGCTAGTTCGGCCATGAACACTTGATAAAATTCACAAGGGATTCCATCAGGCCCTACTGCCTTCCCAGATTTCCCTGCCTTTATGGCCGCTTGGATCTCGCCTACTGTAATAACTGCATCTAGCTCACGTTGCTGGCGCTCCGTGAGCCTCGGGTGAGCTAACTGACCCAGCAGACTCTGGAAGTCCGTTTCTCTCAGCTCCCCTTCGGAGGAGTATAGATTTTCATAAAAGAGACGAAACGCCTCCACTATGTCTGAATTCTTCAAGAAAGATGCCTGGTTCTGCCCTTTGATCACCTCAATTCTAGCTTTGGATGCTCGGGGGGACAGTGTATTTACCAACAGATGACCAGATTTGTTGGATTCCAGATAAGTCCTGGTCTGCTGCTGGCTTAACAGCTGTTGAGCCTCCAAAGTTAATATTTGATTGTATTGAAATCTGAGCCTCTATAACCTTAACAGGATACTAGGATCGGCCCTAGTGGCCAGCAGGCGCTCACCAGCCTTAATTTGCATGTCCAGATCACGAAGCATCCCTCGCTGCAATTTAGCCAGGGATATTGAATAACTGGTGATCTTGGCTCGAATGTTTGCCTTAAATCCCTCCCACCAGGCCCAACCAGCGGTCTCGCCAGGCAAATTTATGGAAAAATACTCCTGAATGGCCTTACGCATAGATTCACAAAACCCTGGATCACCCAGTAGCCCCTTGTTAAAATAGAAAGCCCGGGTGGTGCCCTCCCTTTCTCCCAGCGTCACCGAGAATGTAATTGCCGCATGATCAGAAAGCTGGATGGGATTTATAGTGGCTCCCTCCACGGCAGGGATGAGGGATTTTGAGACGAGAAAGTAGTCAATCCGAGAATGCGATTTATGAGGGAGAGAGAAAAAGGTATAATCCTTCTCCTCGGGATGCAAAAGCCTCCAGATATCTGTTAGGCCTATTTCTTGCATAATGGACGCGACCACTGGGGCCGCCGAATGAGATCGGTGAGAGCGATAAGGGGTGCAGTCAAGCAAAGGATCTAACACCAGATTAAAATCCCCCCCAACCACTATATCGTGGGCAGCAAGCAGGGAAAGCTCAGCCGCAATCCCGTGGAAGAAGGCAGTATCACTGATATTAGGGGCATATAAATTCAAAATAGCCAGCTTCCTCCCATTGATGCGTATTACCACTGACGCCCATCGGCCCTCCACATCCGAGTGGCAGAGCTCAATTGCTGGAAGGAGCGCCCTCCTGACTAAGATTGCCACCCCGTTCTTATTTTTCACCGCTGCAGAGTGGGATACCACGATATACTTCCCCAACCCCAACTTTTCGGTTTCTTTAAGAGTTAGACAGGTCTCCTGAATTAGCACAACGTCTGCCTGCTCCTTAGTACAGTACATTAAGATCTTCTTGCGCTTAATGGGATTATTTATACCCTTCACATTCAGCGAAAGAAACTTAAGAGAGCTCATGGGACAGGATACACTGTATCAAACTGCAGTACATTACAAAAGTGATATACAACTAAGAGATGAAAATAAACTCCAAAACTAGGACCCAACAGAACCTTGGAAAAACCCTCCATACCATAAGGAGCCAACACATATCCCCAGAAAAGGGGCCCACTTGGGTGAACCAGCATGTCCAAGGGTTATCCACGCGCCGAACCAAAACACATCTACAATGTCCCAGCGCCACCCTCCCGGCCTGCCCCCGGGTTGGCCTAGGCCACTGCTATCCAGCGGCAGACCACCCTTGCCAGTGAACATCAGTAAATACACCGCACATAGTTAGCAAATGTGCAACTTTGATAGGAACGGCAGCTTCAGTGTCCCCCATCAGGACTTCTAATACTGGATCTCCAGCGTTTGTAGTAGTCAATGCATACGGGCCGCCTCGTGCTCCTCGATAAATGCTTTGAGTGCCTCCGAGTCCTCAAATGTGCGAGTTTGATTATGCAGCGTCACCCGCATCCGTGCGGGAAACATGAGGCCATAGCGAGCCTCCAGGGCCTGCAATCTGGGGCGAAGGGCAAGCATCTGTTTCCTTCTATCCACAGTCGCTTTGTGGAAATCTGGATAAAAGGCCACCTTCTGGCCATCCACCATGAGCGAAGGGTTTGCATGGGCCACTGCTAGGATCCTGGTGACATGAGAATGGCGCAGCGCACAAAAAATGATCGGGCGAGGCTGCCGCACATTGAGGCCCGGGTGTGAGGGGATCCTGCGTGCGCGCTCAATCTCAAACGGCGTATCAAACACAACATTCAACAGTTTTGGCACCACTGAAATTATGTAAGCCGCTATGTCAGGTCCCTCAGCTCCCTCGGGTACTCCCACAATTCGCACATTATTTCTGCAGGTTCTGTTGTTCAAGTCCTCTAAGCTGCGCTCTAGCATGGTTATGCGCTTAGAGTTGGAGTTAACCATATTTAGGCGATCTTCATGCACAGCTACAGCCTCCTCCACGCGAGTAAGCTTTTCCACCACTGCGGCTACTTGAGCTTTCATTTCTTGGAGCTCTAGCATATCGGCTTGCAACACGACGAGGGTCTCCCCGTTCGCTGCGACCATATCCCTTACAGCACGGATTTCATCGAGGATCGCCTGTAGGCCTGCTGGTGGCTCCCCCCCGTGCGCCATCTTCTGCGGGGAGGGAGGATCTGATTTGGCCCGTTTAACGCCAGAACCAGTGGAAGCAGGATAGTCCAATCTAGTGGGCTTACCCGAGGGCATTCCAACACCCTGTAGATCTATTCCAAGCGGTGTATTTGACGCCTGGAGGGGGCACTGGGAGCAATGTTCTTCACAGTGTTAGGGCAGCTCGAGGTCTAGGCGACCATCTTGGATCGTGCTAGCTCCGCCTCTCACTGAAAGACACTTTTACTAAAGTGCAGTAATGTTTTGCACTCACTATGTACATGGAAGAGTGGAGGAGAGTGGTTAGCGCACAGACCTAGTGACCAAAGAGGCTGGGGCTCAAAGCCCACTGTCTCTCCTTGTGGCCTTGAGCAAGGCACTTAACCCTCCATTAGATTGTAAGACCTCCAGGGGATAGAGAAATAGCTACTGTACCTGTTTGCAACTTATCTTAAACTACTACTGGAAAGGTGCGCCTCAAGTTAACTGCCATGCATAAAGAATTGACTCTACTAAGGGAAGAACTAGCTGCAATGAAACGCACCTCTTCTAGGATATAAACCAAAGTCCACCACCGCTCCCACAAAGAATCAAACATCCCAGGAACAAATGGATCACTGTGGACTTGGGTAGATTGCGACCTGTAACGCAGAGACACCCTATACATCAAGAGATAGCCCTGTATTCATTTATTTATTTATATTATTTCTATACCGCACTCTTAAAATCAGCGCAGTTTACATGACACAAACAAATTGTACAAAGCAGCAGGCATGCGGTGTACATTCCAGGGAAGAGGTTTTTACAACTTGGATTCAATGGGGCAACTATTTACACTATGTACAACTGAGCTGTGCATCAACAGGTCTGTCATAGGCACTCTCTGAGCTGATTACATATTAGGTTATATACAAGTTTGGGCAGTCGTATTCAGACAGTGGGTATGTTATCGTGCCCTGGGTGTAACGGTGGTGCCATTATGGTGGTTGGGGGTAAGCTTGGCTGTGTTGTTTCACCGGGCAGGGAGTAATGAAGGAGGAATAAGTGGTGCTTCAGGGCCTTTTGAAATTGGGCGAGGTCAGTTATTGCCCGGATGGAGGTTGGGAGGGCATTCCAGAGTGTAGGTGCATAATATACAAATGCTCTATTCCTTGCTGTCTGGGAGCATTTTGTTATTGCTCCAGGGATTACCAGTGTGTTTAAAGCGCATGATCTTCTGACCCTATTAGCAAGTATGGGGAGGATAAGGTCTGTTAGGGTGATGGGGGATAGGTTGTTGATGGCCTTGAATGTCATTAGTAAAACTTTAAAAGTGAGTCTGCAGTGGACTGGCAACCAGTGGAGGTGTTTTAGGACAGGGGTTATGTGGTCCCTTCTGGAGGCTCCATGCAAAACTCGGGCGGCTGTGTTCATCGCCAGCTGCAGGGGGTTCAGGGGGTTCTTGGGGACTCCTTGTAAAATAGCGTTGGCATAGTCGAAGTGCGGGGTTACCAAGGCTTGGAAAATTATCTGGAAATCATCTGGTTCCAATAAGGGTCGCAGGTGGCGGATGGTTCGTATCTTATGATAGATTGCTCTGACTGTATTGCTTATGTGTGCTTTCAAGTCGATATGCTGGTTAAGGGTGATTACCAAGTAGCGGATGGTGGGCTTATTCAGGAGCTCCATGTCTCTTACTCTTATTGATGTTGGTGGGGTGAAGGAGTGATTCCTCGTGATGAAGGGGACATCAGTTTTCTTGAAATTAATTCTGAGGCTCTGTGTGTGGAGCCAATCTGTGACAGCCTCGAAGCAATTTGTCAGGGATGAGAAATCGGGTTGGTTGATTGAGAATGGAGAGAAGAGTAGCACATCGTCAGCATATAGTAGGCAGGAGACCTTGAAGGAATGGATGATTGTGCAGATGGGTTGCATGTATATGCTAAAAATGCATAATGCCTTCTCTGCTTTGGTTAATGAGGATGCCCAATCCATGGAAACTGAAGGGCCCTTAAATGAGACAGTCAATGCCCAATCTTCTGCTAAAGCACCAAATATGAAGAAAAACTCACCAAACAGAAAAAGCGTAGCTACTCACCTGTAACAGGTGTTCTCCAGGGACAGCAGGAATCAGCCCTCACATATGGGTGATGTCGGCGCAGACGGATCCCTCGTGCAGAGCAAATCCGCAGCTTTCTAAGAAAGCCTTTGGGAATTGCATCGTGAATGCCTTCCGCCTAGGGTGCCATCTTGCTCAGTCAAATGACATAGCTAAAAAGACAGCAAAAAGAACAAAAATAATAATAGGACTGCAACTCCAAGGGGAGGAGGCAAGGTCATGAGGACTGATTCCTGCTGTCCCTGGAGAACTCCTGTTACAGGTGAGTAACTACGCTTTCTCCAGGAACAAACAGGAAGTCAGTCCTCACATATGAGACTTGCCAGCTATAGGCTACCAAGAACCCACAGATGAAAAATAGGCTCCCTCTACGAGAGCTACAAGCAGCCACAATAGGAATCTAACTGAGAGAGTAGCACTCCGGTCTTCTGACACAGAAGGGTCTGAGGGCAGGAGTTGCCTAGACTTTGAAAAGGTTACAGAGTACAGCCTGGCCGAAAGCACTGTCCCATTGGGACTCCCTATCAGGGCAGTAATGGGTTGTGAAAGTCTGACCCGAAGACCAGGTGACAGCCCGGCAGATATCTGCCAGCAGAAGTGAGCCACTGATGCCACCATAGCCCTGACCCGGTGGGCCGTAACACAACTCTGCAACAGAAGCTCAGTCGCCCTGTATGCCCAGGCAATACAGTCTGCTACCCAGGTGGACAGCATATGCTTGGAGATGGCCATCCCCAGCTTAGTGGGGTCATAGGATATGAAGAGCTGAGAAGCCCTTCTATGGCCTTGCGTATGCTGAACGTAGAAGGCCAACGCCCTCTTACAGTCCAGGGTATGCAGAACTGTCTCTGCCCGACTGGCATGCAGCCTGGGAAAGAAGGTAGATAGTACTACCTCCTGGTTGGGGTGGAACGAAGAGACCACTTTCGGAAGGAACTTGTGGTGTGTGCGGAGCACCACCCGGTTCCTATAGAACCTTGTATAAGGCCTATTGGACACCAGGGCCTGAAGCTCACTCACTCGCTGAGCCAACGTGAGTGCCACCAAGAAAACTACCTTCCACGAAAGGTAGCATAGATGGCAGGTTGCCATCGGCTCAAATGGCGGATGAGTAAGCTGCCCTAAGACCACATTCAAATCCCACTCGGTTGCCGGAGGGCGAACCAGGGGCTTCAGCAGAAGTAGGCCTCTCAGGAACCTGGACACCAAAGGATGTGCAGAAAGAGGCTGTCCATCCACTGGGAAGTGGTGTGCAGCCAAGGCACTGAGGTGAACTCTGATGGAGTTGGACTTAAGGCCAAAATCTGAAAGGCGGAGAAGATACTGTAGTACCACTGCAACCTGGCAGGAGAAAGGATTCACTTTCTGCTTTTTGCACCACACCCCAAACCTACGCCACTTAAAGGCATAGGTCCGTCTAGTTGACTGCCTCTTTGAGGCCAGCAAAACTTCTTCCACATTTTTTGGAAAGAAGAGAGGTGCGAGAACTACCCTTTCAGCAGCCATGCCATCAGGTTGTGTGAACTGAGGTTGGGGTGCAGAAGAGTGCCCCCCTCCTGAGACAGGAGGTTTGGATAGGATCCCAGAGGGATTGGGGCCTCCACCACTAGTTGAAGCAGAAGTGGAAACCAGGGTTGCCTCGGCCACCTGTGGTTTACGAGGATGACCGAGGCCTTATCCTGGAGGATCTTGAATAGAGTCTTGGCCACCAGAGGCGTCGAAGGAAATGCATACAGGAGGCTCACAGACCATGAGATGAGAAAGGCATCGGCAGCCACCCTGTTTGGATGTGGCTGTCTGGAGCAAAAGCGGGACAACTGGTGATTGTATGGGCTCACAAACAGATCCAGTGTCGGCTGTCTCCAGGTCTGAAAAAGTCATTGGGCCATACTCGTGTCCAGCTGCCATTCATAGGGCTGGAGAATCCTGCTTAGCCTGTCGGCTAAGTAATATTCCTGGCCTGGTAGATAAACTGCTTTCAGATGCATGCCATGCCAGACTGCAAAGGAGCACAGGTCCAAAGTTTCCTGGCACAGCAGGCGGGACCCCGTGCATCCCTGCTTGTTCACATAGAACATCGCTACTTCGTTGTCTGTTTGTACCAAGACAGGCTGATGAGCCAAAGTTTGACAGAAGGCTCGCAGAGCCAGGCAAATGGCACGAAGTTCCAGGAAATTGATCTGCTGTGTGCTCTCGTTCGGAGACTACATGCCTAAGTGCAAAGTCCCTGGCAATGGGCTCCCCAGCCCAGCAAGGATGAATCCGTAATTAGGATCCTTGTTTGTTGAGGAGCCTGAAAGGTTGCCCCCGCCTCCAAGTGTTTTGGTTGAAACCACCGGCCCAAGGACTGTAACAGTCTTTTGGACACTTTAACTCTGTCTCAAAGTCCGCCTGTGGCTTGTGTCCACTGGTCCCTGAGGCACCACTGAGCTGTTTGCATGTGAAGGCGGGCATCCGGTGTCACATGTACTGTGAAGGTCATGTGATCAAGGAGGCGCAGGAAATGTCTTGCTGATATTTGGGACCTGCAACTCACTTGATGTGCTAGGGCCAGGAGTCTCTGTGCCCTGTCTACAGGCAGGCAAGCACTTGCCTGAAGGCACTGTTCCCTCTAAGCTGTGCGCGTGCACACACCTCGCTGAGCGAGCGCACATACTTTACAACGGAGCGCACAAAAATTACAGTTCTGATTCTGATAGAAAACAGACGTCTTAAAATTTAAAAGTTGTGATTGTAATTACTATAAATGTTCTGCTTCATTTAGTAATCGTCTATTTTCATTTAATTTGATTAAAATCAATGTGGTGTACATACTGTATTCTGACGTGTAGTCAAATTTTAAAGTATATAACTCAGAGTGTCGTTATGTGGCGCAAGAAAATTTAATCTTCCTTCAAAAGCTGCACAGCTGAAATTTTATGCGCACACAGCCTACAGAAAATTAGAGGGAACATTGCCTGAAGGGTATATAGTCTGGCCCCAATGAACTCTAGTTATTGAGCGGGGACTAGGGTAAACTTGGCATAATTGATTACAAACCCTAGATGCTGAAGCACCTGAATGGTGCAAGATGTGGCCTGTTGGACCTCCATGGCCGACGTGGCTCTGATGAGCCAGTCATCTAGGTAGGGGAAGACAAGAACTCCCTGCATTCTGAGGAAGGCTGCCACCACCGCCAGGCACTTTATGAATACCCTGGGGGCGGAGGCCAGGCCAAAGGGAAGTACTCTGTACTGATAATGGTTTCCCCCCACCACAAAGCGTAGATATTGTCTGTGGTCTGGATGAATTAGGATGTGTGTATATGCATCCTTTAGGTCTAAGGAGCATAGCCAGTCTCCCTGGTGGAAGTAAGGCAGCAATATTTGAAGGGAAAACATCTTGAATTTCTCCCTCACCTGGAATTTGTTTAAGTTTGTCAGACGGCTGCCTGGGTGAGAATGTTCACAGTCTTGGCAAGTGCATATGTCAATATGATTTGCAAGGGATTGTGGTCAATGCAGTCCATTCACACCAGACACAGCTGCTCACAATAATTTAGTTGTGCTCAAGTGTAAAGCCAATAAGATATTTATTTATGGCGTTATTTCTCCCAACACAGATATGCTTGGTAGCACATAAATCAGGTTACTTGCTTTCAGTGTTAAACTTGGAAAAACAAAATCAGGAAAACAACATTTTAACTTATCAGGCAATCAAAGCAAAAGAAATAAGACCTGGTTGGCAACAAACTGGTCTTTTCTGTAGGCTTTAGCTAATATTCTCTTAGCAATGTATCAAACAACAAACCAAAAGCCACAAAGAAAGAAAAACTGTTCTTTTCAGGTTAACTTCTTATATCTTCCCACATAGATTCAGAAGTGATTCTCTCAGAGCACACAAGCAATTAGGTAAGGCTCAATTGCTAGCAGTTATCCAGCTGAAACCCCTTAGCTGGCTTGCTTTCTACTGCGTGGCTAAAAATACTACTCAGGAGCTTTTCTGAGTAGATTACAGAACAAGTTTGTATTTCTTTGTGATGGTTGCTGTACTTTATAACAGAAAATCACCAAAGGAGTTTAGACAGAGAGCAGTCCATGTAAACAGATTCTTCATCTGCTATCACCCCCTCTTCTTCAACAAGCATGGGTTCAATATCATGGATTGGCACAGATGAATCTCCCAATGGAGCACTTTCAGGAGAATACTTGTTTCCCTGCTGTCTTTCAAGGTTATAGCTAGGGCATAGATCAGTGTTCATACCTGAGCTTCCATTGCTGTTAGAGTTCCTCTCTATATAGCCTGGCCAGTATGTAGTCCAGTTCTTATGTCCAGCCTTCCAATCCAGATCCCTGGACACTGGATCTCTCTTCACATACCTTCTGGCACGGGTCTTAGGGTCCCTTCCACGTGCAGCCGTCTCTCTCACAGGTACTGTCTGGAGATTCCTAGCTCTGCAGCACCATTCCTCTGGCTTTCCCCAGTCCAATGGTGTATGTTGGCCCTTGGAATGCCTCCCAGTATACGTACTGCTCTGGACTCTTCTAGACCTTACAAAGACTTTTCTCTTCTTTCTTCCAAAGGGTTTCTTGCCCTCTCTGTCCGTCCGGTTTGGCTTCTGCTTCTGATAATCCTTCAGATGAAACTGAGGATAATTCTCTGGATATCCAAGTTGATCATGAAGATGATGATCCTGAGGATGATTCTCTGTAGAATAAACTCTACCTTTATTCTGCTTAGATGAGTGCTCCTTCCTAACACAGCACAGCTGTGCTGAATCAGGCCCTGCCCTTTGAGATGAGTGCTTAGGGATTACCTCATAGCCCTCCTGATTGAACACACGTTTCCCCACTTGAGCTCCTCTAATGGCTGTTGGAAACCTGGTGCATTCTGGGACTGGTAGTCTTTTATGGGAAAATTCTGTTTTCTTATTTCTACCAGAACTGACAGGTTGCTTGTTCAGAGTCACTTCACCTTTTCTATAGCTCCTTCCTGAGCTATGATAAGCTTCCTTATCACAAGTTGCACAGGTCGAGGATGAGTCTTAGGCCTCCTGTCCTTTTTGGTACCAGAAAGTACCTGGAGTAAAAGCCCTTGCCCTGTAGGTGGTGGGGCATCGGTTCTACTGCCTGATCCTCGAGAAGACCTGCTAACTCCTTCAGAAGAAGGTCCTGGTGAAGAGGAGACCTGAGAGGCTCTCCTGGAAAGTAAGGAGGAGGCACCTGAGTCAAATGGAGTAGATAGCCCTGATGGACGATCTGTAGGACCCAGGCATCTGTGGCGATGGCTGGCCACCTGTGGGCATACAGGGCAAGCCATCCTCCTGTGCGTTGCCTTTCTCCAATGGTGAGAGGGGCTATGCCTTGAGAGTCAAAAGCCACTCCCAGGCTGAGCCAGAGCTGGTGCCTGGGGTTTGGGGGCTTTCTGTTTACGCGGGCCATGTCCCTGTCCCTTGGCCTGATGCCCCTGTTGGAGAGCCTGGGAAGCCTGAAATGGGGGTCGGGGGTAGCATCGGTCAGCAGCACCCTTCCTCGGGAAAAAGGGCTTCTTACCCGAGCCCTTCTTTTTAGAAGGGGCAGAAGTCTTCTTTGAGAGCCGTGTCCTGGTCATGTACTCGGTCTCGAGCTCAGCAGCCTTTTCTGTTATGAGTATACCGAAGAGGTTCTCTCCCCGGCATGGGACATTGACCAACTTGTCCTGAACCCATTCTTCGAGGTCTGACGACTGAAACCATGCCTGGGGGCATGC
The DNA here is from genome assembly GCA_033557465.1 of Ichthyophis bannanicus. Lineage (NCBI taxonomy): Eukaryota > Metazoa > Chordata > Amphibia > Gymnophiona > Ichthyophiidae > Ichthyophis > Ichthyophis bannanicus. The sequence goes on along the minus strand of CM066031.1, from coordinate 516,080,799 downwards.
ATGGATGCCCACCGCAGCTACTCAAACTTGTCATAGGCAGCTCGAGTCATGAACTTCGAGCACTCATGGACAGGCTCTTGAAGTGCTGCAAAGATCCCTCAGAGAAATCAGCCGAGAGCCCGGCGATCGCCAGATCTCACAGATACATGCCCATGTACAGCTGGTATGCCTGGATCTGACATGCCAGCATAGAACCCTGGTAGCACTTCCTGCCGAGGGCATCCAAGTTGCAGGCCTCCCTGCCAGGAGGCACTGAGGAGTGTGTCTTCTGGCTCTTTAGCCGGCGCATGGCCGATTCAACAACCATGGAGTTGTGCGGCAGTTGTGCTTTTTGGAACCCAGGACTCTTGCAGACCCGATACATCAAGTCGATCCGACTGCTGATCACTGGCGCTGATGCCGGCGTCTCCCACATGCGGAGAATCAGTTGTTCCAGGATCGGAAGGCACTGGTACAGTAAGGGCCTCCTGAGGGGGAGAGTCATACTGGAGGATCTCAAGCTCTTCGGCTTGAGGATCCTCCTCAGACTCCACAGGGAATGCCAAAGCCTTTGACATGTCCCTCATGAAGTCCAAGAACCTAGTGTCCTCCGGGGGGGGACCTTTTCCGAGGTTCGGACACCGGAAAATAAGATGTGATGTCCCTGTGCTGGCAGGTGTCTGGGGACTCTTCTTCCTCAGTCTCCCAGCCTGATGCCTCCGAAGAGGAATCAAGTGGCTCCGGCCTCGAGGGCTTTGGCTTTGAACTGCCCCGACGCCAGTCGAACCGGCGGTGACGATCTCGGACCTGAACAGGAGGTCAAGTGAGACCTCGGCCAAGGATCGACTCGAGTACGCATGGTCTCGAGGATCGGCTCAGCCTCCGGGGTCAACTTGGACGTCGGTAGCACGGAGGTGACCGGTGAGACCAGTTATCAGCACCCGCTGCTGCTCCATGAAGGCAGACATGCTGCGCTCCAGGGCCACCATTCTGAGAAAGAGCTCAGAAGGCTCTGCAGCCACCGGGTCGGGTCCTGATGCCGTCAGGCTCGATGCCGGTTCTTCCAGAGGAGAGTCCTCAATGAGGACAGTTGTTACCTGCCTTGGCTGCACCGTATCCCATCGAGAAAGCTTCGCTGGACACTCCATCTCCGAGGATCCGGGCCTGTGCTTGGGGCTCCGCAACCGGTGCCGCGAGAAACCAGGCCGTTCAGAGCCATCCAACGATGCTGCTTTCGAGGATTTTTTCTTCCTTCGATATTCCCGCGAGGGAGACCTACTCTCCAAGGAACCTCGACGATGCTCGGGCTCAGAATGCTCCCAAGACGTTGAGGCCTCAGAAGAGGTCCAGGCCCGCGAAGGTACGGACTCAGCAAAAATCCTATCATGCTGCTGCTGGCGGCTTCTCAGGGCCGTCGAGGACATTTTCCTGCATGGACCACAGACCTTTGGGTCGTGGACAGGCCCGATGCAGCGGAGACAGCAGTCATGTGTGTCGGTGAGGGACATTAATTTTGTACACCGATAACATTTCTTAAACCCACTGGCAGCCATTGGGGGAAAAGGGCCCCTGCGAGGTCAAAGACCCAAGCTGCCAGTGAAAAAAGAAAAAGAGCGTGAACACTAGTCACGAAGGACAAAAAACGAAAAATCTAACCGGACTCGATACCGGTGTACCGAGCCGAAGGCGGGAAGGGGAACCAGTGTCGAACCGGAAGAAAAGAATAAACTTAAGTATTTTAACTACTTTTTCCACGGCGACTACTGGACTATGTCCAAAGTGCTCTGCTGAAAAAAAGAGACTGAGCAAGATAGCAACCTTGGGCGGGAAGGGGACTGCACAAGGGCAATGCAATTCCCAAAGGCTTTCTTAGAAATCTGGGGATTTGCTCTGCACGAGGGCTCTGTCGGCGCCGTCACCCATACGTGAGGGCTGACTTCCTGCTTGTTCCTGGAGAACTACTACTACTACTTGGAGATTCCATCATCAGAGGCACCAACTTGGGAACACAGTTCAAAGGAGAGAAGATAGTCAAATGCCTCCCAGGCTCTTCAGCCAGCAGGAATACAAACCAAATTGTTGATGTAGTTAGCGCAGAAAGTGAGCACTCCAAAACTGATGTTGTCATCCACTTGGGTACAAATGACCTGGCTAGAAACAGTGCCTCTGCAGTTCAAAGGGACTTCCAAACTCTGGGAGAGAAACTAAAGCCCATTGTTAACACTGTGGCATTCTCAGAAGTTCTACCTGTTCTTGGTAAGGGGGCAGATAGGCTGCATCGCATAAACAGCTTTAACACATGGCTCCAGACCTGGTGCAAACAAGGAGGATTCAGATTTATAGGCAACTGGGTAAACAACAGACTATACTGTGCTGATGGACTACATCTCTCTGTCGCAGGGAAAAGAATCCTAAGTGAAAAATTCAGGCAGTATGTGGATATGCATTTAAATTAGAAAAAGGGGGTGACGGATGGGGAAGGACAAGTTCAGGACATCACTCCCGGCAAAAGCAGAACAACATCAGAAACAGCCACACTTATAAACCACACATCAATGACAAGTGGGAAGAAGTGGGCAGAACAAAATCAATACAAAATACATGCAAGCCAGTTAAATGCTGGAAAACAATGAGCACAAATGCTCAAAGCTTAATCAACAAAGTTCCGGACCTGGAAGCCCTAATGGTGGAAATGGACTTGGACATTGTGGCCATTACAGAAACATGGTTTAATGAATCGCATGAATGGGATATAGCCATGGCTGGCTATAATCTATTCAGAAGAGACAGAGAAAGTGGAAAAGGAGTAGTAGCCTTGTATGTCAAAAGCAATATTAAAGCTATTGAAATGCAGGGGGCATGGGGAAAAGAAGAAGGGCTCTGGATTATGTTGGAAAGAGGAGATGGCACTGTCATCCATACTGTTGTAGTCTAAGAAATAGATAACAAATTGATTATAGATATTATAGATATTGCCAAGATAGCCACAAAGGGGGAAGTGATCATATTGGGTGACTTTAATCTATCCAATGTGGATTGAATTACTCCTTCTATGAATCTGGAAAGAAGCAAAAAAAATTGTGGATGCTTTCCAAGATGTGTTACTTAGACAAATGGTGATGGAACCAACCAGGGAAAGCTCAACGCTGGATTTAGTGCTCACCAACGGTGATAGCATGTCGAATGTCCTGGTGGGTGCCCCTGTGAGCAGCAGCGATAATCACATGGTGTGGTTTGAGATAAAAGCCAAGGTGCAGTCCAATCATAGCAAGCTCAAAGTCCTAAACTTATGGCCAAGTACCTGAAGGAGGAGTTGGCAGGGTAGGAGGGGATAAGGGAAATTGAATTGCAATGGGCTAACCTAAAGGTGGCAATAAAAGGGGCAACAGATAAATATGTAAATAAAGTAAATAAAAACAAGAAGAGAAGGAAACCTATTTGGCTCTCCAAAGAAGTGGCTGCTCAAATAAAGGCAAAAAACACAGCTTTCACAAAATTCAAAAGCTTGCCAACAGAGGAACACAGAAAGGAATACAGGATCAAACTAAAAGAGACAAAAAGAGAAATAAGGAAAGCAAAATCAAAGGCAGAAGAAAACATGGCTAAAGATGAGAAGTGTGGCGACAAAACTTTCTTCACGTATATTTGGGAGAGGAGGAAAATCAGAGATGGAATTGCAGGACTCAGAAGTGCTAGGAACGGACTCATGGAAAGTGACATTGAAAAAGCGAAATTGCTAAATACTTCTGCTCTGTTTTTACTAAAGAAAATCCTGGAGACGGACCACCTGTGACTCCCAAATATAAAAATGGGAATGAAGTAGATACCACACCATTCACAGAAGGTGATGTGTTAGAACAACTTGCAAAATTGAAAGTGGACAAGGCCATGGGACCGGATGGGATACATACCAGGATACTGAAAGAGCTCAGAGGTTCTTTCAGGGCAGTTAAAGGATGTTTTCAACAGATCCTTGGAAACAGGAGAAGTTCCTCAGGACTGAAGAAGGGCTGATGTGGTACCTCTTCACAAAAGTGGTGATAGGGAGGAAGTGACAAACTACAGGCCCGTAAGCCTTACCTCAGTGGTGGAAAAAGTAATGGAGGTGCTCCTGAAAGAGCGAATAGTGGACTTTCTCAAAACCAACAGTTTGCATGATCCGAGGCAACATTGTTTTACCAAAGGACGATCTTGACAAACAAATCTGATTGAGTTCTTTGACTGGGTGATCAGAGCTAGATCAGGGGCATGTGATGGATGTCATCTACCTAGATTTCAGCAAAGCCTTTGATACTGTTCCTCATAGGAGGCTTATCAATAAACTCAGTAGTTAGGGGATGGGTCCCAAGATGGTGAACTGGATCAGAAATTGGTTGACTGACAGACAACAGAAGGTGCTGGTAAATGGAGTTCACTCGGATGAAAGGAGGGTGATTAGCGGGGTGCCCCAGGATTCGGACCTGGGCCTGGCATTGTTCAATGTATTTGTGAGTGATATTGCTGAAGGACTGAATGGAAAAGTCTGTCTTTTTGCAAATGACACAAAAATTTGCAACAGAGTGGACTCCCCTCAGGGAGTGGATAACGTAAGGAAAGATCTACAAAAGCTGGAAGAATGGTCTAATGCTTGCCAGTTAAGATTTAATGTGAAGAAGTGCAGTGTCATGCACTTGGGAAGAAGAATCTAAGGGAAATGTACATGATAGGGGGCGAGAGTTTGGTGTGCATGGACCAGGAGAAGGACCTTGACGTGATTATTTCTGAGGATCTCAAGGTAGCAAAACTGTGCGACAAGGCAGTGGCAAAAGCCAGGAGGATGTTGGGTTGCTTACAAAGAGGACTTACCAGCAGAAAGGAAGAGGTACTAATGCCACTGTATAAGTCACTGGTGAGGCCTCACTTGGAATACTGTGTTCAGTTTTGGAGACCATATCTTGGAGTGGAGGAGTAGCCTAGCGGTTAGAACACTGGCTTGGTAACCAAGCAACCAGGGTTTGATTCCCACTAGCACTCCTTGTGGCCTTGGGCAAGTCACTTAACCCTCCATTGCTTCGGAAGAAAGGCCTGGCAATCTACTTCCAGTGACACTGCCAAGAAAACCCAGGAGCTTCTGGGTCACCAGGAGTCAGGACTGACTCAAAGGCACACATTGCATTGCATCTTGCAAAGGATGTAAAAAGACTGGAAGCTGTTCAGAGGAAGGCAATCAAAATGGTTTGGAGCCTGCATCAGAAGCCTTATGAGAAGAGACTTGAAGACCTAAATATGTACACTCTGGAGGAGAGGAGGGATAGGGGAGATATGATTCAGATACTTAAAGAGAAATAATGAACCAACAAACCTCGTCCAAAGAAGGGGGAAGCTGTAAAACCAGAGGGCATAACATGAAGCTGCAAGGGGGTAAATTGAAAGGCAATGTCAGGAAATACTTTTTCACTGAAAGGGTGGTGGATGCTTGGAATGCCCTCCCGATGGAAGTGGTGGGGGTAAATACGGTGACAGAATTCAAAATGGCATGGGACAGACACAGTGGATCCCTTTACAGCAACAGGATAAAATCAAAATAAACTTAACTATCTAATTTCTCAACAAACAGGGGTGTCCTACACGGAGCAGTGGGTTCATCCCTAAACAGACTTGGGGATGGGTGGCCTGCACGGAGCGGCAGGTGCACCTACTCTTGCCATCTTACTGGGCAGACTAGATGGACCATACTGGTCTTTATCTGCCGTCATTTACTAAGTTTCTATGTAAATAAATATGAGGCTAATTTTTATAACAGCGCACCTATGTTTGGATGTGAAGGTGCCCGGTTTATAAAGACACAGTCTTAAAACGTGCCTGCACTTAAACATAAAGAAGACAAAGATCTTGATACCTGGCAAAATCAATAAGTTCATCTCCTTGCTCTGAGACCTGGCTTCTCCCTGAGGACTCATCTTCAGTTGCTGGTCTCTCTCATGGTGGCTATCAATTCTCCCACAAGCCTCGTCCCACTGGCCGTGGTGGAGATGTTTGGCTTCTATTCTCTCCTTTCTGTCAGTTTCAGCCCCTCCTTCTGCCACAGTCTCACTCCTTTCCTCCTTTGAAATCCATTCTGTCCAGCTTTTTACCTCAATACCTCTCCAACCAGCTTTTATTTATTGACCTCCTGACGTCTACTTCTACCTTTCTCTCTGACTTTGACTCGTGGCTTTCCTTCTTTCTAGATTCATCTCCCCCCCCCCCTTATTCTCAGGCATTTTAATATTCATGTTGATAAATTCTCCGACCCTTATGCTTTAAAGCTCCTCTCCTTTACTGCATCATTCAACCTCCAGCTTTGCACTACTGCTGCTACTCACCAGCAAGGCCACTGCCTTGACCTTGTATTCTTCTCTAATTGCCTACCCTCAAACCTCTGTACCTCACTTCTCCCCTTATCGGATCACCTGCTAAGCTTCACTCTCCATCACTCATCACCTCAACCTCGCCCTATCTCTTTCAACCTCTTTAGAAATCTTCATGCTATTGATCCGTTGGCTCTCTTCTCCACTGCGCCATCATCTCTTTCTTCCAGTATGTCACTCTGTCTCTGCTGATGAAGCAGTAGTTTCCTGTAACACTGCAATGTCCTCTGCTCTGGATGCACTTGCTGGTCCTATGCCATGCCCTGTGAGGTGTACCGTACCTTAACCCTGGCTGTCTTCCACTACCCACTATCTATGTTACTGTGCGTGTTCAGCTGAGCGTGCTTGGCTCAAATCCAGCACCCTTGTGGACTTGCTACAAAATTCATGCTTCTCTCTTTCCAGACAACCATAACACTTGCCAAACAAGACTATTATGTCCATCTGACTAATTTTCTTGCCTCTGACCCTCAACGTCTCTTTACAAATTTCAACTCTCTCCTCAAGGTGCCTTCGCCTCAGACTCCTCCCTCCCTTTCTGCCAAAACCCTGGCTGACTACTTCTATGACAAGAATATTCACAAAGCAATCAGAATCAGAGAGAACAGAACGTATTCACAAGGCCATGACCAATGTTCCCACCAAGCTGCATGGGAGTCCTCGGTTATGCTGCTGCTGGTAGGGGGTGGGGGTGGTATGCTGTGATACCGCGGTTTTAATTACAAGGTTCTCAACACTAAAAGTGTGGTATCACAGTACCTCCTGCTACCAGCAGCAGGGTGACCAGAGGATGCCTGCACAGCTTGAAGGGAGTGCTGGTCATGACTAGTAGGACGTGGATGGTGCAGAGGCACAAGACTCATCTTGGCTAGAGGCACAGACTGAGCTGTCAGAGACGGGATGCAGTGGCAGAAATGTTTTTTGCTCCCTCACTTGACAAAAGGGGGCGGTTTTTTTTGCTGCTTCGGCCTAGAGAACAAAATTATCTAGTTATAGTACTACATATTCTACAAATAACCAGCAAAAAATGCAAAGAAAGAACCCCAAGAGCCCCAGCCAGTCAGAATGTAGAAATCATATTAAATGATTCGGAGACTGAGGACAACCACATATGTTTGTCATACGTGAGAAACCGCTCTGAATGTGAGGGGAATTGGATAATTCAATTTCTGTGTATTTACATGTCTTTACAAGTCCCATTCCCAGCCTGGTACATGTATAAAGTCTGCTTATATACAGAATTCATTTTAAGCCAACTCCTGGAAAACTCCATTAGCAAAGCCTAGGCAGACATATAAGAGAAATCCTCACAGACTCACAGCACTGAAGCTACAGTGTCATTAATCAGGCGAGCTCTGAAAGGCTGTGTAAATGGTTATCACTGTTCCATCAAGAAATGCTTAATTTAACCCATTACTAATTTGTTAGTGAAGGAAATTTCTGTATGAAAGAATGAAAGGAGGGAATCTAATAATGGACCAAAGTAACTTAGGAAAGGATATCCAATGATCACTATTGTTATCCAGGATAGACAAGCTCCAACCCACCCCCTAAAACACCCTCCCCTTCTGTAGCTCCAGATTTAGCCCTGGAATCAATACCTGCCCAGAAGTCATGGTTTCTTCCTCTCAGAGACCAACATAGTCTTTAGAAAGTGCTGAGTTCTAAGACCGGAAGGCCAGAGTTTCATGCTCCTGCTTAACATGGTTATTTCCTGAAGGAGAAGCTGATAAGATTTATAACCATGATGCCAAAATAGGTTGGAATGTTAAATGATTAAGATGCTCTCTTTTAGAATGTCAGCGTGACCCATCCTTTATTATTGGAAGCTGCCAGGAAGCACTAACCAATTTTTTAAAATAATCTTTGTTTTATTTCTTTTTGAATCTGTTTAATTCACTCTTTTGAAGTGTTTCCTTTCCTTGCTGATCCTCTGCATTGTTCTTTATGACTTTGTAAAACTTTCTTCTCTCACTATATACATGATCACAAAGTAACACTTCAAAAATATATCCACCACAATAAAGGGGTATGTTTACTAAACTGCGTTAGTGTGATTCGCGTTAGGAGCCGCGGTAGAGACAGAAATCCCAATAAGGACATGGGTGGGTACATCGTTACCGCGAACGCGCGTTACAAGGCGCCATAAATGAACGAGCGCTACAGGGCATGTTACCGCTCGTTAATCTTAAGAAGGCGTGCAGGCATACAAGCACAGCAACAGAGCTGTAGCACAATGGTTACAACACTGACTGATAGTACAGGGGTCATGGGTTCAATTCCCCAGTGGGCCTAATGTATAAGGCTGGCTGAGGCAGCACCCTTTACATTTAAGTAGTGATTGTTGAGGCATTTGAGGTGTATTTTAATTAGTGCTGCCAGCAAACACACCCTCACAGTGGCATAACCTAAGGTTATCTGCTGTAGGTGGGGGGGGGGGGTGTGTGTGTATGGACCCATAGGCAGATCATGTACCACCACACAACCCACCCTCTGGGGCTCAGGGTGGGAAACAGGATCACCCACCAATAGATCCAAAGTCTACCTCCCTGCAATGGTAGCAGTAGAGGGGACCATCAACCCCAGTCCTGCTGGGGAACAGACAGAGCGGTACACATCCATAACGCAATAGCAGACAGACGGCAGGCCTGGAAATGCTCAGCTGCCCCCCACCATTATCTGACATTCTCCAGCAGCAAGCCTCCAGCTGCTGCACCCTGCAAGGTGTTCTAGCAAGACACATACTAGCTGCAGACAGTCTGCCAGCTAGTCCCTAGTGCATGGTCCTGGAGGAGATGCATGTACCCAGAACGGGGATGTCAGCATACACACCAAGCAGATAAGTCAGTGATTGGGCCCCAAAAGAAAACCCATAAATATCACATGAGAGAAATGCTATATAGCACTATGGGGGAACCAAGCCATGCCATGGTCACTGCTCAGTCAGGGTGAGAGTGACCTCCCAGCAAGACATGCTATGGCCACCCTGTCCGTGCAGGAGGTGGCCAGGCACTACAATGTCCGAGCCATTGCTCTATGCCATGTGCAGATGCATCCAGGCCAGGCCACCCTATCCAGGCTATTCCCACGGTACCTTGTTCCTCATTATGCACATTGGCAGGCCAATACTGGCAACAGTGCTAGCAGTGTGGGCTGTGGAGGGTGTTGGCAGCCACCACACACTGGATAGACAGACACACATTCCCCACACCTATGCCAGCATTGTGCAACTATAGAGGTGTTGGGCAGCCCAGGCCACCACACCAGTCCTGGGCACAGTGCAGGCATGGTTATGGTACGCAATACTGTAGGAGTCACTCCCCAGGTTGGTGAACACTGTCAGACACAAGACCTGTAGCACACTCCACAGACATCAGAAAGGTTGCTATGATGCAGCTCACTGAGGAAATTGTACTTAACCTAGGAATTGCTATCTGCCAGTAATCATAGCAACCTTTTGATAGATGTGTACCATATTCCCAGGTTTAGGGTGGCATTACTAAGGTATGCAAGTGCTAGTATTGGGAGATGCACGCAGAGCCCAAAGTCCTGCCTCTCCAGGAGGCTTTGGATGATGGGGCCTGTGGGTGCGGGTGTGTCTGCCCCTGTTGGCTGCTGCTTTATGGCAGAGGTTCCCAACTCCAGTCCTGCGATGCCAAACACGTTCGGGTTTTCATGCTATCCCTCATGAATATGCATGAGATAAATCTGCATACCATGGGGTGGCGCATAGAAATAAAGCACAGGCATCTTTATCAGAGGCAGCATGGAACCGGAATGGTGTTTGGCCCTCCAGGACTGCATTTGGGAGACTCTGCTATAGGTAATGTGCATGTTTATGGTGTCTGTGCTCTGTAGGGTAAAAATGTAGGTGTCTTGGGCATGTTTACGTCATCTGCAATAAAGGTGCTGTCTGTATTAGCACGCTGTAGTAGTGGGTAAAATATGGGGACTGGGTTGGCAGGAACCACAGCTGGGACTTGAACCTGTGACCCTCTGCTTCTGAATACACTGGTTTTGTGCACTGCACCACCTTGTTGTCACAGAGTCAGTACATTCCTTGGTGATACCATGACTGTTCGTCAGACAGGGCCCGTCTGTTGCAGTACACGGCACCCACCTACACAGGGCTAGGCCACGGTCTGCTCTGGGCAGCTGCCACTGCCCCCTTCACCACCAGTATCCCTCAGCCACCATGCTGACATGCCCTTCTGCTGGTGGTGCGCAGTCTCAGGCCATCCAGTGTGCAGGTAGGCGGCTGCCTATGGTGCGGGTTCTTGGGTAGGGGTGCCTGCATAGACGTCCACACTCCCCCCAGCCCCGCCTGCCAATGTTCCGTGGCCTTGGGGGTAGCTGTTGGGTACTATCCCCTGTGACACTGTGGGAAACACACTCGTGCCCATGTTGGGCCTTCAACATTTACTGTCTGGCTGCTCTGCTGTTTCAGCATTCGTATGGGCCACCTAGGCATCACCGTAGTCCGCACTGTGGCCCAGTTCCACCACAGCATGTGCTGCCTGCAGCCCTCCGTATCCCCTTCTCTGGCATCTGTCCAGTTGCCGTTCCGACATGCCCGCCCTGATGTTGCGGGACATGTGCACGCCATAGGAACCCTGTCCGATGGTGGGGAAACCCCTGAGCAGCGCTATTTCACTGTGGGCTCATTCACCTTGTATGGGGACGGAGTATAGACCCTTCCACAATTTATATCTGTTCTATGGCGCTTACTCAGGGGGGGAGGGGTTGATGTTTCTCATTGATACCACTATTGGCCAGCTTGGTTATGTTTTTTTTCCAGTTTGTTGGGGTCATTTTCAGTGTTTATGTGCCCTTTTGTTCTGTGCACATGTATCACACTTATCACTTTTCTTTGGTTTCCCTGCCTGGGCTGTACATTGCTGACACTGAAATGGTTTCTCTCCCCTGTAATGTGCATTCAACGGCAGGTTTTCAATCGCGTTCGGATTCAGCTCTTCAGATCAGCGCGTTAGTGTGCAGGGAGCCTCTCCCCACCCACTCTCCGCCCACTGACCCCTTCTCTCCGCCCTCTCTCCACCTTCTGCGGTGTTTTACCGCGCCGGAGCTTTACGATCGTTAATGTTGGTTAACGAGCGTTATGATGCGCTAACGATCGTTAACGTTACATAACACGCGTTATGTAACGTTACCGCAGTTTAGTAAACATACCCCTCACTTGGTTTGCTGCTTGTCGTGCTGTGAGGGCTTGTGTGCATCAGTGATGCTGAGAGCTAAATTATCGGTAGTTTAACTACTGGCAGGGTCTCCCAAGATGGACAGGTCTCAGCTGAGATGCCAGACCAAGACAAACCACCCATCTGGGCAGCAGCAGAATGGGATAGGGTTGACGGCAGAGGATCACATTTCTGTGACAACGGCAAGAACACCAAACTTAAACTGCGTGGAAGAAAGGCCCCGGCAATCTACTTCTGTATCTTGCCATGAAAACCCAATGGACAGTTACAACAAATCAAATTGTGCTGTAGTGCTGGAAGATGAGACCCCCAGGTTGGAAGGCACTCAACTAGCTACTGGGGAAGAGCTGAAGACTTTTCAGAGTAAAGCCAGCATTTATGATGTGGTTGGATCAAAGCCCTCAGGACGTCTGACTGCTGATGTAGCTGCGCATGAAATGAGAGTCAGAAGCTGTAAAGATGTCTTACACATTGGAACATGGAATGTACGAAGCATGAACCAAGGGAAGTTGGAGGTGGTCAAGAATGAAATGGAACGTGTACAACTTGATCTGTTGGGTGTCAGTGAACTGAAATGGACTGGCATCGGGCACTTTGCATCAGAAGATCACATGGTCTACTATGCTGGAAATGAAAGACAAAGAAGAAATGGTGTTGTATTTATAATAAAGAAGAAACTTGCAAGAACTATAATGAAATACAATGCAGTCAGCGAACGCTTAATCTCTATTCGTCTACGAGGAATGCCTATCAACACAACTATAATTCAAGTATATGCCCCAAAAACAGCTGCAGAAGAGAATGAAATTGAAGAGTTATATGAACAAGTACAAGCTGAAATTGACAGAACATGCAAACAGGATATCCTGATAATCATGGGTGATTGGAACGCAAAGGTTGGCAACAAAGAAGACGACAAAGTAGTTGGAAAATACGGACTTGACAACAGAAATGAAGCTGGAGAAAGACTGATAGAATTCTGTAAGACCAACGATCTATTCATCTCGAACACCTTCTTCCAGCAACACAAGCGGCGACTGTACACATGGACTTCACCCAATGGATTGTATAAAAATCAAATTGACTACATCTGTGGAAGTCAATGATGGAAAAGCTCTATAACATCAACAAAGACAAAACCTGGAGCTGACTGTGGTACAGATCATCAACTACTAGTATGCAAACTCAAGCTAAAGCTGAAAAAGAGCAAACCACTCATGAATGCAGAAAAATATGACCTTGAGAATATACCACTGGAATTTAAAGACTGCCTGCAAAATCGATTTGCTGCTTTAGATACAAATGATAGAGTTCCAGAAGAGTTATGGAATGACATCAAGAAGGTTGTGTTGGAAGAAAGCGAGAAGTCTCTACAAAAGGTAAAAAAGAAAAAACGGCCAAAATGGATGACAGAAGAAACTCTGAAAATTGCCCAGAAACGCAGAGAAGCTAAAGCCAGAGGAGAAAGAAAGACAATCACAGAACTCAACAGAGATTTCCAACGTGCAGCAAGACAGGACAAGGAAAAGTACTACAATGACGCATGCAAGGAAATAGAAGCAGAAACTATTAGAGGAAGAACAAGATCAGCTTTCCTAAAGCTACGAGAGTTAAAGAAAAAGTTCCAGCCTCGAATTGGAATGTTACAAGATGCTCAAGGTTCTATGTTGAATGATGCTGAGAAGATCAAGAAAAGATGGAAGGAATATACAGAGTTTTTATATGATAAAGATCAAGTGGACCAACAGCCGTTTCAACCTGTACCTTATGATCTGGAATCATTGGTGATGAAAGAAGAAGTTGAAGCAGCATTGAAAGCCTTATCAAAGAACTACTGGAAGGGTCAGATGGCTTGCTTACCGTGAACAACTTTGGATTTATTCACTTGGTTCTGTTAGCCCTCAAGGCTTGAATTCTCAATTGGATTGGTGGACAATTATTTAATTGGTGATCTGAATTTCCTTGGTGCCCATTGGATGCCAATTGGACATGTGATTTTTTCAGGACCTTTAAAAGATCAGCGTAGTAGGTGTCAACGGAAGAGCGTTCAAGTTTGAAAAAGAACCGTGAGAGTCGGTGGCTCGAAACATAACAACGTTGGGTCACAAGTATAAGTTACGCCTTGTGAAGTTGACTGTTTGGTATCGTCTTGAGACCAGTTTCCATCATAGGCTGTGAAATAGCCCAAACGCCAGGGTCGGAGGAATTCGGATCCCAAGATGGCAATGCATGGCATTGTAAATGAGCTGTGAGAGTCGCGCTTCTTCAAAAGTAATGCTTGAATGAATGCTTGGCAGCGTATGTTGTCTATGAGAAGCCGACTTGGAATTGCTGTCTCAAGCTAAGTACTAAAAGTTATTCAATACTAGTTGGTATTGGGATTGTGGTCCCTTGATCCTCATTGGGGGTGATTCCCTAAATTCTAAAATAAGAGAAAAACGGAACAATACGCAACAAGAAGGTGAGGTTCTTTCTCTTCTTCCAGACGTATGTTCCAACAAAAATAATGTGAGAGTGTTTTTCCTTTTTTGAATGTGGTTATATGAAGGGGGAACTAAGTGGGTTTTGGGGTAGTTATCAAAGAACAAAGCACCAGGCATTGATTGCATTCCCATAGAAGTATTACAGCAATCTGATGCAGCTGTTACCGTACTTACAAGGCTCTGCCAAGAAATATGGAAGACAGCATCATGGCCAACTGACTGGAAAAGATCTGTGTTTATACCAATACTAAAGAAAGGGGATCCAACTGACTGTGGAAATTATCGCACAATCGCTCTGATCCCACATGCCTGCAAGATTCTACTGAAGATTATTCAAAAGAGACTACAATCATACCTGGAACAAGAACTACCTGAAGTGCAAGCAGGATTCAGAAAAGGGTGAGGAACGAGAGACATCATTGCGGATGTGAGATGGATCCTTGAAAAGACTAAAGAATACCAAAAGGATATCTGTTTGTGCTTTATCGACTATAGCAAAGCTTTTGACTGTGTAAACCATGAGAAACTCTGGGCCACATTAAGAAGCATGGGTATACCAGAACACCTGATCGTTCTCTTGCACAATCTGTACATTGATCAAGAAGCAACAGTTCAAACGCAACAAGGAGAAACAGAATGGTTTAAAATAAGCAAAGGTGTAAGACAAGGCTGCATACTTTCCCCCTACCTGTTTAATTTATATGCAGAACAAATCATCAGAGAAGCAGGATTGTATGAAGACAACAGAGGTGTGAAGATTGGTGGAAGACTCATCAACAACCTTCGCTATGCTGATGATACCACATTACTGGCGGAAAGTGAAGATGATCTGAAACATTTGCTTCTCACAATCAAAGAACATAGTCTCAAAATAGGCCTGCACCTTAATGTAAAGAAGACAAAGATCATGACAACTGGCATAATCAACAGGTTTATCGTCGAAGGAGAAGAAATTGAAATCGTGAATAACTTTAACCTACTTGGATCAACTATCAATAAAGAAGCAACAAGCAGTCAAGAAATCAGACGACGCATTGCTCTTGGCAGAATGGCTATGAAAGACCTAGATAAGATTCTGAAGAGCAGAGATGTCTCTCTCCATACAAAGATTTGACTTGTTCAAGCCATGGTATTTTCAAGAACATCATATGGATGTGAAAGCTGGACAGTGAAAAAGATAGACAGGAAGAAAATTGATGCCTTTGAATTATGGTGCTGGCGGCGAATACTGTGTATACCATGGACTGCCCGAAGAACAAACCAGTCTGTACTAGTGGAGATCAAACCTAAGCTTTCTTTAGAAGCTCAGATGACAAGACTTCGACTTTCATACTTTGGACACATCATGCGGAGAGAGAGATCATTAGAGAAAGACATCATGCTTGGCAAGATAGAAGGTCAACGCAAAAGAGGAAGGCCAGCAATGAGATGGATCGATACAATAACAGCAGCTACGGGTACCAGTCTGTCAACAATGAGCCGCCTGACTGAAGACCAAACACAATTTAGGATAGCTATCCAGAGGGTCGCCATGAGTCGACTCCGACTCGACGGCACTTAACAACAACAACAACAACCCCAAAGAGTGGCGTCTGCATGGGCAAGAGGTTTTGAGCACTTTTTGGCTGATTAGAGATTATTTGTGGCAATGGCGGTGCAAATCCTTTGTGAAACCAGCAGCTGGGGTCAGGTTCTATCGATCCACCAAGGAAGCCATTATGAAGTCCCAGTGAAATGGTTTTAGTATCCCTGTGCCAAGTATTGCCTCGGGGCAATCTGTGCATTTATAGCTATGTATTGTTATCTAAGCCTATCATGAGCATATTTTTGTGCATCTAGTAATATTGAGATATTGAACGATGATGAGGCTGTAAGATGGTAAGGCATGAGATATACAAGTGCCTATAAACCCATTGTTTGAATGCCGTATATGCTTTTGGTATTTGATGTTTTTCAAATAATTACTTAAACGAGCTTTTTGGTATTTTTGATTAAATTGGCACTTTTAATTTTGTGAACTATATTTTGTGAGTCCCGTTATTTTTGTTTTGGTGCAAAGTAACACTTTTCATCAGTGACAGTCGACAGGTATTAGGTACTAGAAGGACCTTCAGCCTGGTGCCACTCCCATTAACTTTCATGTTCTTACTACTCCCACCCCAGGTTTTCCATAAATAAACAACACATCCCTCTTAGAATGATTCTGTTAACAAGTATTGTTGCCTGAATATGCATTTTAATATTAAACTTTGTGTCATGCATATCTATAATTCCCTCAATTTTGAAAAAGCAGCTAAAACAGGGGTTCTCAACCCCGTCCTCAGCACACACCTAGCCAGTCAGGTTTTTAGGATAGCCACAATGAATATTCATGAAAGAAATCTGCATAAAATGGAGGCAGTGTATGCAAATCTATCTCATGCATTTTCACTGTCGTTTGCTTGAAAACCTGACCAGCTAAGTGTGTCCCGAGGACTGGGTTTAGGGCCCCTGACCAAAATGTTTGCTGTTGTGCTGAATAGGTGCTTTTTTTCTCTCTTTTTAGCAGCATTATGCATAGGACACTATGGGGTATGTTTACTAAACCGTCCTAATGTTACCGGCGCTAGTTGCAGTGATAATGTGAAGAATGCCATATAAGGAGTGGGCATTCCAATCCTAAGGTAGCAAGAATCTGTATCGCGCGATAGTGGGTGCCGTGGCACGTTAACATGCGTTAACGCTAAGTACATGCCAGCACAGTGTTAGAAGCTATAACAATGTTGCCCACTGGTTAATGCAATGACTGTGGAAGCAGAGGTCATGGGTTCAATCCCACAGTGGTGTAATCTAATAAGGCTGTCTGAGGCCTTTTCTTTTAATTTAAATCAGTGCTGCCAGCAAAAACACCCTCACAGTGCCGTAAGCTAAGGTGCCTCATAAGGCGCCCCACAGGTCACATTATAAAGTGCCCTGTCTGCCAAGGCACCCTATAATGTGCCCTATAGGGCGCCTATGAGGCACCTTGGGCTACAGCACTGTGAGGGTGTTTCTGCTGGCAGCACTGATTTAAATTAAAAGAAAATGCCTCAGACAGCCTTTTTAGATTACACCAATGCAGGATTGAACCCATGACCTCTGCCTCCACAGTCACTGAAGTAACCAGTAGGCTACATCTCTATAGCTACTACCACACTGCTGGCTGGCTACAGAAAGACTGCAGGTCACTGCACAAACTGTCTGCTGTGGTTGCCAGGATAGGGTAAACCCACCCATACCCATGATGCAATGCACATGCAGATCAGCAGTCTACAGCTGATCACATAATGGGGTATGCACCCCCACAGCATTTAGGCATGGTAGGGAGAACTGACCTTGTGTGTTACTAGCTACAGACTGTGACATTGTGCGGGTCCTGTGCTCACCCTGAGGGTGAGGTGGGGCATCCAGCACCAGGTCCGCAGCACCTGGCTTGGCTGAGATAGATTATGCTGCAGGTCCCCATCAGTGCCAGTGTGTGATAGGTAGTCCTTGCAGAAACACCTAGGCTACAGCTGTGTCCATCTGTATTTCCCAGTCACGTCTAGCCCTTGTGGACTATGATGCCCCCAGAATAGTGCATATCCTGTGTGGGTGCCATGATCACATGTTATAGGTGAAGGGGGGTGTTTGAACCCAAAAGTGGATTATCTAGCACCACCCAATCCGCCCTCTGTGGCTCGGGGGGGGGGGGGAACAGGATCTACCATCAACAGATTGACATTGCACATCTCTGCAATGGTGGCAGTAGAGAGGACCATCAACCCCAGTCCTGCTGGGAAACAGGCACCCTACAGGGCAGTTGATGCAGATCTGTACACATCACATAAGGCAATGGCAGACAGGCAGAATGCTGGAGAAGCTCAGCTGCCCCCACCACTATCTGACATCCATCAGCAGAGGGCACAGTCAGTCTCCACCCGCTGCACCCTGCAAGGTGTTCCAGCCATACACATGCTAACTGCAGACAGTATGCTAGCAAGTACATAGTGCATGTTCCTGGAAGAACTGTGTGCACCCAAAAATGGGATGTGAGCACACACACCAAGCGGGTATGTCAGTGATTGGGCCCCAAAAAAGAGAACCCATAAATATCACTTGAGAAAAATGCTGCATAGCACGATGGGGGAACCTAGCCATGCCGTGGTCACTGCTCAGTCAGGGTGAGAGTGACCTCCGAGCAGGACATGCTGTGGCCACCCTGTCCGTGCAGGTGGTGGTCGGGCACTACAATGTCCCAGCCATTGCCCCATACCCTGTGCAGATGCATCCTGCCCAGGCCACCCTGTCTGGGCCATACCCACAGTACCTTGCTCCTCATTATACACATTGGCAGGCTAACACTGGAAACAGTGCAAGCAGTGTGGGCTGAGTAAGGTGTAGGCAGCCACAACACACTGGATAGACATACACATACTCCCACACCTTATGCCAGCATTGTGCAAATATGGAGATTTGTGGCAGCCCTGGCTGCCTAACCAGTCCTGGGTACAGTGCAGGCATTGCTATGGTAGGCAATACTGTTGGAGTCACTCCCCGGGGTGGTAAACACTGTCAGAAGCAATAACTGAAACACACTGCACAGATATCAGAAAGGTTGCTATGATGAATCTCTATCAACAAATGGTGTTTAACTTAGGATTTGTTAGCTGACATTAATCATAACAACCTTTTGATATATGTGGAACGTGTTCCCAAGTTTAGGACGGCATTGCTAAGGTATGCAGGTGCCAGTATTGGGAAATGCTGCTCCGCGCAGGGCCCAACAGCCTGACTCTCCATGAGGCTTTGGATAGTGGAGCCTGTGGGTGTGGGTGTTTCTGCCCCTGTTGGCCGCTGCTCTAGGACAGAGGTTCCCAACTCTGGTCCTGGTGAGCCAAACACAGTTCAGGTTTTCATGCTGTCCCTAATGAATATGCATGAGACACATTTGCATACAATGGGGCAATGCATACAAATGCAGCACAGGCATATTTATTAGGGACAGCATGAAACCTGAATGGTGTTTGGCCCTCCAGGACTGCAGTTTGGAAACTCTGCTCTAGGGATTGCACATGTTTATGGTGTCTGTGCTCTGTAGGGTAAAATATAGGCGTTTCAGGCATGTTTAATTTATCTGCAATAAAGGTTCCATCTTTATTATCATGGTTTAGTACTGTGTAAAATATGGGGAAAAGGTTGGCAGGAGCCACAGCTGGGACTTGAACTTGTGACCTTCTGCCCCTGAACACACTTGCTGTGTGTACTGCACCAAATTGTTGCCACAGGGGCAGATCATTACCTGGGGATACCATGACTGTTCGTCAGACAGACCTTGTCTGTTGCAGTGCACAGCACCCACCTAAACAGGGTTTGGCCGTGGTCTGCTGTGGGCAGATGCCACTGCCCCCTCCGCCACCAGCACCCCTCCGCCACCATGCTGACATGCCCTTATGCCGGTTGTGCGCAGTCCCAGGCCATCCAGTGTGCCGGTAGACAGCTGCCTATGGTGTGGGTTCTCGGGCAGGGGTGCCTACATGGACATGCGCACTTCCCCCTGGCACCGCCTGCCAATGTTATATGCCCTGGGGGTACCTGCTGGGTAATATCCCCTGTGACACTGTGGGACACACACTCATGCCCATGTTGGTCCCTCATCAGTTGCTGTCTTGCTGCTTTACAGTTTCGGCATTCCTATGTGCCACCTGGGCATCTGCCTAGTCCGCACTGTGCCCCCGCTGGACCACAGCATGTGCCGCCTGCAGCCCCCTGTATCTCATTTACAGCATCAGTACAGTTGCCCTTTCCTACGTGGCCATTCTGCTGTTGCTACACATGTGCACGCCCTAACAAACCTGCACAATATAAACGACAAAAACCCTGATCACTGCTATTTCTATGTGGGATCATTCACTTTGTAGGAGGACAGAGCATAGACCCTTCCAAACATGATATCTTCCTTTTTACGCTTTGTCAGTAGTGTTGCTTTATGTTTATCATTAATATCACTATTGGCCAGCTTGGTTATTGGGATTTTAAATGTGGTTCTGGTCATTTTATATGTTTATTTGCCTTTTTGGTTCCTGCACATGTATCACAACTATCACTTTTCCGGGTTTCCCTGCCTTTGCTGCACATTGCTGACTTAAATGGTTTCTCTTTCCTGCAAATGTGCCTAACGCGAGGCTTTCACTGGCGTTAGTGTTCAGACCTGGATTTCACAGCGTTAGTGTGCCTGGAGCCTCTCCCCGCCCATTGTCCACCCATTGACCCCTTCTCTCCGCCCTCTGGGAAGCCTTACTCCACCCTTCAGACCCGGGTTTCCCTGCCTTTGCTGTACATTGCTGACTGAAATGGTTTCTCTATCCTGAAAATGTGCCTAGCGCGAGGTTTTCACTGGAGCTAATTTTCAGAGCTTAATTTCATGGCGTTAGTGTGCATGGATCCACTCCGCGCCCCTTGACCCCTTCTCTCCTTCCCCGGGGAGCTTTACTCCACCCTCTGGGGTACCTTTCTCCTCCCTCTGCGCACCTCACCACCGCTGGAGACGTTATCGTGCGATAGCATTCAGTTTTCAAAAAGGGTTCCAGGTGTGATCTGGGAAACTACAGACTAGTGAGCCTGACGTCAGTACCAGGAAAAATGGTAGAAACCATTATAAAGAATAAAATTACTCATCATGTAGATAGTCATGGCTTAATGGGAGACAGCCAACATGGCTTTAGACAAGGAAGACCTTGTCTTACTAATCTGTTATGTTTTTTTGAAGGTGTGAATAAACAAGTAGACAAAGGTGAGTCGGTTGATATAGTTAACTGGACTTTCAGAAAGCCTTTGACAAGGTCCCTCATCAAAGACTTTTGGCAAAACTAAAAAGTCATGGGATAGGAGGCAGTGTACTATTGTGGACCAGGAACTGGTTAAAAGATAGAAAGCAGAGGGTAGGGCTAAATGGCCAATTTTCCCAATGGAAAAAGGTGAATAGTGGAGTACCACAGGGATCTGTGCTGCGTCTGCTGCTTTTTGACATATACATAAATGACCTGGAAAAGGGAATGAGTGAGATTATCAAATTTGCAGATGACACAAAACTATTTAAAGTTGTTAAAACCCAAGAGGATTGTGGAACATTGCAAGAGGATGGTGAGACCGCACCTTGAATACTGTGTGCAATTCTGGTCGCCGTATCTTAAAAAGGATATAGCGATTTTAGAAAAGGTTCAGAGAAGAGCCACCAAAATGGTAAAGGGGATGGAAGGATACTCCTATGAAGAAAGGCTAAAAAGGTTAGGGCTCTTTAACCTGGAAAAGAGACAGCTGAGGGGAGATATGATAGAAGTCTATAAATTAATGAACGGAGTGGAACGGGTAAACGTAGATCGATTGTTTACGTTATCAGAATATAGAAAGACTAGGGGACATGCAATGAAGCTACAGGGTAAACTATTTAAGACTAACAAAAGAAAATATTTTTTCACTCAACGTGTAATCAAACTCTGGAATTTGTTACCGGAGGATGTAGTAAAGGCTGTTAGTGTAGCTGGGTTTAAAAAGGTTTGGACAAGTTCCTGGAGGAAAGGTCCATAAACCATTATTAAGAAGGGACCCAGGATATCAATGCTTGACCCAGTACAAGCATTGTGGAACTTGTGTCTTTTGGGGAAACTGCTAGGTACTTATGACCTAGATTGGCCACTGTTGGAAACAGGATACTGGGCTTGATGAACCTTGGTCTGACCCAGTATGGCATATCTTATGTTCAAAGGCATGGGGAGGGGTGACCTGCACGGAGCGGCAGGCACACCTATTCTTTCCACCTTGCTAGGCAGTCTAGTTGGGCCATGCTGGTCTTTTATATACTATGTTAGTATGAATGCTTACACCCTCTGATACAGTGGATACCGAACAACAAATCTCAAAAGACAACACAACCAAAACCTCCTACATATCCCCACATATAAAACAAAAAGTACACAGGCAACCTATCAAAGAATATTCACAATCTATGGTCCTGCTCTATGGAACTCCCTCCCAAGCACCCTAAGAGCCATCAACGACATAACGGCCTTCAGAAAAAACCCTGAAAACTCACATCTTTCAGGTAATGCAAGGATAGTATCTGAATTCAAAAAAATATGGGACAAACATCGAGGATCTCTAAAGGCAAAAAGGGGACTATTGTAGTTGATATGGAAGGGCAGACTAGATAGGCCATGTGGTCTTTTTCTGCCGTCATGTTTCTATGTTAAGTATTCGTATCAGACACCTAAACTTACAAAGCCCAATAGTACGTAACAATGATTAATAAACTACACATATACTGTTGCAGACACATGCAAATAGTTTAAGTGCATGCTATACCAAAGTTAAGTAATGATTCATTCTAGACATTGTTCTACATAAATTTATCTCCCTTGTTATGTTTTAATAGATGTAAGTTAATGTTCTTTGTTCAACCACTTTGATAACTGGAAAGTTGGTATAGAAGAAATGTCAAATAAATAAGTAATAAATAAAACTGGAGTCTTTTCACCTTGAAAGATACATGTGTCCACTGCGTAATAGCAAAACCAGAAACACACAGAGTTATCAGCTAGCCATGTGCAGGACGTCTCCACAGTTTAGAAAAGTGAATGGGTTGTATATGCATGTCCACAAAATAAGAGACAGACGTGCATGCTGCCCTTTCATATAGCACAGCCATGAATCTTTCCCCCTTGCACGTCCCAGCCTGCCATTTCGCAAATGGGGATGTGTTACTGTGCAGGTGCCTGGAGAAATGCATGTCTTTTTTTTTTTTTTTAAACTTTTATTTTCATTTTGCAACAAACAAAAGAAACAACACACCAAAAGAGACAAAACAAGTATACAATAAGGAAAAGTAAACCCATTACCCCCCACCCCAATGCTTCTTCTCTACCCAATTATATCAGCATGTGAGCGCTTCCAATTAACAGTGATTATACATCAAACGATCAAAAGAGTATCTACAATACAGCATGATCATGGGACAGAGATATATACAAAGTTAGACAGTCAGATGAGAGCATTTAGCAAAATGTAAATAGTCATTGAGCATCTTCCATTGAGACCAATGAGAAGGAGTCTGAACGGAGGAAGCGAACAGACGAGGTATTTGTTCATATTTACTGTAAAGACAGGCATGATTCCACCATTCATTGGGGCTCAGATGGGAGCTAATTTTCCAGTATTACTTAATTAGGGAAATAGCAATGCCAAGCATAAAGTTCGAAAGGAGAGAAGCCATTTACACGGGCCCATCTACCCTCCTTGTCAGCGCTAATATCAGGTACAGTAGCGTGCAAAGACTTCTTAACCAGAATGGCCATCCCGTACCATTTGGAAACGGTGGGAGAATAGGCAGCTACCGTGTGAGGCCTAGCATTGAGTTTCAGTGTTTCAGCAGAGTTTAAATGCGTTGCCTGAAGAAACACCAAATCAACATGCTCATGGCTAAGATGGCTAAGGATTTTCTTTCCTTTGAGTGGACCATTAATGCCTTTGACGATGAATAATAAGATTTTACATAAGGCCATTCAGAAAAGTTAAAGATTCTGAGCATGATAGCACACATAATTTCACTATGTCCCTCAAACTGACTGTATCTGGCTGTACACATGACATAGGAAAAATAAGCTAATATAATACAATGAAGCGCCCCACATTAACAAAGAAAACCGCAGTACGGTAGAGGAGAAGCAAAACCCCAAAATTACTGGCGACCATGTGTCTGCGGGGAGAAACCCCAGAGAAGGCCGAAATTGAAAAAACACATAACCTGTAGGACTGTGCGTGCTCCGAGTCCGACCGAGGCACACATCATGAAGGGATAGGAGACCAAAAAAACAAAAGTCATACAGAGAAAGAAAGAAAGTCCAGGCTATTTCTGTGCTTGGCTATGACCGCCGCATCGGGCCCTTCAAAATGGCGGATAGAGCCGGCAGAGAAGAGTCCAAGATTTGGGATTAGCGCATCTGCTCTGCTTCTTTGGAGTCCAAAAATGTTGATAGTAGATCAGGATCCTCGAACGTCCTGGTCTGGTTGTGGAGAGTCACTCGGAGCTTCGCTGGATACAACAGGCCAAAGCGAGCCTGTAGCTGTTGAAGTCGAGGGCGAAAAGCAAGGAGTTTCTTCCGACGGTCAACGGTAGGCTTTGCCAAATCAGGAAAGAAGGAGACCTTACGACCTTCAAATTCCAAATGATGATTCGCTCGGGCAGCATGTAAAATTTGTTCCACTTGTTGATATCGTAGCAAGCTAAAGATAATAGGCCGGGGGGTCGTGCGGTTGAGCGCCATGTGGGCAGGAACACGGTGTGCTCGATCGATTTCCAGTTCTCTGTGAAAAGTGATCTTCAGCAAGGAGGGAAGAGTTTTAAGCAAGAATTCTCTTATATCTCCTGCTTCCACCCCCTCCGGCATTCCGAGGAGCCTCACATTGTTGCGACGGGCTCGATTATTGCTATCTTCCAACTCCTTTTGAAGATTCTGTATCTGGCGCTCAGCCTTGTCCAGTTTGCCCAAGCGCACCTCGTGCGAGTCGAGGACCCCCGCCATATTGTCCTGCCGTAATGAAAGACCTTCAAGTCGGTCCTGGAGCACTCCAAAGTCTTCTCGCATGGCTCGAAGCGCTTCTCCATTGGACTGCACCAATTCCTTCACGCCGCGTATTTCCTCCAAAATCTCCAAGTGCATTGCGGGGTTTTCACGAAAGGGAACCATCTTCTGTGGGGAGGACACCTCTGTTTTGGAGCGTTTTCCGTGAGAAGAAGAAGGAGACCCGAAGTCCAAGCGCGCTGGTTTATGGGCCGCCATCCCCCCGAGGTGCCCCGGTCAGCTCGGAGCGAAATAGTAAATTTGTATAGGTATTAAGTCAGGATTCTAAGTAGGCCTCTCGGGAGCTTCAACGCAAAGCGTCCTACCCGCTGGACATCAGGCTCCGCCCCCGGAGAAATGCATGTCTAATATACTGGTTTCCATCTCTCTCTCTCTCAAGGAATGAAAAGTATCAGTAGAGTGAACAGGCATTTTGCTCTTCATCGTACTGTTGTTAAATTGCTGAAACCAACATCTTTACAAATCCTGTCCGTGCCCTGGAGCAGGTATAGCCATGGACGAACCAGACGGCAATAGTAGATGTGCAGTGCTAGTCAGAAATTGTGTGCACATGTATATCTTTATGAACCCACCTCTGCCATGCCCCCGGGCACACCCACGGCTGCATTAGGAAATGCATGTATCTTCAGGCTTTCTAAAATGGCTCTGGGGATGTCGTTGTGATTTGCATGTCTGAATGCCCATTTTGCAGACATCCAAATTACAAAAACAGCGTCTAAAATGGACGCCATAGTCTATGTGTTTGGCTCAGGTATAATCTGGGCCATATGCATATAGTAGGTGGATTATAGTAAAAGCCTTATTCACAGTTTCCACATGTAAAATCAGACATTACACATGGAAAATTGAATTTACTTGTAAATAGTGATTTGAGAAAGGGATGAATTTATACATGGATGTCCTTACTGCACAGAAGCCATAGGGGGGCATCGTGAGGCATGGTTAGGGTGTGGTCTGTGCGAGTCAAAAATCTGCATGTGTATTCCCTATTTCATATAAAGAATGTAATCTATGATTACAATTATCCACGTTGAAATTTACAGCTGCTTCCTCACAAGTAAAGATTTGTTAAAAGTGCTTGTTTCGAAGAGATGAGATCCAAGATGGCGGCAGGCAGCATTTGTGGCTCCAGCATATTTTTCTAAATGAGCAAAAAGCAGAAAGGAAAGCAGGGTAAGCTGCCCAGCTAACCTCTACTCCGGTTACCTCTGGTCCTTTGGATGCTTTTGTGCTTCGCCAGGAGCAACAGACAGCTATGGGAGCAGAATGCTCGGTTGAGAAGCGTCTGGAGTTGAGTGGCAATCTCATACCTCCTGACGCGCAGAGACCTCAGAAGCAGTAGTGCCCTGAGCCGGGTTCTGGAGGCATTGGTGCATCAGGCTCCTTTGCTATTGGAGTTTTGGCATCCTTACTGGAGTCTCTCCCTGGGCTGGACGCAAGTGTTGGAGGATCCTTGTGGGGATATCTTTTGCCAGGGTCGCTGCCCGAGAGTTGAAGCTTCCCTTCGCTGTCTGGTGAAGTCACTGGTCTCCCTCCTATGGATTCGATGGTTGCAGCGGATGCTATTGACACTCTGGGGGTGCTGCAGACTTTTCTTTGTTCTTCAATGAAACAGCTTGGAGAGGCCATTACTTCACAAGTTAAAGAGATGAAAATTCAGACACAATCTAATTCTGAGCTCTCTTCTAAGAATTCTGAGTTACATTATCGTTGGATAATGTGACTTTGCAAACTGAGCATTTGGAAAACCTTTTGGATGCATTTGTGAAAGATCCCAATAGTTTAAAAGTCCATGTGGAACAACTGGACAACCACATTAGATTAGTGAATCTTCGCTTATTTCGCACATTCTCCCAATATATCTGCAAAAGAAATGTTTAAGTTATATCTGGTGGAGACGTTGACAGTACTGGTAGACTCTTGGCCACCATTAGTTAAAATTTATTACTTGCCTTGTGGTCAGAAGGCCCCGGCTAGTGCCGAGATCCCTGGACTTTGCAAGTTGATGTTTTAAATGTGTCTGAATTTTTGGAACATCTGATACTGATGAGATTATCCCTGCTACATGTTTAGTCACATTCACCTTGGTTTCGGAGAGAATGGCTCCTTAAGCTGTATTTTTAGGAAGAGGAACTTGTGCTTCAAAGGCTGCCTTGTCCGGATTTTTCCTGACCTTGCCAAAGAAACCCAATGCCACAGGAAAGAGTTTTTGATCCTATGGCCAAGGGTTTTACAGCTTGTGGGGGCATTTTTTTTTATTAAATATCCCTGCAAGTGTCTGATGAAGCTACAGGGAAATTCTTATATTTTTTGTATCCCTCGCAATTAATTTCTTTTTTGAATGCCCATGGATCTATGAGGGTAGAGTGGGGGAGGGGGGAGAGGGTTGTTACTCTGTGATATTGTATTCTGGCTGTTAACTTCTTCCTTTTTCCTTTAGATTACCGTATGGATATTAACTCTCTCATTTTGGATCTCTATTTGTGGGCTTGCTTAGTTTAGTATTTCCTTATGTATTTTGTCCTTTGGTATATGATCTTCTTTACTATGGCAACCCGCATTTCCTGTGCAAGTGGTGTAACTTGTATAATTGTATAAAATTTATAAATTTATAAACATTAAAATTAAAAAAGACAACATTTCAGACAACATAATTACTCTTCATATGCTTAAAGCGATATACTAATGAGTTTGTTGTCAGTGATAAAGCTTGACAACTATTTCTGTTCTGTTCTGGGACCTCAGAAAGCAAACACAAATAGAAATGGAACTGAGATGGACCTCAAACGATTTTCAGAAGAGCGCATTCACAAGGAGTTAGCTAAAGTAAAAATAGACAGTGCAATCAGTCCAGAAGGGATTCATCCAAGGGTATTGCAGGAACTTAGGGAAGTACCAGCAGCTCTGCTGCCTGATCTTTTATATGCTTCCTTAGAATTAGGAGTGATCCTGGAAGATTGGAGATAGGTCAATGTGGTTCCTGTCCAGTGTTGCCAGATAATCTCAAATGTTTTAATCCAATCTGGGTTAAAAAGTATCCCAAAACCATGATTTACCCTTGGCCCTGCCACATGGCTGTGCCCTCCCTTTTCCTGATTGGCTGGAATTTGGCAGTCAATCATTCCCATCCTGCCATATCTCACTGGTCAGTTCCCAATTTGCTGCTCTGGGTCCTGACCAATGAGATGCAGATAAGTGATGTGACCTTTGTGAAGCCAGAGTTGGCTTTTTTTTCTTTATTTTCCATAGTTTTGCCAAAAGCGGCAGGGCAAATTGCCTAAAAAATTGTAATCTGCAACCTGCACATTTTTCTTGCAGGCTGGGTAAAAATGTCATCTAAATGGATTAGAAAACCACAGAAATAAGAACACTGTTCCTGTCCACAAAAGTGGAAGTAAGGAAGAGGTTGGGAACAACAGACCAGGTAGTCTAACTGTTGTGGAGAGTGAATTAATGGAAACACTGTTAAAGCATAAATAAAAAAGTGCAGTTTCTGGAATCCAAACAATTACAGGATCTGAGACACCATGGGCTTTACTAAAGGTAGGTCTTATCAGACGAACCTGATCGACTTCTTTGACTGGGTGACTAGAGAATTGGATGAGAGAGAGTGCTAGATGTGGTACACAGTACTTAGATTTCAGCAATGCTTTTGATGCTGTTCCTCATCAGCAACTAAAACTGAGTGAGCCCTTGGGATGGGTCCTAAAAAGGAAATTTTTATAATGAGGCCCATAAAGTTGTGTGTCATCAATATGCATGAATCAGGTATTTCCATGACTTATGTGAACAGATGGGCTTTTATGTGTGTACTTTAGGTGGGTGCTTTCTATAAGTATTGTGATAAGGAAGCTTATCATAGCTCAGGAAGGAGCTATAGGAAAGGTGAAGTGACTCTGAACAAGCAACCTGTCAGTTCTGGTAGAAATAAGAAAACAGAATTTTCCCATAAAAGACTACCAGTCCCAGAATGCACCAGGTTTCCAACAGCCATTAGAGGAGCTGAAGTGGGGAAACGTGTGTTCAATCAGGAGGGCTATGAGGTAATCCCTAAGCACTCATCTCAAAGGGCAGGGCCTGATTCAGCACAGCTGCGCTGTATTAGGGGGGAGCACTCATCTAAGCAGAATAAGAGTAGAGTTTATTCTACAGATGACCATCTTCATGATCACCTTGGATATCCAGAGAATTGTCCTCAGTATCCTGAGAATCAGCTTGAGTTTGACCATCAGTTTCATCTGAAGGATCATCAGAAGCAGAAGCCAAACCGGACGGACAGAGAGGGAAAGAGACCCTTTGGAAGAAGGAAGAGAAAAGCCTTTGAGAGGTCTAGAAGAGTCCAAAGCAGTACGTATACTGGGAGGTATTCCAAGGGCCAGCATACACCATTGGACTGGGGAAAGCCAGAGGAATGGTGCTGCAGAGCTAGGAATCACCAGAGGCTACCTGTGAGGGAGACGGCTGCACGTGGAAGGGACCCTAAGACCTGTGCCAGAAGGTATGTGAAGAGAGATCCAGTGTCCAGGGATCTGGATTGGAAGGCTGGACATAAGAACTGGACTACATACTGGCCAGGCTATAGAGAGAGGAACTCTAGCAGCAATGGAAGCTCAGGTATGAACACTGATCTATGCCCTAGCTATAACCTTGAAAGACAGCAGGGAAACAAGTATTCTCCTGAAAATGCTCCATTGAGAGATTCATCTGTGCCAATCCATGATATTGAACCCATGCTTGTTGAACAAGGGGGAATAATAGCAGATGAGGATCCTGTTTATATGGACTGCTCTCTATCTAAACTCCGTTGGTAACTTTCTGTTATAAAGTACAGCAACCATCACAAAGAAATACAAATTTGTTCTTTAATCTACTCAGAAAAGCTCCTGAAGCAGGATTTGACCCACACAGTGGAAGGCAAGCCAGCTAAGGGGTTTCAGCTGGTAACTGCTAGCAATTAAGCCTTACCTAATTGCTTGTGAGCTAGGAGAGAATCACTTCTGTATCTATGTGGGAAGTAATCAGAAGTTAACCTGAAAAGAACAGTTTGTTTCTTTCTTTGTGGCTTTTCATTTGTTGTTTTCCTGATTTTGACTTTGTTTTTCCAAGTTAACACTGAAAGCAAGTAACCTAATTTATGTGCTACCAAGCATATCTGTGTTGGGAGAAATAACCCCATAAATAAATATCTTATTGGCTTTACCCAAGAGCACAACTAAATTATTGTCAGCAGCTTTGTCTGGTGTGAATGAACTACATTGCCCACAATACCTTGCAAATCATATAGATATATGCACTTGACAAGACTGTGAAGATTCTCACCCAGGCAGCCGTCTGACAGTATGCATGCCAGGCCAATGGCACATACTTTCAGAGTGGCTGAACGCAGGTGCAGAGCTTGTGCGGACCCTAACTTCATACATGTCAGTTATGAAATAGTATAACTTACACATGAATTTTTATAAATCTAGGTATGCACATTTACAAAGTCTAGGGCTGGCATGAGTGCACACAGATTTGCCACATGTATGTTATGACATACGCACCTATTTTATAAAGAAAAGTAGGGTATGCTTCTCTTCATAAAAAAAGTGACTTTGACTTGTGCGCATTGGAATGCATGTTAACTTAGGTGACCTTTATAAAATTGTCCTCAAAGTGAATGAAGTATTAGAAACTGGTTGAGTGAGAGGCGACAGACGGTAGTAACAGAAAGAGTTCACTCTGAAGATGGGGACATTACCAGTGGTGTGATATAAGGATCAGTCCTTGGTCCTGAACATTTTTATAAGTGATATTTCAGAAGGTGACATTTACTTACCAGATAATGTCCTATCCTTGATTCCTGCTAGAACAGTCCAGACAAGTGGGTTGTGTCCCCCTACCAGCATATGTAGAAACAGAGGAAACTTCCATAGGCTTCCGACTTCATCATGCCATATGAGCCAGAGGAAATCTTCAGTAATATACGAATCAAAGCAGACAGTTGTGGCCAACATTGGACAAGTGCAAAGTTATGCACATAGGAAAGAACAACCCAAATTATGGTTACACAATGCGCAAGGTATCACCTTAGAAACCACCACTCAGGAAAAAGATTTAGGAGTCATCGTGGATAATACATTGAAACACTCCGACCAATGTGCAGCGGCAGCCAAGAAAGCAAATAGAATGCTAGGAATCATAAGGAAAAGAATGGAGAATAAAACCAAAGGATATTATAATATTTTTGTATCGATCCATGGTGCGACTGCACCTTGAATATTGTGCGTGTAATTCTGGTCAACATATCTTAAAAAGGATATAACTAAATTAGAAAAGGTACAAAGAACAGTGACAAAAATGGTAAAGAGAATGGAAGGATAGCCCTATGAGGAGAGGCTCTTCAACTTGGAAAAGAGAAAGCTGAGGCGGGATATGATAGAGGTCTATAAATTAATGAATGGAGTGGAACGGGTAAATGAAGATCGATTGTTTACGCCATCAAAAAATAGAAAGACTAGAGGATACAAAATGAAGCTGCAATGCAACCCATTTAAGACTAATAAAATATTTTTTTACTCAACATATAATCAAACTCTGGAATTCATTACCGGGGGGTGTAATAAAAGCTGTTAGTATAGCTGGGTTTAAAAAAGTTTTGGACAAATTCCTGGAGGAAAGGTCCAAAACTAGCAATATACTGGACTTGATGAACCTTGGTCTGACCAAGTAAGGCATTTCTTATGTGCTTATTATTGGCATCATTGAGTTTTTGGTATGTTGTGTACAATATCTTGACAAATAATTGGAAACATTCCAACTGTATGTAATCATATTTTAAACAGTATGTTCAAAGGTATACAACAAAAAGAAGATGTCTGTGCAACTTAGACATAGTAATTTCTGAGGAAAAAACAAAATATGGTCTAGACAGGATTAATGGCACCCCCTTCACTAATATTTGGTTGCACAATCCTTGGCAGTGATGACAGACTCCAAAAATTTCTTGTAGCCATCTGTAAGTTTCTTACATCTGCCTGCTGGTAGTTTCTCCAACTCTTCAATTGTGATTTGTTCCACCTCATGCAGTTTCCGGGATTCCTTTTACCAATGGCAGATTTCAGCTGTTTCCAAAGTTTGAATTAAGATCAGGACTCATTTTTGGCCAGTTCAAAACAGTCCATTTGTTCCTTTTTAACCATTCTTTTGTACTTTTGGATGTATGTTTTGGGCCATTGTCATTCTGGAGGACTTATGTCCTTCGACCCAGACGTAGCTTTCTGACACTATGTAGCACATTTCAATCCAAAATACTTTAGTAGTTCTCTGACTTCATGATTCCTTTAATACGTTCCAGATCTCCAGTTCCTGAAGCAACAAAACAGCCCCACAACATTATTGAAGCTCCGCCATATTTAACTGTAGGAAGGGTGTTGTTTTACCTTATAAGCTTCATCTCTTTGCCTGTAAATGTATCACTGGTTTGCATTGCCAAAGAGCTTAAGTTTGGTTTCATCTGTCCACAGTACATTTTCCCAAAAGGATTGTGGTTTCTCAAGGTGGATTTAGGCAAAGATCAGGAGTGCCTTTTTATGTCTGACTTTGAGCAGTGGGGCCCTCCATGGCCTTCGCCCATGAAGTCCTTCTTTGTTTAGTACACGGCATATGTTGCGGGTTGAAACCACTACTTCAGATTGCTCCAGGTCAGTCTTAAGCTGTTTGGATGTTATATGTGGTGTTTTTTCAACAGTTCGCACTAACTTTCGAAGACTTCTTGGATTAATTTTCCTCTTCCCACCACATCCTGGTAGGTTCTTCACAATTCCATGAGCAGAAAACGTCTTAATAACATTGCAAACTGTAGACATAGGAATCTCAAGGTCTTTGGAAATGGCCATTTACCCATTTGAAGTTTGATGTTTGGTGACAATGGCATTTTTGACAGTCTCAGGCAGCTCTCTTGTCTTCATCATTGTGAATATGGAACAGGGAGTGGACATTTTAAACAATACAGCCATCATTCAATGATTGATTCAAGTCATGTGAGTACTGACAATTGATCACAGGTGTGATTAATTTTACTGTAATGGGAATGTGGTCTTTTAGTTCAAACTGATTTGAATTGTTTATAAGGGTGCCACTAATCATGTCCTCCAATCAAAGTGAAATTCAAAAAGATCCTAACTTACAAGCCTATCTCAAAATACTATGTCCACCAATTTTTGTCGGATCACCCACCATGAGAGATCGCTCCCTCCCGAAGTGGGTCCTCCTTTTTAATCAAAATATTCATAAAAACTGGAATCCAGCTTTTCAACGCGGGATAACACTCACCTGAATGCTCCCACAAAAATCCCCAACCTACTCCGCACACTTCTGTTGTTGAGGCCAATCAAAAGACCATAGGAGATAAATATCTCTCAAACAACGGTGTCCTTATTCACTTTCTCCATCTGCGACAATTTAAAACTAGTGAAAAAAATCACAGACTGGCATGCCAAAACCCCAACTCGTATTCAAGCTTCTTTTCTCCCCATAGTTGTACTTAACTAAGGACCTTGTGAAGCACGATGAGTCAAACTGCCAAGTCCAAATCCATAGCATCAATCGAGAACCACAACATTCTCTGTGTTTCAAGCCTTGTTACTTCATAGCTCTTTCTCAAGCATTGTTTCCTGATCGTCTTTCCGGTTCCGGTTTTACCCTTCCAAATTGGATCAACAACATCTGAGTTGAATCTTAAGTAATTAGGCATCTGATGACTATTCAAATAAACCAATTGAGCATCCCCTCTCACCTCAATGTAATGACCACCACTCCACATCTGAATTTAAACCCATCCCGGGGAAACAGAGCGCAATTCAAAAATCCAACGCTGTTCTTTGAAATGCAACACTGTAGCCCGGTCTCCTCCCCGCAGAAAGATCGGTACCTGATCCAGTATTAATCAGTGTAAATCCTCAAAGGAATGCTGTGCTTGTACACAATGTGCCACTATAGGGGCTCCCAATACCCTAGTACTGACCCGGGATCGGTGCTCCTGTAGCCGTTTCTTTATAGATCTCATTGTCATACAAATGTACTTTAAACGACAGGGGCAAATAATCATATATACCACTGAGGAGCTTAGGCAATTAGTTGTATGATGAAATCTATAAGTGACCCCTGTTTGTAGATCACTCCAGCTATCCCCCTCCAGTGTGTTAGCACAAAAGTCACACGATCCACAAGCATAATGACCCCTTCTCTGGGGTTCAACCTCCATAGTCTCCCCCATAGTAGTTCGAACAACCATGTCTCCAATATTAGCCCCTCTACTATATGCCAACAATAAGGGCTTGTGAAAGCAATCATGAAGTGACAAAATGGACCAATGAAACTTCAATATATGTGTAACAGCAGTTGTATTGGGCATTTAGGGAATAACTCCTATAAACTTATCCAAGCTCTGAAATGTCTGTTCGGAATCCCCTGAGTCCTGCCACCATTTGGGATGGATAGTCATCGGATGCCTAATTACTTAAGCTTCAACTCAGATGTTGTTGATCCAATTTGGAAGGAAAAACGATCGGGAAACAATACTTGAGAAAGAGCTATGAAGTAACAAGGCTTGAAACACAGCGCGTGTTGCGGTTCTCGATTGACGCTATGGAATTGGACTTGGCAGTTTGACTCATCGTGCTTCACAAGGCCCTTAGTTAAGTACTATTGGGAGAAAAGAAGCTTGAATACGAGTCGGGGTTTTGGCATGCCAGTCTGATTTTTTTCACTAGTTTTAAATTGTCACAGATAGAGAAAGTGAATAAGGACACCGATGTTCGAGAGATATTTATTT
The DNA here is from genome assembly GCA_033557465.1 of Ichthyophis bannanicus. Taxonomy (NCBI): domain Eukaryota; kingdom Metazoa; phylum Chordata; class Amphibia; order Gymnophiona; family Ichthyophiidae; genus Ichthyophis; species Ichthyophis bannanicus. The sequence continues at coordinate 516,046,287 of CM066031.1, read as the reverse complement.
CCTATGGTCTTTTGATTGGCCTCAACAACAGAAGTGTGCAGAGTAGGTTGGGGATTTTTGTGGGAACGTGACACTGACCCAGTCGATACCGGGGTAGTTGAAATCACCCATTATTATTACTGCGCTGTAACTTTTGTTAGCTTCCTTGATTTCTTTGAGCATTTCATCATCCATTTGGTCATTCTGGCCAGGCGCTCGATAGTACACCCCCACTGCCATTGCCTTCCCCCTTTTACATGGAATTTCAATCCATATAGATTCTACAGCAGATTTTGTTTCCTGCAAAACTTTAGTCCTTTCTGACTCAATGCCCTCTCTAACATAGAGCTGATCAAATTGGTGGAGGGGTTGCTCTCTATCATTACGATATAGTTTGTACCCAGGTATCACAGTGTCCCACTGGTTGTCCTCCTTCCACCATGTCTCTGATATTCCAATCATATTTATTTATTTATTTTATTTATTTTATAACTTTTATATACCGCGCTATTTGTTATCAGTGCAGTTTACATACAACAAGGGTGCACAGTCAGAAGTCTGTTCTGTGCTTACATTGTAACAGGAGTTTAAACTTGGAACATACATTGTAACAGGAGCATAAACTTGGAGCAACAGGGGAACTAAAAACCTATGTACAAAATATAATTAGCCATTTAGTGCTATATATTCTAACTCTCCCATCTTATTTATTAGACTTCTAGCATTTGCATACAAGCATTTTAGAGAATGTATTTTATTCATATTAATTTTGCTATTGTTAGACATGGGTAATTTGGGATCTTTAAGCTCCATACGTGAGGGCATTTGGGCTACTTTACTCTTTTGTGGAACCTCTCTGCTTTTGGTAGTATCCTTCAAAGATACATTCTTCCAAACCATCCGCTCTTGGGCGACTGTCGGCTTTCCCCTAATATCTAGCTTAAAAGCTGCTCTATCCCCTTTTGAAAGGTTAATGCCAGCAGCCTGGTTCCATCCCGGTTAAGGTGAAGCCCATCCCTTCGGAAGAGCCCCTCCTTTCCCCAGAATGTTCCCCAGTTCCTAACAAATCCAAAACCCTCATCTCTGCACCATTGTCTCATCCACGCATTGAGACTCCGGATCTCTGCCTGCCTTTTGGGTCCTGCACGTGGAACGGGAAGCATTTCGGAGAACGCTACCCTGGAAGTTCTGGATTTCAACTTCCTACCTAAAAGCCTAAATTTAGCCTCCAGAACCTCCCTACTACATTTTCCTATGTCATTGGTATCGACATGTACCAAGACAGCAGACTCCTCCCCAGCACTATCTAAGACCTTATCTAGGTGGTGCGTGAGGTCCGCTACCTTCGCACCAAGCAGGCATGTTACCAGGCGATCCTCACGTCCACCAGCCACCCAGCTATCTACATGCCTAATGATCGAATCACCAACTATAACGGCTGTCCTAAACCTTCCCTCATGGGCACATGGCCCTGGAGAAACTTCCTCGGTGCGAGAGGGTTTTACATCACCTGGAGGACAGGTCCTAGTTACAGGATCACTTCCTGCCACACCAGGGTGATCCTCTCCTGTCACGTGACCTCTCTTCTCCATGGCAACAGGGATGCTGCCAGACTGGAGGTGGGACTTCAGGACTATATCCCTGTAGGTCTCGTCTATGTACCTCTCTGTCTGTCTTATGCTTTCCAAGTCTGCTACTTTAGCCTCTAGAGAACAGACTCGTTCCCTGAGAGCAAAGAGCTCCTTGCACCTAGTGCACACGTAAGACCTCTCACCAACTGGGAGAAAATCATACATGTGACACTCAATGCAAAAGAATGGAAAGCCCCCATCCCGCTGCTGGACTGCTGTCTTCATCTTAGTTTTAAGTTTGTGTTTAGATCTAAGTTCTTTACTTACTAAGGGTTGCTATGGATATTTATACTAATAACACTGTACCTAATACGTGTAATATACCTTGTTCACCTGAAGCTTAACTAATCTCACGTCCTTAGTGTATGACTGATTTGGGTAATGAGCTTCACCTGAGAGCACCTCCTGCCTTTTAAGATGTGAAAGTACCTAGAAAGCTACGATTATCCCAGGGGTGGGTGGGTGTGGGGAGGGAGGGAAATAACACTTACTATAAAAGGGCTGCTACACAGTACCCTGTCTTGTGCTGCTTAGGTAAGCTATATTCTGATTTGATTTAAATTATAGCTCTTAGCTGCTGCTAGGCTCTAACTTCTTATGAAATTTAAACTACAAGCTCTCTGCTGGGTTCTAAATTTAACCAGAAAGCTCTCTTCTGTTTTTTAAATTTAAGCTAAAAGTACTTTGCTGATGCTAGGCCCTGAGTGATTATTAAATGTAAACTACAAGCTCTCTGCTGGGTATGAAATGTAACCAGAAAGTTCTCCTCTGTGTTTTAAATTTAAACTTAAACTGCTGCTACTAGGCCCGGACTGATTTAACAAAAAATAGTGGGTTCACAGATTAATTAGCTTTAATACAAAGAATTCCTTTTAGAAAATTACCAGAAGTATATACTCACAGTTGCAGATCTCTCTCCAGAAGTAACAGTCCCTTTTTCTAGTCCTTCAAGACTTTAAGCATAGCCTACTTCAAGGGCTCAAAGACTCAGACATCAAGGCCCAGAGCATCAGGCAGAGATCGTACAGATCAACAAGTGAAAGTAGGGAGAGACACAGATTACGTACCCCCTAGAGAAAAATGGGAAAAAAAATCAGGATGCGAGGCAACAGACCATCCCACCACTGGAATCTTGAATCAGGAAGGCCGCCATTTGAACCTTCAGAGAATGAAGGCCTTTATACAAACCCTCATGAAGAAAGGTAAGCAAGGGCAATAAATCCGCCATCTCAGGTCTAGCCTGACTCTGACAGCACCAACTCGCAAGACTCCAGAATATGCACCTAGACCAGGCTGGAAGATCTCCTAACCTTAAGGAGAGTGGAACCACAGTGGGAGAGTATCCAATATGTGCTAAGAGGTGGCTCTCAAGAACCAAGCCGTAAACCAGAATTGAGCCAGGTCATTAGTAGAACCAGCCCTTGATGTAATAGCCCCTGAGCTGGGGCTAGTCACAGAGGAGGGCCCTGCAGATGCCTCATCAGGTCCACAAACCATGGTCTCCATGGGCCACCAGGAACAGCCAGCCCGGATGCTGCTCTGTGTCTAAGTACATGATCCACCAGCGACTACGGAGGAAATACATCTAGCAGGAATGAACCAGGGTATCGACATCCTTCGAATCTGTCTCTCTCTGCAGTGACTTAAGAAACAGTCGGCTCTGACATTGGACCAAGTCGCCATCAGATCCATCTCGGTACTATCCCAGCTACAGTATGCAGAATTCTCCTCAGGTGCTGCGGCAGCTGCCACCCCTGCAGGCTTGAGAACATTTAATCTCCAGAGCTGTGAGAACACTGAGAAAGCACGGACTTTCAAAAAGGCCTCATATGAGCTTGTGCTCAAGGCCACAGGTCTATCGCCACTATCAACAAGCCAAGAAGTTGAAGAGAACCCAACTCTGGGAGCAAGCCAAGACTGGGAGGCTGACAATTGGCCAGCAACTTGTTAAGACTTTCATCAGGCAAAAAGACTGTGCCTAACTTAGTGTTGAAGATGCTCCGAAGCACTCCAGAGAATAGTAAGACCCCAGACAAGTCTTCCTTGCTGAAGCACCCAATCAAAATTGTCCAGGATCCTCACCACTCGGGCCGAACCCCGAACCACATCAGACTGACTTGACCCTGATGCCTCAGTTTTTCAGACAGAGGTTGCAGAGATCCTCTAGTGTCTAAGCGCGGAGGCTGCCACTATCATCACTCTCAAGAATGCCCTTGAGGTGATGGAGAGGCCAAAGGGGAGAGTGGTAAGCTGAAATGAGCCAGGAACGGTGAAACAAAGACAGCGTGGTTGATCCTCTCAGAGAGGGACATGGAAGTAAACCATGTTCAAGACCAGAGGCATAAGGAACTCTCCATGGCAGACCACCTGAAATCTTGACTGAAGGGATTACCACAGAAGTGAAAAGATACGCAGACAAGCACCGATTCCCTTGAGGTTGAGGAACTGCCGAAAGTGTCTTTCTAGGCAGCACAAAGAAACGCAACATCCACCCTGGCTCTGATTGGCCGGGGGAAAACTAGGCCAACCACCCAGAGACCTAGGAGTCTGTCCAGAGACCATTGAATTGCTGTTCTGTTGGCTACGGAGATGCAACAGCCGGTTCTGGGCTCCTTTGTATTCCAAAACATGGCCACATGGAATGGCGACTAGCGCTCAGCAATCATCATTGACCAGGATCTATTCCCAGTTTGGGCCCTCTGGCCAGGAGGTGGCATCTCAGGAGGTATTAGAACTCCAGGACCCTTGTGGTCCACAAAAGGGATGAATCTGAGACTGGAACCCAGAAGGGTAGAAGGAGGATTGCAGGAGCGGTAATAACTGGAGTCCGAATAGCACTGGAATAAGCACCCGTATGCCTCCCAGGCCCTATTCCTCTATCTTGTTTCCTGTTTTCTTCTTTTTTTTATCCTGTGCCTATCCTATGGGAGGCGACAAGGCATATACTTGCGCAAGTCCTTACTCATCTTATCCAGGTCTGCCCAAACAAGATCCTGTCTTAAAGGAGAGCTGAAATAATCTGGACATGGAGGATGAAACTGCCACCCAAAAGTGGAACCATATCCAACATCGCACCACCATCAACAGAACAATGTCTTCAGCCGCCTCACGGATGAGATCATATCTAGCCTCTGATAAGAAGGCTGTAGCCAACTTCAAGAGGGGCGTAATATTCTCTATGGAAGGGACTGAAACACTGGAAGAAATACCAAGACATCAGACCTGTACATACCATCAACTGAAGACGACAGCAGAGGCTGCAAATTGACTCCTCAAGATAGTGCCCATCTTGCGATCCTGGGGTCTTTTAGCGGCATTCCATCCTCCTCTGGAATGGCAGTCCGATTCGAACCCTCTGCAACCTAAGCAACCAGTTGCAGCAGGTAAACCATTCGGCATGATCCTCCTGTGGCAAGGCAATGGTTTCCTGCCAACTCTTGGCCCCTTCACCGGGAAATATGGCAGGGCAATCCAAGTGCACCATGCTCTTGATCTCCGGCGGGTAAGCTGTCTTGTATTTCCAAACACCCTGCCAGTGGGGTGAGCCAGTGGCTCTTGTTTAGCCAACAGAGGGTCAGAAAACCTCAGGGCAGAAGACACCTGCACAATCAGGGCTGCCACCTCGACCTTCCTGAACAGGTGAATAACTCTAGACTCTTTGTGCACTTAAGAGTGAGATGACATTCATTCACCAAAGAAATATGTTTGTCCGTAACCTCGGGACTGAATTCCAGATCTTAACCAAAAGCCAGCCAACTTCAACTCCAACTGTCGCAGGACACTTAGAAGGTGGAATTTGAGCCAAACTCCGACCCATCTGCTGGTCCTCTTCCGAGCAGGCAGAACTCAAAAAGACCTGGAAACTCTAGGGTTTGCAATACCCGCCCGAAGCTCAAGCTTGCTGCAGATGAAACTAAATCCAGGGAGGACAACCCAAAACCTGAGCACTTCCCACTGGCCATGTGACCCCCTTCATTGGGAGGACGCAGCAGATGATGGCCTCTTCCGCAAAGGGGAACATCCAGAGGAGAGTGCGCTAAAACTACTAGGCCTGACAATCATCCTTCTCCAGGTGCAGAAGATAAGGCTGGGGCATTTCATCTCCCGGCAGCATAGGGAGGGACAAACCTTCTGAGAGTGTGCCCAACGCATCCATGCAAGCAGAGCAGAAAACCAGAATCAAGCCACGAGGCTCTCCACCTTCCATGGATCAGGCAGCACTTCTTCCAAGGTAGCATGAACACTTTTTTTTAAACTTCTTTTATTTATATTTTCCAACAAAATACAAAAGAGAACCAAATTACAATAAATCAAAATACATAATACTTCTCTGTAGCAAGAAACAAGAAAAGAAAAAAGGCTATTCATAGCCCACCCACCCTGTCCCTCCCATCATCATGCGATCATCAGGGGCTATAGAAAAACAAAACAACTGAAGGCCTACAAGGCCAACAAGGGCTATAGAAAATCAAACACTCCACTACATAAGAAGCGAAAAAATTTGACTAATAACCCCTTATTATATCTCATATAATGCTTTAGAGATGTAATTCTGTAGGGGTTTCCACTTAAGAAAAGTGGAGGGTGTAAGGGTTCTACCACACCGTGGCATTTGTTCATATTTGCAGCATAAGCATAAGCGGTTCCACCATTCATGCCAACTAAGCTCTGCTGTATGTTTCCAGTTAGAAATAATGAGATGTAGGGCCCTCCCAACATGAAGTCAAGTAAAAACTGACAATCCCTCTGTAACGACGAGATGTCAATTGCTGATTGAAAAACGACCACAGACCAGGAGTGAGTGGCCCGGAATCCCAACACCTCTTGAGTGTGATTCCATATTGAAACCCAATATGACTGAATGTTAGGGCAACCATACACCACATGTCTCAAAGTGCCGATATCTCCTCGACAAGACCAACACTCATTCCCAGCTGCCTTTTCCCATTTAGCAACCTTTACCAGAGTAAAGTGCGCTCTATGCGCAAAGAAATACAAAGCTTGTAAGACAGAGGCAGACTGAGAAACCATGTTTATCTTACTCCAGGATTTTGTCCAAGTTTCCGGAGAGAGAACTTCCCCAGTGTCATGTTCCCATATTCGTTGAACACCAATGGCCTGCGAACTGTTGTTCTGAACCACTAGTTTATAATATTGAGAAGCCACCCCAGAGGTCATATGTACTGAGCTTATCTTACTCATCAACCCCCATTCGTCAGACAACGAAGTAATATCCGACTGGGATTTCTCTATACAATACCTCAGCTGAATCCACTGAAAGTATAGGGATTGAGGCAAATCTAATTCACTTTGCAAAGAGGAAAAAGGTTTCCACTTGCCATCCATTATCAGTTGGTCAACACTCCAAATGCCCCTGCTAAACCATTTTTGCCATGCGAATGAACTTTGATTGGTTTTAAAAAAGTGACTATGCCAGATGGGTATTAATTTTGATAAGCAATCCTCCTTAGGAATTACATTTGCTAACTGTTGAAAAGCCTTATGAGTGTCCGATATGATTCTATGAGACTTCAACCTCCCAACAGACACCATGCCAGGAAGAAGATTCAAGGGAAAGGAGCACTCAATCTCTCTTCTAGTTCAAGCCATACTGGGCATATACCTACCTACCTCCACCCATTCTGAACCTTGTTTTAGCAAAAAAGCACAGTGATAGGTCTGAAAGTCAGGGAAATTCACCCCTCCCTCCTCTTTTTCAGATTTAAGTTTCCTAAGAGCAATTCTGGGCGGTGTATTTTTCCATAAAAATTGAACCAGAATCCTTTCAATTTGACGTTAAACTTTACTTGTAAAAAGACTGGCAGCATTTCCAATATATAGTTCACTTTAGGAGTGATAGTCATTTTTATAACTTCAAAACGACCCCACCAAGAAAGATAGACCAGCGACCACTTTGCTTTATATTACGAACTGTAGATAGGATCTCTTCTTCATTGTACTGTAGGATTACACTTAGGGGGTAACAATAGTGAACTCCCAAATACTTCAACATCTTAGGCTCACATACAAAAGGAAAATCCTCCATATCCGTCCTACATACTCTTGAGTTCAAGGGGAAGATGACAGACTTTGACCAATTTATTTTATAGCCAGATAATCTTGAATATTTATCTATCAATTCTAAAATGACCGGTATGGAGCTAGGTGTAGTGAAAAGCAGCAAATCATCCACATATGCAGATAGTTTAATTTCCATGCCAGCAATAGAAACGCCCTTAACCGTGAGGCTCTGCCTTATCAGTAAGACCAAAGGTTCCAAGGCCAGATTGAAGAGAATGGGAGAAAGAGGACAACCCTTACGGGTACTCTGCCCTAGAAGAAATTCTCTAGACTGAGTCACATTCACAGAAATTTTTGCACTCGGTCTCGCATGCAAAAGTTTAATTAGATTGCAGAAATCCTCACCAAATCCAAACCACTTCAAAAAGCAAACAGGAAAGGCCACTCCAACCGATCAAACGCTTTCTCTGCATCTAATGAGAGTCCGATAAGAGGGTCTTGTGTTTCCTCCACGCCTTCCAAAACGTGACAAAGCACTCTGGCATTATCAGCTGTAGAGCGTCCCTCAGTAAAGCTACATTGGTCCGGGTGAATCAAAGAAGGGATCAATTTGGAGAGATGACCAGCTATGATGGTCACAAAGATTTTATAATCTGTGTTTAACAACGAAATTGGCCGATAGCTACTAACTATCCCCCAATTGTGCTGTGACCACTTTGATTGAAGGATAAGGTGGTATACAAAACTGTCTAAATAAATAAACTAACTGAGGGTCCCTCCCAGGTTTTTCTAGAACAACATTGTTTGCAGAGGCAAACGCTCCAGTCTGTGCCACATTGTCCAGAAGAAGTCTATAATATTGTTGAAGGTGTGGCCCTAAAGTTTATAGAATTCAGACAGCAGACCGTCTGGTTCGGTAGCCTTGCCAACTTGCGTAGAGTCAATAGCCTGAATAATTTCCATGACTGTTATTTGCTTGTCCAGTCCCGCAGCAGTTTCTTGATCTAACTCAGGCCTTTGGATATTATTTAGCAAACTAGCAAACTCCTTCACAGAGAAATTTATCTCTGGGGAGTATAACTGAGCGTAAAATTGGCAAAAGGTCTCTGCAATGCCGGGGTCCTTGACAATCAATTGTTGCAACTGAGGATCCCTTAAAGCTGTAACGCACGAAGCTTCCTTACGACCCTTTAACGAGTTAGCTAGCAGCCGTCCAGCTCTATTACCTTCCAAGTAATATCATCCCTTTCTGCCCTCAAATATTTTGTGAAGCCTCAGCGATCAAAATCGAATTATATCTAAATCTAAGGTGCTGCAATCTTATCAAAATGTTAGGATCAGTTTCCTGGCATAAAATATGTTCTCCCACTTTAATCTGCTTGTCTAATGCACCAAGTTTTGCTTTACGCTGCTTGGCCTGCTTTATAGCAAAACTAATAATGGTGGCTCGCATACTAGGCTTGAAGCCTTCCCACCACACCCATCCCGAGGAATCTTGCGGTAGATTGAATTGAAAATACTCCTCTATAGCCACCAGGATGGTCTCGCGAAATTCCTGACTGGCTAGAAGAGTCCTATCAAATTGCCAGCGTAAGTGAGGTTGATAGCTCGTTGAGTCAAAAAGGGTGAATGAGATTGCGGAGTGATCAGAGATGTGAGCCACATGAATAGTGGACTCACTAATTCTAGAACAAAGTCCCTTGGAAACTAGGAAAAAGTTTATACGTGATAACGAGTTATGAGGAGGAGAAAAGAAAGTGAATTCTTTATCTGTAGGGTATTGCAACCGCCATATGTCTATCAGTTCCAATTCCTGCATTAGAGATACAAGGACTGGGTGAGCCCTGGGAACCCTAACGGTTCTCACTGGACTCCTATCCACCAGTGGGTTTAGCACGAGGTTGACGTCTCCTCCCACGATTGTCGGATATCTGGACACCTCCTGCGCCAAGGCTGCAATGGAGCAGAAAAAAGTAGGGCAATCAATGTTAGGAGCATAAATATTAATTAAGGCCAGTTCAGTGGATCCAATTTTAATAACAGCCATTGTCCACCACCCATCAGTATCAGACTTAGTTTGAATAACCATGGAGGATAGAGTTTTCCTCATTAAAATGGCTACCCCATTTTTCTTATGATGAGCAGCTGAAAAAGCCACTAGAGAAAAGGGTTTTGTATCTAGTTTTAAAGACTCCTTTACAGTACATTCAAGTGTGTCTCTTGCAACAGTAAGATGCCAGCACGTTCTTTCCTACCGTACAGAAGAATCTTTTTCCTCTTAATGGGATTGTTAATGCCCTTAACATTCAGTGAAACTATCTTAAAAGGAAGACACACTGACAATACAGCTCAAATTGACAGTCAAATGTTGCAAAAACATACCAAATTGCAGCATATAGTTTTACATTGTAGAACAACACCTTAAGCACCCTCAGAGTGTTAGCTCCACTTACAGCCCAAATAAGAAAACCCAACAAAAGGAGACACAATTTAGCCCAGGCCCCTATACATGATCGCTCACAATAATAACACATAATTCTGAAAAACATATCACCAAAACCACGGGGGCTATATAACACACAAAACTTAGCGGGTGAGCCCACCAGGACAAGACAAGCCCACGGAGGGCAAAATGACCTATACAGTCCCACTTCTTTGCCACTTAAAATATCGCACTTTGCCCATCTCCCACACTAATAGTAAAAACAATGTACTTAAAACCCCAAAACACCAGAGCTGCGTAGCAGGGCAGCCCTCGTCGAATCAGTTTATGACCTAGAAAACCCAGCCTAATGAATAAGGGCCATCCCACTCTTCCAAGCCCCAAGACTCTCTCCACCACCATAGACATCACAGACAATATAAAACACAAAAGAAGAAAGAGAGAGAAAAGGAAAAGCATCTTGACCAGGATAGTACCCTGGAGTTCCTTCAAAAGAGACAAAATGAATGTCCCAGTATATAGCAATACTGCAAGATTAAATGTCGCTTCTGCATGGATAAGTCGCCTTTACACAACCTCAGACCACTCAAATGCCCATGATAGCAAGCGCTGTAGAACTGTATCAAATAAAAGCTGCAAAGTAAATTTCACCGCATCACCACCACCTCCTTATCTTCCAGAAATGCATATAACTCCCCTGGATCATCAAAAGTCTTGGTCTGGTTATGCAGCATGACTCTCATGCAGGCAGGATAGAGCAGCCCAAAATGGACCTGCAGCTGTAACAAGTGTGGACGCAGAGTCAGAAAACTCTTTCTCCAATCCACCGTTGCCTTCGCGAAGTCCAGGAAAAACAGGAGTTTATGTCCCTGATATTCAAAAGTTAAAAGTGCTCTGGCTGCTCCCATTATTTGTGATACTTACTGAAAACATAAAACTTTCAAGATGACTGGGGTGGATGGTTGCCCGCGACCACGGACCAAGTAGGCACTTGATGGGCATGCTTGATCTCGAATGTCATGGCAAACTGCAACTTTAACACATCCGGAATCATGGCCTGCAAAAAAAGACACCATATCAGGGCCCTCTGCTCCCTCAGGAACTCCTAGCATTCTTATGCTGTTCCTCCGAGAGCAATTATTGCCGTCTTCCACCTCTCTTTGTAATGAATGTATCAGCTTGGCCTGCTTTTCAAAGGCCTGAGCCTTTCTCCATGAGATGCCACCACATTTTCTACCTTCTCCAAACGAGCCATAATTGACTCCAAAGAAGTTCTCAAAGCGTTGATATCTTCCTGCATTACACATAGTGATTCTCCATTAGATTTGACCAAGTCTTTGACTGCCCGAATTTCAGCCAGGAGCTCCTGCAAGGTCTCAGGGCAATCTCGGATGATTGCCATCTTGTGAGGAGAGAGAGGTTCTGTTTTGGTTCTCTTTGCGCTGGAATTTGAGATACTTGGTAATCCAGCTGCATCAGTTTGGGGCCTGACATATCTGGGACCGAATGATATCAAAGTAGGTAGGAACTATTTGATTAAAGACTGCAGAAGGCAAGATTCTTGCCTATTGCCCTCCGGAGCTCAGCTCTTACAAGTCCATCTTGACCAGAAACCAGACTCCACCCCCCCAGCATGAGCACTTTCTACTGCCACAAGCAAATAGGCAATGCAGGCTGGATGCACTTAGACAGCGTGAGGCAATGCGTACCAAATCTGTATGAACATGGTCATGTGTGCTAATACTGCACGAGCAGGCAAAATGTGCTAGGGCTGTGCAAAGCACACAGAAACAGTGCACACAGATACAATGCAGATAAGCATTGCACACTCAGGCTGCACACAGATACCGCACGCCATGGCATTCTAGGAAGGTGCATAACAGGCAGGGCA